>CM064344.1:16907500-17491364 GCA_032595735.1 Pelochelys cantorii | reverse complement strand
ACAAAGGGAAGCCTTGGAAGTTAACTTCATTGACAGGTTTGTTTCCTATTTCAAAGGTATGAAGAAGAAAAACATTGGCTGGATGGCTCACTACATTCCACATCCTAATGACAGAAAAAACCAAACAATGAGTACTTAAGAACAATTTGAAACTTCTCTGTCAGCTTCATGTAGCATGGAGACTCTAACTGACTATTTCTTTCCCTTTTTTTCCTTCTCCCCCCCCCCCCGCCCCATTCCGTATTTATTTTGAAACTGAACCTTTAATAATGCCATTCATCTGAAGAAGTGGGCTGTGACCATGAAAGCTCATAAAACCATCTACATGTTTTATTAGTCTTTAAGGTGCTGCAAGACTATTCATTGTTTTCAAGTTACAGACTAATTCAGTTACCCCTGTGAAGCTTTTGAACATTCTGCAGTGTTGGTGGTCACATCGCCCAGCCTGCAAACAAAGAGCTGTTCTCTCTATGGAGAAGGGCAGAGCTTATGTGCATTGGGGTTCCACACAGACTGTCCCCCCACATGTTAGTTAGCGTTAAGCACCACAAGACCCCTCATTATAAGACCAACTTTCTAATAACACAGCCTTTATATACTGCGAGAGAACTTCTGCTTTACAGGTGAGAGGGGAACTGGTGAAGGTGGCTGTAGCAGAAACACATCACAACACATGGTTCTCTTCTGGGGGTAGAGGGTGGGTTAAGTTAATAAAATGGAGGAGATTTGGAAAATGTCTTTACCTACCTAGATCTTTTCAGCAAGGATATCTGGTTGAAAGGGGGAGATCTAAGGTTCATTAGAAGAAGATATCGGAATTTAAATGTCAGCAGCTTAAGTATTGTCTCCAGTTCTATGCACCATGTTTCAGGAAGGATGTGGGCAAATTGGAGAAAGTCCAGAGAAGAGCAACAAAAAGGATTAAAGGCCTAGAAAACATGGCCTATGAGGGAAGACTAAAAAAACCTGTGTTTAGTCTAGGGAAGAGAGGACTGAGAGAGGACATGTAAACAGTTTACAAATATTTATAAAGCCGTTACATGCACGAGGCAGGGAAATTATTTTCAACACTCTTTGAGGACAGGACAAGGAGCGATGGGCTTAAATTGCAGCAAGGGAGGTTTCGGCTGGACATTTGGAGAAACCTCTTAACCATCAGGGTGGTTAAGCACTGGAATAAGTTGCCTAGGCAGATTATGAAATCTCCATCATTGGAGATATTTAAGAGCAGGTTAGGTAGACATCTATCAGGGATAATATAAATTGTGCTTAGTCCTGCTGTGAGGGTAGGGGATGGGATTTCATGACCTTTCAAGATCCCTTCCAGTTCCAGTATTCTATGGGCATGTCTAGATTACATCCCTCTGTCGCCAGAGGGATGTAAATTAGACATACCGACATTGCAAACGAAGTGGGGATTTAAATCCCCTGCGCTTCATTTGAATAAAAATGGTGGCCGCGTTTTGACGAGTCAGCAGTTTGTCAGCAAAAATCGGCTGTCAAGATGGGGATCAGGCGACAAAGAAAGCCTTTGTCACCCGATCCTGTGAAATAAGGGATCGGGTGACAAAGGCTTTCTTTGTCGCCCGATCCCCGTCTTGACAGCCACTTTTTGCCGACAAACTGCTGACTTAGCAAAACGGGGCCGGCATTTTTATTCAAATGAAGTGTGGGAGATTTGAATCCGCGCTTCATTTGCAATGTCGGTATGTCTAATTTACATCCCTCTGTTGACAGAGGGATGCAATCTAGACATACCCTATGATTCTATGATTCCCAAAGACCATAGCACACCACAGAAGTGAAAATTATTCTAGGAACCAGCTAGTGTCATGGCCCTCCTTCAGCCAGTGAGTGGAAAAGCTTCCCTTATTCAGTCATTTCCCTTATTTCAGCCACCGTACAAACTCGGCCCCTGCTGCTTTGTTTTCACAGGCTGCTTTGTTCTTGCTTCGCCCTCAGCAACCGGGCCCCTGGACATACACAGATTCATCACACTCTCCCCTCCCCTGTCCCACCGCCATCTCGGAGCTACCTCCGAACTGACCCCACCTAAGCAGCCTGTCCACTAGCCTCCACACAGCTGCTAGATCCTGGGCCAGCCGTGGGGAGGTTGAGTGGCACCAGAGCGCCTTGCAGAGAGAGGAGTTTCCCCCCGGTCTCTGGAAGAGTCACTCTGGCACAGATGCTACTGCTAATATTCCGTTACCTCTATGCAGTGTGAACCCCCATGGGGCTTGTAAATTTTAAGTCTCCCTTCAGAAGAACTTGGCTTGTCCAGTTAAAAGAAGCAGAGAGGGTTGTTTCCTCGTAAGAAACTACCTGTGAGCTCTTTGTCCTTCCTGTGCAGCTCTGAATGGGGTTTGGGGGGTGTGTGGTCAGGGGATGCTGTTGAGACTATTTCCAAAATTCTCCCTCTGACACGTGTTTCAATCTAGTTGCAGTGGCAGCAGGAGAGATGAGAAAGGTAAATGACAGCACCTCAGCTTCTAATATTCTGCATCTATTGGCTTCCCACCTTCTTCCTCACATGTCCTATGGCCTACTAGGGGAGACTGAAGAAAAGTCTTTCCAGGCTGTGCAATTTCTTGCCTTCACTAAAGACAACACAGATTCCTAGGGTGCCTCATAGCCTGACACATTGAATTTGGGCATAACTTCTCATGGGCTGGAGCCCACTTCGTCCAGCTTTTATCATGGGGAATGTCACCCTCTGCAAACCTACTCTATTCCTCTGTGAAAGCACAATATATGACCTCCCCCCTCACACACACATATGCACTAATGGACTTCCGAGAGATCACCCCACCTCTAACAGGCTCTGGCAGGAGAAGTCATTATACACCCCACCCCAGGGAGTTCAGCTCAGAGCAAGCACCTTTCTTTGCAACCCTTCCCTGAGGATTGGCACCTCCTGTGGGCCTGGGGCCCTGCCCATTTGCTGGAAGATGGTCCTGAGCCAGTCTAAAACCAGGCAATTTATCTAAAACTCTTTCTTTGCCTCTGGGCCCTAGAGACTCCAGTTTGAACTAAGAGATGGGGAACTAGAATGTCTCCAAGGGGTGGCTGCAAAGGGCTGATGATAAAGGAAGTAGATCAGCAGCCCCCATCCTTACTCCAGAAGGTGCATGCAATGCCACAGCAACACCGACAGAACCAGGGAGAGAGTGTGAGGGGGATAGATACTGTTACAGGAACAGTTCCTTGCACACACCCAGGTTCTGTGCTGCTCCAGCCTCTGCTCTGTGTCTGCACAGGGCACTGGGTTATGTTTCCAAAGCACAAAGAGGAGAGAGAGAGTGTTTGTCTGAATGATCCATTTCAGTTGAAAGAAGCCAACAAAGAACCAAGGTAAAGCATCCCATGGAGATCACGGTGTGAGAGTCAGGGTGTGTTACAGACACTTCAAACTAAGGGATGGGGAAGGCAATAGCACAAGGACAGAGAGCCTGAAGCATGGGGCTGGAACAAGACACACAGGCCGTCCGAGGTCGTATCAGTCACTGGCTATTGGCTAAACACATCCCAGCAGGGCGGTACTAGAATGTGCTGGTACAGAGCTATGGGATCAACACAGACTCCCTGAAAAGGGCCAGGGGACATCCAGAGCCCTCCTGAAGAGAAGGTCGGAAGAGCAGGATAATGGCTGGAGAAGTTCTGTTTCAACCAACACCTGAACTAGGTGTAGGGTAATATGTTACTTGTTCATATCAGTGTATAAAAGAGCGGTCACAGAAGGTACGTCTTTCCACTGCCCCTCAGCCACACAGAGCCCTGCTGCTGACCGAGCTGTGCTTTGTAAGCAAGAAATCTCATCAAAAGCCTTTGCCCACCTAACCACCTCGGTCATCTTTCGGGCAGTTAGATCTGCTGGCCTAGCTACCTGGCTAGAGCTGTGACAAAACAACACACACAAGCAGCCCACAACAGGTGTCATTGTTTCAGAGGCCCCAGCACCATGGCAGGGGGGTGTGATGCTTCTGGTCGGGTGGCACATTCTGCGGTGATCAGCCTATAAGAGAGGAGGGAGGATACCACATGGCACTGCTGGCACAACGCCATGAGACACAGCCAATGTGGATTGTCCTAAGAGGGCGCTGGGTACCCACAGCTCCTGCTGGTTCCCAAAGGACATGCAGGAATTTGGCTCTGCTCAGAACAGGGCCATTGTGACAGAAGCGGAACATTCTGCTATAAGGGCAGTGACCTAAACCAACAGAGACGGAGACAGACCGGGAAGAAAATCCAGGCATAAGCTTTCACAGGCAAGGGCTGCATAAGTCCTACCTCATCCAAATCATAGGTAAGAAGCTGGCTATGAGCTTGGAACAAGCAGAGCCCAGCTAGTGACTCTAGATCTATAGTGTAATTTAACTCATTCCAGTTTTTAAGAGCCAGACTGAGCCCTCCCCCTACAGATCCTCTGGCAGGGATTTGGGGCTGGTCACTTCGCTCACTTTGCCCAAATAAGGAGGGAGGGGGGACAATGACTCACGACTTGGTTGTGATGCAGCCTTTGTATTAGGTCACTCACCGTGGCCTGCAGCGTTTCACACCAGGACGCCGCACAGAACACATGGCTACTGCCTGTGGGTATGAAGATGAGGACCATAGCAAAGCAGTATGGTCATCTGGCACCCAGTCTCCTCCTATACTAAAGATGGGAAGGAGACACAGCAGGACAAAGGAGGAAGGAAAAGCAGGGCCAAGGCTGGTGGGTAGAGGGAGGTATCAATAAGGGAGGAGGGGGAGAAATTAGACTAGCTAAGAGAAAAACACCAGAGAGGAGAGACAAGAGGGAGATGACAGAAAGGGGCAGGGAAAGAGGCTACATGTGAGAGACAGGAGTAGAGGAACAGAAGGAGTGGATGGGGTTGTGGGGGAGACTTTGGATGATTCCTTTAGGATCCTGTAGAACCCTAATTGCCTTTGCCAAGATAGCAGCAAAACAGGTTGCATTTGTACAATGCAAACAGGAAAGGGTACAAGTGCCATCACCTTTCCAGAGATGACATTGCAACAACCTGGTTCTGCTGATGTGATCATTGCAGCTAATCTATCAGAAGCTCCTATTGTACCACTTAAGACGTAAAAAGAGAAAATGAGTCTTCTTATCAAGAAGTGAGGGATTCACCTTCTCATAGCAATGGAGAGGAAACTAACCAACCTGACTCTACTTTCAGATGAAGGGTGTGAATCCATCTTTTGTTGTCAAAGGCTACTAGCAAGCTTTGTAAGTATAAAGCAATGTACAGAATCAAAGCTGCTGAAAGGTCAGAGAATTATCTACTTGCTCTATTCAAGGATAAGGAAACAGTAATTTATACCCACTAGATTTTAAACAATACAGCTGATTGTACAGAGAGAAACAAACAAAGAAACCGATACAGCAGTTCATGCCACAGAAGGTATGCATTTTACTCACTCTTACCAAATTAATCCAAGGACAAATCATTTACATTTGTTTCCTGACAAAACTACTGTCTGTCAAACAGCTCTTTGCAGCAGGCCCGATTTTGTGATGGAAGGATGCGGTTTCCAGGAAGAGTTAGCTGACCGAAGTGATCCATCCCTTTTGGGAGGTAAGAAATATATTACACATTCCATTGCCCACAACAGTCAATGGTTCTGTTCATATTCACAGGTGGAAGAAATAGTCACTGATGAAATCTGCATGTCTCTAAAGGAGGGAAGTTAAGACACACAAGGACACAAGAAGCTGCTGTACAGAATACTGGAACAAAAACGGGAAGCTCCTTCTTCAAACCTAAGAAAAGCAGCTGTTAATTCAGGTTTTCCTGATTTGAAATGTGAACAGATGGCCATTCCTACCAGAAAGAAGGGAGGGGAAGAGGCTGTCCTCTACAAGAGGTAAGAAATACCAGACTCCACATAGCCATGTGCATATCAAGCAGTGTCAATTTCACTTTCAGATAGAAGAACTGGCTCTTGACCTTACCTGAGAATGAGAAAAGCAAACACAAAACTTAAAGCCTCAAAGACTTTCCCCGTGCTCAACCCATGGAGGAAATAACAGCCTCTTGGGATCAGAATCAAGGAAATAAAAATCAGTTACTTCAAACAGGTTTGCTAGATGCGAATCCGAATTGGAAGCAATTCAGCAGCACATCACAGACTGAGGTGAGCATTTCAGTTTCCCTGGTTGTCAGATGAATCTGGTGCTAAAGCCACACTTATAGACCAAATCAATCAATCAATCTGGCACTCACTGATTGTTACTGCAGATCACATAGCTCCAGATGGAAGGAGACCAGAGGACTATTGTGCTCTAGAAGGGATTAATGCAACTGGAAGAACTGAGCCAGGCATATCAGTTGGTAAGAAAAACCAAAAAACTCTCCTTGAGTGGAAATGAATGGATCCTCTCATTCTTTCAGATGTGGGAAATGCAGCTAATCTGAACTCTGAGAGAGAGAAAACATCAGGAGGTTCCTAAAAGATCCCTCACTGCGGCCAACAGGTAAGGAACTCACCTGAGAATGCTGGAGAAGGAATTAATGTATCCGGGTTTCCTTTTCAGGTGACAGAAATGCAGCCGATTGGGTCTCACAGGGATTGAAAACCAAAAGCAGTCACATTATTAAGAATAGAGGAAGATGAGGCCAAATCTGCAGAGAGGAAGGGAAATTTGCCTTCTGTGAGTAAAACTCATCACCATCAAATTTCAAATCCACAATGTGGCAGACCAACAAGGAGGTGAGTGTTTGTGGTTCTGCTGTACAAGGTGCTTGACAATCTGTTCCCTTTGGCAACATTTCTGGGACCATAAAACCAATGAGCAACCACATTCCTTGTTAAACATTGACCTCTACAGCCATGACTGGGCTTTTCGAGAACTAACTTGTAAAGCAGATTTACCTTTTCAGGAGATCAGGGTTACAGATGCTCAGATTTTGCAGCACCAATGCATGGCCCTGTTCAAAGCCATTCCTATCATCTTGGAGGACAATTGGTTCTCTGAAGATATGAAACCCCAGACACTCCATTCAACAAAGCCACAGAATTGGCTCTGAGGAGAGGTAAGAGAAGCATGTGGCAAGCCTAACAAATGTGCAAACAATCAGCTCCACGAAATTGCTAACTTATGTTGTACCAAAGAGTTTGTTACAGGTGATCACACATCTCAGGGTCTGAGAGGAGCCAAGGGGATTCATCTTTGTCAGGAGGTGAGGAACCTGCTTATCACTGCTGAGTGTAATTCAGTGGCTGTGGTTGTACTTTCAGAGGAAGAAAACAGCCTGTGTGGACAGTATTCAAGAAACAATGTTCAAAAGTTGCATGATGCATTATTGAGTTAAGAGAAGAGCGGGTTCCATCAGCTGAGATGCAAGAAGGGGGCTGCATGGGAGAAGAGGAAAGCCCTGGAGATTGGCTAATACTGGGACACAGACCTCAGCCAGACAAGACGGTATGTAACCATAGTCACCAGTGGGTCCTTGCTGGCATGCACAGGGTGAAACCGATTGCCATATTTGGGGTCAGGAAGGAATTTTCCTCCAGAGCAGATTGGCCAGAGACTCTGGAGGTTTTTCGCCTTCCTCTGGGGCATTGAGCAAGGACCAGCCCTTTGGGCCATTTAGAAACAGACAATAAAATCCGTCAAAGACAACTTGTCTCTTTTTGTCTTTTGTATTTGCTACAGACACATCCCGTGCCCCTCGGCTATGCCCATGCACCCAGCCATGCAGCTGGGGAGAGTTCTATTTGAGTGTGCTTCCCCTCCCCTGCTCAGCTCCAGCATGGCCTCCCACATGGCTGTTGCAGCCCAGCAAGGCCCCAGTGCAGGAGAGAATGTCCCATTGTTCCCAGAGGGAGACAACCGTGTACATGGCCTCCAAGGGATGGTGGGGAACTAGCCAGGTGCCCTGGTCCAGAGGAAGCAGGAAGCACAGAGGCACCGTTTCCATAGTCCTATCCCAGGATGCCCCTAGGGACCAGGGTAGGGTCTTTGGCCTGCCACATCCAAGTGTTCTCCCTGAGCAAATATCAGATTGGCAGCTCTGGAGAGGTGGTCAGTGAACCCAAACCAACTGTTCCAGTACCATGGTGGGGCCACTGCTTCCTGAGCTCCCGCACTGGGCTCATAGACTCGAATTGAATGCAGCACAGGCAGCCCCTTTCTCCAGGGGGAGCCACTGGGCAGTGGGCATGCAAGAAGGTCTTCCTTTCAGCCAGTCCCTTTCCAGGAGCTGTGGCCTGAAGCCTGCTCCCGTCTCCAATCTGCCTAGGCAAACCTGCTTTCTCCTCCCTCCAAGTCTGGCAACTCCCAAGAAAGGGCTGGGTCAGCCCAGAAGAGCTCATTCCCCCTGCGTTACACAGTGTGGGCTCAGGGTGACTGGGAGCACAACAAGGGGACATGTCGGTCAGTGTTAGGAGCTCACAGCTGGAGGCGGGTAAGAAAAGGAAGGGTGTCAGCAACACATTACTTCAGTGGCACATTTCTATTGAACCTCCGGTTCATGCTGCCTGTCTAACACAATCCCCTTGTCCACTTCCTTCTCCTCTCCAGTTCTCTTCCCAGCCACACACTAAATCCAAACCTCAGGGCAACTCAGACAGTGTTGCTCTTCGGGAGTCTCAAGAGTCTGTACACCCAGCCTCCCAAAGCCCTTCAGATGCCCAATTCGCCCTGCAGGGAGAGAGTATTGATTTCCCAAGGTGAAATCAATCATAGTGACTCAGCCCTTGGGAAGGTGATTGGAGGGAGAATCAGGTCTCCTGTGGGCAAAGACATGATGTGAATTGGAGGTGTCACTCACAACAGTGCAGGAGGAGACCCTAACTAGAGAAAAGCAAAACGGGGGAAGGCCGGCATCATGGTTTTGCAAAATCTCCTCTGTTGAACTTCTGTTTGGCAAAACAAAACCCAACCCAGGGTTGGGGGAGGGAGGACAGATCAGGTTTTCATGTTACTGTAATCCCCAGGGATCCTGGAGAGGGGGTGGAGTGATGATTCTGGCACATCTCGGCCCAGCCCTAACATCACACGCTGCCTGTGGACACCCTGCAGGGGAGGAGCTGGCTGTCAGGGTGTAAAACCACCAGTTAAAACTGCCCATACCCTGACATGTAAAAAATTCTGCAGTCTTGGTGGTCACATCGCCCAGCCTGCAAAACAAAGAACTGTGCTCTGTACGGAGAAGTCCAGAGCTTAAGTGTGCATCAGGGCTTCCACACAGCCTGCGTCCCCATGCTTTATCCAGGGTTAAACACCATAAGCAGAGTGATGGCTATGTAAGGACACCTGACACTTCCTGATTACAAGTCCTACTTTCCAATTACGCCGAATTTACCTAGTGCCAGAGAACTGTTGCTATACAGGTGAGAGAAGACACTGAGCTGGTGAAAGTGGCTGTAGAAGACACACAACACAACACATGGTTCTCTTCTGTGGGGGAGGGGGATTTACCTACCTAGATCTTTTCAGCAAGTACGTCTGGTGGAAAGGGAGAGAGCTAAGGATCATTAGAAGATGATAAGGGAATTTTAATGCCAGGAGCTGGAGTATTGTGTCAAGTTCTATGCACCATGGTTCAGGAAGGATGTGGGCAAATCAGAAAAAGTCCAGAGAAAAGCAATAAAAATGATTAAAGGTCTAGAACACAAGGCCTATTTATTGAAGATTGAAAGAATTGGGATTAGTGTGGGGAAGAGAGGACAGAGAGGGGACATGAAAACAGTTTGCAAATATTTAAAATTTGTTACAAGCAGGTAAATTATTTTGAACACTCTTTGAGGACAGGACATGAAGCAATGGACTTAAATTTCAGCAAGGGAGGTTTAGGTTGGATATTAGGAAAAACTTTCTAACTGTCCGGGTGGTTAAGCACTGGAATAAATTGCCTCGAGAGATTGTGGAATCTCCATTAATGGAGTATTTAAGAGCAGTTTAGACATCTATCAGGGATGATCTAGATTCTAGATGGTGCTTGGTCCTGCTGTGAGGGCAGGGGACAGGACTTTGTAACCACTCGAGACCCCTTCCAATTGATTCTATGATACCCAAAGACCACATGATACCATGGAAGTAAAAATTATTCTGGGAACCAGCTAGTGCCATGGCCTTAAACCAGTGGGCAGAGAAGCTTCTCTTATTCAATCATTTCAGCCACAGGATGAACTCAGCCCCCACTTCTTTGTTTTCACATGAGACTAGAGTCACTGCCAAGACTAGAGCCTCCTGCTCTCCTCCTGCTCTGGAGCGTTTGCTGCTTTACCCTCAGCAACTGGGCTGTGTCTGTTCCCTCTCCCCTGGACATACACAGATTCATCCCTCTCTCCCCACCCCTGTCCCACCACCATCTCGGAGCTACCTCCGAACTGACCCCACCTCAGCAGCCCATCCACTAGCCTCCACACTGCTGCTGGATCCTGGGCTAGCTGTGGGGAGGTTTAGTGGCACCAGAGCTCCTTGCAGAGAGAGGAGTTTCCCCCTGGCCTCTGGAAAAGTCACACTGGCACAGATGCTACTGCTAATGTTCTGTCACCTCTATGCAGTGTGAACCCCCATGGGGCTTGTAAATTTTAAGCCCCCCCTTTAGAAGAACATGGCATGTCCAATTAAAAGAAGCAGAGAGGGTTGTTTCCTAGTTAGAAACTACCTGTAGACCCTTTGTCCTTCCTGTGCAGCTATGAAGGGGAGGGGTGGGGTCAGGGGTTACTGTTGATAATATTTCCAAAATTCTCCCTCTGACATGTTTCAATCTAGTTGCAGTGGCAGCAGGAGAGATGAGAAAGGTAAATGACAGCATTTCTGCTCCCACCTTCCTCCTCACATATTCTATGGCCTACTAGGGGAGATTGAACAACCACAGCAATTTCAGTTCAGAGCAAGCACCCGTCTTTGCAACCCTTCTCTAAGGATTGGCACCATCTGTGGGCCTGGGGCCCTAGCCATTTGCTGGAAGAAAGTCCTGAGCCAGTCTAAAACCGGGTGATTTATATAAAACACTTTCTTTGCCTTTGGGTCCTGGAGAATCCAGTTTGAACTAAGAGATGGGGAGCTAGAAAGTTTCCAGGGGGTGGCTGCAAAGGGCTGATGATAAAGGAAGTACATTAGCAGCCCACATCCATACACCAGAAAGTGCACGCAATGCCACAGCAACACCTAGAGAACCAGGGAGAGACTGCAAGGGGGAAAAGACACCGTGAAAGGAACAGTTCCTTACACATAACCAGGCTCTGCGCTGCTCCAGCCTCTGCTCTGTGTCTGCACAGGGCACTGGGTTATGTTTTCGAAGAACAAAGAGGAGAGAGAGAGTTTATCTGAATGATCCATTTTTGCTGAAGAAAGCCAACAAAGAACCAAGGTAAAGCATCCTGGAGGGATCATGGTGTGGGAGGCATTGTTACAGCCACTTCAAACTAAGGCAAAGGGAAGGCACCAGCACTAGGACAGACAGCCTGAAACATGGGGCTGGAACCAAGAAACCAGAAGAAGAGCCAGGCCCTGCTACAAAGCACATTCCTGCTTATAACTCCACCGCCCAGGATGCAAACTTGGCAAGAATACAGCTGAAGGTGTGAAAACACAGGCTGTCCGAGGTCGTACCAAGCACTAGGTATTCGCTAAACACATTCCAGCAGGGCGGTACAAGAATGTGCTGGTATAAAGCTATGGGATCAACACACACTCCCTGAAAAGGGCAAAGGGACACCCAGAGCCCTCCTGAAGAGACAGTCAGAAGAGCAGGATAACGACTGGAGAAGTTTTGTTTCAACCAACACCTGCACAAAGGGTAGGGTAATATGTTACTTGTTCATATCAGTGTATAAAAGAGGGATCACAAAACGTACATCTCTGCAATGCCCCTCAGCCGCACAGACCCCTGCTGCTGACCGAGTTGGTCTCTTGGCACGGGCATGAATGGGTCAGTGTCCCTGAAGAAGCTGAGGGGAGGGTAGCACTGTGCTTTGTCAGCAAGAAACCTGATCAAGGGCCTTTGCCCACCTAACCTACTCTGTCATCATT
This sequence comes from Pelochelys cantorii, assembly GCA_032595735.1. Classification (NCBI taxonomy): domain Eukaryota; kingdom Metazoa; phylum Chordata; order Testudines; family Trionychidae; genus Pelochelys; species Pelochelys cantorii. The sequence continues at coordinate 17,479,372 of CM064344.1, read as the reverse complement.
AGGGCAGTTTGATCTGCTGGCCTGGCCACGAGGCCAGATCGGCAACAACACAATACACACAAGCAACCCACAACAGGTGTCATTGTATCAGGGCCCTCAGCACCACGGAAAGGTGGTGTGATGGTTCGAGTATCCACCTGTCTCCAGCTAACCCTGCGACCCCTGGCGGGTGGTATGTTCTGCGGTGATCAGCCTATAACAGAGGAGGGGGGATACTCCAAGGCACTGATGGTACAAAGCCATGAGACACAGCCAATGTGGACAGTCCTGAGAGGGGCTGGGTACCCGCAGTTCCTACTGGTTTTCGAAGGAGATGCAGGAACTCAGCTTTGCTCAGAACGTGCCCATTCTGACGGAAGCGGAACATTCTGCTATAAGGGCAGTAACCTAGACAAACAGAGTCAAAGACAGGTGGGGAGGGGAACACAGGTATAAGCTTTCACAGGTGGGGGTTGCATAAGTCCCACTCCATCCAAATCACAGGTAAGGAGCTGGCCATGAGCTTGCAACAAAAAGAGCCTAGTTGGTGACTCTACATCTGAAGTGTAATTTGACTCATTTGAGAGTTTTTAGAGCCAGACTGAGCCCTCCTTCTACAGCTCCCCTGGAAGGTATTTGTGGCTGGTCACTTTGCTCACTTTGCCCAAATAAGGAGGATGGGGGGGACAATGACTCACAACTCAGTTGTGATGCAGCAATTGTATTAGGTCAGTCACGGGGGACTGCAGCATTTCACACCAGGGCTGCTGCCAGTGGGTTTGAAGATGGGGACCACAGCAAAGGAGTCAGATCTTCCAGGACCCAGTTAAAGAAGGAAGGGAGACACAGCAGGACAAAGGAGGAAGGAAAAGCAGGGACAAAGCTGCTGGATAGAGGGAGGTATCAATGAGGGAGGAGGGGGAGAAATTAGACTAGGTAAGAAAGAAACACCAGAGAAGTGCGGAAGGGACAGAGACAAGAAACAAGAGGGAGATGAGAGAAAGGGGGTGGGCAAAGAGACTACAAGAGAAGAGAAAGGAGAAGAAGCACAGAAGGAGTGGACGGGGTTGAGAACCTTATCTGATTTCTTTAGCATCAGGTAGAACCCTGATTGCCTTTCCCAAGACACAAGCAAAGCAACCAGTTGTAACGTCCAGGGCTTACTAAGGCAGGCATTTGTACTATGCAAACAGAAATGGGTACAAGTGGCCATAGATGAGAGGTGCCATCACCTTCCAAAAATGACATTGCAGTGACCTGTTTCTGCTGATTTGACCATTGCAGCTTCTTTGTCAGAGATTCTATTGCATCGCTTAAGACATAAAAAGAGAAAATGAGTCTTCCTATCAAGAGGTGAGGGATTCATCTTCCCATAGCAATGGAGTGCAAACTAACCAACCTGATGGTACTTTCAGGTGATGGGCGTGAATCCATCTTTTGTTGTCAAAAGCTACTAGCAAGTTTTGTAAGTATAAAGCAATGTACAGAATCAAAGCTGCTGAAAGGTCAGAGAATTATCTACTTGCTCCATTCAAAGATAAGGAAACAGTAATTTATACCCACTAGATTTTAAACAATACAGCTGATTGTACAGAGGGAAACAAACAAATTGATACAGTGGTTCATCCCACAGAAGGTATGTATGTTACTCACTCTTACCAAATTAATCCAAGGACAAATCATTTGCATTTGTTTTCTGACAAAACTACTGTCTGACAAACAGCTCTTTGCAGCAGGCCCGATTTTGAGATGGAAGGATGCGGTTTCCAGGAAGGAGTTAGCTGACCTAAGTGATCCATCCCTTTTGGGAGGTAAGAAATATATTACACATTCCATTGCCCACAACAGTCAATGGTTCTGGTCATATTCACAGGTGGAAGAAAAGGTAACTGATGAAATCTGCGTGTCTCTAAAGAAGGGAAGTGGAGACACGGGACACAAGAAGCTGCTGTACAGAATACTGGAACAAAAACTGGGAGCTCCTTCTTCAAACGTAAGGAAAGCAGCTGGCGATTCTAACCAGTGATTGCAATAGCACCTCCTTTTTCCTTTCCAGATAGTGCTGAGGATTGTTCCTACAAAGAGGTAGCAGTAATGTTATTTCAAACAAAAATAAAACTAATTGCAGCATAAAAAGGAGCTTTAACCTTCTCTTCCATTTCCAGAGATGAGTTAATCTACTGATTGCAGGATTGGTCATTGTTGCCTATGGACCAAAGGGAAGAAGAAATCAGTGGAACTGATTATTTATCTCAAGAGGTAAGGAATCCATCTCCTCAGAGTGCAGGGCCAGGAATAACAGTTTCCATTTCTATTTTTAGGTGAAATGAAGGTCTTACCATTTGAGGAGGAAGATAGGAGGCTGCTGAATTAAGGGTGAAGTTAGACAGGTGCTATACCTGCCCAGAGGGAAAACATCTTTTCCTTCTAGTCCGGAAATAACAAAAAACATTCCAATTTTGTACTTAAAGTTTTAACCCATCTAGCTGGCCATAAGCATCCAAGAATCAAAACCATGTGGTAGACCTTAATGAAAAGCAAGTTAGCAATGAAAAGTCTTTACAGGACTAATGATCAGGCTGCTAAGGAATTGTCTCCATCAAAAGCGCTTCATAGCTGGTAACAAGTCAAAATAGCAACTACAATTCTGTCTAACTACCTGATTGCAGGTTTTCCTGATTTGAAATGTGAACAGGTGGACATTCCTACCAGAAAGAAGGGAGGGGAAACGGCTGTCCTCCAAAAGAGGTAAGAAATACCAAACTCCACATAGCCATGTGCATATCAAGCAGTGTCGATTTCACTTTCAGATAGAAGAACTGGCTGTTGACCTTGACTGAGAATGTGAAAAACAAACACAAAACTGAAAGCCTCATGGACTTTTCTGATGCTCAACCCATGGAGGAAATAACAGCCTCTTGGGATCGGAATCAAGGAAATAAAGGTCAGTTACTTCAAACAGCTCTGCTAGATGCAAATTCGAATTGGAAGCAGTTCAGCAGCACATCATAGACAGAGATGAGCATTTCATTTTTTCTGGTTGTCAGATGAATCTGGTGCTAAAGCCACACTTACACACCAAATCAATCAATCTGGCACTCATTGATAAGGTTGCCAGATGGTTTCAACAAAAATACCAGACACACTTGACATTACATCACAATCTATATTACATCTTATTTAGAAAATACTGGACAAAACCGGACAGCTGGCAACCCTACTCATTGATTGTTACTGCAGATCACATATCTCCAGATGGAAGGAGACCAGAGGACTCTTGTGCTTTACAAGGGATTAATGCAATTGGAATGAGCTGAGCCAGGCATATCGGTAAGAAAAACAAAAAAAAAACCCTCTCATTTTTTAACATTCAAGTGGAAATTAATGGATCCTCTCATTCTTTCAGATGTGGGAAATGCAGCTGATCTGAATTCTGAGGGTGAGAAAACTTCAGGAAGTTCCTAAAAGATCCCTCACTGTGGTCAAGAGGTAAGGAACTCACCTGAGAACGCTGGAGAAGGAATTATCGGATCTGGGTTTCCTTTTCAGGTGACAGCAATGCAGCTGATCGGTCCTCACAAGGATTGAAAGCTATAAGCAGTCGCATTATTAAGAATAAAGGAAGATGTGGCCAAATCTGCAGAGAGGAAGGGAAATTTGCCTTCTGTGACTAAAAGGGGAAGACTCATCACCATCAAGTTTCAAACCCACAATGTAGCAGGCCGACAAGGAGGTGAGTGTCTGTGGTTCTGTTGTACAAAGTGCTTGGCAATCTGTTCCCTTTGGCAACATTTCTGGGACCGTAAAACTAATGAGCAACCACATTCCTTGTCCAACTTTGACCCCTACAGCCATGGCTGGGCTTTTCAAGAACTAACTTGTAAAGCAGATTTACCTTTTCAGGAGATCAGGGTTACAGATGCTCAGATTTTCCAGCACCAATGAATGGCCCTGTTCAAAGCCATTCCTATCATCTCGGAGGACAATTGGTTCTCTGAAGATATGAAACCCCAGACACTCCATTCAACAAAGCCACAGAATTGGCTCTGAGGAGAGGTAAGAAAAGCATGTGGCAAGCCTAACAAATGTGCAAACCATCAGCTCCACGAAATTGCTAACTTATGTTGTACCAAAGAGTTTATTACAGGTGATCACACATCTCAGGGTCAGAGAGGAGCCAAGTGTGATGGCCGACACCAGGATTCATCTTTGTCAGCAGGTGAGGAACCTGCTTATCGCTTCTGAGTGTAATTCAGTGGCTGTGGTTGTACTTTCAGAGGAAGGAAACAGCCTGTGTAGACAACATTCAAGAAACAATGTTCAAAACTTGCATGGTGCATTATTGGGCTAAGAGAACAGCGGGTTCTATCTGCTAGGATGGAAGGAGAAGGGGGCTACATGGGAGAAGAGGAAAGCCCTGGAGATTGGCTAATACTGGGACACAGACCAGGGCCTGCCAAGACAGGGTATGTATTTATAGTGACCAGTGGTCCTTGCTCACATGCACAGGGTGAAACCGATCGCCATATTTGGGGTCAGGAAGGAATTTTCCTCCAGAGCAGATTGGCCAGAGACTCTGGAGGTTTTTTGCCTTCCTCTGGGGCATTGAGCAAGGACCAGCCCTTTGGGCAATTTAGAAACAGACAATAAAATCCATGAAAGAGAACGTGCCTCATTTTGTCCTTTGTATTTTCTAAAGACCCATCCCATGCTCCTCGGCCATGCTCACACTCACACCCACACAGCTGGGGAGAGTTCCACCTGGGTGTGCTGCCCCTCCCCTGCTCAGCTTCAGCATGGCCCCACACGTGGTGATGGAGAGAGCGGCCCATCACCCTCAGAGGGGGACAAGTGTGTGCATGGCCCCCAGGGAACGGTGGGGAACTGGCCGGGTGCCCTGGTCCAGGGGAAGCAGGAAGCACAGAGGCACCGTTTCCATGCTCCTCTCTCAGGATGCCCCTAGGGACCAGGGTAGGGCCTTCAGCCTGCCACAACCATTCTGCCATGCCGCTGTGGTCATAAGAACCCCCTAGATACACCTCAGGCTCTGGAGAGGTGGTCAGTGAACCCAAAGCTACTGTGCCAGTGCCAGGGTGGGGCCACTGCTTTCTGAGCTCCTGCACTGGACTCACAGACTCGAATCAAATGCAGCACAGGGATCCCTTTTCTCCAGGGGGAGCCACTGGGCAGCGGGCATGCAAGACGGTCTTCCTTTCAGCCAGCTCTTTTCCAGGAGCTGTGGCCTGAAGCCTGCTCTCCTCTCCAGAATGCCCAGGTGATCCTGCTTTCTCCTCCCTCCAAGTCTGGCAACTCCCAAGAAAGGGCTGGGTCAGCCCAGAAGAGCTCATTCCCCCTGCATTACACAGTGTGGGCTCATGGTGACTGGGAGCATAACAAGGAGTCAGTGTCAGTGTTAGGAGCTCACAGCTGGAGGGGATGAGAAAAGGAAGGGGGCCAGCAATGCATATTTACTTTAGTGGCATATTTCTATTTAACCTCCGGTTGCTGCAGCCTGTCTTACACAATCCCCCATGTCCACTTCCTTCTCCTCTCCAGTCCTCTTCCCAGCCACACTCTGAACCCAAACCTCAGGGCAATGCAGACAGTGTTGCTGTTTGGGAATCTCAAGTGTCTGTACACCCAGCCTCCCACAAACCTTCAGAGGCCCAATTCGCCCTGCAGGGAAAGAGTATTGATTTTCCAAGGTGAAATCAATCGCAGTGACTCAGCCCTTGGGAAGGTGGTTGGAGGGAGAATCGAGTCTCCTGTGGGCAAAGATACGATGTGATCTGGAGGTGTCACTCACAACAGTGCAGGAGGGGAACTAACACTCGAGAAAAGCAAACTGGGGGAAGTCCGGCATCTTGGTTTTGCAAAATTGCTGTTGAACTTCTGTTTGGCAAAACAAAACCCAACCGAAGGTTGGGGGAGGGAAGTCAGATTAGGTTTTCATGTCAATGTAAAACCCAGAGATCCTGGAGCGGGGGTGGAGTGATGATTCTGGCACATCTCAGTCAGACCCTAACGTCACACATTGCCTATAGACATGATGCCTGGGAGGAGCTGGCTGTATAAAACCAACAATTAAAGCTGCCCACCCCCTAACATACATTGTGCAGTCTTGGTGGTCATGTCGCCCAGCCTGCAAAACAAAGAGCTGTGCTCTGCACAGAGAAGTCCAGAGCTTAAGTGTGTGTCAGGGCTTCCACACAGCCTGTGTCCCCACACTTTAGCCAGGGTTAAGCACCACAAGTAGAGTGACAGCTACATAAGGATGCCTGACACTTCCTCATTACAAGTTCTACTTCCAATTATGCCGCCTTTACCTAGTGCCAGAGAACTTTTGCTATATAGGTGAGAGAAGACACTGAACTGGTGAAAGTGGCTGTAGAAGACACACATCACAACACACGATTCTCTTCGGGGCAGAGTTTAATTAAATGAAAGAGATTTGGCAACCTCCTTTACCTACCTAGCTCTTTTCAGCAAGGATGTCTGACTGAAAGGGGGAGATCTGAGGTTCATTAGAAGATCATAAGGGAATTTTAATGCCAGCAGCTGGAGTATTGTGTCCAGTTCTATGTATCATGTTTTGGGAAGGATGTGGGCAAATCAGAGAAAGTTCAGAGAAGAGCCACAAAAAGGATTAAAGGCCTAGGGAACATAAGAACATAAGAATGGCCATACTGGGTCAGACCAAAGGTCCATCGAGCCCAGCATCCCATCTGCCGACGGTGGCCAATGCCAGGTGCCCCAGAGAAGGAGAACAGAAGACAATGATCAAGTGATTTATCTCCTGCCATCCATCTCCTGCCCTTGTTATGAAGGCTAGGGCACCATACTTTATCCCTGGCTAATAGCCATTTATGGACCTAACCTGCAAAAATTTATCAAGCTCTTTTTTAAACCCTAATAGAGTCCTGGCCTTCACAGCCTCCTCGGGCAAGGAGTTCCACAGGTTGACTGTGCGCTGTGTGAAGAAAAATTTCCTTTTATTAGTTTTGAACCTACTACCCATCAATTTCATTTGGTGTCCCCTAGTTCTTGTATTATGGGAAAAGGTAAATAATTTTTCTATAACCACTTTCTCCACACCATTCATGATTTTATATACCTCTATCATATCACCCCTCAATCGCCTTTTTTCCAAACTGAAAAGTCCCAGTCTCTCTAGCCTCTCCCCATATGGGACCCTTTCCAAGCCCCTAATCATCTTAGTCGCCCTTTTCTGAACCTTTTCTAATGCCAATATATCTTTTTTGAGGTGAGGAGACCACATCTGCACGCAGTACTCGAGATGTGGGCGTACCATAGTTTTATATAGGGGAAGTATGATATCTTTTGTCTTATTATCTATCCCTTTTTTAATAATTCCTAACATCCTATTTGCCTTACTAACTGCCGCTGCACACTGCGTGGATGTCTTCATAGTACTATCCACTATAACTCCAAGATCCCTTTCCTGATCTGTCGTAGCTAAATTTGACCCCATCATGTAGTACGTGTAATTTGGGTTATTTTTTCCAACATGCATTACCTTACACTTACCCACATTAAATTTCATTTGCCATTTTGCTGCCCAATCACTCAGTTTGCTGAGATCTTTTTGTAGTTCTTCACAATCCCTTTTGCTTTTGACTGTCCTGAACAACTTTGTGTCATCTGCAAACTTGGCCACCTCACTGCTTACCTCATTTTCTAGATCATTGATGAACAAGTTGAACAGGATTGGTCCCAGTACTGACCCCTGGGGAACACCACTAGTTACCCTCCTCCATTGTGAAAATTTACCATTTATTCCCACCCTTTGTTTTCTGTCTTTTAACCAATTCTTGATCCATGAAAGGACCTTTCCTCCTATCCCATGACCACCTAATTTACGTAAAAGCCTTTGGTGTGGGACCGTGTCAAAGGCTTTCTGGAAATCTAGGTATATTATATCCACTGGGTGCCCCTTGTCCGCATGTTTATTAACCCCTTCAAAGAATTCTAACAGATTAGTTAGACACGACTTCCCTCTGCAGAAACCATGCTGACTTTTGCCCAACAATTCGTGCTCTTCTATGTGCCTTGCAATTTTACTCTTTACTAGTGTTTCTACTAATTTGCCTGGTACTGATGTTAAACTTATCGGTCTATAATTGCCAGGATCTCCTCTAGAGCCTTTTTTAAATATTGGTGTTATATTGGCCATCTTCCAGTCATTTGGTACCAACGTGGATTTAAAGGATAGGTTACAAACCACTGTTAATAACTCCGCAATTTCACATTTGAGTTCTTTCAGAACCCTTGGGTGAATGCCGTCTGGTCCCGGAGACTTCTTACTATTCAGCTTATCAATTAATTCCATAACCTCCTCTAATGTCACTTCAATCTGAGTGAGTTCCTCAGATTTGTCACCTAAAAAGGCTGGCTCAGATTTAGGAACCTCTGTAACATCCTCAGCCGTGAAGACTGAAGCAAAGAAATCATTTAATCGCTCCGCAATGGCACTGTCTTCCTTGATCGCTCCTTTTATATCTTTATCATCCAAGGGCCCCACTGCTTTTTTAGCGGGCTTCCTGCTTCTAATGTATTTAAAAAACATTTTACTATCATTTTTTGAATTTTTGGCTAGCTGTTCCTCAAACTCTTTTTTGGCTTTTCTTACTACATTATGACACTTAATTTGGGAGTGTTTATGTTCCTTTCTATTTTCCTCACTAGGATTTGACTTCCACTTTTTAAAAGCTGCCCTTTTCTCTTTCACTGCCTTTTTAACATGGCTGTTTAGCCATGGTGGTTCTTTGTTAGGTCTCTTACTGTGTTTTTTTATTTGGGGTATACATTCAAGTTGGGCCTCTAGTATGGTGTCTTTAAACAGTTCCCATGCAGCTTCCAGGGATTTTAGTTTAATTACTCTCCCTTTTAGTTTCTGTTTAACTAGCTTCCTCATTTTAGTGTAATTCCCCTTTTTGAAATTAAATGCCAGAGTGTTTGACCGCTGCGGTGTTCTTCCCAACACAGGAATATTAAAAGTTATTATATTGTGGTCACTATTTCCAAGCGGTCCAGTAACAGTTACCTCTTGGACCAGATCCTGCGTTCCAGTCAAGACTAGGTCGAGAATCGACTCTCCCCTTGTGGGTTCCTGTACTAGCTGCTCCAAGAAGCAGTCATTTAAGGCATCAAGAAATTTAATCTCTGAATCCCGTCCTGAGGTGACATGCACCCAATCAATATGGGGATAATTGAAATCTCCTATTATTACTGTGTTTTTTATTTTGGTAGCCTCTCTAATCTCCCTTATCATTTCAGCATCACTATCACTGTCCTGGTTAGGTGGTCGGTAATATATTCCTAATGCCATATTCATATTAGAGGAATGAATTGTTATCCATAATGATTCTATGGAACATTTTGATTCCTTTACGATTTTTACTTCATTTGATTCTATATTATCCTTCACATATAGTACCACTCCGCCACCCGCACGACCTGTTCTGTCTTTCCGATATAATTTATATCCCGGTATGATAGTGTCCCACTGATTGTCCTCATTCCACCATGTTTCTGAGATGCCTATTATGTCAACTTCCTCCTTTGATATGAGGTACTCCAGTTCACCCATCTTATTAGACAGACTCCTAGCATTAGTGTAAAAGCATGTTAGAAAACTACCACTATTTATATGTCCGCCCTTCACAGACACATTGGATTTTTTTATGCACGATTGTTTCACATCTGATCTTGCCCATATATTATTTCCCACGTTCCCTATCTGACTAACTTCTAGGGAATCCCTACCTATGGAGCCTCGTGTAAGAGAAGTCTCCGTCCGATCCAGGTGCTCCCCCGCACCAATCGGCTTTCCCCCACCTCTTAGTTTAAAAACTGCTCTATGACCTTTTTAATGTTTAATGCCAGCAGTCTGGATCCACCTTGATTTAGGTGGAGCCCATCATTCCTGTATAGGCTCCCCCTACCCCAAAAGTGTCCCCAGTTCCTAATAAATCTAAACCCCTCTTCCCTGCACCATCGTCTCATCCGCGCATTGAGACTCTGAAGTTCTGCCTGTCTATCTGGCCCTGCGCGTGGAACTGGAAGCATTTCAGAGAATGCCACCAAAGATGTTCTGGATTTCAGTCTCTTTCCTAGTAACCTAAATTTGGCCTCCAGAACATCTCTTCTACCCTTCCCTATGTCATTGGTACCAACATGTACCACGACGACCGGCTCCTCCCCAGCACTGCCCATAAGTCTGTCTAGATGCCTCGAGAGATCCGCAACCTTCGCACCAGGCAGGCAAGTAACCATACGGTTCTCCTGGTCATCACAAACCCAACTATCTATATTTCTAATGATCGAATCCCCCACTACTAAAAACCTGCTTCTTCCTAACAGCTGGAGCTCCCTCCCCCGGAGAAGTATCCTCGGCACGAGAGGATACAACATCACCCTCTGGAAGGAGGGTCCCAACTATGGGATGGTTTCCCTCTGCTCCCATTGACTGCTCTCCTTCCCTGAGCCTTTCATCCTCCGTAACAGCATCAGGACTGTCAGATTGGAGGTGGGACAGCCCTACTATGTCCCGGAAAGTCTCATCCACAAACACCTCTGCCTTCCTTAGCTCCTCCAGTTCAGCCACCCTGGCCTCCAAAGCACGCACTCGGTCTCTGAGGGCCAGGAGCTCCTTGCATCGAGCGCACACATACGCCACCCACCCACAGGGTAGGCAGTCATACATACTGCACTCGACACAATAAACAGGATAGCCCCCACTCTGCTGCTGGGCTTCTGCCTCCATTTCCTACTCTAATTATATATGAGGGTTAATTAAATGTTTCAGATAGAGGTTGTTATAAAGGATTTAGTTTAAGGGCAATAGAAGTCACTGGCTCCCCCCAAGCTCCCCCTCTAAACTCCCCTCTCAAAACTCCCTCCTGTTAGCACTCACCCTGTTCGCGAGCACCCGGTCGCAAAGCTCCCTGGTCGCTTACCAGCAGGGTTTAAGTGCTCAGCCTCCCTGATAGCTCCTCGAGGGAGCTAACATGGCATATGAGAGAAGAATGAAAAAATTGGGTTTAGTCTGGGGAAGAGAGGACTGAGAGGGGACATGAAAACAGTTTGCAAATATTTAGAAAGCTGCTACAATTTACCGCAGGAGACAGGTAAATTATTGTCAACACTCTTTGAGGACAGGACAAGGAGCAATGGGCTTAAATTGCAGCAAGGGAGGGTTAGGTTGGATTTTAGGAGAAACTTCCTAACTGTCCGGGTGGTTAAACACTGGAATAAATTGCCTAGGGGAGTTGTGGAATCTCCATCATTGGAGATACTTAAGAGCAGGTTAGATGGACATCTATCAGGGATGATCTAGATGGGTGCTTGGTCCTGCTGTGAGGGCAGGGGATGGGACTTCATGGCCTCTCAAGGTCCCTCCCAGTTCTAGTGTTCTATGATTCTGAAAGACCATATCACATCACAGAAGTGAAAATTATTCTAGGAACCAGCTAGTGCCAAGGCCTTCAGCTAGTGGGCGGAGAAGCTTCCCTTATTTAGTCATTTCAGCCACGAGACAAACTCCGCCCCCGCTTCTTTGTTTTCACATGAGACTAGAATCATTTTCAAGAATAGAGCTTCCTGCTCTCCAGACTCTGTGGCGTTTGTTGCTTTGCCCTCTGTAACTGGGCTGTGTCTGTTCCCGCTTCCCTAGACATACACAGATTCATCATAATCTCCCCTCCCCTGTCCCACCACCATCTCGGAGCTACTTCTGAACTGACCCGACCTCAGCAGCCCATCCACTAGCCTCCATACTGCTGCTAGATCCTGGGCCAGCTGTGGGGAGGTTTAGTGGCACCAGAGCTCCTTGCAGAGAGAGGAGTTTCCCCCCAGCCTCTGGAAGAGTCACTTTGGCACAGGTGCTGCTGCTAATATTCCGTTACCTCTATGCAGTGTGAACTCCCATGGGGCTTGTTAATGTTAAGCCCCCCTTTAGAAGAATGTGACTTGTCCAATTAAAGCAGCAGAGAGGGCTGTTTCCTAGTGAGAAACTACATGTAGGCTCTTTGTCCTTCCTGTGCAGCTATGAAAGGGGGTTGGGTTGTGTGCGGTCAGGGGATGCTGCTGAGAATATTTCCAAAATTCTCCCTGTGACATGTGTTTCAATCTAGTTGCAGCGGTGGCACAAGAGATGAGAAAGGTAAATGACAACACTTCAGCTTCTCATATTCTGCATCTATTGGCCTCCCAGCTTCTTCCTGACATGTTCTGTGGGCTACCGTGCCAAATTCTGCAGCCTCCTGGATTCTGTGGCATTCAGGGGGAAACTCTTCTGAAGTGTCCTACTTTTTTGTAGGGAGATTTGGGCAACTGGGAATTTATGGAGTGCACCTTGGGGCTGTAGGAAGAGCATCTTTGCTGGACGTTTCTGCTAAAAATGATCAGATGATGAAGCAATAGTTTTACTTTGAGGTTGATGTTTTGGTTTTGGAAAAGGAACTTTGCTGATAATGCATCTGATTCAGAAAGTGGTGATATTGCATTTCACTGAATCATACAACTTCCTGCTAACAGATATAGTCATGGATCTCTAGAAATCTTAACACTCCTTTTGTGGTATTTGAGTTCCTTCTTTGGAGCGCCATAATGAACTCAACATGTAATTTTCACATTATCTAATCAACCTACATCTCTAGTAGGGTGAGTAAGTGTGGCAGCCTGTACCCTTCTATTCACCACCTTTGTAAGACTGTGATAATTTTTGTACAAAGTAGATCCTGTGAGGTATCAGGGGAAAGCTCATAATTTGCTGAACATTATTGTCCTAGCAAAATATGGGTGACAACATTGTATGTACAATTATACGCTTCTACTGTATAACATTACTGAGAAATGAAAGTTTAGAAAAACAGGCAAAAAGCAAATGGATGCTTCAGCCAGTTGTTTACACAACCAGATGGCCTATCATTTGCTTAAGAGGCCATTAGTATGCAGGAAGCAGGGTGTGAAAAAGAAAGCTACATTTTGAGAAAACAACTTATTTTTAGTGGCTGTGTGGAGTTTTAATGCATTTGCCTTCTCCCTATAAACTTTCATTTTACATCCACCACGTTATTTCCATTTTGAGAGGGGAACCAGGAGGTAAGAATTAGACTTTGGTCTGTGAAGCAGAAAGTTCACGCCCATCTTGTTTTCCTGTAACAAAGCCAGTTGCAATGAAAACTTTTCAAAAAGCAACACCCACAGAATGAGACCACTCAGCTGCCACCCTTGCAGGAGGAAGTGAAACAGTCAAGAGACAGAAAATCTGAATAAAAAGCCATTCACCATTTACGCTAAAGCGTACTGAGGAGCCCTGCCAGTCATTGAGACCACACCGGAGATGCAGCGAGCTACCATCGGGACCATGAGGAATTTCCTGATTTGGGCTTGGATTCTTTCCCCAGGTGAGATAGGATTATTTTTGTCACTAGAAATAGACCCGGGAGGCAGAGCTGTTCCTATGGGGGCAAATAGGAACTGTGGCTGCTAAGCACATCTGTAGCTCAAATGCCTGACAGGTTTGAACAGATAACAGGAGAGAATGTCCTGGCTTAAAGCCAACCTGCAGCTATCTCCATGGACCAGGGAGAAATGTCCTACCTAAAAGCCAAAGCAGTTCCCCAGGGCAGTGGGTTTGGAGGGTCTCACAAACCATGGACCTTAGCACCATGGTTTTTCCATTATGGTAGGGGGAGGAATTACCACCCACAAGTCTAACTACTGGGCCTTTCCCTGCCACCAATGGCTCTGGAGAGTTGCTCTCCTAACACAGTTTTCCTCTCCTCCCTCAAACCCCAAGCAGCAAGTTGGTCCGAGAGGGGATTTCACTGCAATGGAGTGCTCAGCAGATGACAGGAACCTCTCCAGAGCAGTGACTTCCTAATTGCGCACGGACTGGTTATCTACCCAGCTTTGCTTCCTTGCTATTTCAACAGCACTGCAAGGCAGGAGGGTTTTCAATGTCACCTCTCTGACACAGGAGAACAAGTGGAATGAGGTGGTGGAATAAGGATAATGAATGGGACACAGTCATACCAGGGTACACAATATATTGGAAGGACAGAACAGGTCATGCTGGTGGGAGAGTAGCACTATACATGAAAGAAAATGTAGAATCATAGAATCATAGAACCATAGAGCTGGAAGAGACCTCAGAAGGTCATCAAGTTCAGCCCCCTGCCCAAGGCAGGACCAATCCCAACTAAATCAACCCAGCCAGGGCTTTGTCAAGCCAAGACTTAAACACCGCTAGGGATGGAGACTCCACTACTTCCCTAGGTAACACATTCCTGTGCTTCACCACCTGCCTAGTGAAATAGTTTTTCCTAATATCCAACCTGGACCTCTCCCACCACAACTTGAGACCATTGCTCCTTGTTCTGCCATCTGTCACTACTGAGAACAGCCTTTCTCCATCCTCTTTGGAATCTCCCTTCAGGAAGTTGAAGGCTGCTATCAAATCCCCCCTCACTCTTTGCTTCTGCAGACTAAACAGACCCAACTCCCTCAGCCTCTCCTCATAGGTCATATGCTCCAGCCCCCTAATCATTTTGGCTGCCCTCCGCTGGACCCTCTCCAATGCGTCCACATCCTTTTTGTAGTGGGGGGCCCAGAACTGGACACAATACTCCAGCTGTGGCCTCACCAGAGCCAAATAAAGGGGAATAATCACTTCTCTGGATCTGCTGGCAATGCTCCACCTAATGCACCCTAATATGCCAGAATCTAATGAAGTAAAAATCTTAAATGACCCTAAATGTTCCATAGAATCTCTATGGATTGTAATTCCATGCTCCAATAATAAGACTATAGCGGTAGGGATATATTATCCACCACCTGATCAGGACAGTGATAGTGACTATGAAATGCTTAGGGAGATTAGAGAGGCTATCAAAATAAAAAACTTGATAATAGTGGGGGATTTCCACTATCCCCATATTGACTGGGTACATGTCACCTCAGGACGGGATGCAGAGATAAAATTTATTGATACTTAAATGAATGCTTCTTGGAGCAGCTGGTTCTGGAACCCACAAGGGGAGAGGCTATTCTTGATTTAGTGCTAAGTGGAGCGCAGGATCTGATTCAAGAGGTAAATTGTCCCAGATTGAGGTATCGTTAGAGGAGGTTTTGGTACAAATTGATAAACTTGTAACAAGTCACCGGGACCAGATAGCATTCACCCAAGAATTCTGAAAGAACTCAAATGGGAAATTGCTGAACTATTAACTGTGGTTTGTAACCTATCCTTTAAATCAGCTTCTGTACCTAATGACTGGAAGATAGCTAAAGTGACACCAATATTTAAAAAGGGCTCTAGAGGTGATCCTGGCAATTACAGACCAGTAAGCCTAACATCAGTACTGGGCAAATTAGTTGAAACTGTAGTAAAAGAATAAAATGGTCAGACACATAGAAGAACATAATTTGTCGGGGGAAAGTCAGCATGGTTTCTGTAAAGGGAAATCATATCTTACTAACCTATTAGAGTTCTTTGAGAGGGGGAGGGGATCAACAAACATGTGGACAAGGGGGATCCAGTGGATATAGTGTACTTGGATTTCCTTTGACAAGGTCCCTCACCAAAGGCTCTTAAGCAAGGTGAGTTGTCATGGGATAAGAGGGAAGGTCCCTTCATGGATTGAGAACTGGTTAAAAGACAGGAAACAAAGGGTAGGAATAAATGGTAAGTTTTCCAAATGGAGAGAGGTAATTAGTGGGATCCCCCAAGAGTCTGTCCTGGGACCCATCCTAGTCAACTTATTTATAAATGATCTAGCGAAAGGGGGTAAACAGTGAGGTGGCAAAATTTGCAGATGATACCAAACTACTCAAGATAGTTAAGACCAAAGCAGACTGTGAAGAGCTTCAAAAAGATCTCACCAAACTAAGTGATTGGGCAACAAAATGGCAAATGAAATGTAATTCTGATAAATGTAAAGTAATGCACATTGGAAAAAATAATACCAACTATATGTACAATATAATGGGGACTAATTTAGCTACAACTACTCAAGAGAGAGATCTAGGAGTCATTGTGGATAGTTCTTTGAAAACATCCACTCAGTGTGAAGCAGCAGTCAAAAAGCAAATAGAATGTTAGGAATCATTAAAAAAGAGATAGGGAATAACACAGAAGATAATTTATCGCCTCTGTTTAAAACCATGATATGCCCACATCTTGAATACTGCAGACAGATGTGGTCACCTCATCTCAAAAAAGATATATTGGTATTGGAAGAGGTTCAGAAAAGGGCAACAGAAATGATTAGGGGTTTGGAACGGGTCCCATATGAAGAGAGATTAAAAAGATGTGGACTTTTCAGCTTAGAAAAGAGGAGACTGGGGGAGGGGGAGAGATATGATAGAGGTTTATAAAATCATGACTGGTGTGGAAAAAGTGAATAAGGAAAAGTTATTTACTTATTCCCATATTATAAGAACTAGGGGTCACCAAATGAAATTAATAGGCAGCAAGTTTAAAACAAACAGAAGGAAGTTTTTCTTCACTCAGAACACAGTCAACCTGTGGAACTCCTTGCCAGAGGATGTGGTGAAGGGTAGGACTTTAACAGGGTTCAAAAAAGGGCTAGACAGATTCATGAAGGTTAGATCCATCAATGGCTATTAGCCAGGATGGGTAAGAATGGTGTCCTTAGCCTCTGTTTCTCTGGAGGTGGGGTGACAGGAGAGGGATCTTGTGAGGATTATCTGTTGTGCCCCCTCCTTCTGGGGCATCTGGCATTAGCCACTGTCAGCAGACAGGATACTGGGCTGGCTGGACCGTTGGTCTGACCTAGTATGGCTATTTTTATACTCTTATGTTCCTAAGTGGCACTGATCTTGTGCTCCTAAGATGAATAATTGCATCTGAAAAGCCACAAAAGGAGAACAATGCCATGATGGGAGTGGAGGTGGGGGAGAGGGAGATGAGAGCCAAGACAGATTCACTGTGATTAAAATGACTACCGCCCTCATGCAGATGGGCCAGGGCAGTCTATAGAGCAATCACTGCTATCTCTGTGAAAATTGATTGTTGATGTTGGCTTTAGGTACTGTACTGCGAAGTAGTGGTCTTGAGATTGTGGGTGGCAGGCCTGCTCATGGGGGAGTGGAGGCGGGGAAGGAGGGAACAAAAGGGGCAATTGCCCCAGGATCTGGTAATTCAAAAGGACCCGGGACTCCCAGCCGCTGCTACTGCAGCTGTGGCCAAAGCTCTGGGCCCTTTGAATCATCACTGGAGTCCCATGCAGAATGCTTTGAGTGGCACTAAGGGCTGATTGGGGGTGGGCGGGCATGGCAGTCCAGTTGGGTTTGGGCAGTGCTGAGGGATGGCTGCCCCAGCCCCACCTCTTCTGTCCGAGGCCCCACCCCTTCTGGGAGTGCAGAACTAGGCTGCCCCCACATTGTCAGCCCCCATTACAGACTCATGTGTATAGGATTCATTTGGTCAGAGGGCTGACTAGCCCATGTGTGATGCCCACTTTCAAGCCTCAGATGCCCGGCAGCATTTGCGTCATACTCATTTTAGGCTTGGTCTGAATTGCCAATTGAACAACACAACCTTTGTCACCCGCAGGTGCTTAACAAAGCCCCTGCCCCTGAAAGTCAAAAGCTTTGCCACGGCAACGGGCAGTGTAAATGGCTCATTGTCAACAATGCGAACTCTGCTTGTAAGGGGCTGACAAATGGTGTTCCCAATGTCAGTCTTCTATCAACATAGCTGTGATGTCACAGCCATGTTGCGCAGGGCTGTGCAGTGCAGACAAAATCATGGCCTTCTGCTTCCTATGGGAGTGTAACGTACGTCCTAGTGACCAGCTCTGCTCCCTCCAGCAGGCTCCCCTTGGTGATCAGAAGTGATGCTAATGCCGGGGCTTAGCTGATCTCAGCACTGTGATTCCAAAGTCAAAGGGACTCTTTAATGCCATGTCCAGCCCAGCAGTGTCTGTGCATGTGAGAGGAGATAAAGCATGTAGAAGATTTTCATAATTCTCCTAAACTTGTTAGACATCCCTGCCTATAATAAAGTTGTGGGAAAGTTAAGTCAGACAGGCCCACCAATGGAGGGAGAGGCTAGGGGGCAGTTGTCCCAGGGCCAAGCAATTCAAAAGGGCCCGGGGCTCCTGGCCATCACCACTGCCAAGCAGCAACAGCAGCTGGAGGTCCGGGCCCTTTAAATCACTGCCGGACCCCCATGAAGTGTACTTTGGGTGGCTCTGAGGACTACCCTTTCTGCCTGAGATCCTGCCCTTTCCGGGAGTACAAAACTGCCCTCCCCCGACCTTACACAGGGGCCCAGCAATTCTTTCATCCCATGCTCTGAAGTCAGAATCCTCTGCGTCAGTCTCATGTTCACGGTCCTAGCTGAGGAAGTGCCATGTTTCAGAAGGATGCCGACAAAGAAAGCAGAAAAGCAGAAGAGGGATATTTAAATTCCTCTTCGGTTTTGGATTGATGGAGGCGGGGGTGAGGTGAGACAGCAAAGTCACAGATGAATCCATCTCCCTGCAATACCAACCTGGGAACACATTGCCTTATTCATCACAGTCTGAAGCCCCACCTCCTGAGTCATGGTAGCATACTAGTGCCTCACCATCTTCAGTGTATTTATCCACACAATAGCCTTATGGGGCAGAGAAGCACCGAGAGGTGAAGAAAATCACACAAGAGTCCATGGCAGAGTGGGGACATGGACCCAGATCTCCTGAGGCTCAGGCTATCAGCTCATCCCACCTTAGATCCACCACTAATCAACCAGCCCCTCTCACAGAGAAATATTGATGCACAAAAGGCCAATATGGCTCACTAGGGCCTGGTCTGCACTCCACGGGAAGTTGAAGTAAGAGACACAACTCCGGCTATGTAAATTACATAGCTGGTGTCCACATATCTCACATCGAGTTTCTGTGCTGTCCACACAGTGGGAGGCAACAGGCATGGGCGGCTGGTGAAGATAGAGCTGGGGGAGGCAAGCCCATCACCCCACCCCCAGCCCCTCCCTTCTGTTCAGGCCACACACCCCACCATGAGGAGGGTGGGCGGCACGCAGACTGAGCCTCCGCAGCCCCAGAGCACAGGGAGGGAGGAGGGCACACGGCCCCAGCCTCTCCAGCCTTGGAGTGCAGGGAGGGTGGGCGCTTGGGGGCTGCAGAACCTTCCCCCACCTAATGTACCGGTCGCCCATGCTGACGAGAGCAAACGCTTCCATTGGCTTCCCTTACTCCTCGTGAGGAACAGGAGTACCAGGGCCGATGGGTACATCCTTTGTGTTCTATCTAGAGCAGGGGCGGCAATAATTTTTGATTGGGGGGACACCCCAAGATTTTGGTAAGTGGTGAGCACTTTTCTATGGAGGGAATGCAGGGTCTGGGGTGGAGGTTGGATGTAGAAGGGAGCTCGGGGTAGGGGACTGGAGTGCAGGAGAGGGTGTAGGGTCTGAGAGTTTGGGGAAAGGAGGGGTTGTGAGCAGGGGCAGGGGAATGGGGTGCAGGGGAGGATTCTGGCCTGGGGGGTGTACAAGTGGGTGCAGGGTCTGGGAGGGAGTTGTGACTTGGGGCACAGGGGGAAGCGAAGAGGGTTCAGGTGGTGACTTGGGGCAGGGAGTTGGGTGTGTGTGTGGGGGGGGGGCAGATGCAGGCTCTGGCCCAGAGGCACTTACTGAGGCTGCTTCCAGCCAGCAGCCCAGCAGGACCCTCAGACAGGTTCCCTGCCTGCCGCAGCCCCAGACTGCTCAAAAGTGACTGGCTGCTCCATGTCGCTCTCTGCGCTGCACGTCAGGGTGGGGAGGGGCTTCATGCGCTGCCCTCACCCCCAGCACAATCGCTCAGGTCCCACTGGCAGATCTGCCAAATTGAACCCCTGAAGATAGACTGCGACAGGGTCAATTTCCACGTTGTGTAGACGTGCCCTAGATCTGAACTGTGAACCTTTGTCTCTTGCTCTGGCTGAGCAGGAAAGCAACAAACGCAATTCTGTCTTTTGCAGGCTGTTGGGCTCTGACTGGCCCCAAAGAGGTGAGTGGCCCCTTGGGAGGGTCGCTGTCTGTGCAGTGCCAGTACGAGGAAAGGTACCAGAAATACAAGAAATACTGGTGCAGAGGAACACCTCAGTTATTCTGCTCCATAGTGATTCAGACCGAAGGCTCAGAGGAAGAGCTGGTAGGGGACAGAGTCTCCATCCATGACAACCACACTCAGAGCACGTTCACTGTGACCATGGAGAGCCTGGCATGGAACGATACGGATACTTACTGGTGTGGGATAGACAGAGCAGCTTTTGACCCCATGTTCAATGTCAATGTGCTTGTTTTCTCAGGTAAGTCCTTCAAGTGCTGTGATGTGTGGCTCCAATCACCCACCCCTGTGAGCCACTGGGTTACCAGTGTACCTCAGTCCACTGAGTGTGGCTGGTGCTGGTGCTAAGCTAGGAGTTGGTGCCCTCACACTCCAGCTTCTCTGCCTGGCCAGCTGCCAGTCCAAACCTTGCCCTGCAGGCAACACAATTCCCAAGTTCCCAGAGACGTCTCTCCGTAGCAGCCAGACCCTCTGACCAGCCACACAGAAAAGTTATTGAATTAAAACACATCCCAGCCTGTCAGTTTAGCGGAGGACTTCAACCTTCCAGTTAACATGCAGCCCGGGGATGGTTGTGTAATAAAACAAGAGTAACTTTATCACCAACGAACAGATGTTTAGGTGATGTAAGTAGGAACAGAAGACAGGGATATGGTTACAACAAAACACCATCACGCTTTCCAGGGATGGAAACTTAATTCAGCAAGTTACAGTCTTTGCCTAAACAGGTTTCTCACCTGTAGTCAGTTCCCAGAGACATCCAAACCCTTGGCTGAAGAATCCACCTTCAGCTGATTACCAGAGCTCTGACCTCGTGTCCCATGAGCGAGGGTGCCAAAATGGCTTTCCACTTCTGCTCATATTTCCAATGTCTATTTTGAGAGGCTTCAGGGGTGTGTGTGTGTGTGTGTGTGTGTGCAAGCTCCATCCATACTAGCACATACCTGTGATTCTTTAAGCACTGCCCTTACATCCCTCAGACACTAATATTGTTGAGCAGGATGTTACCAGTTTGCACAGGATACTGTAATGACACTATTCAGACATAGATTCTGACAACAGCATGTCGGGGCAATGAACGAGTCAGGCCTGACACGAGTTGCAGTATGGGGTGCCCTATCCCTGCTGGCATTGACCGGCTCCTTGCGTCACAAGTGGCTCTCATCTTGTCTTGACCAAGGGCCCATGTTTGGTGAATAGAGTATCTTATCCAGATATAATCTCTCCAACTCAGCTGATCTTCTCACACACCCTTCACAACCTTGAGAAAATCCCGCTTGTTTCCTAGGTTTCCCCAGGCAACTCTCTGATCCTTCCCCGTCCCCCCTCCTGCAGCAGAGGGAATGATTTCTGGAGGATGCAGCACCACATTACAAGTGCCAGTCCTTACTCAGGCAAAACTCCCATTGAAATGCACACAGAGGCTGCCTGAGTAAGGGCTGCAGGATCAGATGAACAGTTAGCACCCGGAGCAAGACAGCATCAGGAAGGTGGGATGGAGGTGAGGGGAGTGAGTAGTTTGCAGGGTCACTGATTTGCAAATATTTATGCAAGGTAAGGGGGAAATGAATGACAGAGTCAATAGGCCTGAGTATTTGGCCGCCTACTAGATATTTATGGCTAAAATTTATCAATCCTATGAAAGTTTCATGACTTTTAGTGAAGATGCTGTTTAGTCCCAAAAGTCACATTTTCAGGAATTCTTCACTATCTGTTATTAGGCAGTCTCACCTTTAATATTGTGCAAGCTGTCCACTGAGAAGGGAGGGACAGAGAAAATTCCTGAAGGTCTGTGTTAGATAGGTTATAAAAAAAATAAAAGTGGCCATTCATCCCTACAGCGATCAGTACAATCTCTGCCAACGGGTGTTAGGATAGAATGGAGAAGAATAGGGACTGAAATAGAGACACAAAGGGGAGGAGAAATCAGAACTTCCTTTCCCCATAGAATCTTTTCCTCCACAAAAGTGTCTCTGGTTTTCCATGTCTATCCCTATCCCTTGGTCAGTGACTGGGAAATGGACCATAATAAAATAGTCCAGAATTCAAAATGTACACTGAAGGGGAAAAAAAGACTCAGCAACATCATCAGGAAAACAAGGGGATAGCCAACACATGTTAAAGGCATCAAACATAGATTTGTTAAGAGAGAACTGTAGTCTACATAATACATAATTAACTCATGGAACTCACTGCTTCAAGACATTGAGGTCAAGAGTCAAACAGAATCCAACCATCTTATGGAAAAAATGAAGCCATCCAGTCACTCTGGATAAGGACAGAACTACATTCTATGGATTCAAAGCATCAAATCAGCCACAAAGTGATGAAAGCTAGGAAGAAGCTATCCAGTGGGTTATGTTATTTCAAAATGGTCTATAATGGAGTTTCTTGCACCTTGTTCGAAAGCATCTGCTGTCTACCACTGTCACAGAAGCTACTTGGCTAGACGGACAGTTTGACTCCATGGGAATCATCACACTTTCCGCTATCTAGAGGGATGTTTGAATGGAGCAGGGAAGAATATGGGGGCACAAAGGGATGGGAGGAGAAACCAGGGCCTGTCTGCTCTTATATTGCACTTAGCTTCCCAAGAACTTAGTCCAACTCCAGTCTCATCCCTTGGGTGCCTTATTTGGCATACAGCAAAGCTACATCTCATCCCTGGGGGCCATCAGCAGACAATGTAGGATACAAAATTACAGCCACTGAGTTAAAAGAAAGCCATGTGGCACTGTTGTTCTCTGCTGGCCATGGCCTAGCTCAGGGCTACTTAACACGCGGCCCATGGGCCACATGTAGCCCGCAGCCCATTTGTTTGCGGCTCTGCGGTGTGGTTGGGGTTTACGTGGAGCTCAACATGCGGCCCATAGGTGGGAGCGAAAACAAAAAAGCAGTCAATATAATGGTCTTCTATTAAATTCCTGGACTGTCATTACTCATTAAAAGTGCTGTCATATGGGTTGAAATGGGGTAAATATTGCATTTTATTAATATCAGCAGAACTGACTTAAATGGGTCCAATGTGTTGTGTAGTCTTGCCTTAATCTTTGTATTCATTCCCGTCAGTGTGAAAGAAGCTATTTGCATATATATTTGCATGCAAATGCAACCATGCTTAAGTCGCAGCCCTCCGCATGTGCTGTGAGGTATCATTGTGGCCCCCGGGGATTCCAGTATTGAGGAACTCTGGCCTAGCTACTACACAGGTCAAAGAGCTCTCTCAGCCCAGCCAGCATGAAGGCAGCAGCTGGCTTGGACAGGAGATCAGTAACCAAGGGGTTGGTAACACAGTTCTCTCTGCTTCCATTAGAAGCTACTACTCCCTCACTGCCGATGACAACAGTTGCTGAAGAGGAAAAATCCACCCCCTCCTCCTTTAAGATTACTGAAGTGGATGCTGGGTGAGTGCCAAAGCCAGCCCCGCCGACGGGGGCAGAGGGGGGCCACAGGGGTAGTACCATTCAAAGGGGCCGGGGGCTCCCTACTGCTGCTACTGCAGTTGTGGCAGCAACCAGAACCCTGCGTCCTTTCAATCAGTGCTGGAGCCCTGGGGAGCGCTGAGGGCTTCCGGGGAAAGGGGGGGGAGGGCTGCACTTTTTGGGCAGCACTGAGGGGCTGGCTCCCCCTGCTATGCCCTGTCTGCCTGAGGCCCCACCCCTTCCGGGAGTGTGGGACCAGCCCCTCTCCCCCCACACCTTTCCCAAGGGCCTGATGAGTCTGTCCACTCTCCTAGCCAAAGCGCATGCTATAAGGTCACCTTCCACAAAGCTCTGTGGCAGGTTCAGGGTTTCTACACAGCCCTCCAAAGCCAAGGCTACATCTCTACTGATGCCAAGACTTTAAGTCAGTGGCGGGCAATCACATGCAGCCCACGGGCAGCCCATTTTGTTTACCATTGCCCACACACAGGGCTCTCAGATTCCACTGGTGTCCGTCTGCAGAGGTATTTCCCCCCCAACCAATATCACTAAAGTTTGACATGCACATAAAACGAGGGCATGTGAAGTGAGGGGCATGCTGATTGCACACCATATTGTGAGAGCCGTGTGCTTCCTCTGCACCCAATCGAAGCGCTGCTCCGGGTCAATCGGCACAGCTTGCACATTCTAGCTACGCCAGCGCAGTTGGCAAAACGACCCTATCCCAGGAGCTCATCTTGGTTATGACAATCTTACGGCCCACTGAATTGAAGGAGGACCATTCATACAGCCCACTCACTAGCCTAGGCTGCCCGTCACTGCTTTAAATCAAACTCACACAGCAGGTAAGATTCTAGAGCTCCTAGGTCTCTGAATGCCAGAGGCACTGAAGAGAAGGATTTTTAGCTGAGTTTCTAAGTTGAGTTGGGGACTTTTCACATCTAAGCTAGTGCCAGACAGTCCTGTTGCTGTACAAGCCTTTCTGTCCTGCCAACTAGTTCCTGCCCTGGACAGTGAACTCCTTTGCATTACAATGACCGCCTGTATTAAACACATACCTGCAAACAAAAATAAAGCAAAATACACCCCACACGGTCACCACTCTTCTAGCCTGATGTGGTGGGTTGTTAAAGTGCCAGTCCTGCATTGCTCCTCAGGTCTGACCTGCAGGACTCTTGGTATTGCACGGAGCTTAATCGTCAGGCAGGATAATACACCAGACATGTCAATAGCAGATGGCAGGGCCTGCCTTTTGGAAAGAAAAAAGCAGAAATCATATGACAGATGATCTGACTTATTTTCGTCTCAAAGTTATTGTCTGTTGTTTCCCTCACACTTTGCAGAAGTCATTTACAAGTCCCAGCCCCAGAAGGAGATTGTGACATTAAGTTCTGTGTAATTAGATCTTTAATTTTTTTAATCAGAAAAGCCAACAGTTCATGGCAAAAAATGCAGTGCAGTTCTCTAATGGAATAATGTCTAGCACCTTTCATCCCCAGATCTCTCAGTGGTTTACAAAGGAGGCCAATATCATTATGGCCATTTTATGGATAAGGAAACTGAGGCACAAGAGGCAATGTGACTTGCCCACAGTCACCAATCACCCAGTGGCAGAGGCAGGAATAGAACCCAGGCCTCCTGAGAGAGGTCTAATGCTCTAACCATTGGGTAACACTGCCATCTATAAATAGAACAGTGGGTTTACTGACCATTTTGACCTGGTTATTTAATTATGTCAATTTAATCAATAAAAAAGTTTGTTTTAAAATGCCAACTGTAGCGGCCCTGTTAGGATTATTACAATCAGGCCCACTGCTCTTGCCCTCTGTATAGGGTTTCTGAAGAGATTGTATCTTTGTTAGGTACTATGCTGAGTCCAGAGAACTTGTGCCAGAGAATCTGGGCCTCGCTCCTCAGATGTCCTTAGGTGCTTAACTCTCATTGAAGTCAGTGGAAGTTAGGCATCTAAATACATTTAAGGCCCCAGTTTGCATTTAAACCAGCTGTGAGAAGGGGAAAGCTAGGACTGCTGGCTGGACTGCCAAGTTTTCCTTTGCAAAATGGTTTCTGTTTATTCAGTTAACGGCTGAACTCCAATGGCATCATTTCACCAGGAAAGCAAGGTGATAGCTTCAATTCTGCAACTGGCTCTATGCAACTTTGGAGCCAGTCATTGTACTTGTGCTTCAGTTTCCCATCTGTAAACAGGAGATGGGGGATTGGCTAATACTTACCACTCTGTTGAACAACTTGAAATGGGAGCAAGGTCTATGTCTAATCTTTATATAGCAAAGGGTGAATGTTAAGAGTAAGGATTAAAACAAACATTTCTCTTCTCCTTTGCCTAGCATACCAAACCTTATCTTCTATATCCTGACCCCCTTCATTGTGCTGGTTCTCCTGCTGATTTTGTTTGTGGCTGTGAGGTGTAGAAGAACATCACAGAGGAGGAGCAAAGGTAAAAAAAATATATTTTCTGATCAGCTTTGCTAGGAGGAGTCACTTCATTCTCCTGATGCGCAACCCAACCAGTGTTCCCTGTATCCTGGGCACTCAAGAGAGATTCAAATGCTGCCCAGCTGATTAGCAGAGCACGCACAGCTAGGGGTTTTTTTTATTTCCACTAGAGGTGCACATTTGTACAGCCTTGATGCACATAAAATTATTCTGCACACAGATGGAAAAAAAGTCTGCCAATGGATGAAAAAGATTAATAGGAACCTTGATCCCAACTAGTTTGCTTCCTTCTTAAGGACCATCCTGTCCCTGTCACCAAAATAAAAGACATGTTCTAAATTTTCCCCTCCTACTTAGTCAGTTGCTCCATGCCACAAAATGGTAAAGGCCCACAGCACACCCAGCTTTAGCTATCGCACACCCCAAGCACAGCAAAGGAGCAAGTATCTAGCTCAGGGTAGATAGAGGAGTTGACTTGTTAAAACATAAACAAATAAAAAACAGCTAGTTTTGACCAAGTAGAATTCAGTTAGAATCATACAATCCTAGGGCTGAAGGAGACCTCAGGAGGTCATTAAGGGTACGTCTAGACTACAAGCCTCTTTCGAAAAAGAGCGTCTAGACTACAAGCAGATTTTTCAAAAAAGCAAGCCGCTTTTACGAAAGAGAGTCTAGACACTCTCTTTCGAAAAAGCATAGTTTGCATTCAATAGCGCTTTTTTTCGAAAAAGTACTTTCGAAAAAAGCCGTTATTCCTTTTAAAATGAGGTTTACTGCGATTGAAAAAACTGCTGCGTTTTTTCAATTTACTTTCAAAAGAACACGGCTGCAGTCTAGACGCAGGTGAAGTTTTTTCGAAAAAAAAAAGGCTACTTTTTTCGAAAAAACCCTGTAGTCTAGACACACCCTAAGTCCAGCCCCCTGCCCAAAGCAGGCAGGACCAATCCCAACTAAATCATCCCACCCGAGGCTTTGTCAAGCCAAGACTTAAAAACCTCTAGGGATGGAGATTCCACCACCTCCCTAAGTCACCCATTCCTGTGCTTCACCACCCTCCTAGTGAAAGTTTTTCCTAATATCCAACCTAGACCTCTCCCACTATAATTCTAAGACCATTGCTCCTTGTTCTGCCATCCCTCACTACTGTGAACAGCCTCTCTCCATCCTCTTTGGAACCTCCCTTCAGGAAGCTGAAGGCTGCTATCAAATCCCCCTTCACTCTTCTGCAGAATAAATAAGGCCAGATCCCTCAGCCTCTCCTCATAGTGCTCCAGCCTCCTAATTATTTTGGTTGCCCTCCTCTGGACCCTCTCTAACACATCCACATCCTTTCTGAAGTGAGGGCCCCAGAATTGGACGCAATATTCCAGATGTGGCCTCACTAGTGCTGAATAAAGGGGAATAATCACTTCTCTAGATCTGCTGGCAATGCTCCACCTAATGCATCCTAACATCCCATTAGCCTTCTTGGCTACAAGGGCACACTGTTGATTTATATCCAGCTTCTCATCCACTGTAATCCCCAGGTCATTTTCTGCCAAACTGCTACCTAAGCAGTCCGTCCCCAGCCTGTAACAATGCTTGGGATTCTTCTGTCCCAAGTTCAGGACTCTGCACTTGTCCTTGTTGAATCTCATCAGATTTCTTTTGGCCCAATCCTCTACTCTGTCTAGGACACTCTGGACCATATCCCTGCCCTCCAATGTATCCACCTCTCCCCCTAGCTTAGCTTAGCTCAGTTGCTTAAATTAGATTAATTAGCACCAGCCTAGAACAAAAACTCTATAGAAATCATTTCCCTTTGATTCCTTGATTTCATCAGCTGCTCCTGAGAACTCCTCCAGCCTGTAGTGATTCCCAATTGCTCCTGCAAAGTTCTCTTTCCAGCTAGCCCACAAGCTCCATGCAGCCTCCAGCCGGATAATTCTGTGACTTTCAATTAGCTGCAGCTGAGCTTGCCAGGGTCTGAGGGATAGTGGGAAATAGCTGACACAGCTTTTTCCTTCCTAAACTCAAGCCAGAGGGAGCGCAGCTGCTGCCTCAGCAAAAAGAACCGAACCAGCCCCGTGGCCATCGCAGCAGGAGGAAGTTGCGCCCATCTAACTAAAACTGGGTCAAGAAATGATTTTGTTAAACTGGGGCAGAATCTCTGCAGCCATTTATTTATCATTTATTTATAAGGCTGCTGCAGTGCAGAGACCACTGTGTATCATGCGGACAGCTATTCCCACGGGGTTTCTTGTTCCTCCCCTGCTCTACTCATCTGCTGTCCCTTGTCTTCTACCTACACAGTCAGCTGTTTAAGTCTCTGTTCTGGGCTTGTGCATTCCACCCCCCAATCTGAAACAAATTATTTTTGGTAACCATGCTACACAGCTACATCATAAACATCCAGGAACCCAGCCCTGCAATCAGCCCCGATGCCAACTCTGCCCACATATCTATACAAGTGAATATATTACTGGAGCCAACCACATAAGTCACCAAATCAGAGGTTCATTTAACTGCACATCCAGGAATGTAATCTATGCCATCAAATGCCAGCAATGCCCTACTGCAATATATATTGGACAAACTGTACAGTCCCTACGGGAAAGAATTAATGGACACAGATCAGATATCTGTAAAGGGAACATTAAAAAAAAAACTGTTGGGGAACACTTCAATCTGCCTAGGCATTCATGAATGTCAAAAGAGGCATTCAAGTGGCTGTTATCTGCCTCTTTTGACTATCCAGTCTTTAGGTGCTTATAGACTATTTGTTTTTCCTGTTACATTCCAGCTCGGCTTTCCCCTTGATATATTTATACCCACTGCCTCTTCTTCTCCCCCCCGCAATTTTTTTCCTTCTTTCCCCCCCTCCCCTATTTATTTTAGTTCTGGACATCCAACACTCTGGTCATCTGAAGAAGTGGGCTGTGCCCACAATAGCTCATGATACTGTTTACATGTTTTGTTAGTCTTTAAAGTGCTACCAGACTATTTGTTGTTTAAGTTTATTCTGTACAGACTAACCCGGCTAACCACTGAAGCTTTAGTTACTTAGTTCAGTTTGGGTGTGTCTAGACTACATGGCTCCGTCGATGGAGCCATGTAGATGAGTTTATTAGACATAGCAAAATGAAGCGGCGATTTAAATAATCGCCGCTTCATTTACATCAAAATGGCTGCCGTGCTGTGCCAATCAGCTGATTGTCAGCACAGCGTGGTAGTCTAGATGGGGATCAGCTGACCCCAGCATGCTTTGTCATCAGGCTTACAGGATCTGACGACAAAGGGTGCTGGGGTCGGCTGATGCCCGTCTAAACTACCGCGCTGTGCCGACAATCAGCTAATCGGCACAGTGCGGCGGCCATTTTGATGTAAATGAAGCGGCGATTATTTAAATCGTGGCTTCATTTTGCTATGTCTAGTAAACTCATCTACATGGCTCCGTCAACGGAGCCATGTAGCCTAGACACACTCTTTGTGAATGGCCTATATGGATTTACAATAAGGAGTCCTGTGGTACCTAAGGGTATGTCTAGACTACATGCCTCTGCCAATGGAGGCATGTAAATTAGACATACTGACATAGTCAATGAAGCAGGGATTTAAATATCCCCCGCTTCATTAGAATAAAAATGGCCGCCGCATTGTACCGGCTCAGCTGTTTGTCGGCATGAAGTGGCAGTCAAGACGGGGATCGGTCGGCAAGGAAAGCCTTTGCCGACCAAACCCTTATGCCTCGTGCAACAAGGTTTACAGGATCGGTCGGCAAAGGCTTTCCTTGCCGACCGATCCCCGTCTTGACTGACGCGTCGTGCTGACAAACAGCTGAGCCGGCACAACACGGCAGCCATTTTTATTCTAATGAAGTGGGTGATATTTAAATCCCCGCTTCATTGACTATGTCGGTATGTCTAATTTACACGCCTTGGTCGTCATAGGCATGTAGTCTAGACATACCCTAACAGATCTATTTGAGCATCAGCGTTCGTGGATAAAAACCACTTTGTCAGAAGCGTGCAGATGGATTGAATTGAAACCAATTTTTTATTCACCTAAATGAAACAGAAATGAGTTGTTCTTATACTGAAGTGCCTCTCTATCCAGCATTCTGCCCTGGTTTATCTAAATCGGGTTTTGACCTGATTTAATTTAAATGGATGCAACTTTTGCACATGGATGAAGCCTCGAAGAGCACATTTTATTGGATAGTGCTAATCTTGCTTCTCAGCTCCAGGGAGCTGTAGCCACACTGCTTTGTTAGCCCCCTCCCAGGGGGTACAGATCCATGGTTCTCCTGGCTTTTTTCTAATTCTGGGAAGAGTTCAGCATGAAAGCTGCTTCGACGGCAAGTTAGAGAAATTTTACTGACTTGTCACTCCCCCCAGATTGTAGCTCTCCCCCTCTCTCTGTCTCTTATTTGCACACTGCATGAAAGAGACATTCTCAAAACAGAAAAATCCAAATCCTCAAAGGGAATTAGGTTTCTAACAATTAGGAACCTAAATAATGTGGAGGATTTGAGCCAAACTGCTAATTCTTAAAGCAGGGCTACACAACTTTGGAAGCCCCGGGGGCCACAATGATACAGCACGTGCTGAGGGCTGCAAATTAAGAGTGGCTGCATATATATGCAAATATATGCAAATAGCATCTTTCACACTGATGGGCATGAATACAAAGATTAAGACAAGACTACACAATACAACACGCAGGCCCCATTTAAGTCAGTTCTGCTGATATTAATAAAATGCAATATTTACCCGATTTCCACCCATATGACAGCACTTTTAATGAGCAATGACAATCCAGGAATTTAACTACTAAAACACATGTCAACAGAAGACCATTACATTGACTCGTTGTTGTGGAGCGTG
The DNA here is from genome assembly GCA_032595735.1 of Pelochelys cantorii. Lineage (NCBI taxonomy): Eukaryota > Metazoa > Chordata > Testudines > Trionychidae > Pelochelys > Pelochelys cantorii. The sequence continues at coordinate 17,448,547 of CM064344.1, read as the reverse complement.
CACCCAGTGTTGGCCATTTTCAAAGGATCCCACCCGCAGGCCGTGCGTTGAGCCCATGTGTAAACCCAAACCACACCGCGGGCCACAAACAAACAGGCCGTGTGTTGAGTAGCCCTGCCTTAAAGGGAAACTGCCCCCAGAGTCTTGGAGATCCCTAAAAAGACACCAGGGTTGGCTGGAAGTCCCGTTCCTTAACATGAGACTCCCGCAGAGCTTCCCTCCTCCAAACAAAGCAAGGGGGAAGGGAGAAACAAACTCCCCAAAGCATCTTAAACTGACTGGCCATCCCTCACAATGGCTCTCCCCGTCCCCAGATGGCAGCCCCTGCTCCCTTCATCAGCTCCCAAGAGCAGCCACTTTAAGCTGTGTCCCCTCCCCCAAAGATGGGCAGAAGGACCCGCTCCTCAGGGAGCTGAAGCGGCTTAGACCAGCACTATGCTCTGCAAAACAGGGAGTTTCCTATGGGGCACGGTGGTGTCCACACCCTCCTTCCTCTCCTTGCCAGACACACCCACCGAGTCCTACCCTCGTGGTGCTGGTGGTGAGACTACTTGAGCCAGGGGAGCCGGAGGGAAGCCCACCGAGGAGCTGAAGCGGCTGTGTTCCCTGGGCACTGCAAAGCACTATGGGTCTGTGCATGGCCTCCCACCTGAGCTGACCCTGATGGCTGGGGCTGGTTCATTTCAACCTACCATGCTGAATCCACATTGGCACAGGACGGTCCCCTGGGAGTGACATGCACACACGGGCCAGTCATGCATCAATTCCTTTTCAGAAGCTCGTGGCATGACACTCAATCCTAGGAAGGCTTTGCTCCCCTGACATTGCAGGGCAGGACCGCGCCAAGTGCCTTAGACAGGCCTAGCCATACAAGAAAGTCGCTTTATGTCAACTTGATACGTTTCCTGTCTCTGACTCTTTCAGCTCTTGAGGACGCACCAGGAAAGAGGGATGAGAATAGCCACACCTATAATATGGTAAGGCAGGCTCTGGGGGAGGCACTCAAACTGCGCGATGAGCATGGTACAGAATACAGCAGGAGATTGTCAGTGGCTCCCTGAGGTTAGAGTACAGCCGGTCCCCGAGTTGCAAACGGTTGACTTATGACCGTTCGCATTTATGACCAAAGCTGTCGTAAATGGCGGACCCCAAGTTACGAACACGATCTGCGCTTACGAACAGCACAGTCGCGTGTAACTCTATGGGGTCCGACTTACGAACAAACCAAGTTAGGACCAACTGCTTGGTCCGTAATCGGTTCATAAGTCGGGGAGAGGCTGTATTTCACACACTGCTGAGCCCCTGAAAAGGGGACATGCCAACAGCATTCACCCCGTGCTACAAAATCCATCCTCAGAAAGGTCCAGTGGCGCAGGTTAAAGTCAAGCTCAGAAGTGTCTGTCTCCCTCTAGTAGGGTTGCCAGATACCTTCACAAAAAATCCCGAACAGGCAGGGAAAAATTGGTTGAGCAAAAAAAAAAAGAGACATTGCTGCGCCTTTAAATTACCGTGCTCCTCGCTCCCCCAGCCCTCGCAGACGCCACTGGCCATCTTTTTGAGAGAAAAAAAGGCCGCTGTGCCTTTAAATTACTGTGCTCCTCACTCCCCCCACCCTCGCAGATGCCTCTGGCCTTCCGTCCAAGGAAAACAGAAAATATCAGACATTTTACATGTCCGGTATTCTCTGTTTTTTTTAACTGAATGGAAGGCCAAAATACCGAACTGTCCTGGTGAAAACCAGACACCTGTCAACCCTACGCTCTAGTCCAGGGCTGGGCAAGATGCGGCCCGGAGGCTGGATCTGGCCCTCCTAACACTTTGATCTGGCCCGAATACGGCATCTGGCTGCTTTCTATTTATATCCTGCTGCCTGTGCCACTGAATTTCCAGGCGGTGGCTCAGGCAGCAGGATCCTATTTAAATGGCTCACAGCTCCCCGTCGCAGTGTTACCCCAGCAGGGGCCAGAGCCGTGAGCCCTTTAAATTGCCACAGCAACCCCAAGCAGTTGCCAGGCAACATGGTAACAGCAGGGCCAGGCTTTTACTTCAAAGCCTCCAGGCCCAGACATCTCTGGGGGAAGGCTAGTCCCCAGCCCTCCCCAGATCCCGCCCCTTCTGGGGATGGAGCTGGCCCATGACCACATACCAAAATTCATTAGTGGCCCCTCTGAAAAAATGATTGCCTACTCTAGTGGCCGGTTCACATAAGTTAAGCACGAGCTTCCATGGCCCGCTAAGGGCATTACTATTGTAGCTCAGTATGATGCTTCCTGGTGGTACCCAGGATTGTGGTGATACCTTGCTACCACCTCTGCCCTTAGCATGAGGATCCCTGTCTGTGCCTGTCACGGGTCAGCTCCCCAGCATCACCTGCCATGGGCGACACTAGCCCTCCCCTCTAAGTCCTACTGGTCTTGTATTACTCTACAGGTTAGCAATAGGTATGTCCCAATCCTTGAGCCCTCCACGCATCTCCCTGGAGTGTCTCGCTAGACACTCGCAGCGGTCCCAGAGCCAGCACTTCCAAAGAACAACACACCCCAGATGACCAGTTCTGCCTCCACATACCACTCCAGGGAATACATGGCTCTTAGAGAAGTTACATTTGTTTAACAAAGCACAGGGATTCAAGGCACAGCACGCAGAAGTATCGGAAACAAAGTTACATAAAAACAAAAATCATAACGTGTATTCTAAAACCTAGACGTAATGAAGGAGCTACTCCCATGTCTTATAGAGTGCTGCTCACCCTAAATCTGTACAGCACCTTACAACCTGACTGTCTGTGTTCCCCTTTCATGAGACTAGTGCATTGTCAGTTTGCCTCCAGGGGGAGGATCCAGTGTGTCACTTTGTACTCCAAGCAACAATCCTTTGTCTTTACTGATAAACAGAACATCCCCCAGCCTGCGGAGGCTATTGGTGTATTCCTGTAGATTTGCTCAGCTGGAGATTTCAGTCTCTCGGTCCTCCGCAGCTCTGGATGTAAACAGGTAGAGCCCTGCATGGATAAAAAAATGTGTGCCCGCATCCACATCTATATCCGCAAAAATGAGCTGTGGATATCTGCACCCATCTCTGTGGATGCAGATACCTGTGGATATAAAGTGAATATCCATGGACTTGCAGGGCTTGAGAAATAGGCACTCACAGTACCCAAATGAGCAGGCAAGGAAATAGGTGTCTGTTATCTCCTGCCTGCAAAGAACATCTCTCACCCACTGGTGACCTGCCTTCATTCCAAGACCTTACGCACATAATTTCTGTATAACTCTTTAAATATTATCCACATATACATTTTGCATTGATTATGAGGACCAATGGACTACTGGCTCTTGGTAGAGACCATACATGTCACCCGTCATGCTGACCCAGAGAATCCTTGTAAACCTTAAACACCTCTGGTGCTCTTCAGCAGTTGACACCACTGTTCCTTGGATCACACTCATGTCAGGGACCTGTGCTTCAAGCAGGAAATTCCCATCCTGCCTGATGAACTCATGGAGATCAGGAAAGATCCCGGATGATTGGAAAAAGGCAAATTTAGTGCCCATCTTTTAAAAAGGGAAGAAGGACAATCTAGGAAACTACAGGCCGGTCAGCCTTACCTCAGTCCCCAGAAAAATCATGGAGGGGATCCTCAAGGAATCCATTTTGAAGTACTTGGAAGGGGGGAAAGTGATCAGGAATAGTCAACATGGATTCACCAAGGGCAAATCATGCCTGACCAATCTGATTAGCTTCTATGATGAGGTAATTGGCTCTGTCGACATGAGGAAGTCAGTGGATGTGATATATCTTGACTTCAGCAAAGCTTTTGATAGGGTCTCCCACAATATTCTTGCCAGCAAGTTAAGGAAGTATAGATTGGATAAATGGACTGTAAGGTGGATAGAAATCTGGCTAGATTGTCAGGCCTAACGGGTATTGATCAATGGCTTGATGTCAGGTTGGTGGTCAGTTTCAAGTGGAGTGCCCCAAGGATCAGTTCTTAGGGTTGTTTTGTTCAACATCTTTATTAATGACCTGGATAAGGGGATGGTATCTACCCTCAGCAAGTTTGCAGATGACACTAAGCTGGGGGAGAGGTAGATACACTGGAGGGCAGGGATAGGGTCCAGAGTGACCTAGACAGATTAGAGGATTGGGCCAAAAGAAATCTGATGAGGTTCAACAAGGACAAGTGCAGAGTCCTGCACTTGGGATGGAAGAATCCCAAGCATTGTTACAGGCTGGGGACCGACTGGCTAAGTAGCTGTTCGGCAGAAAATGACCTGGGGATTACAGTGGATGAGAAGCTGGATATGAGCCAACAGTGTGCCCTTGTAGCCAAGAAGGCTAATGGCATATTAGGGTGCATTAGGCGGAGCATTGCCAGCAGATCTAGAGAAGTGATTATTCCCCTTTATTCAGCATAAGTAAAGCCACATCCGGAGTATTGCATCCTGTTCTGAGCCCCCCCACTATAGAAAGGATGTGGACACACTGGAGAGGGTCCAGCGGAGGACAAACGAAATGATTAGGGAGTGGAGCTCATGACCTATGAGGAGAGACTGAGGGATTTGGGTTTGTTTAGTCTGCACAAGAGAAGAGTGAGGGGGGATTTGATAGCAGCCTTCAACTTCCTGAAGGGAGATTCCAAAGAGGATGGAGAGGCTGTTCTCAGTAGTGAGGGATGGCAGAACAAGGAGCAATGGTCTCAAGTTACAGTGCGGGAGGTGTAGGTTGGATATTAGGAAAAACTCTTTCCCTAGGAGGGTGGTGAAGCACTGGGATGGGTTACCTAGGTAGGTGGTGGAATCTCCATCCTTAGAGGTTTTTAAGTCTCGGCTTGGCAAAGCCCTGCCCGGGATGAGTTAATTGGGATTGGTCCTGCCTTGGGCAGGGGGCTGGACTTGATGACCTCCTGAGGTCTCTTCCAGCTCTATGAGTCTATGATTCTATGAACTAAGGTGGTGAGGGAGGGGTCGTTATTTAGATTCAGACAGCAAAGGCATCATCCTTAACAATGCTGCAGCTTAAGGCAGTACAAAGAGTCACAAGGAATTTTTTTAACCTTTATTGATTCTTTTAACCTTTCCAACCCCACCCCTATAGCTCCTCAGTTTGTCATGTTGGTACGAGGGGTCCCTTAGAATTTCCTGTTTGTCCTGAGCTCCTCACACCTCTGTTTCAGAATCCCGGGCACACCCGTCCCTTCATTCCATCAGATCCTGCAGAAACTGACCAGATGGCAATCTATATGAACAAGCCGCCCCCACCCAGCTCAGCCGAACAGGACTCCGAGTATGAAAACATGCAGCTGAGGAGTCAGGTAGGAAGAAAGCCCAGTGACAGCCTGTGTGTACTCCCCCATTCTGGGATCCCTCGCTCCCAGGCCTGGAAGAAGATGTTCCAGTGCAGGGCCAAATCCTTCCCTCTTCCTCTTGCTTGCCAACAAGCAGCCCCTTGGAGCAGCAGCAGCTTGCGAACCCTGCAGCAAGGCACATCCTAATTCAAGCTGGGGAACTGCTGTGCTTTGCAAGGTTCTCTTCCTCTGCCTGGGGCTGCCCCCAGTGACTCCACCTCCCCCGCTGGTTGCTGCTTCTCTCTGATTCCTGGTGTCTTTTTTATTGCAGGTTTCCGGAGGGAGAAAAGCTTCTTCTGGCCCAGAGGACTGCTCAGCCATGGATCAGCAGGAGGTCTACATCAATATGTGCCCAATCAGACAGTCCCCGCCTCTTTATAGTCAAGCAAAGTGTGGGGGGAAACGCTGATGCCCTTCCTCCTCCTTTTCAGCAGCTCGTCCTTATTTTCCTAGTGCCCCATGAACACTACCAGACCGGCATTCCCTGTGCCCTGCTTCTGCTGAGCAGTCTGCCAGCAGCAAGATGGGGTGGGGGGAGGTTTGCTCCCAGCATGCCAGTTTCCAGAACTCTCCTGCCCTGGGAGGACAGCGGGAGGGAGCAGCTACTGCGAAGTGCTTCTCTTCTGCCTTGTCCTCAGCTTGACACAGCACAAGGGCTTGGTGGTTCCATTTCCTGAAGGGCTGGAGGGATTCCTGTGGCACCTCCCTGTGCCGAAGACAAATCCTTGCTCCCAAAACTTACCTGGTGCAAAACAGCTTGTTTCTGGGATCAGAACCTCTGGGCTGGAGATGATGCTGGGGAACAGGGCCTGAGGGCAAACTGATGTGGGGATGAGACTAAAGCTGGGAAGATGGCCCAGAAGGAACCGGCTTTGTGCCTCTTTTTGCCGGTTAGCCTGGAGCTAGCTGTGCTGGAACCTTTTCGCTCTGATCTCATTTTACTAGTCGCTTGGAACACAAAGGGCACATGGATTCCTTTGTTTTACAGAAGTAACGGTGAAAAGACTGAGAGCTCAACACCCCTACGTTTCTTTGACTCTGTGTTACAAGACCAATAATTTGACTTTCTGGGCATGCAGCAAAAGCCTTCTGTTGGCAGTGTTTCCTATAAGCTGGGCACTTGTGCAACCGCTCAAGAGAGATTCAAATGCCACCCAGCTGATTAGCAGAGTGCCCACAGCTAGGTTGCCCAGTGCACATAAAAATTTATTCCACACATGGATAGACAAGATTAGGGAGAACATTGCTGGGCACTTGTGCAACTGCTCAAGAGAGATTCAAATGCCACCTAGCTGATTAGCAGAGTGCCCACATAAAATGCCTGATACACATAAAAATGTATTCCAAGATGGATGAGATTAGAGAGAACATTGCCCGCTGGATAAGCTTTGTGGAACGGATTGAGGGTATATTCCCAGAACGATGAAGGGCTAGGAATGAACTTTCACAGTTGGTTAGCTGGACAGCCAGGCTGGGTTTGCTGAGCTGAACTGTATAGTTCCTCTTTGACTGCTTTTCAACGCAGCAGGGGGTTGTTATGTTGTAACATTAATCAGCTACAGCCTTTGCGCAGGTGTCTTTTGGATGAAACTCTCAATAAACAAGAGCCGCACAGCCAGTACTTAGGTAACAGGGCCAAGCACTTCTGCAGGTACATGTTCAGGGCCAAACTTTGGGAAAAGCCTGGAGAGGGTTTAGGCTTAAACTAATTTGCAAACATTAGGCCTCTGAGTCATCCTGATGTTGCCCCTGCCAGTGCTTCAGGCCTTGGGAGTGCAGTGAAGGATGCTTCTGTGGGGAAAGCGAGGAGCTACAATCAAGAGAGCTGACCATACCTGTGAGAGGAGCAGGCCCCAGGGAGCTGCAGAGCTTGCACTGCTGCAGGGTTGCTACAGCAACACAATTTGCAGACAACAGGCTAAGCACATTCAGGCCCCCTCTTGCCAAGGTTGAGGGTTCTAGTCCTGCTGTTCTAGAAGCAGCTATGCTAGGTTCCTGAGGGACAGAGCTGGTGCAACAAACCCAAACTGATCACAAGGAACAGGGGAGAGTGGCATGAGGAATAGGGCACTGAGTTCTCCAGAATATGGCCCCTTAGAGCAAAAAATGGGACCCAGTGCCATAACAGAGAGAACTGGCAGCATTTCATATTCTGAAGAGATGATGTGCTGCTGCTGTTTTAACACATTTTCTCCCTTAGCCTGCAAGCCCCTGTAGCCCAGGGTTGTGTGCACTAGAGACAGGAAGGGGAAAGGAACAGGGGGAATCTATTCCTTTGCTTTCCTGTTAAAAAAAGGCACTGAGTTTACAGAAAGGAAGCAGATTCAAAGCACGTTGCAAACCAGAAAACCTGGGTTGCAAGTCATGACAAAACACGACGTTAACATGTAGCACGGGTCAAGTTAAGCATGTGCATAAGTCTCTGCAAGATCAGGGGCCTTCATTTCTTAAATTTTATCAGACAGCCCCCACTTCTGGCTGGTGCAGCCTGGAGGAGCCTATGACCCTTGTCAGGAAATACAGAGGGCTGCCACTGCAAATGCTAATGGAACTGGCAGCAAGAGCACAACTGGTAGAGCTAGCTGGAAAACAGATTCTCATCTCCTCCTGCCCCTTTGTCCCCTTGTGTGGAAAATTTTGATTTCTTTTTGGTCAAATTAAAACCCAGCTATTGCTGGTTGTTTGGTTTTCAAATTGAAAGGGAAAGTGGAAATTTCCATGGCAAGCTGGCCCCCTGGGGAAAAGCTGTGTTTAACTGACAACCTAATTTTCCATTACAAATAAAACCCAGAGAGAATTGGAGAGACTCGTTTTTATTCTGAGCAAATCCAAAAAAGCAGTCTGCTTCCGAAGCAGATTGTGCCAGGCCCTGGTTTGAAGGGAAGGCGTCGGACAGAGAAGGAGGGTAAGTTTTAGGCCTATCCTGGCAGTGAGTCTGTTTTAAGTAGAGATGTGAATGGTTAACAGGATCACCCTTACCAAGTGATGTTTCTTGGTTACGGTTAGCTGGTGGGCTGGAGCACTGACCCCCATTTAATTGGTTAACCACTTAAAGATAATGTTTAACCAGTTAACTGGTTAAATGGGATTTCTATCCCTAGTTTTAAGTGAGGTGCTTAGTTGCCCCTGTAAAGTCTGTGTGTGGACTGGGAGAGAACGCAGGTCTCCTGGCCACCATGATACTGCTATAATCACACGACCAGTCCTTCCCTCCTGACAGGGCCTGCTGCCTGCATGTGCAGGAATTCCATTGTGTGCAACCAGAGCATAGGACAGTAAGGGGTGGCCGCCCCAGGCCCCACACTTTGAGGGACCCCATGGTGGCTGTATGAACTGTCCTATTGACAAGCCTGGTGTGGGGTGGCAGCAGGGGCCATTCCCCCCGCCCCTGCATTCACCGAGGCGTCAGGAGCTGGAGTGGACCAACAGCCTTCTCTGTTCCTGCCCGCCACCCTGTCCCAGCCCACTGCACTTGGCTTCTCAGCAGCAGCAGGAAGCAGAGCCCCCCAGCCCCAAGGCACTCCACTTCGTGCCACCCTGGAGAAGCGGGGCGCAGTGGGCTGGGAGGGCAGCATGGCAGGGTATGGCAGAGCAGAGCAGGCTGCCCAGCTGCTACTCTTCTGCTGCCATGGTGAATGTGGGAGAGGGGGGTGACCCCTGCTGCCACCTTGCACTTGGCCCCCAGTAATCTCCTGGTTTGGGGAAAGGGGGCAGAGCAGGAGCAGGAAGGGGCATGGTGGGGGCGGGGCAGGATAGAGTAGAGGCAGGGCCTGTAGGGTGGGTTGCCCAGGGGGTCCTGTGTGTAGGGCACTGAGAGGGGGTTGCCTCAGGCCCCGCCCCCCCCCCCAAGATGGCCCTGTTTGCAACCACTTCCTATGGCAAGCATGTCTGGTGTCTCACAGAGGGAGACAGAAGCTGACACCCAGGAGCTGCTACTACGCAGCAGTTCTCACTGCCCTACAGGGGCTCATTCCACGAAGAAGAGCCAGGGAGGGAGATGCCCCAAAACAGATACAACAGTGGAACTGCCAGTGACTGACTGTGGCAGAGAAGCAATTGTAGTTTCACTGCCTCAGCTTCCACAGCCAAGTGAGGAGCAATTCAAGGGGACGCAGTCAGAGCTCAGCAGCAGATTCAGAAAGAAATGTAACGCCTCCTCACACAAACACAGGAAGTGCCTGGCCGGTCACGCACATGGGCTCAAGCATGGAGCCTGAGGTAGATGAAAACAAAGTCAGCCCAGTGGGTAGAAACTCCCAGCAAAAGAAGTGCTGGCCCCATTCGTAGTTTTGAAAAGCCCCGCTCGTCAGAGAGCTCGCAGACTGGCACAGATGAAGGCAGAAGGACTTCCCTTCCATTCCGCAGAGCTAGGATTGAGGCCAAGTCTTTACAACTGGAGAACGTCGACGGAAGATCCGCAACTCTAACTACGAGAATAGCAAAGATGAAGCTGACACATCTTAAGTCGAATTTCTGTGGTATCCCCATTTTGGGAGGTCAACGGGAGAAACTCTCCCATCAACTTCCGTTACTCTCCGTGACCTAGTAGAGTACCAAGGTTGATGGGGGCTCCATTAGCGGTCGATTTAGTGGGTCCTTACTAGACCCACTAAATCAAACCCCGGGAGATTGACCTCTGGAGCCTCGATATCAGAGTAAGTGTAGACCTGGCCTGAGGCATTACAAATCCAAGGCTGTAATGACAACTCTGGAGCTGCCCCTGAGGAAAGTAGTGACTAAGCTGATAACCCAGAAGAGGATGGTCTCACTGCTCAAGAAAATTAGGGCTGGTCAACCTCTAGTTTCTGTACCAATGTAACTATGCAAATGAAAGTTTGCCTGTTTAAATACATGGATACAGTCAAACTGGCAAGGCCCTCCTAGTGTAGAAGCAATGCCATTGCTATGCAAGTGCACACAGCAATATAGTTTCAGGATCAGGGAACCAGCATAAGCCATACATGTATAAGCACCCTTATGATGCTGCAACGTCGTCTTCACTAGGGTTTTTACTGGCATAGCTGCGTTGCAACAAACTGTACCCCTAACCAGGATAGCTATGCCCATAAAACTTCTGTGTAGACTAAGCCGAGAAAAAACATTGTTGTGTCAGTGCGCCCCCTGGTGGGGATGCAGCTACCCTGGTACAGTAAAACCTGTGTTATCTGGCACGCTCGGGGATTCGGGCGTTCCGGTTATCTAAAAATTCCAGTTATCTGAGGGTCCAATCAACCTAGGAAAAACCAATGGACAGTAATAGTAAAACTCAAGTTTTTAATATTGGTAGTTTTGTAGTGTTAGGCAGTTGGTCTCACATTTTTATTTGGAGTTAAAGATGATTAGTACTTCTTAAATAAAAAATTGTTAAGCCAATCATGGTAAACCAAGCCAGGCCTGTGCGCCTGAAGATGTGACGGTATTGTGGCAGGGGGCAATGCCGGTTAACAAAGTTTTCTGGTTAACAGAGTGCCAGATAACAGAGGTTTCACTGTATAAAGGTGCTCGCAGCAGCATAGCTAATTTCCATAAAGCAGTGGTCACCAACCAGTAGATTGGGATCGACTGGTAGATCTTGGAACCTTTGACAGGTGATGCTGACAGGTTTGGCCAGGAGGCTGTCAGGTGCCAGCACTACATTTGCTCCTCTCAGCACTGCCATGATGCTCCTGCCCTCTGCCTTAGAGCTGCCCTGCCCCTGCCCCAGATTCTCCTGCTTACTCTGCGGGGCACGGGAAGAAGAGGAGGGGGTACTGATGTCAGGGTGCCCCACCCTGTACCCCTTCTACACAGAGTGGCAGGGATGGAGAGAGTTTGCTGGCTGCTTTTGGGAGTGGTGCAGGGCCAGGGTATGGGTGAGCCTGCCTTAATGGCCTGTACCACCACCCAGTAGCCACCTGTGGTAAGTGGTGCCCAGATGGAACCTGCATTCTGAACCCCAACCCCAGTCTTGAACCCCTCCTGCACCCCAAACCCCTGCCCTAGCCCTGAGTCCCCTTGCACCCAAACTCCCTCCCACAGCCTGCACACAAACCCCTCTTGCACCTCAGCTCCCCGCCCCAGGCTCAGCTCAGAGCCCCTCCCACACTCCAAATCCTTTAGCCCAAGATCAGAGCCTGAATCCCCCTCCCCCGCACGCCAGCCCTCTGACCCCAGCCTGATGAAAGTGAGTGAGGATGGGGGAGGATGGAGTGAACAGGGGCAGGGCCTCAGAGAAGGGGCGGGAAAGAGTTGGGGCAACCACGTTTGGGTTTGAGGTAGATCCTGGATTGCACTTAAATTCAAAAAGGTGATCTCATGTTTAAAAAGGTTGGAGACCACTGCCATAAAGTCATCAAAATAAGCTAACCTGAGCTAAGCACCATTCTATGCGTTCAACTGTGTCCACATAAAAGAGCTGCACCAGTTTAATTGTACTGGTTTCTAAATTGACCTGGTCTGTTCAGTACAAAATCTGTGTAGCTCAGGCCTTGGAATTGTGAATCAGGTCCTCAGATAGACTCGGAGCTGGAGAATAAGGAAGAAAGACAGGGAAAATACAGACAAAAGGAAAGAAATGGAGACAGGCTATTTCTACATCTCAGGGAATCAAAAAGGCCAGTCCCGAGTGATAAAGACCGAGGTAGAGTTAGAAATGGGACCAATGTACAGCCCAAGGGAAGAGAGATCTCAAGATGCAAGTTATGGAAAAAGTGGCCACAGGAAGAGAAAGATGAGCCCTCAATTCAAGAAGGACTAGGGAAAGGACAAGCCTACAATCAAAGAAAGCAAAGCAGCAGAGTAAAGCAGCCGAGGACAGCCAGCTGATTATGAGCAGAATAATTTCCCCAGCCTGTTCAGAGAGGCCACCCATTGCTGCAGCCAGTCCTCACTGGGCTTTTCAGCTGTCTCTGGCGTGAAGCCAGGAGATGTACGGTATAAGGAACCCACTGCACCCTGGAGGATTGCTGACTTGGCTGGCTCACTTCTAGGGTCTCTCAGAACCATGTGAGCCTTTCTTTACACCTCTCTCTTGCCTGCACTACTATAGCCCATTACCTGCTTAGGAAGAGACACAGCAAGGACATGCATCTCATCACATCCAGACTTCTCCATCACATGAGAGTAAGGGTGAAAGTCTCCTCATCTGAGATTCTTTGTGGTCACTATTAATATACAGGAAGTGTGATTGTGTCTGACTGTGTCTCTGTCCTTCTTTACTTCACCTTTGGACTGTTGATTGGTGCACGTGGGACACAAGTTAATCGAGATCCTCCCTTACACAAGTATTTGTGATAATCCTTACAGCCTTTTCTATCCTGGCACCTCACAACCCCTATTCCAGCTGGCTACTCACAACCTCAAGCCGGGTCACTGCATTCTCCACCCAGCAGCCTGTGCCCAGCACACACCGCCCTGGGGTAGGGTGGCAAATGAGTCAAATAGCAGCAGCACAGCTCCATTCCTCCAGTGTGCCAGTTTGAGTTGAAGGGAAACCAGCAAAAAAAGCAACGTTAAAAAGTTCCCTATGCGCTTCGTGTGTCCGGTTCTGTGACTTCCCACAGCCTTGGTGCTGTCAGGCCAATGGATTTAGTCATTACTTTATAAAAAGCAGCTGCAATTGGCTGAAGCTAACCAGGCAACCACAAGGGATAAAATAGCAGCCACTTCACAAGTCTCCGTACATAGTGTATGTGCCTCCTTGGAAGGAAACAAAACAGCTGAGAAATCAGGAATCTCCCATTTCAGCCCTGGACAGTAGGACTCAGGTTATCAGTGAGTGTTTTTCTGCCTCCTACTCTGTGATGATTTCAGGCTGGAAGCACACACACAAGGCCGAATCTTCCCACTGGATGCTTCAAGACGACAACACTACCCGTCTCCTAACCATGGCCTGGGGAGTCGGCCATTCTCTTCATCCCCATATCCCACCCTATCACTGCTTTGCATCTCACCCCAGACCCCCAGCTTCTCCCCTCCCCACAGACTCTAGAGCAGGGGTTCCCAACCTGGGGTACTGTCAGCCGATGGTCAGGGCAATGCATGTGTGTATGTTACACCCGAGTCTTCAACTGCTGAGACACAAGGCCCCATCGCAGTGGGCAGTCTAGGTGAGACTGACGGGCGCCCCGAGGAGTTTAACGTCCGTGTCTTTACCGCTAGGATCGGGATCCTTTCGCGGCGGGCAGCCAACAGGCCGACAGACGCCCCAGAGTTTACAGGGAGAGCTTAATACACCTCAGATTTTGACTGCTAGGATACACGATCCCTTCTCAGCGGGCAGCCTGGGGACGAGATGCCCCAACGGATCTGTCCCCTGGAAGCGACATGATCCAACGCTCAAGCTCTCCTTATATCTGTCCCTTATGACCGGCTGAAGTTCTTTTTAAAATTGTGCTTGGTTCTGTTACAGCAACTGAAGGAGTCAGGTCACAGCTTAAACAGTTACTATTTTATTGTTACAGGGTAAACTTAGCTGTTAAATGCTACTACTGTGTTACAGATAACACAGCCACTACAAAGGACAGGACAGAAATTACACTAATAAGTCACTTACAGGTACCATGAAACCCTTTTGGTTCTCTGAGCTCTTATTAAATGCATGCAAAATAGACACCTAGCAGGTATATATTCTCACCCCTGCGTTCCAGACTTGGCGTGGCCAGCGTCTTTCTCTCAATCCCTCGGGAAGAAGTAGGGTGAGGTTGGGCGTCCCACAGACCTCGGGAGACAACCAATACCTGCCAGCAGGTGTAGATGATTGGAGCTCAAATGGGGTGGGCTACTAAACCCCTCTTTATACCCCTTGGGTCATGTAGGCTTCTTCCTGGTCTCAAGTGGCCAATTAGGAAAAATGGCTTTGAATGCCAAGTTTCCCACGAAGGGTGCAAAGCATAATTCAGACCTGGGAAAATGCAGACAATGGGCACCTCTGGTATGTGATGGGCGAAGATTCCTCTCCTGGGACAGTGCAGGCGTGTCAATTACTGGTACTAGCCATCAGGGCAACAGGAGGCCCCGGGTCATCAGCTAGCCCATTTACTGTCTGGTTTCTGTTTATGGTAGAGTCAGGGACAGGCAGCACACCTGTGTTCCCAGGGCATCAAAGGCTGACTGCCTTTCTCTTGCTCTCTGGGGGGGGGGAAAACAAGATGGGGTTCATGTCTGGCTACAGGTACGCGTGCCCCCAGGGGGTACAAGAAGCTTGTCAAGAGGGTATGGGGAATATTTGGTAAATAACTAGATTATCCTAATTGAAATATTCCAAAAGTAGTAGTGTTAGTGAAAAAAGTTGTGGATTCTAGAGTCTAGAATGTATTTCCTTTCATATTGAATAGGGGGTACGGGAAGGTTTACTAAAAGCCAAGGGAATACGGGGACTGAAAAAGGTTGGGAACTAGAGGACCAGGAGTTAAAGGGAGGAGGTCCACTGCAAACCACTTACAGGCTCAGAAGTGTCTTTATTCACAGCCTCTCACCACTTCTTGGAAACTGTGGAGGATTTTTTTTTTGGGGGGGTGGGTAATTATATATAATCAACCCTAGGAGTTGGTTGTGCGCACAGCACTGGGAGTGGGGGAGGAGCAGCAGGGTGGGGTGGGTGTGTGAATGGGCACAGCAGGGAGAGGCCAGTGAGAGAAGAAATGTGTAAAGCACGGATGGGGGGCAGCAGAGGTGACGTGTAACCAGTCACCCATCAGTCCACGCTCACCAACCACGGCAGCAAGTGGCCAGTGCTGGCTGGAAACAGGACAGGTGGTGAAGGGGGCCTGTTGGCCAAGAGGAGGCACATAGCAGGGACTGCGCTGATGGACCAACAAGGAGAGTGGATGGCCCTGCACAGTGCAGGTGTGCCCAGCCACCAGCCTTGCACTCCCACCCCATCATCAGCCACTGGACCTCCCCCCCACCTCCAAGACTCATCACGAGTGGGTGGGCAGCTGGCGAGTAAGGATCCAGCCAGCAGCCAGACCCACCAGTATTGATGGGAGGGGAGAGGCAGAAAACACAGGACAATTGGCCCTTTTTTTTTTTTAAAGTAGGGAAAACTGAAGGAAGGTTTAAATATGGGACTGTCCCTTTAAAAACAGGACATCTGGTCATCCTAGGCCTAGGACTGGTACAATTTTCAAGCCCTAGAATGAGCCCAGAGGCAGGAGGGTCCCTAAGGGAGTGGGACTAGGAAAGAAAGCCCAGCTTTGAAGAGACGAGGACTCTGCTCTGGGGAACAGGTCTTGGCCGCTGAATGTGCTTAAATTCATCCAAAAGGTCCAGAGAAGAGACCTCAGGGAACAAACGTAAGGGAGCAGAACCCCTAAGTGTGGACACAATTTGCACTGTTGCACCCAATCTATGCTAGGTGTTTGTATGACGCCAACTCTTGAGATTATATCACAACTGTCATGATATTTGGTGCTTGTCTTTAAGCCCCCACCTCCTGGAGTCATGTGACTGCCAGAGAATTGGTGTTTTGCTTTAAAAGAAATGTATGGTGCTAGTCCTTATGGCTGTAGAGAAAAGTTTGAAAACATCACCAAGTGCCCCCTAAAGGTCCTAAACCAGAAGATAAATATAAAGATCCCCAAATGTGTTATTTAAAAATATGATATGAGTTCTGAATGACTGAAATTGGCAATACAGGATTTGCACCAGTCCAGCTATAATCGCTATAACTGCGCCAGCCACTAAACCTCAGTGGAGACAAAGTCTTCGCATGCGAGTCCATATAACCTTTCAGAAACCTTCACATGATGGGAAGCGTGGCCCAGCTTTTCTCTCATCCTGTGCAATAGTGACATTTCCTTTAGCCGTGCCTCTCCTTTGAAAAAAAGGAGCAAACACCAATCACCAGAGAATGTTTGTTGTGCAACTTCTTTCCGCAATGAATGCTGCCTTTTCAAAGGGAAGTGGGGCAACTGAGAGATGTAGAAACTCGGCACCATAGAGCTGGACAGTGAGTCTTGGGGTTTCATTTTCATCTCCCAAAAAGAAAGAGGGTTCCTGACTGAACTACTGAAGAACCCAGATTCTCTGGAGGAGAGATTCACCTACTGAGGAAACCCGGACCATGAGGCTTTTCCCTGTTTTACTTTGGATTCTCTTTCCAGGTGAGAATGACATGGGCTTTTTGTAGATCACCACAAATACAACACAACTATCGGGTTTGCACAGATTACAAGCTTTGCCAGCTTCACCACCTGAGCTTGAAAGTCCCAGGTATGCTCTTGTCGTGTTTTTAAGTAACTCACACAGGAGATGGCACTTACAATGTGGGCAGGACAGGAAAGATTTCAACATAGAATCCGTGTCTGCTAAGAGAGTTTTCTCTGGAGACAAAGCAAGGAAAATTTCAGCTGACAAGGAGAATTTTTCGGAAAGTTCTTCACACAGCTGGTCAAGTAACAGAAAACAATATTCATTACAATTATTCTATGATAAAATTGCCAACTTTTGCTACCACAATTATTTGCAACACATATTGAGACTAAGAATGTAGCCATATTCCAGAAGGGATTGGATATTTTCATGGATATTGAATATATCCACTTATAATTAGCACCAACAAAAATTTTGAAAGAGAAATTAACCCACATGCATCTGGGCTTCAGATCTGGCAATGTCTAGCTATTAGAGACCAGGAAGAGACCTATGCAGAAAGCAGATTGTCCCACATCTGCATGTGACAGGTTTCTTGCACTTTTCTCTAAAGCAGGGCTACTCAGCATGCGGCCCATGGGCTGCATGAGGCCTGCGGCCTGTTTGTTTGCAGCCCGTGGTGCAGTTTGGGTTTACACGGGGCTCAACAGGCAGTCCGCGGGTGGGATCCTTTGAACATGGCCTCCACTGGGAACACGTTCCACAATGGTGAGTCAATGTAAGGGTCTTCCGTTGATATGCGTTTTAGTAGTTAAATTCCTGAACTGTCATTGCTAATTAAAAGTTCTGTCATATGGGTGGAAATCGGGTAAATATTGCATTTTATTAATATCAGCAGAACTGATTTAAATGGGGCCTGCATGTTGTGTAGTCTTGCCTTAATCTTTGTATTCATGCCCGTCAGGGTGAAAGAAGCTATTTGCATATATTTGCATATATATTTGCATGTATATGCAACCAGACTTCAGTTG
Organism: Pelochelys cantorii; assembly: GCA_032595735.1. Lineage (NCBI taxonomy): Eukaryota > Metazoa > Chordata > Testudines > Trionychidae > Pelochelys > Pelochelys cantorii. The sequence goes on along the minus strand of CM064344.1, from coordinate 17,431,096 downwards.
TGGCCCTCGGCATGTGCTGTGAGTATCACTGTGGCCCCCAAGGCTTCCAAAGTTGAGTAGCCCTTCTCCAAAGCACATGTCTCTGGCCACTGTTGGAGACAGAATACTGGATGTTGGGTCCCATCCACTCTGATAAAGTTCCTACAAGATGAACTCTAACCATGAGCATACGAAAACAGGAAGTTGTGTTGTAACTTGACCACAGGGACACTTCTCTGTGCTAGTTATATATAATTCTATAGCATGTTGGGGTTTTCTATCTATAGAAGATGGCTTTCATCACTGTAGAGCAATATTCCCTCTAATCTTTTCCACCCATATGCAGATTTTTTTCATCCTGTGCTGAATAAATTTTTATGCACGCCAAAGCAAGTGCAAATGTGTACCACCAGGAGAAATACAAACCTAGTTGTGGGCAATCTGGTAATCACTTGGGTGGCATTTGAATCTCTCCTGAGTGGTCATAACAAGCATCCAGCTTACAGGGCACACAGATGTAGAGTCTGAGCATCTGTCAAAGAATGTTTGCAAATGTGCAGCAGGGAGCAGAGTTTAGAACTTTTCAGACTTTCTATAGGACAGCATCATGCTGAGGATAGGTTCTGTGGGAGGTGTGACATGCTAGCCTGGTGCCTTTGGGGACCTGAAAGTTCCTAAAGAGATAAGAGGGGAGAAAGACTGATCAGTCACTGATCAGACAAAGCCTCTGGTCTGGGGAACAGGCCTCCACCACAATACAGATCAAAGATCAAACCATGCCTCCAGGGTGAGGGCCACAGCGAATGAGCTCAAGGGGACAAACCCCTATTGTAGGCACAGTTTGTGATGGTGTACCATGTCTATATTAGGGGGCTGCAGTGTGGCTATTTCTTGTGGCTTTGTTGCAATTCTCCCAATATTTGGTGTGGTTTTTTTCTTAATACTCCAGCTCCTGGGCACCTATGATTGGCGAAGAGTTTCAGCCTGCATTTAAAATATGTTTCTAGCTGTGGAGTAAAAACTTGAAAACATGATCCAAGTGTAAGCAGAGTCAGGATAAGCTCTACCCTGACATCTGGTGGTGAATTGTGGCAATTGGTGCAAAAGAGCTTCAGGGGCTGATCTTGTTTGCATAGGCACACCCACCCTGCCTAGCATGAGCCCACAGCAGCCCAACTGGTCACTTTGGCTGCTGTGGGATCCCCAGTTTCTCTGTTATTGATGCACAGAGAATAAAGAGTTGTTACCCTGATTATGTGAATCAAGGACAGTGGAACTGTTTTAGGACAGAGGGATTCACCATCAACTAAGTAGCACTCGCTGGACAAGGGTTCCAAACCAAGTGATATGAGAGAGGTTGGGCAGAGGTATTTGTACCTGGTAGTAGGGGGTGGTGCTTTTTGAGGGCCTGAAATATCACCTGCACTGCTGTTTCTCTTCACTGAAATATTAGTGTTAACTTTGATTCTATTAGGAATCTGGTTGCAGACTGCTGAGCTGAATTCACTTTGGACCAATGGTGCACCAGCACTGAGGCCCTCTTGCACAATGCCGTTATTCCTGAAAATAATCAGCGTAGTGGCATTGTGCAAGAGGGTTTTTCTTGTGCAAGAAGGGGCAGTGTAGACGCTCCTTCTGGCTCAAGAGCCTCTTCTGCAAAAAATGGTGGCTCATTAGGTATGCAAATGAGGCTTGGCGATATTCCATGCTTAGCCTCATTTGCATATTTCTGGTGCAAGAAGCCGCCAGTGTAGACATAGCCCTGGAGTGGAATGGGATGGCTGGCAGAGCAGTTTGTGGGACAGCTGGTGGAGTGGAGTGGAGTGGAGTGGCTGGCAGAGCAGAGCAGTTTGTGGGATGGCTGGAGCGGAGCAACTGGCGGAGTGGCTCACGTTAAAGGCTGCAGCAGAACCCCACTGAGAGGCAGGACCATTGGCCTTGGACCACGTAGGGTGCCCCTTAACACCCCCGCACCCCCCGCATTTCCACCCAGGTTGGGAGGTAAAACTCTGCAGATAAACTTTTGAACTCTGGGGGCGATAGTGACCAGGACAGAGACTTTCGGGGTGTTGGACTTTGGGACTTTGGGTAATTCTTGGCTGGGGTGGGTCTTTGCTCATGGTTTGGACTATGAACCCTAGTTGTGGTGTTTTCCCAATTTAATGCTGATGTTGTTTACCTCATGTTATTAAAGATTTTCAGCTATACTGAGACTCTGTGCTTGCGAGAGGAGAAGTATTGCCTCTTTGAGGCAGCCAGGGGTGTGTGTAAGATTTTCCAGGTCACTGGGTGGGGACTCGAGCCGGTTTTGTGTTACTTTGTTGGGAGGGGGACCCCTAGGTACTGAACCCAGCCCTTTCTGCTATTAACTCAGCCTGGCAGAAGGGTTACACAAGTGCAACCTACTGACTCAAAACACAAAGGCAAAGAAAAAAATCTCATATGTTTATTTAAAAAAAAAACCCTCATGAATTTTAAGCCAATCTCTTGATTTGGAGGAGGCAGGACCCCGACTAGGGCTCCATGTCTGTCGGGGATTCCAGGACTTTCCACAACCTCCGTGACTTCTGCAGGGGCCAGTGTAGCTGACTCCAGAGCTACCTGAACAGCTGGCTCCAGAGAGAGCCACACCAGCCGCTGCTCTGCTGGCCCCCGACACTGGTCCTGGGATGGCCAGAACAGTCACAGTCCGTGGCCCTGGGCAGCGGTCCCCACGGCTGGAGCAGCCGTGATCCATGGGAAGCTGGCTGGATTAGTCGCATTTGCGGCCCCTCCCCCCCACTAGCAGCAGTCCCTGGCAAGCCAGCTGGAGCAGCCAAGGTTCATGGCCCCTGGCAGTGTCCACAGGCAGATTCCCAGACCAGCCACAGGCCACGCCCCCCCTGCTGCCACCAGACCCAGGCACCCTCCTATCAGTGGCCCAATGCCCCACCCAGCAGCAGCCCCCTGACTCACCTCATCACCCCCCTCAGGATTTAATCACAGGTGTAAGTCATGGACAGGTCCAGGGCTGTGAATCTTTGTTCATTGCCTGTAACCTGTCCACGACCTTCACTAAAAATACTTGTGACTAAATCTTAGCCTTACTCCTGGTGTTTGATTGCACTTGGACATGTCTACGCTTAACCTGTGACAGTGGCACAGTGGTACTGCTGTAGCTTTTCAGTGCACATGCTCCATATGCCAACCCAGGAGGGGTTCTCCCACTAGTGCAGATAATCCATCTCTCTGAGAGGTGGTAGGTAGGTTAACAGAAGAATTGTTCTGTCAAGCTTGTTCTGTCAACACAGGGGATTAGGTCAGCAAAGCTACAGCTTTCGGGGTGTGTGTGTATTTTTCATACTCCTGAGTGACCCAGTTACCCCACTCTAAGTTCCCAGTCAGGGCCTTCCTTATCCATACACAATATGCAACTGCGTAGGGCACTTGAAAATGTGGGGCACCTCTGGGTCTCAGTGTCCACCCACCCGCCTCTTCCTATCCCTGTTCTGTGGCTCTGTTTCCTTCCCAGAGGATCTAATTAACTTACAAGTTTAAAAGCCTGACAGACCTATTAGCAGAACATTGAACCTGTGAAAGAGCCATTCAAGTGGTAATGAAGTCGTTTAACAGGCATTTACCAAGCTCTGGGATAGCCTGTCAGTTTCTGAATTTACTGTTAGTCAACAGGACCTTAGTTTAAAATTTGCTTTAAAACTGTTTCATTGGTGTGTTGCTAAAGATTATAAAATCGCATCTCCATAAAAACTCCTCTCTGGCTGCCATCAGGCATAGGGACACCAGGTTAGTATCACTGCCTAAAGCCCCCCCCATAAATCATCAAGATGGACCTGTTCTCAGTATAGACTAGTTCTGTATTTCCAACCCTCAGAAGATATTGACTCACTGCAACAGTTAAGCAATGGCAGCCTTTACTCCAAAAGTTTCCACCACACATGCATGGAATGAAAGGCCTGATTCACTATATCTTACGCCTTGTGTGGCCATTTACATTAATGCAAAGCAGATGTCAAACATGGCAACCTCATAATGGCAGCATTTTACACGCACTCTGCACGGGTGTAAATGACTCCAGGAGGTGCACGGCAATGGTGACTCGAGTCCCCCTTCTTCATGGGGCAGAAGGTTCTTTTGTGTGGTTCCCCATAATAAAAGGGACATAAGGGTTAAGCCCCCTGAAAGTTTCCAGTGTTAAAGACCTGTCATTTCTGAATTAGACATAAACCCCCAAATAGCACCAACATCTTTTTTAAATGGGAAAAATGTATTTTTTAAAATGACTAAACTCAAAAATTGCTGAAGGGATTTGGCATAAAAACATCCTCTCTGGTTTCTGATAAAGCCAGGATAACTTTAGCGGAAAGGGAGAATATTATCAGCAGAGACAGGTAAGTAATGGGAAACCTTATTCATGAATCACTACTTGATGAAAAATAGCCAGCATCTGTAACAATTATTCACAGCAAACTATTTGACCAGCTCTGATGATGAGCATATAAAATAGGCTGGGATAATGTAAGCCCATTTTCATGGAAAATGAAATCTTGCTGTAAGGGACACCATCAAGCACTTGTCTACTTAATTGCTGATATGGCTTGATCATCAAAGTATCTTCCAAGCAACATTCAAAGGCTTCTCATCAAAACAGAATAAATAACAACATAATAATTGTTGCAAAAGTGAACCAAAAATACCAATTTAGGGCCTAATCCTGGAAAGACTTGCACTTGATTCATTTTAAGAACACAATTAATCCCATGGATTTTCTCTAAACTTGAGTCCCAGTGAAACCAGCAAGAGGGCTCCTGTGCTTAAAATGAAGGACAGAAATAAACTTTGCAGGCTAGCAGTGTTGCTCTTTTCCAATCCCTTATCTAGACTAGCATTTATAGATATTACTTGAAGACTTACCCGGTGTTGCCCAAGTCCTTCAGGGTAGGGGGCTGGTGATGTGGGGGATGAAGAAGTCAGGGCAGGGCCATGAGGGTAGAGGGGGCAGGCAGGAAGCTGGGGGTGTGCAAGAGTGAGGGTTATGGGTTGAGGAGGGATTTAAGGAAGGTGGTCCCATCTGGTGGGGCTTTGTTCTCCCAGATGGCAGGGACCTTTTCTCTCTCCCAGAATTCTCCATCCAGCCCATCTGGCAAGGCTTTCTCCCTCCCCGCACCTCTGACACTGCAATCAAGGACTAGGGGGTGGGGGGACTTGGGGCAGAGAGGCAACTTACCGGCTGTGTCTAGACTGGCCAGTTTTTCCGCAAAAGCAACTGCTTTTGCGCAAAAACTTGCCAGCTGTCTACACTGGCCGCTTGAATTTGCGCAAGAGCACTGACGTTCTAATGTAAGAAATCAGTGCTTCTTGCGCAAATACTTTGACACTCCCGTTCAGGCAAAAGTCCTTTTGCGCAAAACCTTTTGCGCAAAAGGGCCAGTGTAGACAGCTCAGTTTTGTTTTGCGCAAAAAAGCCCCAATGGCTAAAATGGCCATCGGGGCTTTCTTGCGCAAAAGTGCGTCTAGATTGGCCATGGACGCTTTTGCGCAAAAAGTGCTTTTGCGCAAAAGCGTCCGTGCCAATCTAGACGCTCTCTTGTGCAAATACTTTTAACGGAAAACTTTCAGTTAAAATCATTTGCGCAAATTCATGCCAGTCTAGACGCAGCCACCCAGTATAGTGGCAGTCAATATGTCAGCCCCAGCTCATAGCTCTCTTGGTGGTGCAGTTGGCCCAGTGGTCACTCTGCAGCAGTGTTTCCCAATTGGAAGTGAACGTAAGGGTTCTGCAAGGAGCCAGCACTCCCCCACCTCTTCTTAAAGAGACAGAGGGTTTGGGGGTTGTTGTTTTTTTTTGCTCGACGAAAAGCAGTGGTGGGGCTTTTTTCTTTTTTTTTGTTTGACAAATCGTACTGGGGGCCTAGGGGTTCCGTGGTCTAATAAAATTGGGAAACACTGCTCTGCAGGATAGCTCTCCCTTGCGCTTGCTGTCCCCAGTGGTCACTCTGCAGTATCCAACGTCCCTCAGAACAGCAACCCCCTCCCTTTCCATGTTCTGGAAAACAGTCCCATTCCTGGCACTTCCCATTTTCCTGGTATAACCAAACCCTGAGCTTGCTTTAAGTTAGGGTAAGAGGAAGCTGCATACCAAATTTGGTGGCCCTAGCTCTTTCTGTTTAGGAGGATTTCTTGAACAAATGGACTTGCTGACAGACAGACAGCGGGCTTGCACACAGACAGATGCAATCTAAAATAGAAATAAAGCTGTTAGATCAGACTAGTTAGTTCTGCCTAATTAACACCTTCCAAACTATGTTTTTTCGAAGTGCTGAACTAGTTAGGTTTATATCGATGAGCTCTCCCAGTACGTGGGATATTGGGCATTCTCTTGGAGAAGAAAAGGAGGAAGGCTCCCAAAATATAAACTTGAACAGGAAAACCAAAACAAACTGACATTTTGGGTTAAAATGAAAACACGTGTTTCATTTTGAAAAGTCTGTTTGAAATTGAACTAGTCGTGTTCAAAATGCCCAATCAGAATACCCAGATACTTGGTTGAAGCAGAATGTTTGCTGCAGGAAAAGTTCCTACTGGACAACATACTAGTCAAAACTATCATTTACTCTGGCATCCCCTCTCAGCCTCTTTGCACTGCCAGAGTGGATCAAAGAAGCATGTGAGTGTCAATGAGAATCAAGAGGCCCCTCTTTTATACTGATTCATGAATCTGCTGAGAGCAGAGCAGCCCACACCCTTCACATGCCAGCCACCCTGGCCCCTTCACCTGCTCCCAGGCAGGCTGAGGGGAGTGTCAGTTGCTCTTGTTGCCTTTGCACAGGTTTAAGAAGTCAGGTTTTTGGACGGGTAACCACGGAAACCCAGATGCTGCAGACACTGATCCATCCTTCCCTAGACACTGAAGCATCACCCACAATTACCTATCTCTCTGGGTACTGGGGGCATGGCATTGCTGCTGGCAGCCGAAAGGGCGCCCGTGTCTCACTGTCTCTGTTTCTCACAGGCTGCCAGGCAGTGCTGGTTGTGACAGGCCCCAGGGCAGTGCGTGGCCACCCAGGGGGGTCGGTGATGGTGCGTTGTCAGTACAACAGAGGTTTTGAGGATTTCCCGAAGTTCTGGTGTGGAGGAAGAACTTGGCACTGTTCCAACGGTCACATAGTTGAGACCACAGGGTCACAGGCTGTGGTGAAGCGGGGCAGAGTCTCCATCCGAGACAATCACACCCAGCGCATGTTCACTGTGACCATGGAGAACCTGACACTGGCAGACGCTGGCACTTACCAGTGCGGGTTGCTGAAGACTGGCCATCCTGACCCCCGGAATTCTGTGAAAGTCATCATCTCCTCAGGTAAATCCCTGTGCTGTCCCCACCTGTGTCAGGGCTGCTAGGATGGGTGTAGCCAGAGGGGCCTCAGGGATGCAGGAAGGTGACAGGGTGTCTAGGCAGGCAGATCTGCTGTAACCCAGGGGTGCCAACCCCCAGAGCCCACTCTGCTCAGGGGCCCAGCCTGGAGCTGCGAGGGTCAGAAGGAAGATGCTGCACACCGGCTGTCACGTCCCTCCAGTGTTTTCTGCAGAGCCCTTTGCTCAGCACCACCTGGGCCCCGCCAAGTGCCACAGCGCCCGCTCAGGACAGCAGCTGATCCCTCCTACTACTGAGGCCCTGGGCTCAGCTCCTCCTGAGAAGGAGATGCAGGACATTCCCCAGGAAAGGCAGAACTAGGCGGGAGCACATCCCTGACAGGCGAGGGGGGAGAGGAGGAGGGACAATACCTAAGAAGGGGTGGGAAGAAAGAGAATTTGGGGTCTGGGGTGTAGAAGGCCGTTGGCGGAACAGCAGGAGGAGTGGGAACTACCAGACTCTATACATGTCCCCCTTGGCTACAGCCAGGTATCCCAAATATTTCAAGGGGGTGGAGGAAGGGCTCAGCCAACAGCAGCAGGAACCTCAATGAAGTTTCATGCTGGAGATTTTTTTTTTTTTGCCACTTCCCAACAGATAAACCAGAATTTTGCCCTGAAAAACTGGAGTGTAGCTCAAGACACTCAAATAGAAGTTCTGGGAGCAACTGGCAACACTACTCTTGCTCCTTATCCACTGCAGGGGCTGGTTTTCTCTTCCAAAGGATCGGGTGTCCCTATGCTGAGATTATTGGTGTGCAGATTGTTTTCATTTGAGCTCAGAGTTAGGGTTGTTTAAATGTGCTTGAGAAGACCCATTTATTTACTTTGAGGGCAATGAAAGGTCAATGCTGTTCTGACGTGTCCCTTTCCTTGATTGTAACTGCATGCAGTTTGCAATGGCTGTGATGGACGAGTGATTTTTTGTCACTTGATTTTAATCAGTTTCTGAAAGGGAGGCGGTTTTTTATTCTGAAAATTCCCAGTGTTTTTACACCTTTATTTTTGCTCATGGGATCAAAAGAAGACAGAGCCACATGGCTCCAGTAAGTGAGCTGGGGTGTATCAGGATACTCTGAAATCAATTGAGTGAGGCTGTCCAAGCTGACACTGCAGCTTGCAGACACCTGCCTTATTGGGAACACACCTGACAAGATGCACATTCATTACTTGGCAATGATGGTCACACATGCACACATGGCCTGCCCAGAACAGGAGTCAAGACAAAGCACTTAATCCTCAGGAGCAGGACAAGCCACCCTGCCCAGTGCTACAGGTGGCCAGCTACAAAGGCTAGGAAGTGGATGTAGCCCAGGGTTAAGCAAGAAAGTTCTGAGACAGCAACAGCTTCATAAATGATCAGACGTGTGCCAAACATTTTGGGTGGGGTGGATTTGTAGAGCAGACTGGATTTCTGTCTGTATCTGCAGCTGTTTCTTCCCTAATCCCAACTGCAGGGATGACAAAGCAGCGAGATTCGCCTTCCTCCATAAACACTGACTCGAACTTCTCCCCTAGCGCAGTCATCAATGATGCACGGTGAGTGCCACCGCTCCTACCCAGTGTCTCTCTGGTCACTTCTCCCAATGCTGGGACAGGATCTCTAGCCCGAGGCACAAAGAGGAGTGATAACATCCCATGGAAAAAGGAACGTTGCTTTTCTCAGCAAAAGTTTAGGTGTCACGGGGCTGGATCTTTATGTAGGTAAATGGCCATTCTAGATGCAGAGTAGCTCTGGCTGGGGGCTGGCTGGGTCCTGTCACATCAGATTGTAGAACAGCATGAATGAATCTCCTAGGTAGATGCTGGGGTTCCATATAAGGGCAGGGAGGGGAACTGGGCTGGGTGTGTTGCATCTTCTACAGTGAAACTCTGGGCACGTCTTCAGCCTGAGAGCCGCCCTGGAATGTTTTATTGGGAGGCATCTGGTCAAATCTTAGTGTTTCAACTGTATTTCCGCTGCACAGATTCATCATCCTTTTCCTGCTCCTGCTCTTACTGAAGGGCCTCACCTTCCTGTCCATTATCGGTGCTACCATCTGGGTGAGCATGCTGGACCGGAGGCGCTGCGGGGAGATGGAGCCAAATGGGCATGGTGAGAGCATGTAACACTCACACACATCTCTGTTCTCTCTTGAACACCAGGGGCTTAACTGTAGCTTTACTGTGAGCTGTGTATGGGGCCGTGAGTTGTTGGAGCACCCTGGGAGGGGGATAATGATGGCTGAAGTTACAATGCCCCTTCCATTCTCCCCACTGCTTCAGGGACGGAACAAAATGCCAGATCTATGACATGGAGAATTCCCAGTGGTGCATTGGCACAGCCACACTTCCGGGTTCCTGGGGGAGTGGGGAAGCCAATGGTCCACCCATTCCCCAACTTTTAGCTCCTACTTGTCCCGTGCTCTGCTGAGTCTGCTTCCTCTCCTGCATGGCTACCTCACTTGTGCCCCCTTGTGCCCATCTGCTGCACTAGCTAGACCATGATTTGACCTCCCCATTTATATATAGCTGGGATGAGTTTGTCTGTGAATAGGGAACCTTAAAACATAACAAATAGTCTAGTAGCACCTTAAAGTCTAACAAAACATGTCGCTGGTATCATGAGCTTTCGTGGGCATAATCCACTTCTTCAAATGATATCTGAAAAAGTGGGTTATGTTCACAAAAGCTCATGATACCATCTGCATCAGGGCTACTCAACACATGGCCCATGGGCTGCATGCGGCCCAGGTCCTGTTTGTTTGTGGCCCGCAGTTCAGTTTGGGTTTATGCAGGGCTCAACACGTGGCCCGCAGGTGGGAGCCAAAACAAAAAAATAGTCAATATAATGGTCTTCTGTTGATATGCGGTTTAGTAGTTAAATTCCTGGACTGTCATTGCTCATTAAAAGTGCTGTCATATGGGTAAAAATCGGGTAAATATTGAATTTTAATAATATCAGCAACACTGACTTAAGTGGGGCCTGTATGTTGTGTAGTCTTGCCTTAATCTTTGTATTCATGCCCATCAGTATGAAAGAAGCTATTTGCATATATTTGCGTATGTATTTGCATGTATATGCAACCACACTTAAATTGCGGCCCTCGGCATGTGCTTCCAAAGTTGAGTAGCCCTATCTACATGTTTTGTTAATCTTTAAGGTGCTACTAGACTATTTGTTGTTTTTTAAATTTTTCTAGTTACAGACTAACTTGGCTACCCCTCTGAAGCCTGTAAATAGGGAGCGATCCTTGCTGCTCCAGAGCCTTGATCGGGATTTCTTAGTACCAGAATATGAACAACATACCAGCCTCACGTGTTTCTCATCCTGTCATGGGGGGCTTCTGTGGGTTTTTTGCAGCTCAGTAACTGCCTCTTTGCAAGCTCTTCCATCTGGGTTGGAAGTAGCAGAACAAAATTTGATTTCCAGCTATGTGCAAAGTATCCCACGCAAATGGCCTGGTTTTCTTCTGCTCTCGAGTGAAGCTATTTTCCCCATGTTCTCAGAGGATGGAGTCTGCTGGAGGTGTCTGTGTCTGTGTTTCCCAGACCAGGGTTTCTAGGTTTGTATCACTCATGGATCAAAGAGAAAAGCCCCCAGGAACGACAGTTTTGCCAGTGGAACAAAAGTTCTGCAAAAAATAAGAGAAAAACCCCTAGTCCTAGGAAGGAAGGAAGGATTGTAGAACTTCGGGCCAAATCCATGCCTGGTGTAAGCAAATGCAACTCCACTAAGTCACAGACCCAAACACAAGGTCAGAACAAGCAGCGACAGAGGTTGCCCCAGAGGAAGCTGGACTCTACATAGTCATGGTGCTATCAGGTCACACAATGGAATGGCCACCAGGTGTTCTCCAGTGGAATCCCCTCCCTCCCTTAATCCCAACTGTCCCAGACCTGTTAATCTCAAAGCCATGTCGAGTCTCAAGATTCTGGGGAGGTGGGGTTGACTAAGAGCTGGGACTTGTGCTTCAAGGTTGGGATGATGCTAAATGGAGTCACATTTTCTCCTAAAGTGAAGACATTTAGGAAAGAAAACAGGCCCAACTGCAGAGACAGATTTCCACACAGCCTGGCTCCCAATTGCCCGTTTGCTTCCCCCGCCCCACACCCTCTCTGGCACAAGGCACTGTTCCCACAGACACCAACTGGCTGAACAGCAGGCCTGCAGATCTTTGTAGGATATTCTTTCCAACCCCTTCCTAGATTTGAGGAGGCGGCTGGGTTTATTTGTGTTTGTACAAGTTTGCTGTATTTTTAGTTTATGGGAAATGCATCTGGAGCCCTGGATAGGATTTTTTATGTTTCGATAATACATAAAATATAGTTTACCTTAAATTACTGGAATGAAAATTGTCACACACTGAGGGTACATCTACACTACAAGGCTATTTTGGGGTAACGGAGATAGCCCGAAATAGCTCCCTTGTGTCTACACAAGCCGCCTGTTATTTTGAAATATTTTTCAAAATAACGGGTGGGCTATTTTGCCATCCCGGTAAACTATGTTGCACAAGGATAAGGGATGACTTGAAATAGTGCTTTATTTCAAAATTTGGTGCCGTGTAGATGCACCAGATTTCAAAATAAGTGATTTTAAAATAAAATTGAAATAAGATACGCAATTTGCATAGCACAAATTGTGTATCTTATTTCAAGGGAAGGCACACCCTGAGTTGTAGTCCATGTCAGTCTGTCCTGAGCAAGGACTTGAACCAAAGTACAAAGTATGAATTGACTGTAGCCTTGTAAATGTGTAAAAGATGCAACTAGTGGAAAAGAGACAGTAGGATTGTAAGCAACATAGGATTGCTTGCAGCATGCAAACAATCAGTGATCTAGACAGGGACGGGCTACAAAAATTAGTGGACAAATCATTGTGTGGGATGTGATCTGTTAACCAGCAGTATTTAGTGTCAGAGTGTATATCAGCTGATTCATGATTTCGCACAGGGGTGGGGGGTTATTATCCTATACTTGTACCCTCCCTCTGCACCTGAGCCTGATCAAATCAAATGTGGTTTGATTTTTATGCCACTAAAGAACTGTCAGTGATGCATTCGGAGTCAAGCCGCGTTCTTGCGGGAACCAAGTGGTTAAAGTCTAGGAGCAGGGGTGTGCAATAAGTAGCCTATGGGGCGGACACATTTCACTGCTGGCAGGTCATCAGATGCTTTATTTACCTGAGCGTCTGCAGGTAGGGCTGCTTGCAGCTGCTATTGACTGAGCACGGTGAACTGCAGCCACTGGGGGCTGTGAGCATCTGGACCTGCAGCTGCTCAAGTAAACAAAATTTCTGGCAGCTCATGGCAAACCACGGCCAGCCCACAGGCCACTTATCGCTCACCCCTGTCTTGGAGGCTACTGAGGGGAGAAGATCTCAGCAGTCACCCAGCAGCTCCTTGCTCTCTTTCTTCTCTGTTTCCCCTCCTCCCCTTCCCCTGGTTTGTCAAGTGTATGGAAGGGGCAGGGGGAGAACAGAGCTGCACTTCCCTGGGGTGATTTCTGCTCCTTCCAGCTGTGGAGTTCACAGTTTTCCCTTCAGACTTGTTCCTTTACCTGAGCCATTTCGCCTCTCAGCTGGACTCAGAGGCACTTCCATGCTGTCTCTCTCTCACACACCTTTGGAAAGGAAAGGGGCTACGTTGGGGGTGAAGAGCGTGGTGCAGTCTGGAGATTTTCCCTCTTCTCCCCTCCCCCACAGTTTCCATATTTTCCCTGGTGCCCTCTCGCCTTTCCTCCCTATCCTTATCTTCACCATATGCACCACTAGGGGCCCTAATACCAGCCCCCTTGGAAGCTGCAGTAATGCTACTCTGAGTGGTAAATGGAGGGGGGGTATCTGCTCCTTCTCCCCATTTCACCCACAGGAGCTCCTCTCTTCCTCTTTAACCTCCGCCACCCAGCACCTCCATGCTAATCCCCCTGTCTGCACAGCTCCCACCAGAGCCCCTCAGCTGCTTGAAGTGTTACCCTCTCTCATGGTGTTAGTGTGAGTCTCAAAACGTTCGGTGCTTTGCTCAAATCCCCAGTTCCCAGATTCCAGGGATTATGGCAGAATCGGAGCTTTCCATAGAAAAGGAAAAGATTCATATCCAGCGCAGGAAGTAAGTTCAGCCCAGCCCAGGTAACAGAGAAACATTTTGAAAAGATGAGCCAAGTGCACCTCAAGAAGTGTAGTGAGGTGGTCACGCTACCTCAGGTGAAACGAGGGTTAAACTCAGCCCTGGGAGTCTCCCTCGGTGTGCTGGAGGTTGGTCCTGGCAGAAACCACCAGGTCAGAGACTTCCTGGACTACGACAGGGGAGCCTGGGTGGACCTCTGAGTGCTCCATCGCTGCATGGGGCTCTCCATCCTTCACCCACCCCACCCCACCCGCCGTGTGCATTCCAGGAGTTGAGGGCGGCCTTGCTATGCCCCTTTCTCTTTTTCCTGCAGTGAGTCCTGCAAGAAGGTACTCCCTGCCCCCCTCACTGCAAGCCCCCTTTTAACAGGCCCCAGTTCTGAGATCCGCGCCCCCCTCCCGCAGCCTCTTCCTCTTTGGAACCCCAGGCAGTTGCGTGACCTGCAGCCCATCTGTTTCCGAACTGCACCCAGAGACTGACTATACAGCCTCGTGCTTCACACACCCCATTTCCTCACCATTGTGTCCTGCCTTGATACCAAATGGTGGGACTATTTGACACCTGTCGAGTGTGAGGGACCCCAGTGGGCCAGTCTCTAGTCCACCTATATCTAGGGTTGCCAGATGGTCTCCCAAAAAATACCGGACACGCGGGATAATAAGCCCCCCGTTCTGGGTCACCCAGAGCGGCAATCACAACCCCGCCTCCCAGCTGGGAGTCCCAGCCACTCCCCCCCCCACCCCCACCAGGCTTCTGCACAATCACAGTCTCCCAGTACCGATCATGGCCCTGCCTTCCAGCCGCTCCCCCTGCCCACATCAGGCTTCCGTCCGGTGCGCAGCTGGAAAAATCAGAGAATACCGGACATTGCACATGTCCAGTATTCTCTGATTTTTTTCTACCAGACAAAGAGCGTGAATACTGGACTGTCCGGTAGAATACCGAACACTGGCAACCCTACCCATATCCCACGGCCCCCCCAGGGACATCAGTTGGAGGCTCCTTCACAGAGCCATGCTGCGTGCCCTCCGACCAACTTGGGGGCTGGGGCCATACTGTGCGCCCTCTGCTCTGCCCTCCCCAGGGCTGGGGAGGCTGGGTCAAGCATGTTCCTGCCTGCTCCCTTCCTTTCCCCATAGTTGTGAGGGGGAGCATGCACACAGCATGCTGCCTTGCCTCCCTGTGGGGGTGGGGAAGGGGCAGGGCCTCAGAAAAATGGGTGGGGCTGGAGGTGGGCCTGGGGGCTTGTGTCCCCCAGACATGCCTTCACTAACTGCCTATGAAAGGCAGGCAGAGCTGGAGAGCTCTGGATGGAGCCCATTCCCAAGCTGCAGGGCCCAAGACAAGGCCTGAGGTCCTAGAGCTGCAGGGAGGCAGAGCAGAAGGCAGCAGGTCCACACCCCCTTTGCTAATGATGAGTGGCCATTTCAGGCTGCAATTTGCCCCTGAACCAGGGACTAGGTGCCAAGTGGCTGTGGGTCACAGAGGCAAGGTGGCCATAGAGGGCTGGGGTTCCCTGGGAGTGGAGGACCCAGAGTGCAAGGGCACTGCTGTAGGGCTCCATGGGCAGGAAGTGACACGGGGCCTGAACCAGCTCAGGGGAGAGGTAACTAAGGGTGAGACACCAGCCAGAAGAGGGCGCTCTGAAGCTGAAGAGCTGATTCCCAAAGAGACCAGCAGGAGGCACCGCAACAGCTACAGGAAGATTTTTTAAAAAAAAACCCCAAACAGGCATTTTTCAATGAACAAAAACTCTTGAGATTTTAAAGCCAGTCTCACGGTTGTTGTGGCCCTACACATGATTTAAACGCATGTGCAGGGATAACATCAGGGTTGCCATACACAATAATAAGGGATGGAGGATCCCCGACAGCTGAAGGCTCAGCGGGTATGTTTCCATCAGCGGTTCTCAACCTATTTACCACTGTGGGCTGCACATGCAGCTCTCTGAGAGTGATGTGGGCTGCATGCACCCACTAGATAAGCAACCTGTATGGCCCTGAGGATGTCATCCAACCCCTGGCTGCGTGCAGATTGGGCCACAAGCAACCCACAGGCTAAGAACCACGGTACACACTTGTACACTGCAATTGAAAACCTGCCGCTGGTCTGTGACAGCTGACTTGGGCTTACAAGGCCCAAACTGAGGGCCTGTAGCTGCAGCGTAGGGTTCAGTCTTGGCCTGGAACCAGGGTCCTAGGTGTGATGATGCATCGGGGTTCCCCCGACTCTGCACCCCTGTAGCAGCAAGAACAGACTCTGCCAGCCAGTAGAATAGAGTGTTTATTGCTTCTCCAGGATACAGCACAGCACAGACGTGATGTGGTTACAGGAGTCTGGGCCAGGATGCCTCAGACCCCTTGGGTTAGGGGTCCATCACTCCTAGCCCCTCAGCCTTGAGCCCAGGCTGTTCCCTTCATGTTTCCCAGCCAGCAACTGACCCTTCCCCCAACACTCACTTCTTTTGTTCCATCCCTTCCCTTAACCAGTAGAACGGATCGGTCACTGTCATGGGGGCCCTCAAGACGCCCCCCGCTGGGCAGTGCTTACAGACAGAGGCCAGTAGGGGTCATCCACAGCCCACAGCCCAAGCACAGCAACCAGCAAGGTACTGACACCACATCATATCTCTTCCCCTTCCAACAGCGAACTGAGCAGGGCCACTCTGCCTGTGGCCTGGGGAAGTTCGGGCCCCCCACTACAGGAGAGCGCATCGGCGATGATGTTGGCGTTCCCCTTGACACAGATCACTTCCATGTCGTAGTCCTGCAGGAGCAGGCTCCATCTCAGCAGCTTGGCGTTGGTCCCCTTCATCTGGTGCAGCCAGGTCATGGGGCAATGGCCGGTATATACCATGAAATGCCGGCCAAACAGGTACGGCTGCAGCTTTTGAAGGGCCCGCACCATCGCAAGGCACTCTTTCTCTATGGCTGTGTAGGTCTGCTCCCGGGGCTGCAGCTTCCTGCTCAGATACACAGTGGGGTGTCGCTTCCCCTTCTTGTCCACCTGTGTCAGCACCACCCCCAGCCCATTGTCCGAGGCATCGGTAAACACGGTAAAGGGCTTGTCGAAGTCCAGGTTTACCAACACTGGGGCCTTGACCTGGGCCTTCTTCAGTGCACAGAGAGTACCCTGGCACTGCTCCATCCAGACCACCCTGTCAGGCCTCCCCTTTCTGCACAGCTCCACAACTGAGGCAGTGATGGAGTTGAAGTTGGGCACAAACCTCCAGTAATACCCTGCCATCCCAATGAAAGCCTGGACCTGCTTCTTGGTCTGGGGTACAGGCCAGTCTCTGATGGCCTCCACTTTGGCCGGCTCTGGCTTCAAGCAGCTGCTCCCCATCTTATGGCCCAGGTAGGTCACCTTGGCCATCCCGACCTTGTACTTCCCAGCCTTTACAGTCAGGCCAGCCCCCCACAGCCTGGCTGACCTGGGACACGTGGCCCTCCCAGGTCTGGCTAAAGACACAAATAGCATTGATGTACGCTAGGGAAAAATTCTCCATTCCCCGCAGCAGCTGGTCCACCAGATGCTGGAAGGAGGCCGGTGCCCCCTTGAGGCCAAAGGGCAGGACCAGGAACTCATAGAGCTCTACTGGGGAGATAAATGCCGATTTCAGCCTGGCCTCAGGGTCTAGCGGCACCTGCCAGTAGCCCTTCATGAGGTCGAGAGTGGTCAGGTAGTGAGTTCCCCCCAGCTTGTCCAGGAGTTGGTCAGGCCTAGGCATGGGGTATGTGTCAGACACCGTGATGGCGTTGAGCTTCCGATAGTCCATGCAGAACCGGATCGTCCCATCCTTCTTGGGGACCAGAACTACCGGAGAGGTCCAGGGGCTGGAAGATGGCTGGATCACCCCTAACACCAGCATGTCCCGAACCTCTCTCTCCCAGGTCCTGGGCCCGTCTTCCCCGTGACTCTGAATGGGGAGCAGTGCACTGAAGGGTGGGTGCCCGTCTCTACCCGGTGGACAGCCAGGTCGGTGAGACCAGGCTTGTCGGAGAACAGCTGGTGGCGGGAGCGCAGCACCTCTCGGATCTTGGCCTGCTGGGCTGGGGTGAGCTGGTCCAAAAGGGCAATTGAATCCAGTGAAGAGTCTGCTCCAGTCCCAGGGAACAGGCCCACAAGGGGATCTTCCCCCTGCTCCTCCCAGGGCTTGCACACGGCCAGCACTAAGTTCTCCTGGCCCCGGTACGGCTTCATCATGTTAACATGATACACCCGCTGGCCGCGCGTCCATCCAGTCAGCTCCACAACATAGTTCACCTCGTTCAGCTGCTTAACAACCTTGAAGGGGCTATCCTAGGCTGCTTGCAGCTTGTTCTTCCGCACAGGGATTAGGACCATGACTTGGTCCCCGGTAGCATAGGCGTGGGCCCATGCATTGCAGTCATACCAGACCTTCTGCTTCCTTTGGGCCCTGCTCAGGTTCTCTCTGGCCAGGCCCATGAGATCAGCGAGTCTTTCCCGGAAAGCCAGGACGTATTCCACCAGCGACTCACCCTCCGGAGAGAACTTCCCCTCTCACTCATCTCTTAGTAAGTCCAGGGGTCCCCTCACCCGCCTCCCGTACATCAGCTCAAACGGGGAGAACCTCATGGACTCCTGGGGCACCTCCTGTATGCGAACAGCAGGTGGTGCAGGTACTTGTCCCAGTCCTGTGGGTGCTGATGCATAAAGGTCCTTAGCATCTGCTTCAGAGTCCCATTGAATCTCTCCACCAGCCCGTTGGTGTGGGGGTGACACACCAAGGCCCAGGTGTGCTGGATCCTGCACTTCTCCCACAAGCACCGGAGCAGGGCCGACATGAAGTTGGATCCCTGGTCCATGAGGACCTCCTTGGGGAATCCCACCCTGCTGAAAATGGTCAGCAGGGCGTCTGCCACCATGTCTGCCTCAATAGAGGACAGAGCTATGGCCTCGGGATAGTGGGTGGCAAAGTCCACCACTACCAAGATGTATTCCTTCCCCGTCCGGGTCGCTCTGCTGAAGGGTCCTACTATATCCATCGCCACTTTCTGGAAAGGCTCCTCTATGATGGCTAGGGGCCTCAAAGCAGCTTTTCTCCTATCCTGGGCCTTCCCCACCCTCTGGCAGGGGTTGCAGGACCAGCACTACCATTGCACGGCCGCAAATATCCCCGGCCAGTAGAAGTTTTGGAGCAGCTTCAGCTGGGTGCGCCGGATCCCCTGGTGTCCCGAGAAGGGGATGTCATGGGCCAGGTACAGCAGCTTGCGGTGATACTTTTGGGGAACTATCAACTGCCGTTGGAGACACCATACCCTCACCTTCCCTGGGGGGAACCATTCCCGCTACAGGAGTCCCTGCTCCCACAGGAACCTTTCCTGGCAATCTCCCCCTAGGGGCTGAGCTGTGCCCAGGTCAGCCCGGTCCCTCAGGGTCCACAAGGAGAGATCTGCCTGCACTTCAGCCTGGAGTACAGCAGCTGGGGCAGGGAGGGGGACCTATTCCCCCCCACTGCTTGGGTCCGGAGTTCTAGCTCAGCTGGGCTTTGTGTCTGCTGGGATAGGGCCCCAAGCCCTCTGCTGGGAACCCTCCGCTGGGTCAGGGTCGTTAGCCCCTCACTGGCTCTGGCTACGGGTGGTGACTAGGGCCCTGTGGGGTCCATCTGGCCATTCCTCTAAGTCCCCCCCATCAGCACCTCCGTGGGCAAGTGCCGGTGCACCCCCATGTCCTTGGGGCCCTCCTTGGCCCCCCCATTTCAGATGCACCCGGGCTAAAGGCACCTTAAACAGGGTCCCATCTTTGCCCCTCAGGGTCAGCTGGGTGTTGGGCACCATACAGTCTGGGGCCACTACCTCAGGCCAGGCCAGCGTCACCTCCGCCCCCGTGTCCCAGAAACCCGTCACCTTCCTGCCATCCACCTCCAGAGGCATGAGGCACTCGCTCCGCAAGGGCCTCCCTGCCCCCACCTGGTACACAGAGAGACCTGCCTCTGGAGCGTCAGGTCTCTGGGAGGGGTTGGCCTGAGCTGCCTTCCCCCTGCTTTGAGCTGAGGTTTGCCTGCCGGCCCCTGCCTCTGGGGCGGCCTGCCCTTCTCTCAGCTCCAGCCAGTTAACCCTGGAAAGTCTCAGGTCATGGGACCTGTCCTGGTGCCTGGTGCACTGAGCCCTCTTGTGGCCTCTTTGCCCACAGCGATGGTGAATTAGGACCTGCATGTCCCTTCCAGCTGGCTCTGCCTGCACCCTGGCTGTTTCTCCGGGACGCAGATGGTTGATCCTTGTCTCTTGGACTCGCCTCATAGGTGATTTTTTCTGTTGCTCAGCTGAGAACTGGTCTCTGCCAAATTCCCTTTCTCTCTGGGACTCCCGTTCGCACCCAGACCGGCTGTCCGTGAACTCGTCTGCCAGCTTCCCGGCCTCCTGGGGGTTCTCTGGCTTCCGGTCCTTGAGCCACAGCCTCAGGATGGGCAGGCATGCTTCATAGAACTGTTCCAGCATCATCAGCTTAAGCAGGTCCTCCACGGTCTGGGCTCCGACCCCGAACACCCACTTGCGGCACTATTGTGCCAGGCGGGAGGCCATATCTACATAGGTCTCTCTTGGCTCCTTCTGTACCCCCTGGAACTTCTTCCTGTACGTTTCTGGGGTTAGCCCGAACTTGTGCAGCAGGGCCTCTTTGACCCGTTCGTAGTCACCTGGCTGCAGATTCTCCAGCTGGTTGAGCACCTCTGTGGCCTCCTGATCCAGCAAGCGGGTGAGCTGTTCCAGTTAGTCTGTTGGGGGAATCTGGTGCAGTTCACAGGCACACTCAAAGAAGCTAAGGAACCCATCCATGTCCCCCACATTTTTACGATGGGCCAACACAAGGTTCTCCAAACGTCTGGCCATCCCAGGCCCTCTGGGGTCCTCCCCACTCACCGCAGCTGGGGCCCCTCAGCTTCTCCGCTCCTCCATGGCCAGCTCATGTTGCCGCTGCCTCTCTCGGTCCTGTACCTCCAATTCCTTCATCCGCAGCTCAATCTCCAGCCGCCGTAGCTCTGCTGGGATGGACCCCACCCTAGATGAACCGCTGTTGGCAGAGTGTGGCCTGGTGGGCACTGCGTCTGTCTGGCGGGCTCCAGCCCTCCGTCTGGTCTGAGAGCCCGAGATGCTCCCAGGGGGTGTCTGGCTGCTCCCCACTGGGACAGGACCCAGGCCCCTGGACGGGTCATTCTCTTCCAGCCGGGCAATCAACTGGGCCTAGGTTGCTTTCCCCAGGGGCAGGCCCCTCTCTCTGCACAGCCCCAGAAGGTCTGCCTTCAGGAGTTGGGTGTAGGCCATCTCCCCGCTGATCCCTGCAGTGCCCACAACTCCCCAGTATCGCTTCGCTCTGTCTCCAGCACGTCTGGCCCTTGCAAGCCCCTTCCTTCTCCTGCTCCTCTTCACTCGCTGCTGGAAGCTCCATCCACGGAGTACATCAGATCCCAACCCTGACACCACTGTGATGATGCATCGGGGTTCCCCTGAAACTGCACCCCCATAGCAGCAAGAACAGACTCCGCCAGCCAGTAGAATAGAGGGTTTATTGCTTCTCCAGGATACAGCACAGCATAGACGTGATGTGTCTACAGGAGTCTGGGCCAGGATGCCTCAGACCCCTTGGGTTAGGGGTCCATCACCCCTAGCCCCTCAGCCTTGAGCCCAGGCTGTTCCCTTCATGTTTCCCAGCCAGCAACTGACCCTTCCCCCAATACTCACTTCTTTTGTTCCATCCCTTCCCTTAACCAGTAGAACCGGTTCCGTCACTGTCATGGGGGCCCTCAAGACGCCCCCCGCTGGGCAGTGCTTTCAGACAGAGGCCACTAGGGGTCATCCACAGCCCACAGCCCAAGCACAGCAACCAGCAAGGTACTGACACCACATCACACTAGGAGCCTGCAAGGTGGGAAGGTCTGCACGGATATGTCTTCACTGCACCCATATGTCTACACTGCAATTTTACAGCTGGAGCCCAGGCCCCTTAGCCCAGGCAGCTGGCACAGGGCAGCCACAGGTGTCTAAAGGCACTTGGTGACCCAGCCTTAGACTGTGTATCAATTAGTGACATTTTTCAGGGCTCTACCATCATCCAATCTGTGTATTTAGGGGCTAAAGGTTTCCCATCTGCCTCTGCTATAAGCCACATTTCACGCCCCTTAATGCAAATGGTAAACACCAGATGGAGGTCAAGCAACTTCCTTCCCTAGTGAAACACCCACCTCTTCAAAGGGAAGTGGGCAGCTGAGAGAGCTAGAGACTTTCCATTATCGAACTGGTCCCTGAGGGTATGTCTACACTACAAAGTTAATTCGAACTAACAGCCGTTAGTTCAAATTAACTTTCATAGCGTCTATACATGCAAACCGCTAGTTCGAACTTAATTCGAACTAGCGGAGCGCTTAATTCGAACTAGGTAAACCTCATTCTACGAGGACTAATGCCTACTTCGAATTAAGTAGTTCGAATTAAGGGCTGTGTAGCAACTTAATTTGAACTAGTTGGAGGCTAGCCCTTCCCAGCTTGCCCTGGTGGCCACTCTGGGCCAAACCAGGAAAACTCTTCTGCCCCCCTCCCGGCCCCGGAGCCCTTAAAGGGGCATGGTCTGGCTATACTGCTTATGCCAGTTGCAAGCCTGCCAGCACCCAGCCAGCAGACCCTGCACCTGGCACAGGATGAGCCAGCCACCTGCTGCCACCCAGCCCTCCCCCTCTTCCCAGGACCAGGCTGGTGGCTCCCAGGAGCCTGCCCGGGGCCGCAAGAGGCGGGCGCCCGCCTGGTCTAGTGCAGAGATTGTGGACCTCATCGAGGTTTGGGGGGAAGCCTCCAACGTCCACGATCTCTGCACTAGCTACAGGAACACGGCCGTCTACAGCCGCATGGCTGCCAGCCTGGCCACCAGAGGCGACATGCGGACCCGGGAGCAGGTCCGCTGCAAGGTCAAGGACCTGCAGCAGTCCTACTCCAGGGCCTCCCAGCCAGGGGCCGACCCGGAGGCCTGCCCCCACTTTGAGGCCCTGGACCGCATCCTGGGGGCTCATGCAGTCCATGCCCCCTGGGTGGTGATCGACCCCAGGGCAGAGGGACCTGTCCCTGACACCGAGGAGGAGGAGGAGGACGCCGAGAGCCAGGAGCCTGCAGGGAGCCTGCCCAGGACCCAGGACCCCTGAGGCATCCCACAGAGCACATCGGCTGTGTCGTCCGAGGCCGAGGAGGGCTCCACATGTGAGTGCCATCATACTCCCCTTATGTGTACGGTGGGGTGGGGGGAGAGGGAGCCCAGGGACCGTGTGCCTGGGCCTTGCCCACCATGGAACAGCAGCTGGGTGTCATGCAGGGTCCCTGGCCCGTTCCCCACACACCGACCTTGCCTTGCAGAGAGGGGGGCTGGGTTTCACCCACCATGTCCCCAGGGAGAACTGACCACTGCTCTTGTTTCACCACAGCCGCAGCACCTGGGACTTCAGGGCGCCGCACCCCACCTGCAACAGCCACCCACACCCGGGCCAGCAGGTGCACCAGGAACCTGGAGGACTACCACCTGCGGCACCTGTGGCTACTGGAGCACCAGCTCCGCACCCAGGACCACTGGGTCCGGGAGGAGCTGTGGCTGCGACAGCGGAGTTTGGAGGTGCTGGAGGAGCAGGGCTGTGCCCTCAGAGGCCGCCTCCAGACCTTGGTCGACAGGTTCCTGCCTCCTCCTGCTCCGGCCCCTGCGGCCGTCCCAGCTCTCGCTCCTCCTCCCACCCCTGCTCCCCCTCCCGCTTCCGCCGCACCCCCCATCCCTCCTGCCCCACCCTCCACACCCACTCCCCCCCGACGCCCCCGCACCCGCAGTGCTGCGAGACGGAAGAGCCAGCAGGACCCCCAACCCTGAACTTTCCCTTCCCTTCCTCCCCTTCCTCCCCCTTCCAGCTCCCTCCTCCCAGGTTTCCCCCTCCCCTCTCACACCCTCATTCCTCCATCCCCCCACCCCAGTTATGTAAAATAAAAAGAGATTGTTGTTTTCAAAACAGGTGTCTTTATTTAACATTAGGAAGGGGGGTTAGGGAGGGGAAAGGAGAAGGAGGGGAGGGTGGAAGAAGGCCCCAATGGGCCATGCAGGGAGAGTTCAGTCCTCCTCCTCCACCTGGAAGCTCTCCCGCAGGGCTTCCCAGATCCGGATGGCCCCCCGCTGGGCCTCCCGGATGGCAGTGGTGCGGGACTGAGCGTAGTGGCCAGCCATGCAGTCAGCCTCAGCCATCCAGGCTGGCAGGAAAGCCTCCCCCTTCTGCTCGCACAAATTGTGCAGCACGCAACATGCTGCCACCACGGGAGGGATATTGTGCTCGGCGAGGTCGAGGCGGGTGAGGAGGCACCTAAATCTGGCTTTTAGGTGTCCAAAGGCCCCCTCAACCACGATGCGGGCCCTGGTGAGCCTGGCATTGAAGGCCTGGCGGGAGGGGTTGAGGTGTCCCGTGTACGGCTTCATCAGCCAGGGCAGTAGGGGGTAGGCCGCATCCCGCACCAGGCAGACGGGTACGTCCACGTCCCCGATCCTGATGTGGTCGTCGGGGAAGAAGGTCCCGGCCTGCAGCCTCTGGCACACGGAGGATTTGTGAAACACCCTGGCGTCGTGTGCCTTGCCGGACCAGCCCACATTAATGTCAGTGAACTGGCCCCGGTGGTCAGACACGGCCTGCAGGAGCACGGAGAAGAACCCCTTGCAGTTAATGTACTGGGAGGCCTGGTGTTCCGGGGCACGGATGGGGATGTGCGTCCCGTTGATGGCCCCCCTGCAGTTGTGGAAGCCGAGGGCGCCAAACCCCCCAGATGACAGCGTCCAGGTTGGCGAGGCGGACCACCCTGTGGAGCAGCACCCGGTTGATGGCCTTGACCACCTGCAGAGAGACACAGCAAACCGCGAATCACTGGGGCGCCCGGGTGGCTGGGACTGTTCGTTCCCTGGCACTGCCCCGTGCCCCACTCCCAGAAGCGACCCCTGCTGTGATCCTGGCCGCCACGGGCGGCATATAGTATGGCCGGGACAGACCGAACCCTCCCGTGCGGGGCACTGTCGCCTCCTCCCCTGCCCCCGTTTTCCCTGGGTCGGCCCATTCCCTCCTTGCAGCCCCCCTCCCCCGCCAGCCCAGTGGCCGGTGAGTGCCGTACCTGCATGAGCACTGCTCCGACAGTGGATCTCCCCACGCCGAACTGGTTCCCGATGGATCCGTAGCTGTCCAGCGTGGAGAGCTTCCAGAGGGCGATGGCCACACGCTTCTGGAGGGGGATGGCGGGCCTCATGCGAGTGTCCTGTCACTGCAGAGCAGGGGCGAGCCACTCACAGAGCTCCAGGAAGGTGTCCCTCTTCATCCTGAAGTTCTGGGTCCACTGTTGGTCTCCCCAGCGCTCCAGGACGATGCGGTCCCACCAGTCTCTGCTGGTGTCCAGACGCCAGATACGGCGGGGCACGCTGGCATCTGGGCGCTGCTGCGGCTCCTCCACGGCTCCCAGGGAGGCCAGATGGAGAGGCAGGGGGCTGACGTGCACCAGGTGGTGCCAGGCAGCCTCCAGCCATTGCTGGCAGGCTTGCAGCAGCAAGTCCAAAAACTGGAGCAGAATGCCCAGGGCGAGCTCTGGCTCCATGTTGCCAACTGTGGTGGCATCCCCAATGGGAACCACCGACACAGGCAGGCGCAGAGAAAAACGCTTTGCTGTCCCTCGGCGAGGTAGGCAAGCAAGTGGAGAAGCTGAGAACCGGCTGTCCAGGGGGGTCCCTTTAAGCATGAGCCTCAGATAGCCTCAGACAGCAGCCACACAAAGCAACTACTGACCTGATGCCCTGCCGGAACCGGTTTCAGCTGCCCTTAAATGCGACCCAGCGTCCAATCAGTGTGGACGCGCTAGTTCGAATTAGCAAAATGCTAATTCGAACTAGTTTTTAAGTCTAGATGCGCTAATTCGAATTAGCTTAGTTCGAATTAACTAATTCGAACTAAGTTAGTTTGAATTAAAGTTGTAGTGTAGACATACCCTGAGTCTGCAGGTTTCCCCTTCAACTGGTCTAAAAGGAGGGTCTCAGAGGACTCGCGGAAACCTCGCAGGGAGTAGAGGTGGCAGGTTTGTACAAATTTTGGAGGTTCCCAGACTACTTCCCGCACCCCTCCCCCACTCAAACTTCCTACCTCTCAAATACCTAAGGCTGTGGGAAGGAGCTTGGGTGTGGGAGGTGGTCTGGCGTGCAGGCTCCTGGATAGAGTTTTGTGCTGGTGCAGGCTCTGGGATGGGGCTGGGGATTGGAGTGAAAGGTGCAGGCTCTGGGAGGGAGTTTAGGTGCAGAAGGATGAGGGGTCAGGCTCTGGCAGCGGCTCCTAGACTGGGAGACCTGGGGGTCTCTGCACATGGGTGCCCTTAGGCACCACCCACACAGCTCCCATTGGCTCAGGAGCACTCGGGTTGGGGACTGCCCATGGAGATGCGCTCCAGCCCAGGAGCTGCAGGGATGGGCCAGCAGGGGAGCAGAGGACAGGAAGCTGCTCTAGACCTGTTCTGCTGCAGACGGTTGTAGTGGGAGTCCCTGGGTTATTCTTCATTTCCTAGTGGTGGCAAGCCAGCCAGTAGACTGGGGAAGGTGTATGGGGGTGGAAGGTAGGGCTGGGGGAGAGACCCAGCCCCAAATTTTGCTGGAGCAGAGCTCCCAGGCCAGGAATGTTGCTGGGATCTGGGCACCACAGGTCCATATAACTCACTGCCTCTGCCAGGGAGTTGCGTGCAAAGGAAATAAGGACCATGGGACACACGCACAAACACACACATGCAACCTGAGTGCAGCAAGTGGAGCTACGTCTAGACTGAGGGGGGTTTCTGGAGGTATCCTGGAAAAACTCCACCACGTCCAAGGAACACGTTTGTTCTTCCGCTTTTTTCCATGGAAGAGCAAATGCGCTCTTTTGGAGAGCCCTGTATTCCCTGTTCTATGAGGAATAAGGGCTCCTCCAAAAGAGGAGGCTTTTCCGCCATTGGGCCCCATATGGACGGGGCTAAATGGCAGAAAAGCCTCTTCTGAAAAAAAATTGGAAAAAGTTATGCAAAATGCGACCTGGAGAACAAGGCGTGGGGCACAGGTCCAACAACAAGAGACAGGGACACAGGGAGCACCACAGAAGGCACAGGGTAATAGGTGCTGATCAGGAACAGGAAGGGACAGGAAGGGAGAGCCGGATGGCTCTGGAGATGAGGAACACAAAGAGAGAGCAGGGGGGAAGTGGCTGCAGAGCCAGGACCAAGCAGCAGGACCTGAGGGGTGGCTGCTGTAGAGGTGGGGTGAGGTGGAACCAGGAGGATCTTCTCTGAATGGGCTGGGAGAGGGGCCATCATGTGGCCTGGGGCAGGTCTGAGAAGAGGAGAGCAGCCCAACACCACGACAGCAGCACAGTGGGGAGGCAGGTGGGGATTGCGGAGGAGGATCAGAGTTAGCAATGGGGTGGCCAACAGCCCAGCCACCGAGTGGGGATGGCAGGGGAGGTGCAAACTGTCCCAAGGCCACAGTGGATCAGTGGAGCTAGGAAAGAAAGCCCAGCTTTGAAGAGACAAGGACTCTGCTTTGGGGAACAGGTCCCTGCTGCTGAATGTGCTTAAATTCATCTAAAAGGTCCAGAGAAGAGACCTCAGGGAACAAACTTAAGTGAGCATTAAGGGAGCAGAACACCAGGGCTACATCTATACTTGCAGATCGTCCACACTACAAGCCCATTCTTGCACAAGAAAAAGTACAATAAATTGTAAGAACATAGGGCATTTTGCACAAGAGTTATTCCTTTTTCTACAAGGAATAAGCCTTTTTGCTAAAATGGCCATCAGAGCTGTTTTGCACAAGAGAGTGGCCACACTGCCATGGACGCTCTTGTGCAAAAGCACAACTCTTGCACAAAAGCACATGGCAGTGCGGACGCACTCTTGTACAAGAAAGTTCTTGCACAAGAAGCCTGCACTGTAGAAATAGCTCTAGTGTGGACATGATTTGCACTGCTGCACCAGATCTACACTAGGAGTGGGTATGATGCCAACTCTTGTGATTGTATCACAACTGTAATGATATTTGGTGCTTGTCTTTAAGCCCCAGCTCTTGGAGTCATGTAATTACTAGAGAATTGATGTTTTGCTTTAAAAGAAATGTACGGTGCTAGTCCTGATCGATGTGGAGAAAACTTTGAAAAATCACCAAGTGCCCTCTTAAAAAGGTCCTAAAACAGAAGATGAAGACAAAGATCCCCACATGACTTTTGAATGCTTGAAATGGCAATATGGGGTTTGTACCAATTCAGCTATAATCTCTGTAGCTGTGCCAGCCACTAAACTTCAGTCTAGACAAAGTCTTAGCATGGCAGTCAGTAAACACATGATGGGAAGTGTGGCCCAGCTTTCTTCTCATCCTCTGTGATAGTGTCATTTCAAAAAGACACAAACACCAACCATCAGAGAATGTCAACTGAGCAACTTCTTTCTGCACTGAATACCTGGCTTTACAAAGGGAAGTGGTCAGATGAGAAATTGAGAAACGTCAGGCCATAGATCTGGTCAATGAGTGCTGGGGTTTCATTTTCAACTCCCATAATTAAGAAAGAGGGACCCTGACTGATCTCTTGAAGAAACCAGAATTTCTGGAGAAGAGATTCACCTGCTGACAGAATCCAGACAATGAGGCTTTTCCCTGTTTTACTTTGGAGTCTTTTCCCAGGTGAGAATGACATGGGCTTTCTGTAGATCACACAAGTATTGAGTTTGCAGAGGACACTAGCTTTGCCAGCTTCACCAACTGAGCTTCTAAGTCTCAGGTATGCTCTGGCCTGTAACTTTCACAGGAGATGCAACTTTCAAAGTATGCAGGATAGGAAAGCTTTCAGCACAGAATCTGTGTCAGCAGACACATTTCTTTGCAGAGAAAATGATCTGTAAAGTCTAAGTAGGGAAAATTTAAACTCAAAGGGAGAATTTCAGCACAGATGATCAAATAATGGAAAACAATATTTATTACAATTCTTTGATGAAAAATGACTAGTATTTGTAACAAATATTATTCACAACAAACTATTGGACCAGCTCTGGCAATTAAAATGTAAAAATAGGAGGGGACAGTTTACTGTAGTGTAAATCCTACTGAAACCTTGCTATCAGGGACATCGTAAAGTATTTGATACAAGTGTTTTTTATGTGGAGTTTTGTCTATTTGGTATCTTTTAAGAAACATTCAAAGGCAGCATTTTAAAATAAAATAATCAAACAAAAACTGTAGCAAAAGTGAACCACATATACCAATTTAGAGCCTAATATTAGAAACACTTGCCTATTCTTCATTTTCAGAACACTGTTAATCCCACCGATTTACTCTCAGCCTGAGTCCCAGTGAAACCAGCATGAGGGCTCCTGTGCTTAACCTGAAGCACAGAAGTAAACCTTTCAGGATGGAGGTGTTGCTCATTTCTGATCCCTTGTCTAGATTAGTATTTCCAAATAGTAGGTGAGATCAAACGAGCTAGCTCAGCCTAATTAACACCTTCCAAACTGTGTTTTACAAATTGCCAGACTAGATGGGGTTATATCAATGAGCTCTCTTGACATGTTGCATGTTGGGCATTCTCTTGGAGAAGAGAGGAGAGAGGAACCAAACTATGAGCCTGAACTGGAAAACCAAAGCAAACTGACATTTTAGGTCAAGAGTAAAACATATGTTTCACTTTGAAAAGTCAGTTTGAAATTGAACTAGTCGTGTCAATTCATTCCCAATTAAAAAATCCAAACACTTCGTTGAAGCAGAATGTTTCCTGCAGGAAATGTTCCTAGTGGAAATCTTACTAGTCAAAACTATAATTTACTCTGGCGTCCCCTCTCAGCCTCTCTGCACCACAAGCATGGGGCAAAGAGGCTCAAGTGCCAATGAGAATCAGGGCCGGCTCTAGGTTTTTTGCCGCCCCAAGGAAAACATTTTTGGCCGCCCCAGGCACCGGGACTCGGTGCTGGTCAGGCGCAGGCAGCTGGGCTCTGCTCAGAGCTGACCAGGGCAGGGCAGGGGGACCCCCTCCCCCAAACCCGCCACTGGGGTGATGTGGCATGGGGAAGGGCAGACTAGGGCAGTGGCATAGGCACTGGGGGTGAAGTGGCGAGGGGAAGGCTAGGGCAGTGGCACAGGAACTGAGGGGTGGTGTGGCATGGGGAAGGGCAGACTAGGGCAGTGGCACAGGCACTGGGGGTGATGTGGCGAGGGGAAGGCTAGGGCAGTGGCACAGGCACTGGGGGTGATGTGGCGAGGGGAAGGCTAGGGCAGTGGCACAGGCACTGGGGGTGATGTGGCGAGGGGAAGGCTAGGGCAGTGGCACAGGCACTGGGGGTGATGTGGCGAGGGGAAGGCTAGGGCAGTGGCACAGGCACTGGGGGTGATGTGGCGAGGGGAAGGCTAGGGAAGTGGCACAGGCACTGGGGGTGATGTGGCGAGGGGAAGGCTAGGGCAGTGGCACAGGCACTGGGGGTGATGTGGCAAGGGGAAAGGTAGCTAGGGCAGCGGCAGAGCAGTGACAGGAACTGGCATGTGTGTGGAAGGGGAGTGGGGGTGAGAGCTGGCACCAGGCTGGGCACGGGGTGCTAGCGGGGGGTTGACGTGTGGCCTGGGCGGAGCAAGGACACCCATCCCCAGCGCCACGAGCTGGGGAGAGAGGCGGGGCACTTACCCAGCCCCAGCATGGGGATGTGTAAGCCATTGGCGAGGGGGAGCGTGCAGATGCCCAGCGCCCGCCCAGACGCCCAGGAGGCCATGCTGAGCTGCGTCCCCATAAACCGGCTCATCCAGCCATGCTGGGCGACTGTCTCTAAGTCCTACCCTCTGCTTCCTTTGCTGTCATAAAGCGCTGCAAAGCGTGGCGGGCTTTATGGCCGGGAGCCACATGCTCTGCGGGAAGGGGCCGCCACCATGAACAGGTTCCTGGCTACTGGGACCGCAGACCCCCCCGCCTGAGTGGAGTAAATCGGGTGCAGTGCACTCCCAGGGTGGCTTGGGCAGCTCCGCAGCAGGTAGTGGCATCTCCTGCGGCCCTTTAAAATCGGCGGGGCGGGGCTGGGCATTGCCGGGGGAGGCTGCTTACCTGGAAATGCTGCCCCTGGAAATGTGCTGCCCTAAGCACGTGCTTGATTCACTGGTGCCTAGACCCAGCACTGATGAGAATCAAGACTCATTTTCAGGCCCCTTTTTTATACAGATTCATTAACCTGTTGAGAGCAGAGCAGCCCCCACCCTTCCCATGCCGCCACCTAGCACCTTCATCTGTGCCCAACTGGGCCCAGGGGAGAGTGTCACTTGCTCTCGTTCCTATTGCACAGGATTAAGAAGTCAGGTTTTTGGATGGGTAACCATAGAAACCCAGATGCTGCAGACAGTGACCCCCTGCCTGTCCTTCCAGACAGTGAAGCAAGCATCACCCCCTCTCCGGGCACTGGGGACATGGCATTGCTTCTGGCAGCCAGAAGGGTGCCCGTGTCTCACTGTCTCTGTCTCTTGCAGGCTGCTGGGCAGTGACAGGCCCCAAGTCAGTGCATGGCCGCCTGGGCGGGTCAGTGACTGTGCGGTGCCGGTATGAGGAGGGCGATGAGAAGAATTCGAAGGTCTGGTGCCGGGAAGGAACGTGGTTTAAAAAAGGGTTCTGTTCAAGCAGTTACATTGTTGAGACCAGAGGGTCGGAGGCTGTAGCCAGACAGGAACCCCCTTGTAACATCCATTTTTGCTTGCCTGGAAAATACAGGGCACACAGAGCAGTAAAACCAGTATAGTCTTTGAAGCCTTGACAGGAGGCCCAGATATGTGAGCTCACAGTGACCCTGGACAACTGTAAGCAGAGATAAGAGGGTGGTCAAAATAATCGCTGACCAAGAGGCTGCTGAGGAGTGCCCTTGACTGAAACCCATATTGATACGATCACACACTCGTCCGGGGGGAGGAATCTCCCGCCCAGCAAAGAATGTCCAGTACTCCTAATTTAGTTATCTCCCTCTTACAAGTGTAAATTATTTGAAACTCCCTTGTAAGAACTGGCGTCACAAAGACGGACCAGTACAATTTGGCATCTTAGATAAGAAAGAGGATACGGGCCCCTATGGGTATGAAGATGGGTCCAGCAGCATACTCACTTTGAGTGTCAATCTACCATCTGCCTGCTGGTCAGGTTAGGTAATTGCCTCCCAAGGTTCCACGGGGATGCCCACCTCGTATTCGTCTTTCCTAGGAACTGAGGGACCGGCCCTGGCTTGACCCGCTGGAGTCGAGAGGCACAGAAGGGGGTAAAAATTGTACCTGTATGTGTCCTTTGTTTTAGTATATATACATAGACTTAGAGCTCTTTAAAGATTAAGCTGTCACTTGGTACCATTATTTCTATTTTCTATCTTTATTTCCTTTGTAACCATTTTTAAGATCTATATTTGCTAGCAGTTAAGAAATAGAGCAATAGCCATTGTAACCACATGCTTTATAAGCTCTCCCTGTAAACTCTGGGGCGTCTGTCAGCCTGTTGGCTGCCCGCCGTGAAGGGACCCGGTCCTAGCGGTCAAAGACACGGACGTTAAACTTCTCGGGGCGCCCGTCGGTTTCCCCTAAGGCCGCCCGCTGCGACGGGATCTTGTGTCCCAGCAGTTGAAGACTCGGGTGTATAACACACACACACACATTGCCCTGACCATCAGCTGACAGAGGCCGAGGTGACGCGGGGCACAGTCTCCATCCAAGACAATCACACCCAGCGCGTGTTCACTGTGACCATGGAGAACCTGACACTGGCCGACGCCGGCACTTACCACTGTGGGGTAACAAGGGCTGGGATTGATCTTAGGGACACTGTGTCAGTCTTCGTCTCCTCAGGTAAATCCCTGCGCTGCCCCTGCCAGTGTCAGGGCTGCCGGGGTCGGGCACGGCCAGCGCTGCCTTGGGGCGGCACAATGGTGACGGGGTGTCTAGGCAGGCAGATCTGCTGTGACCCAGACCCCACAGCCCACTCTGCTCAGGGGCCTGGCCAGAGCTGCGAGGGTCAGAGGGAGGGCGCTGCCCCCTGCTGTACTCCATGGAGCCCCTACTCTGCGCCCCAAGGCACCTTTGCTCAGCACCTCCCAGTCCCTGCCAAGCCCCACAGCGCCCCCTTGGGACAACGGCTGGTCACTCCCATTAATGAAGTCCCTTGGCTCAGACACTTACCAGTCACTGGCTGAGCAGAGACAAGGTGTGGGCGTTTCCCCAGGGGGCAGAACTGGGCAGGGGCACAGCCCTGATGCATAAGGGAGGAGAAGGGGGAGAAGGGAGGAGAAAGAAAGAGGGAAGGGGAGGCGCAGGGTAGACAGAACAAGAGCAGAGGTGGAGCTGCCAGTCTCCATCCCCATCCCCCCTTTACTGTAGCCAGGAATCCCAAATATTTAGGGGGTGGGGATGGGGGAAGGATGCAGACAACAGCAGCAGAGACCTCAGTTTAAATTTCATCATGAAGAAATGTTTTGCCACTTCCCGACAGATAAAACAGAAACCTGCCTTGAATAACCGGAATGTAGATCAAGACACTGAGGCCTTGCAGTGCAGCTCGCTCTTTGTTAAAAACTCACTTAACATGAAAGTGCGGCTGCAGGTAACTGGCATCTCTTGCCCCTTATTCCAGCGCAGTGCAGGGGCTGGTTTTCTTTTCCAAAGGATTGGGGGTTCCTATGCTGAGATTATTGGTGCACAAAGAATTTTAATTTGGGCTCAGAGTTAGGGTTTTTAAGTGGGGATGGAATGTGCTTGAGAAGACTCCTTCATTTACTATGGGAATGTCTACACTGCTTCCAGTATCCAGTAATAGCTAGTCCACTTTGTGACAACATGCCTGTAATTTTGAAATAACTTTCGAAATAACAGGCATGCTATTTTGATGTCCCTATAAACCTCATTCCACAAAGAAAAGGGACATTTCGGAATAACAGTTTATTTCAAAATTTGGTGCTGTCATTACAAACAAAGCTCTTTTGAAATACACTCAAAATAAGCTACGTAATTTGAGTAACTTGGATTGCGTATCTTATTTCGTGCTAAGGTGCAGTGTATACACACCCTATGTGGACAGTGTGACATCAATGATGTTCAGACATGTCCCTTTCCTCGATATTAATCACTTTAGGTTTGCAAAGGCTGTGACAGGTAAGTGATTTTTTTGTCACTTGGTGATTTTACCTGGTTTCTGGAAGGAAGGTTTTTTTATTCCTAAAATTCTCCATGTTTTTACATCTTCATCTTCTCTCCTGTGATTAAATGAAGACAGAGCCGGGTGTGGCTTTGTTTAAACTGCTGAGCTGGGGTGTATCACTAGAACAGTGACCTCCAACCCGTCGATTGGGATCGGTCGGTTGAGCGTGGTGTCTCCAACAGTCAATTTCCAGGTCCCCTCTGACCCGCGAGATGCACAAGAAATTTTAGATCCACCCTACCGATCAGCAGAGCTTGTGTAGGAGCACTCACCAACACTCCCTTTCCTGTTGGAATGGAAGGCGAGTGGTAGTGGAGACAGTGGCCTTGTTGGTTCTGGCCTGGTCGAGTGGTGGGTGGGCAGGCGGCTGCCCCTCTTTGATCCAGCTGGAGCTGGAGCTTGGTGGCGTTCTCACTGCTGGGCCTGCCGCGGTGGATGGAACATCCCTCTAAAGAGTGCACCTGCGCAGATGCACACCAACAATTTACCGCCCTCCTATCTCAGAAGAGCCGGGCAGTGGCTGCTCATCTGCTCTGGGGTGGAGCAGCAGGGCAGCCACCACATGGCCCTGGCCCTGGCTTCAGCCCTTCCCCAGGGCTGGAGGTATAGGCCATGTCGTGGGTGGCTGCTCCTCTGGCAACCCCAGCCAGGGCCAGAGCTCGAGCCACGTGGCAGACAGCTACTACTTAGGCGGCCCTGGCCACGGCCGTACTCAGAGCCACGTGTGAAGCCACGTGGTGGGTGGCAGCTGCTCCAGCGGTCCTGCCTCAGGTGGGAGTTGATTCTTCCAGGCTGGAGCATCTCCGTCTGTGGCATGCCCAGCCCCACAGAGCTAGAGCAGCCCACTGGTTGATTGTACTAAGCATCACCCAGTAAGGGTGATGTTAAACCATTCACATCCCTATTATGAACAGGAGTTTAATAGTTGGGCTTTATTGTTTTATATTAATTTTGTGTGTGTGTGCGTGAGTGCACACGCGCTACATTCGTTTTTGTTTTTTGCCGCTCAGCTGATGGCCTTTTTTGAGCTTTTAAAAATTTTTATGTAAGAGGGTTTTTTTTTATCTTATAGGAATATCTATAATTATTTTTAAGTTTTATTTTAATGATAATTGTTATTGTGTTAGTTGCTTTATTATTGACAAAGGGATTTAGGATGTTTATTTTGAGTTTTTTTTAATTTTCACTTATTTTATGTTTAATATTAAACATAAAATCACTTAAGGAAAAAAAATTTAATTTAGTGAAAGGATCAGGATACTTGAAGAGTTAATTTTTAAAGTTAAACCTGTCAGTAGATGCTTGTTGCCAGATAAAGAGTAACTGTCAGTTTTGCAATCTTGAATAAAATATTTGAACGGATTTTTAGTGGAATCTTTAAAAAGCTTATCTATATCTATATTATATATAGATATATAAGCATCTATTTTATGTGTGTGTGTGTATGTGTGTGTGTGTATAATTTTTAAAGTGTATTTTTAAATATAAGGTCCCTAGCTACGTTTATTATGAGGGACTAAATATTTCAAACTTTCTTGGTGTGCCTTATACTAGCTAAAGTTTTGAACTTTTTTTTTTAAATAATTTTAGACTTTGAAACAGCTTTGGAGGGCATGTGTATAAATTGGAAGTTATGAACATAAGTAAGAAAACTTGCTTACATTTCTAAACTGCTATTCATTTTCATATTTAAGCTTTGACTAAGGATGTTGGGGTTTTTCCAGCTGAGATCTCTTTTGGCTTGGGCTTTGATAACTTCTGTATTTTAGCAATGTTTAGTTCCATCTTTCCTTCCATGTTTCAGCCATCTCATCTTAACTACATTTTTTACAGTCAAACAGTGTATATGGGATTGTTCTTATACCATCACAATTCATTATTTACTGGTTGATTTGTTAGGAAGCCCCCATTTCCTTCAGAATGACTCTAAGGCTTCCTGTATTGTGTGTGGTGACAAATCACATAGTGCAGGGGTGGTCAATAAGCAGATTGTGGGACAAAGATAGGACATTGGCACTTAGGGTCAGCCATGGTAATAAAGATGTGTAGGTAAAAATGCAGCTTTAACAGCTCTTTTTATTCTTTGTGATTGGAAAAGTGCTGTTTTAGTATTCTTTCTTCCATAACATGGGTGGTGTGTGTGTGTATGTGTGTGTGTATCACACATGACCTCAATATTGCTGCACAAGACAAAACTTGTCAGTCTGCTCATGGATGGAAAATCTTAGAAAGAACAGTGGCCCACTTTGCTCCAGCTAGAACCAGGGCACGATGAGGCTGTCCCTGCTGGGGCACCCTTGGCGGGTACAATGCTGCTGTCACCAGGTCAGGATCCGTGGTGGGGTGTGGCTTTCCCCTTTGCTCCATTGGAACACTGGCAGATAATGTGCAGTCACAGATGTCACACAGAGGCTTGGTGAGTGGTGTATAATTATAAATTCTTGATTTTAGGTGTATACAGTATAAATGAAAAATAGATGGTTTATTCTACAACACTGTCTTAGGGGTAAATCTTAGGTTGCAGATAAATTAAAAAAGTGATCTTGGGCTGAAAACGGTTGGTGACCATTGCACTGGACCATGAAATGATAGTGGAGCCTACAAACACCTGCCCCATTTAATGCACACCTGACAAGTAGGGATGTTAAAATGTGTTTAATCAGGGTAGGTCAGGGTAGTCAAGACGAAAGCAGACTGTGAAGAACTTCAAAAAGATCTCACCATACTGAGTGATTGGGCAACAAAATGGCAAATGAAATTTAATGTGGATAAGTGTAAAGTAATGCACATTGGAAAAAATAACCCCAACTATACATACAATATGATGGGGGCTAATTTAGCTACAACTAATCAAAAAAGAGATCTTGGAGTTATCATGGATAGTTCTCTGAAAACATCCACGCAGTGGGTAGTGGCATTCAAAAAAGCAAATAGATGTTAGGAATTATTTTTAAAAGGATAGAAAATAAGACAAGGAATATCTTACTGCCTCTATATAAAACTATGGTACGCCCACATCTGGAATACTGCGTAGAGATGTGCTCTCCTCACCTCAATGATATTTTAGCATTAGAAAAGGATCAGAAAAGGGCAACTAAAATGATTAGAGGTTTGGAATGGGTCCCATATGAGGAGAGGCTAAAGAGACTGGGACTTTTCAGTTTGGAAAAGAGGAGACTGAGGGGGGATATGATAGAGGTATATAAAATCATGAGTGGTGTGGAGAGGATGAATAAAGAAAAGTTATTTACTTGTTCCCGTAATATAAGAACTAGAGAACACCAAATGAAATTAATGGGTAGCAGGTTTAAAACTAATAAAAGAACATTCTTCTTCACAGAGCACAGTCAACCTGTTGATTCCCTTGCCAGAGGAGGCTGTGAGGCTAGGACTATAACAGAATTTTTAAAAAGAGCTAGATAAATTCATGGAGGTTAGGTCCATAAAAGGCTATTAGCCAGGGGGTAAGGAATGGTGTCCATGGCCTCTGTTTGTCAGAGGCTGGAGATGGATGGTGGGAGATAAATCACTTGATCATTGTCTTCAGTCCACCCCCTCTGGGACATCAGACACTGGCCACTGTCGGCACACAGGATACTGGGCAGATGGATCTTTGTTCTGACCCAGTATGGCCATTCGTATGTTCTTATGTTCTTAAGTAATTGTATAACCACTGAAAATTTCAATGATCACATGGTCACAGGTAGGGCAGCAGTCAGCTCCCTGGGATCAAGTATGTACAGGAAGCCATTTTTAAGTTTGCTCCCTGCACATACTGGGAGCCTGCGTATAACGGTGTACATGGTTATACTTTCACATCCCTACTAATGAGACACCACCCCGAGACGGTGAGTGCCACCGCTCCCGCCCCGTGTCTCTCTAGTCATTTCTCTCACTGCCCAGGCAGGATCCATCTGCAGAGGCACAAAAATGGCTATATGCAGAGTAGCTCTGGCCGGGGGCTGTCTGGGTCCTGTCACATCGGATTGTAGAACAGCGCAAATGAATCCCCTGGGTAGATGCTGGGATTCCATAAAAGAGCAGGGAGGGGAGCTGGGCTCGGTGTGTTGCATCTTCTATACAATGAAACTCTGGGCATGTCTTCAGCCTGAGAGCCACCCGGAATGTTTTATTGG
Source organism: Pelochelys cantorii (assembly GCA_032595735.1). NCBI lineage: Eukaryota > Metazoa > Chordata > Testudines > Trionychidae > Pelochelys > Pelochelys cantorii. The sequence goes on along the minus strand of CM064344.1, from coordinate 17,393,267 downwards.
CGGCGTCTGGTGAAATCTACACAGAGCTTCAGTGTTTTTATTGTATTTCCCCTGCACAGATTCACCATCCTTATCCTGCTCCTGGGCTTATCCAAGGACCTCATTTTCCTGTGCATAGTCTGTGTTGCCACCTGGGGGAGCGTGCAGTACTGGAGGAGCCATAGGGAGATGGTGTCCAGATGGATACGGTGAGAACATGCTACACCCACACTATGGGGTGACACTCCATTGGGTGCTCAATCCTACCTGTATTGTGAGCTGAGGAATGGGCCGTGAGTTGTTGCATTGCCGAGGATGGGGGGATAGTGACAGCCCAAGATACAATGTCCCTTTCATTTTCCTTCCTGCTTCAGAGATGGAGGAAACTGCCAGATCGACTGGGGTGGAGTATTTCCAGTGGTACATCAGCATAGGCATGGGCAGGAGAGATGTAGGGGGTGCTGCAGTACCCAAGGTTTTGGACATTCCAAGCCTGCACTCACTCTCCAGTGACCCGGCCTGCCAGGGTCCCGCTAACCAATAGGCCCGGATGTGAGCCCCCAGCCACTAGCCCCATGTGCAGGATGCCTGTTGCTGGGTATGAGGGCCTGTGTGCTGGGTCCACATGGGTCCCAGCAGCCAGCCCCAGCTCTAGGGGACAGTGTAGGTGCTTACAGCAGCAAGGGAGGGGGCAGCTCTGTTCCCCAACTCAAAAACTCTTCCAGCACCATCTTATATCAGCACAACCAGGCTACCAGGTTCATGGAGGGAAGTGGAGCCAACGATCCACCCCTTCTCCAATGTTTAGCTCCTATGAGCACGTCTACACTGCAGGGCAAAAGTGGAATTAAGCTCTGCAACTTCAGCTACGTCGATTGCTTAGCTGAAGTTGAAATAGCTTAATTCGGCTTTTGGCTCTGTCTACACAGCAGGAAGTCGAAGCAAGAGCGCTCTTCTTCCACTTCCCTTACTCCTCGCGCAATGATGGTTACAGGAGTCGGAGTAACAAGTTCTCCAGCTCGAATTAATTTCAAAATAATGGCTTGCTGGGTAGATGCGCTCTTTGTTATTTCAAAATAACGTTAGTTATTCCATAATGCTGTGTAGACTTACCCTCTGTGTCCTGTGGTCCACTGAGTCTGCTTCCTCTCCTGCGTGGCTGCCTCAGTTGTGCCCCCTTGTGGCCTGCTGCTGTACTAGCCTGGCCACACTTTGGCTTAAACCCTTATATATAACTGGGATGAGTCTGAGTGGGAAGAAGGAGCCATCACTGCTCTATAGCCATGATCAGGGATTCCTAGAACCAGACTCACTCCCTGATGGGTGAGAGCAAAATGTTACTGGCCTCAAATGTTTCTTATTCTCTCCTGGGGGGCTTCTGTGGGTTTTGTTGCAGCTCATGAACTGCCTCTTTGCAAGCAGAACCAGAAGTAGCAGAAGAAGGTTGGTTTCCCACTTTGGGCAAAGCGTCCGACACAAAGAACCTTGTTTTCTTCTTGTCTCAAGTGAAGCTATTTCCCCCAGAGCTTGGAGTCTGCTGGAGGTGTCCATCTCTGTGTTTCCCAGACCAGGGTAGCTAGGTTTGTATCACTTGAGGATCAAAGAGAAAAGCCCCCAGGAAGGACAGTTTTGCCAGTGAGACAAAAGTTCTCTTGTGAAAAATAAGTGAAAAAGCCCTTGTCCTACGAGGAAAGGATTGGAGAGCCTAGGGCCAAATTCAGGCCTGGTATAAGCAAGCGTAACTCCACCAAGACTACCTCTATGCTACCAACTTTTGTCGACAAACTGCCTTTTGGCAACAAAACAGTGAGAGTGCGCACCCCGCTAGGTGAGATTGTCAGGAAAAACACCCATTTTCGTGACAACGTCCACCCTGTGAGAGAGTTTCTTCTCTTCCTTTAATCATAGAAAAACAGCCAATGTGGGTCCTGCTGTTTGTTTTATTGCCACAACAGGCTTCCACCTGTATCCCACAATGCCTGCCCTGCTTGCTGTGCTCAGGGTTTGGAGCTCTGCTGCCCAGCAGGTGAGCTCCCCTCCCCTTTCAGAGCTCCAGGACCTACCTGACAGCTGAGTGAGCTACTCATTGGACTGCTCCTGTTCTGCCCTGCACTAGAAACACAGCGGCTGGCAGACTGCTGCTGCAGGGGGAGGGTTGAGATTCCTCAGATGGGAGAGCTCAGGGCTACTGAGGAGTCTCCAGGAGAACTGGGAGGGAATCCCAAGATGTGCAGAGATCAGCTCTGCCGTCCCACCGCACTACACCATGGGATATATACCCACAGCCATCCCATCCATTGGATGGCTCGGTGTGTCTGCCCCTTCTTTGGATGGCCCAACAGTGGCTGCCTCAACCTGGGTCTGGCAATAGGGGTGACCCACACACTCACCACAGTGGCAGGAGCCCTGGAAAGCACAGCAATGCAGCAGCCTGTTCCACTCCACTGCCATCTCCCAGCCCTGTTGCCGGCCCCTTGGTAGGCGCCCCTATTACCGCCCAGGTTGTGTAACTCAGGGGAGGGGTTTCAGAGGAGGGGACCAATGGGAGTAGAAAGGGCAGGACACGTGGAACAGGGGTGGGAAGAGATGAGCCGGGGCAGAGCAAGGGCAGGGCTTAGTGAAAGAGGCACAATGGGAGCAACACCTGAAGCAGGAGGGGTTCCTCTGGGCCCTTCATCTGCCGAGAGAAGGCCCTGTGCATACCCATTGTGCATTGCTCACACTGTCAATGATGGTGTCTACAGAGTGGACAAGATCTTTTGACTGCGGGAGCAAGTGGGAGCAGCCTGTGGCCATTTTTGTTTAGTTGCTTTTTGGGTGTCCTGATGTTTTGTCAACAGAACTTGGTAACGTAGACATAGACTCAGTCAGTGACCCATAAGAACATAAGAATGGCCATACTGGATCAGACCAAAGCTCCATCTAGCCCAGCATCCTGTGTGCCAACAGTGGCCACTGCCAGGTGCCCCAGAGGGGGTGGTCCGAAGATAATGATCAAGCAATTTGTCTCCTGCCATCCATCTCCAGCCTTTGACAAACAGAGGCCAGGGACACTACTCCTTACCCCGTGGCTAATAGCCTTTTATGGACCTAACCTCCATGAATTTATCTAGCTCTTTTTAAAACTCTGTTATAGTCCTAGCCTTAACAGCCTCCTCTGGCAAGGAGTTCCACAGGTTGACAGTGCACTGTATAAAGAAGAATGTTCTTTTATTAGTTTTAAACCTGCTACCCATTAATTTCATTTGGTGCTCTCTAGTTCTTATATTACGGGAACAAGTAAATAACTTTTCTTTATTCACCCTCTCCACACCACTCATGATTTTATATACCTCTATCATATCCCTCCTCAGTCTCCTCTTTTCTAAACTGAAAAGTCCCAGTCTCTTTAGCCTCCCCTCATATGGGCCCTGTTCCAAACCCCTAATCATTTTAGTTACCTTTTTCTGAACCTTTTCTAATGCCAAAATATCTTTTTTGAGGTGAGGAGACCACTTCTGTACACAGTATTCAAGATGTGGGAGTACCATAGTTTTATACAGGGGCAGTAAGATATTCTTCATCTTATTTTCTATCCCTTTTTTAATAATTCCTAACATCCTATTTGCTTTTTTGAGTGCCACTGCACACTGCGTGGATGTTTTCAGAGAACTATCCACGATAACTCCAAGATTTCTTTCCTGATTAGTTGTAGCTAAATTAGCCCCCATCATATTGTATGTATAGTTGGGGTTATTTTTTCCAATGTGCATTATTTTACACTTATCCACATTAAATTTCATTTGCCCAATCACTCAGTTTGGTGAGATTTTTTTGAAGTTCTTCACAGTCTGCTTTTATTTTGACTATCTTGAACAGTTTAGTATCATTTGCAAACTTTGCCATCTCACTGTTTATGCCTTTCTCCAGATCATTTATGAATAAGTTGAATAGAATTAGTCCTAGAACTAACCCTTGGGGAACACCAGTAGTTACCCTTCTCCATTCTAAAAATTTACCATTTATTCCTATCCTTTGTTTCCTGTCTTTTAATCAGTTCTCAGTCCAGGAATGGATCTTCCCTCTTATCCCATGACAATCTAATTTACACAAGGAGCCTTTGGTGAGGGACCTTGTCAAAGGCTTTCTGGAAATCTAAGTACACTATATCTACTGGATCCCCCTTGTCTGCATGTTGTTAACCCCTTCAAAGAACTCTAATAGATTAGTAAGACATGATTTCCCTTTACAGAAACCATGTTGACGTTTGTCCAACAAATTATGTTCTTCTACGTGGCTGACAATTTTATTCTTTACTATTGTTTCATCTAATTTGCCCAAGCCACAGAGTCAGAGCCAGCAGTGGCAGAGGCTACCCTCAATCAACTGGACTTTACATAGTCGTAGGACTTGTCTATCCTCCCCTCACCCCACTGTCAAGCTACTTCAGCTAGGCAAATAGAATGCCATGTCGATGGGCGCACACTCAGAGATTGCTTTATCGTGTTTTCAGCAGACGCGAGAAATCGATGGCCCAATGAATCGATCACTGCTGCGTTGATCCCTGGCGTAGTGGAGACAAGGCCATAGAGATATGAGGCCAAGTGAGGGAATTGCCACCAGTTGTTCTCCAGTGGAATCCCCTCTCTCCCTAAATCCCAACTGTCCCAGACCTGTTAATCTTGCAAAGCCATGTCGTTTCTCAAGCTTCTGGGGAGGTGGGGTTGACTAAGAGCTGGGTTTTGTACCTCAAGGTCAGGATGACGCTAAATGGAGTCACATTTTCTCCTAAAGTGAAGACATTTAGAAAAGAAAACAGGCCCAAATGAGGAGACATATTGGCCTGTTTGCTTCCCCTGCCCCATACTCTCTCTGGCACAAGGCACAGACACTGGTTGTGTGAATGCTGTAACAGAGGGCACACAGATCTTTGTAGAATATTCTTTTCAACCCCTTCCTAGATTTGGGGAGGCGTCTGGGCTTATTTGTGTTTGGACCAGTTTGGTGATTTTTTCTCTTTATGGAAAATACACCTGGATAGAATGTTTTATATTTAGATAAGTACATACAATATTTTACCTTTAATTACTGGAACATTACAGTGACCAAAATTGCCACACACTGAATTGTAGTCCATGTCGGACTGTTCTGAGCAAGGACAGGAAAAAACATAAATTGTCTAGCTTTGTAAATATGTAAAAGATGCAGCTAGTAGAAAAGAGTTAGTAGGCTAGTAAGCAATGTGTGATAGTTTGCAGCATGGGAAAAGATTGTGGTCTAGACAGGAACTGGATACAAACATTAGTGTGTGGTCTGATCTGTTAACCAGCAGTATTTAGTGTTAGAGTGTGTATCAGCTGCTTCATGATTTCGCACAGGGAATGTGTGGTATATCCTACACCTGTCCACTCCCTCTGGACTTGAACCTGATCAAATCAGGTGTGGTTTAATTTTATCCAATAAAGCAATGTCAGTGCTGCATTTGAAGCCAAGCTGAGTTCTTGTGGGATACACATGGGTAAGGTCTAAGACAGTGGTCACCAATCATTTTAACCACAAGATCATTTTTCAATTTAAGTGCAATGTAAGATCTACCTCAAATACAAACACCCTGACCCCACTGCCTCCCCTACTCGTCTTTGAGGCTCTGCCCCTGCTCCACTCCTTCTCCAAGGCCTCACCCTGCTCACTCCATCCTCCTTCCTCCCCCATCCTCACTCACTTTGATCAGGCTGGGGTTGGGGGGTGGGGTGAAAGCTCTGGTCTTGGGCCAAGGAGTTTGGAGTGTGGGAGAGACTCCAGGCTTAGCCCAGGACAAGGGATTGGTGTCCAGGAGGAGTATTTGGGCAAAAGCTCTGGGAAAGAGTTTGGGTGCAGGGGGACTCACATCTGGGACAGGAGGTTGGGTGCAGGAGGAGGTTCGGGCTCGGACAGGGGTTCAGGAAGCAGGCTCTGGCTGGGCACCATTTAACTGAGTCGGCTTCTGGGTGGTAGAGCAGGGGAGTTAAGGCAGGCTTACTCCTGCCCTGGCTCTGCACCACTCCTGAAAGAAGCTGTCATGTACAGAAATGGCTCCATGGCACCATGTGCTGCCCCTCATCTAAAGGCACTGAGCCCACAGCTTTTACTGACTACGGTTCTCCGTAATTGATCAATGGGAGCTGCAGGAGAGGTGTCTGCAGACAAGGGCAGCATGTGGAGCCCCCCTGCTCTGCATCCCTCAGGGACATGCCAGCCTCGTCCAGGAGCAGCAATTACCAGAGGGATAATTACTCGAGCCACAGCAAGTCCGGCATGTTAGAATTCAATCCTCAAAGAGTTCAATGTAAGTGTAAGAGAGAAATGAAAATAATGAAATGCACAGACCAGTCAAAAACCAAAACTAACCCACTTTACAAGCAGTGAAAGAAATAACAAGAACCCCCCACGTGTGTGTTGGGTTGGGAGATGAGAGGGAGGGACAATGCGTGTTTGTGAGAATGACAGAGACACACACAGTGTGTGAGAGTGACAGTGATTTACATTGCCATGCTCCCTCCAGCCCCTTCTCTCTGTGTGGAGTTATGTACAAAGTGGGAGAAGGGCAACTTGACATCAGCGCCCCTCTTCTCCCTCCCCTGCACAGCAAGCAGGAGGCACGTGAGGGTACAGGTCCAGGCAGAGGGCAGGAGCAGCATGACAGTGGGGGGAGGGGCAACTGAGGTGCCAGCGCTTGATAGTTTCCCAGCCAAACCAGTCAGGATCCCCCGTCAGAGGCTCCAAGACCTCTCAGTAGATCCTGATTGACTGGTTGGTGGCCACTGGTCTAGGAGCAGGGGCAGGCAATAGGTGGCCCACGGGCTGGAGACAGTTCGCTGCTGGCAGGTCATCAGATACTTTAGTTATCTGAGCATCTGAGGACACGTAGGTAAATGAAGAATCAGGCGGCCTGCCAGGTCTAACCTCAGAGAACTGTGTCCAGTTCCTGAGCCTCTTATTGCTCACCCCTGTCTTGGAGGCTACTCAGGGAAGAAGGTCTCAGAAGCTGCCCCAGCAGCTCCTTACTCCCTTTCTTCTCCATTTCCCCCTCTGATTAGTCAAGTGTATAAAAGGGGTAGGGGGAGAACAGAGCCAAAGGCCCTGAGATACCTGGCAGGGAACATGAAATGTTCAGTTTTCTGAAAAGCTGAAGGATCTACCAAGTCCAGCAGGAAACATGTGACTGGCCCAGAGGGAGGCCATTAGCTTTGGAGGCATTTTAAAGTAAAGAGACAAAAGCATCAGTGAGAAAGGAGTGGTGGTGAGGGTGGCGCAGGTGCCCTTCCCTGGGGTGATTTCTGCTACTTCCAGTTGAGGAGTTCATGGTTTTCCCTTCATACCTGTTCCTTTACCTCAGCCATTTCTCCTCAGAGCTGGACTCACAGTCACTTCCATCCTCTCACACACAGCAGTAGGAAGAAAGAGGCTAAGTTAGAGGTGAGCGAGTGGTATATTCCTATCTCCATACTTGGAGATTTTCCTATTTTTTCCTTCCCCCTCCTTGTAGATTCCATATTTCGCCTTATGCCCTCTAGGCTTTCCTCCCTGTCCTCATCCCCACCCTGTGCACCACTAGGGGGCTGTAGTACCAGCCACATATTAACCCCACACCGAGGCTATGTCTAGACCAATGTTTCCCAATTTTATTTGGGCACGGAACCCTTTTAAACTCGAAAGAATTTTGCAGAACCCCTAATGAGTCATATATGGAGCTGAACAAGTAGACACAAATAAGTAAGGATAATACTAAACAAATATTAAAAAAGGTCATGAGATCAACATTTAGTTTAATTGCTCATTTTTAAAAACAAAAATCCCATTTAATGTGTACAAAAAGTAAAGCTCCATTGGTCATCGTTAAATTTTTGAATACAAGAAATCACGCGACTGTACTGAAGTAAAGTATTTGCGAGAGCACTGCCTGTGCACTCCCATACAAGCAACTGGTTAGACAACTGAAGTTTCGACTTTGTCCAACGCGGTGCTAGTATATTCGTATTCAGTCACCCACGTGATCCACGCTCCCTGAGAGTGAGTACGGGGATTTACGGTGGTATATAACAGGCGATCGCACCACCGACTGACTGCGCGCACAGTGCTGAGTAGTGCCATCATCGTCCCCACTCTCTGGCTAAGCTGGCATTACACAGGGACACTTATCGTGGCAAATGAAAATTGTTTTCAATAAAATTCATGAAAGCTTAAATATTAATTATTATTTTTAAATAAAATTGTTTTTTGTAACGGAATTTTCTCACTGAACCCTTATTTTCACTTCATGGAACCCAGAGGAACACCATTTTGGAAACACTGGTCTAGACTGCAGGATTCTTTCAAAAGAAGTGTTTTTCAGAAGAGATCTTCCAAAAAAACTTCTTCCGAAAGCGAGTGTCCACACTGCAAAAGTGCATCCAAAAAGCAATCTGCTTTTTGGAAAGAAAGTGTCCAGACTGAATGGACGCTATCTCGCATGTAAGCTGTGAACGCTATGGACAGAATGGCCACCAGGTCACCTGTGCTATTTCCTAGAGGCTTCCTTGTCCAAAAAAAAAAAACCCTCCTGCCAGTCCACACACGCCTTTTTGCAAAAGAGCTCTTTCGAAAAAAGGTTTCTTCCTCATAGAATGAGGATTACCATTGCCGGGAAAACCCCTGTTCTTTTGATTTTCTTGTGAAAGAACGTGATTGCAGTGTGAACGTTCCTCAAGTTTTGTCGGAAAAACGCATGTTTTTCCTTTCGAGAGTGAGGATACTGGAGGGGGGGAATCTGCTCTTTCTCCCCACTTGTCCCATAGGAACTCCACTCTTCTTTAAACTCAGCCCCCTTAGCATCTCCATGCTAATCCCCCTGCCTGCGCCGCTCCCACCAGACCCACTTGGTTGCTTGCAGTGTTACCAGCTCTCATGATTTTAGTGTGAGTCTTATGATGATCAGTGCTTTGTTTACAGCCCGGGCTCCTTGATGATCAGGATTAGGGGAGGATCTGAGCTTGCCTTCCAAAAAGTTTCCAGGCAGCTGGCAGCAGAGAAAAGTTTGAAAAGATGAGCCAAGTGCACCCACAGGTTTTAAAAAAGGCATCTTTAAATAATCAAACAATCTTGAGATTTTAAAGATAAGCTCCTGGTTGCTGCGGACCTGCACGTGATTTCTGGATTCTCATGCAGAGACAACCTCAGGGCTGCCCTATGCAATAATAAGGGATGGAGACTCCCCGATAGCTGAAGGCTCCGCGGGTATGTTTACATCAGCGGATCTCAACCTATTTACCACTGTGGCTGCACATGCCGCTCTCTGCGAGTCATGTGGGCCACATGCACCCACTAGATAAGCTACCTGTATGGCCCTAAGGACGTCATACCACCCCAGCTGTGTGCTGATTGGGCCACAAGCAACCCACAGACTGAGAACCATATTTACACTGGAAATAAAAACCTGCAGCTGGTTTGTGCCGGCAGACTTGGGTTCGCAGGGCCCAGGCTAAGGGCCTCTAACTGCAGCTTAGGGGTTTCGCTTGGCCTGCAGCCAGAGTTCTAGGACTCTACAAGATGGAAGGGTCCCAGCATGTCCACACTGCAATTGCACACCCTGGAGCCCAAACCCCTTAGCCCAGTTAGCTGGCACAGGACAGCCGCAAGTGTCTAAAGGCACTTGGTGTCCCAACCTTAGGCTGTGTAGCAATGAGCAACATTGTTCAGGGCTCTACCATTGTCCAATCTGTGCAGTTGGGTCAAAGATTTTTTATCAGCTTCTGATATCCGTCACATTTCACACTGTGACCCACTGCCCATTAATGCAAACAGTAAACACCCCCATCGGGAATGGATGTCGAGCAACTTCCTCACCTGGTAAAAAACCCACCTCTTCAAAGGGAAGTGGCAGCTGAGAGAGCTAGAGACTCCCCATTACAGAACTGGTCCCTGGGTCTGCAAATTTCACCTTCAACTGGTCTGAAAGGAGGGTCCCAGAGGACTCGCGGGAACCTGGTACTCTCAGGGAGCAGAGGACGCAGGTTTGTAGAAATTTTGGTCGTGCCCAGACCATCTCCTGTACTCCTCCCCCACTCAAACTCCCTCCCTCCCAGCTGCCTAAAGCTCCGGGAGGGAGCTTGAGTGCTCTTGCAGGCTCTGAGCTCAGGCAGGGGATTGGTGTGCAGAGCGTAGGCTCTGGGAGGGAGTTTGGGTGCAGAAGCAGTGAGGGGTCAGGCTTTGGGAGGGATTTGAGGGAAGGATGGAATGTGGGAAGGGAGGAGGTGCAGGATTAACCTGGAGCTCTCCACTCTGGCAGTGGTAGTGGGCCCTTTTAAATTGCCATGGGGTGGCAGGCCGGAGGGTGGGGAGACATACTGGCAGGGATTTCCCTACGCCCCCCTATGGGGGTGTATACACCCCCTGAATTTCCCCAACACCCACCCAGTTTTGTGAACTGTGGTGCCATACAGCCCACCTTCACGGCCCTGACACCCCCCTTATAAATTCGAACGCCCCCTCTAATTTCAACTCTGGGGAGGCTACTGGGTACTGGGGAAGGTGTATGGGGGTGGCAGGCAGGGGTGCGGGAAAGACAGAACCTTTCTTTCCCGGAGCAGGGCCAAGACTACAGCAGGAGTCTGAGCACCACCGGTCCATTTAACTAACTGCCTCTGCTGAGGAGAGCGTGGTGTGAAGAGGAACCCAGGACAGTGGGTTAGTCCCTCTTTTAATTGGATTATTTTCCCAGGGGAGAAGGATGCGCGTGCGCTGTGGGTTGCTGGAAATACACTGCAGTGATCGAGTTTGCCAAGCTTACAAGCTCTGCCAGGTTCCCCAGCAAAGCTGGAGAGCCCCAGCTAGGCTCCTGCAGTGCTGCGGCCTATGCAAGATGGAGCTTAGCAACTGGGCAGGGCGGTAAAGACTTGAAATCTGCACCTGCGGTGAAGATATTGTGGGTACTAGACTTGTCGTGGTGGTTTGTTTGAAGGGCTTCTGTGCACTGGTGACAGAGGGCACAGGTGATCGGTATTAACCAGGAACAGCTGGGGGACAGCTGCAGGGCTTTGGAGATGAGGAACACAAAGAGAGAGCGGGGGGGAAATGGCTGCAGAGTCAGCACCAAGCAGCAGGACCTGAGGGGTGGCAGATGGTAGAGGTGAGGTGAGCTGAGGTGAGGTGAAACCAGGAGGATCTGGTTGGAATGGGCTGGGTTCTATTTCAGGCCATGGAAAGGTGGGCGGGCACAGCCTGGGGCAGGACTGAGAAGAGGAGAGTAGCCCAACACCATGGCAGTGACATGGCAGGACTAAGGGAGGTGAGTGGGAATGTGGAGGAGGAGCAGAGTTAGCAATGGTGTGGCCAGCAGCCCAGCCACTGGGTGGGAATGGCAAACAGTCCCCAGGCCACAGTGAATCAGGCAGCAGCTGCTGGGGGAGACGTGGCCTAAGCCAAGACTCAGGAGGGTAGAGTCAATGTGCTCTCAGCAGGGAAAGGGGCCTAAGACAGGTACAGTCTTCAGGCCCTAGAATGAGCCCAGAGGCAGGAGGGTTCCTAAGGCAGTGGGGCTGGGAAAGAAAGCCCAGCTTTGAAAAGACAAGGACTCTGCTCTGGGGAGCAGGTCTCTGCTGCTGAATGTGCTTAAATTCATACAAAAGGTCCAGAGAAGAGATCCCAGGGAACAAACTTAAATGAGCATTGAGGGAGCAGAACACCTAGTGTGGACACAAGTTGCACTGCTGCACCAGATCTACACTAGGAGTTAGTGTGATGCCAATTGTGATTGTATCACAAACTGGCATGATATTTGACGCTTGTCTTTCAGCCCCAGTTCCTGGAGTCATGTGATTGCTAGAGAATCGATGCTTTGCTTTAAAAGAAATGCATGGTGCTAGTACTTGTGCTGTGGAGAAAAGACAGAAAAATCGCCAAGTGCCCCCTAAAGGTCCTAAACCAGAAGATGAAGACTAAGATCCCCACGTGACTTTTGAATGCTTGAAATGGCAATACGGGGTTTGCACCAATTCAGCTCTAATTTCTGTAGCTGTGCCAGCCTCTAAACTTCAGTCTAGACAAAGTCTTAGCATGGCAGTCAGTAAACACATGATGGGAAGTGTGGCCCAGCTTTTCTCTCATCCTGTGTGATAGCAACATTTCCTTTAACCCTGCCTCTCCTTTTTAAAAGAAGCAAACACCAATCATCAGAAAATGTAGATTGAGCAACTTATTTCTGCAGTGAATGCCTGGCTTTACACAGGGAAGTGGTCAGCTGAAAGATTTAGAAACGTCACGCCATAGATCTGGTCAGTGAGTGCTCAGGTTTCATCTTCAACTCCCACAATTAAGAAAGAGGGACCCTGACTGATCTCTTGAAGAAACCAGAATTTCTGAAGAAGAGATTCACCTGCTGATGGAATCCAGCCCAGGAAGCTTTTCCCTGTTTTACTTTGGAGTCTTTTCCCAGGTGAGAATGACATGGACTTTTTGTAGATCACACAACTCTTGGGTTTGGAGAGATTACAAGCTTTGCCAGCTTCACCAACTGAGTTTGAAAATCTCAGGTATGCTCTTACCATGGGTATAAGTAATTCTCACAGTAGATGGAACTTTCAAAGTGTGCAGGATAGAAAAGCTTTCTGTACAGAATCCATGTCAGCAGACACATTTGTTTGCAGACAGTGATCTATAAAAACAAAGTAAGGAAAATTTAAACTCAAAGGGAGAATTTCAGCACAGATGGTCAAATAAAGGAAAACAATATTTATTACAATTCATTGATGAAAAATGACTAATATTATTCACAATAAACTATTGGACCAGCTCTGGCGATGAACATGTAAATCTAGGAAGGGATAGTTTACTGTAAACCCTACTGAAACCTTGCTATCAGGAATATGATCAAGTACTTGATACAAGTGTTTTTAGGCTGAGTTTTGTCTATTTGGTATCTTTTAAGTGACATTCAAAGGCAGCATTTTAAAATAAAATAATCAAACAAAAACTGTAGCTAAAGTGAACCACATATACCAATTTAGAGCCTAATGTTAGAAACACTTGCCCGTCCTTCATTTTCAGAACATTATTAATCCCTCTGATTTACTCTAAGCCTGAGTCTCCTTGAAACCAGCATGAGGGCTCCTGTGCTCAATTACGACCCTCTCCAGGCACTGGGGACATGGCATTGCTATTGGCAGCGAGAAAGGTGCCCGTGTCTCACTGTCTCTGTCTGTCCCAGGCTGCTGGGCAGTGACGGGACCCCAGGTCAGTGCACAGCCCCCCAGGTGGGTCGGTGACTGTGCGGTGCGGATATGAGGAGGGCTATGAGAAGAATTCAAAGTTCCGGTGCCGTGAAGGACTGTGGAATAGAAAAGGGTTTTGTTTTAGCAGTGACACAATTGAGACCAACAGACAGGACTATGCAGCACTGTAAAGACTAATAAGATGGTTTATTAGGTGATGAGCTTAATAACCTAATAAACCACTTTGTTAGTTTTTAAAGTGCTGCATAGTCCTGTCTTTTGTCTCAGCAAGACCAGACTAACATGGCTACAACTCTATTACAGTTGAGACCAAAGGGTCGGAGGCCGAGGTGATGCGGGGTACAGTCTCCATCCGAGACGATCACACCCAGTGCGTGTTCACTGTGACCATGGAGTGCCTGACACTGGCCGACGCCAGTATGCCACAATGCTGCCTTGCTTGCTGTGCTCAGGGTTTGGAGCTCTGCTGCCCAGCAGGTGAGCTCCCCTCCCCTTTCAGAGCTCTGGGATGTACGTGACAGCTGAGTGAGCTTCTCGTTGGACTCCTCCTGTTCTGCCCTGCACTAGAAACACAGCGGCTGGCAGACTGCTGCTGCAGGGGGAGGGGCACAGGCTGCTGTGCTGCTTTGACATTCCTCATCTGGGAGAGCTCAGAGCTACTCCTGAGGCTGCCCCACCAGCTGAGGAGGCTCCCAGAGAACTGGGAGGGAATCCCAAGATGTGCAGAGATCAGCTCTGCCGTCCCACCGCACTGCACCATGGGATATATACCCACAGCCATCCCATCCATTGGATGGCTCAGTGTGTTGCTCCAGACCCCTTCTTTGGATGGCCCAACAGTGGCTGCCTCAACCTGGGTCTGGCAGCAGGGGTGACCCACACACTCACCACGGTGGCAGGAGCCCTGGAAAGCACAGCAATGCAGCAGCCTGTTCCACTCCACTGCCATCTCCCAGACCTGTTGCCGCCCCTTGGTAGGTGCCCCCGTTACCCCCCAGGTTGTGTAACTCAGGGGAGGGGTTTCAGAGGAGGGGACCAATGGGAGTAGAAAGAACAGGAGGGGTGGAACAGGGGTGGGAAGAGATGGGCCGGGGCAGAGCAAGGGCGGGGCTATGGGAAGGGGGTGCAATGGGAGCAAGGCCTGAAGCAGGAGGGGTTGCTCTGAGCCCTGCATCTGCCGAGAGAAGGCCCTGTGCATACCCATCGTGCATTGCTCACACTGTCAGTGATGCTGTCCGCAGCGTGGATGAGATCTTTCAACTGCGGGAGCAAGTGGGAAAAGCCTGTGGCCATTTTTGTTTTCTTGATTTTTGGGTGCTGTAAGTTTTGTCAACAGAACTTGGTAGTGTCGATGAAGACTCAGTCAGTGACCCAAATGACAGGGTCAGAGCCAGCAGTGACAGAGGCTGCCCTGAATCAACTGGACTCTACATAGACATAGGCCTTGTCTATTGTATCCTCACCCCACTGTCAATCCACTTCAGCTAGGCAAGTAGAATTCCGCGTTCATGGGCGCACGTTCAGACATCGATTTATCGTGTTTTCAGCAGACACAGGAAATCGAAGGCCCAGTGAATCGATCACTGCAGCGTTGATCCCTGGTGTACTGGCGACAAAGCCATGGAGACATGAGGTCAGGTGAGGGAATTGCCACCACATGTTCCCCGGTGGAATCCCCTCTCTCCCTTAATCCCAACTGCCCCAAACCTGTTAATCTTGCAAAGCCATGTCATTTCTCAGGCTTCTGGGGAGGTGGGGCTGACTAAGAGCTGGGTTTTGTGCCTCAAGGTTGGGATGGTGCTAAATGGAGTCACATTTCTCTCCTCAAGTGAAAACATTTAGGAAAGAAAACTGAGGCTGTGCCCCTCCTCCACGCCTTCTCCAAGGCCTCACCCTGCTCACTCTATCCTCCTTCCTCCCCCATCATCACTCACTTTCACTTGGCTGGAGTATGGGAATTGGGGTGCAGGCTCTGGTCTTGGGCCAAGGGGTTTGGCGTCTGGGAGAGACTCCAGGCTTAGCCCAGAGTTGGGGATTGGTGTCCAGGAGGGGTTTCCAGGTGCAAGCTCTGGGAAGGAGTTTGGGTGCAGGGGGACTCACATCTGAGGCAGGAGGATGGGTTTAGGGGGAGGTTTGGGCTGAGACAGGGGTCGAGGAAGCAGGCTCTGGCTGGGCACCATTTACCTGAGATGGCTTCTGGGTGGTGGAGCTGTGTGGCTGAGGCAGGCTTACTCCTGCCCTGGCCCTGCACCACTCCTAAAAGCAGCTGGCATGTACAGAAGTGACTCCATGGCAACATGTGCTACCACCTTATCTATAGACATTGAGCCCACAGTTTCTACTGGCCGCGGTTCTCCCTTATTGATCAATAGGAGCTGCAGGAGTGGTGTCTGCAGGCAAAGACACTCTGCTCTGTCTTTCTCAGGGGCTGTAGAGATATGCCAGCCACATCCACAAGGATAATTATTCCAGCAACGGCAGGTTTGGCATGTTAGAACTCACTACTAAAGAATTCAATTTAAGCGTAAGAGAGAAATGAAAATGATGAAATGCACAGACCTGTCAAAAACCAAAATTAACCCACTTTGCAGGCAGTGAAAAAAATAACAAGAACCTGCCATGTGTGTGTTGGGTCGGGAGATGAGAGGGAAGGACAGTGTGTGTTTGTGAGAATGACAGACACACACAGAGTGTGTGAGAGTGACAGAGATTTACATTGCCAAGCTCCCTCCAGCCCCTTCTCTCCGTGTGGAGTTGGGTACAGAGTAGGAGAGGGGGTACCTTGACATCAGTACCCCTTTTCTCTCTCCCCTGCACAGGGAGCAAGGAGGCTCCCAAGGGGGCAGCTCCAAGGCAGAGGGCAGGAGCAGCATGACAGTGGGGGTTGGGGCAACAGAGGTGACAGCACTTGATAGCTTCCCAGCCAAACCACTCAGAGGGATATCCCCTGTCAGAGGCTCCAAGACCTCTAGGTAGATCCCGACCAACTGGTTGGTGACCATTGGTCTAGGAGCAGGGGCAGACAATAGGCAGCCCATGGGCTGGAGACAGTTCGCCGCTGGCAGGTCACCAGATGCTTTCGTTATCTGAGCATCTGAGGACAGGCAGGTAAATGAAGTGTCTGAGGGCCTGCCAGGTGTAACCCTGGAGAACTGTGTCCAGTCCTTGAACCTCTTATCGCTCACCCCTGTCTTGGAGGCAACTGAATGGGAAAGATCTCAGAAGATACACAGCAGCTCCTTGCTCCCTTTCTTCTCCATTTTCCCCTCTGGTTGGTCAAGTGTGTGGAAGGGAGAACAGAGCCAAAGGCCCTGAGACACCCGGCAGGGAACATGAAATGTTCGGGTTTATGAAAAGCTGAAGGATCTACCGAGTCCAGCAGGAAACATGTGACTGGCCCAGAGGGAGCCCATTGGCTTTGGAGGCATTTTAAAGAAAAGAGGGAAAAGCTGTAGTGAGAAAGGAGCGGTCGTGAGGGTGGTGCAGCTATACTTCCCTGGGGTGATTTCTGCTCATTCCAGTTGAGGAGTTCATGGTTTTCCCTTCATGCCTGAGCCATATCGCTCCTTAGCTAGATTCACTGTCACTTCCATCCTCTCACACACAGCAGTAAGAAGGAGGAGACTAAGCTGGGGTGAGCGAGTGGTATATTCCTGTCTCCATACTTGGAGATTTTCCTATTTTTCCTTCCCCCTCCATGTAGATTCCATATTTCCCCTTGTGCCCTCTAGGCTTTCCTCCCTGTCCTCATCCCCACCCTGTGCACTACCAGGGGCCTGTAGTACCAGCCACACATTAACCCCACACTGCGTGAGGATGCTGGAGGGAGGAGGGGGAGGAATCTGCCCCATATCCCCACTTGGCATACAGAAACCCCACTCTCCTTTAAACTGAGTCCCCTTTACATCTCCATGCTAAGCCCCCTGCCTGCACCGCTCACACCAGATCCACTTGGTTGCTTGCAGTGTTACCAGCTCTCGTGATTTCAGTGTGAGTCTTGCAGTGATCTGTGCTTTGTTTAAAGCCCCAGCTGCTTGATGATCAGGATTAGGGGAGGATCTGAGCTTGCCTTTTTAAAAGTTTCCAGGCACCTGTCAGCGGAGAAAAGTTTGAAAAGACGAGCCAAGTGCATGCTCAGGTTTTAGACAACTGAAGATTTAAAAAGGCATCTTTAAAAAATCAAAGACTCTTGACTTTTTATAGTTACACTCATGGTTGCTGCAGACCCACATGAGATTTCTGGATGCTTGCGGAGGGACAACCGCAGGGCTGCCCTATGCAATAATGAGGGATGGAGACACCCCGACAGATGAAGGCTCAGTGGGAATGTTTATACCAGCGGTTCTCAACCAATTTACCACTGCTCTCTGCGAGTGATGTGGGCCACATGCACCCATTAGATAAGTTATCTGTATGGCCCCATGGATGTCATGGATTGGGCCACAAGCAACCCGCAGACTGAAAACCACGTTTACACTGGAAATAAAAACCTGCAGCTGGTCTGTGCCAGCTGACTTGGGCTTGCAAGGCCCTGGCTAAGGGCCTGTAACTGCAGCTTAGGGCTTAGGGCTTGGCCTGCAGCCAACGTTCTAGGACTCTACAAGACGGGAGGGTCCCAGCATGTCCACACTGCAATTGCACACCCTGGAGCCCAGGCCCCTTACCCCAATCAGCTGGCACAGAGCAGCCGCAGGGGTCTAACGGCACTTGGTGACCCAGCGTTAGGCTGTGTAGCAATGAACAACATTGTTCAGGGCTCTACCATCTTCCAAAGTTGGGTCAAAGTTTTTTTATCAGCCTCTGCTATCAGTCACATTCACACTGTGACCCCTCCCCTTAATGCAAACAGTAGACACCCCCATTGGGAATGGATGTCAAACAACTTCCTCCCTTAGGCTACATCTACACTACAGGGTTTTGCTGCAGAGAGTATGCTAATGAAGCACTCATTAGCATTTCTTGCGCTGTCATTAGTATATTCTCTGCCAGCAAAACCCTGCAGTGTAGACGTAGCCATAGTGAAACACCCACCTCTTCAAACAGAAGTGGCAGCTGAGAGAGCTAGAAACTTCCCATTACAGAACTGGTCCCTCAGTCTGCAGGTTTCACCTTCCACTGGTCTGAAAGAAGGGTCCCAGCCATCTCACAGAAACCTGATTTTCCCAGGGAGCAGAGGTTGCAGCTATGTGGAAAATTTGGTGGTGCCCAGACCATCTCCTGCACCCCTCCCCCACTCAAACTCCCTCCCTCCCACCTGCCTAAGGCTCTTGGAGGGAGCTTGGAGGCTGCTGCAAGGCAGGGAATTGGAGTGTAGGATGCAGGCTCTGGGAGGGAGTTTGGGTGCAGGAGGGGTAAGGGGTCAGGCTCTGGGAGGGATTTGGGGGAAAGTCGGGAGGCAGGAGAGGAAGGGGCAGCATTTACCTGGGGCTCCCTGCTCTGACAGTGGCATTGGGCCTTTTTTCGATTGTCTGGGGCTGGCAAGCCAGGTGGGAATGGATGCACTGGAGAAGGTGCATGGGTGCAGCAGGCAGGGCTGAGGGAGAGACCCAGTCTCAAACTTTGCTGGAGAAGAGCCTCCACGCCAAGAATATTGCTGAAGTCTGGGCACCACAGGTCCATATGACCCACTGCCTCTACCAGGGAGACAGTCGTGTGCAGAGGAAACCAGGGACTTTGGATGGTCCCTGTTTTGATTTGGATTCTTTTCACGGGGAGAAGGATGCGAGCGCTGTGAGGATTGCTGGTAGAGGTGGGGTGAGGTGGAACCAGGAGGATCTGGTCTGAATGGGCTGCGGGAGGGGCCATCATGTGGCCTTGGGCAGGACTGAGAAGAGGAGAGCAGCCCAACACCACAACAGCAGCACGGTGGGACTAGGGGAGGTGGGTAGGGATTGCAGAGGAGGAGCTGCATTACCAATGGTGTGACCATCAGCCCAGCCACCAAGCGGGGATGGCAGAGGAGGTGCAAACAGTCCCAAGGCCACAGTGGATCAGGCAGCAGCCGCCGGGGAGACGTGGCCTAAGCCGAGACTCAGGGGAGTGGAGTCAATGTGCTCTCAGCAGGCAAAGGGGCCTAGGACAGGTACAGTCTTCAGGCTCTAGAATGAGCCCAGAGGCAGGCAAGTCTCCAAGGGAGCGGGGCTAGGAAAGAAAGCCCAGCTTTGAAAAGACAAGGACTCTGCTCTGGGGACAGGTCTCGGCTGCTGAATGTGCTTAAATTCATACAAAAGGTATGAAGAGATCCCAGGGAACAAACTTAAATGAGCATTGAGGGATCAGAACGCCTAGTGTGGACACAATTTGCACTGCTGCACCAGATCTACACTAGGAGTGTGTATGATGCCATCTCTTGTGATTGTATCCCAACTGTCATGATATTTGGTGCTTGTCTTTAAGCCCCAGCTCCTTGAGTCATGTGATTGCTAGAGAATCAATGCTTTGCTCTAAAAGAAACATACAGTTGTGGAGAGAAGTTTGAAAACATCATCAAGTGCCCCCTAAAGGTCCTAAACCAGAAGATGAAGACACATGACTTTTGAATGCTTGACATTGACAATACGGGGTTTGCACCAATTCAGCTCTAATCTCTGTGGCTGTGCCAGCTGCTAAACCCCCGTGTAGAGTCAGACAAAGTCTTAGCATGGCAGTCAATAAACACATGTTCTCTCATCCTGAGCAATAGCAACATTTCCTTTAACCATGCTTCTCCTTTTTAAAAGAAGCAAACACCAATTATCAGAGAATGTCAATTGAGCAGTTTCTTTCTGCAGTGAACGCCCGGCTTTACAAAGGGAAGTGGTCAGCTGGGAGATTGAGAAACGTCATGCCATAGATCTGGTCAGTGAGTTCTGGGGTCTCATTTTCAACTCCCACAATTAACAAGAGGGACCCTGACTGATCTCTTGAAGAAACCAGAATTTCTGGAGAAGAGATTCATCTGCTGACAGAATCCAGACAATGAGGCTTTTCCCTATTTTACTTTGGAGTCTTTTCCCAGGTGAGAATGACATGGGCTTTCTGTAGATCACACAAGTATTGAGTTTGCAGAGGACACTAGCTTTGCCAGCTTCACCAACTGAGCTTCTAAGTCTCAGGTATGCTCTGGTCATGGGTCTAAGTAACTCTCACGGGAGACGGAACTTTCAAAGTGTGCAGGATAGAGAAGCTTTCAGCACAGAATCTGTCAGCAGACTTATTTCTTTGCAGAGAAAGTGATCTATAAAATCTAAATAAAGAAACTTTAAGTTCAAAGGGAGATTTTAGCACAGATGGTCAAACAATGGAAAACAATATTTATTACAATTCTTTGCTGAAAAATTACTAGCATTTGCAACAAATATTATTCACATCAAACTATTAGAGCAGCTCTGGCGATGAACGTAAAAATAGGAGGGGATACTGTACTGTAAACCCTACTGAAACCTTGCTCTCAGAGACACTATAAAGTACTTGATACAAGTGTTTTTAGGTTGTACTTTGTCTACTTAGCATTTTTAAGTGACATTCAAAGGCTGCATATTAAAATAAAATAAACAAAATCTGTAGCAAAAGTGAACCAAATATATCAAGTTAGAGTCTATTAGAAATACTTGCCCATCCTTCATTTTCAGAACATGATTAATCCAACCAATTTACACAAAGACTGAGTCCCCATGAAACCAGCATGAGGGCTCCTATGCTTAACCTGAAACACAGGAGTAAACCTTTCAGGATGGAGGTGTTGCTCTTTTCCTATCCCTTGTCTAGATTAGCATTTACAGATAGTATGTGAGATCAAACAAGCTAGCTCAGCCTAATTAACACCTTCCAAACTGTGTTTTACAAAGTGCCAAACTAGTTCGGGTTATATCGGTGAGCTCTCCTGGCATGTTGCACGTTGGGCATTCTCTTGGGGTACGTCTACACTACAGCGTTATTTTGAAATATCTTAATTCGAAATAGTTAATTCGAAATAAGTTATTTCGAAATAACGGGTCTATACACAAAATGCAATTCGAAATAGCTTTTTGCTATTTTGAAACAGCGCGTCCACACTCATTGGATGCTGAATCCCATTTAAGGCCAGCTGAAACCAGTTCCGGCAGTGCACCAGGTCAGTAGTTGCTTTGTGTGGCTCTGTCTGAGGCTATCTGAGGCTTGTGCTTAAAGGGACCCCCCTGGACAGCCGGTTCTCAGCTTTCCCTGCTTGCTTGCCTACCTCGCTGAGGGACAGTAAAGCATTTCTCCCTCTGCCTGCTTGGTTGCCCTCACTCGGGACACTACAGCACTCGGCGCCATGGAGCCAGAGCCGCCCCTGGGCACTCTGGTGCTTCTTTTGGATGTTTTGCTGCAAGCCTCGCAACAAGTGCTGGAGACTGCCTGGCATCATCTGCAGCAGCCCTACCCCCAGGTCCTCTTCCGGACCCCCCTGGGGGCTGGGGAGGAGCAGCAGCCGGATGCCAGCATGCCCCGCCACATCTGGTGCCTGGACACCAGCAGTGACTGGTGGGACCACATCGTCCTGGAGCGCTGGGGAGACCAACAGTGGCCCCAGAACTTCAGGATGAAGAAGGACACCTTCCTCGAGCTCTGCGAGTGGCTCGCCCCTGCTCTGCGGTGACGGGACATGCACATGAGGCCCGCCATTCCTCTCCACAAGCGTGTGGCCATTGCCCTATGGAAGCTCTCCACGCCGGATAGCTACCGATCTGTCAGCAACCAGTTCAGTGTGGGGAAATCCACCATCGGAGAAGTGCTCATCCAGGTATGGCAGTGTCCGGCCATTGTGCCAGGAGGTGGGGGGGAGGGGGCAAGGAGTGGATGGGCTGCCACAGAGAAAAGGGGGGGAGGGGGTGTGGCGGCACGTTGGGGTCCCCCGGCTCCTGCACCCCTGTAATGGCACGGACAGACTCCACCAGCTAGTAGAATAGAGGGAGTTTATTGCTTCTTCAGGATACAGCACAGCATAGATGTCATCTGGTTACAGGAACCGGGCCTAGGATGCCTCAGCCCCCCTTGAGATGGGGGGGACTGGGCCCCTAAATTCCAGCCCCTTTCCCTAGGCAGCCTCCTCCATGATTCCAGACAGCAACTAACTCTTCCTTCCAGCCCTGCCCCCAGCCAGGGCTGGCCTTGCCCCCTTCCTTTCCATTGTTCTGCTCCATGGGAGATACCTGTCTGACGAGTTTCGAAGCCCCCTTGCATAATGACTCATCCCCTGCCCTGCTGGGCCGTGCTGCAGACAGCAGCCAGTGGACGTCACTGACAACCCACTGCCCAGCATAGCAACCAGCAAGGTACCCCCGCTACGTCACAGGGGGTACAAGTACCCTCCATGGGAGGGTTTGTTCTGTCCCAGCCACACTTCAGACTGCCCGCAGTGGCCAGGATTGCGGGGGAGGGGGGGTTGCTCCTGGGGAGTGGGGGTGTGGGGAAGGAACACTCTTGGCCACCCTGGCACCCCAGTGACTCTCGGTTTTGTGTGTCTCTCTGCGGGTGGTCAAGGCCATCAATAGAGTGCTGCTCCGCAGAGTCATCCGCCTCACTGATTTGGAGGCAGTCATCGAGGGGGTTTGGCGCCCTGGGCCTCCCCAACTGCGGGGGAACAATCGACGGGACACACATCCCCATCCGTGCCCCGGAACACCAGGCCTCCCTCTACATTAACCAGAAGGGGTATTTCTCGGTCATCCTGCAGGCCAGTGTCTGACCACTGGGGCCACTTCCTGGACATCGGCGTGGGCTGGTCCGGCAAAGCACACAACACGTGGGTGTACTGT
Organism: Pelochelys cantorii; assembly: GCA_032595735.1. Classification (NCBI taxonomy): domain Eukaryota; kingdom Metazoa; phylum Chordata; order Testudines; family Trionychidae; genus Pelochelys; species Pelochelys cantorii. The sequence continues at coordinate 17,370,307 of CM064344.1, read as the reverse complement.
AACTCCTCTGTGTGCCAGAGGCTGCATGCCGGGACCTTCTTCCCTGACCGCCACATGTGCCTGGTGGAGGATGCGGCCTACCCGCTACAACCCTGGCTCATGAAGTCCTACATGGGACACCTCAACCCCTCCTGGCAGGCCTTTAATGCCAGGCTCAGCAGGGCCCGCACTGTGGTGGAGGGGGCCTTTGGCCAGTTGAAGGCCCGATTTTGATGCCTCCTCACCTGCCTCGACCTCTCTGAGACGAATATTCTGCACGTGGTGGTGGCATGCTGTGTGTTGCACAAGTTGTGTGAGCGGAAGGAGAAGGCTTTCCTGCCAGGCTGGATGGCAGAGGCCGACCACTTAGCTGGCCTCTACACGCAGTCCCACACGGCTGCCAGCCGGGAGGCCCATCAGGGGGCTACCAGTATCTGGGAGGCCCTGCAGGAGAGCTTCCAGAGAGAGGAGGAGTGAAGTCTCCCTGGCGTGCCCCACTGGGGCCTTGTGCCTTTTTCTACCCTCACGTCCTTCCACTTTCCCCTCCCTAACCCCCCTTCCTGATGTCAAATAAAAACACGTGTTGCCAAAAAAACCTCTCTTTATTGACCATAACTGGGGTGGGAGGGATGAGGGTGGGAGAGGGGAGGGGGAAACCTGGGACCAGGGAGCTGGAAGGGGGAGGCAAGGGGAGGAAGGGGGAGGAGAAGCTCAGGGTTGGGGGTCTTACCGGCCCACCTGTCCATGGGCGGCAGGTTTGTATAATTTTTGGTGGTGCCCCATTAGCCATGCCCCCTGGCCCCCGTTAACCACGCCCCCTGCCCCCCCCCCCGTTAGCCATGCCTCTGGAGGTAACACGCTTGGGGCAAGATGGAAAACATGACCAGAAGTAAACGGTGTCATGTCACCCCTCTCGAAGGGCTTTTCCCACCATCCTCCTACCAACAGGGATTAGTTTGGCCCCCACCAAACCACCCTCATGCAACTATCCTGCAATTGCATTAACCCAATGTGTGTGACTGTAGCCAAGTCTCGGGACAGGGCGAGGTTTGTGGCCCACCCCCTTTTCCGCCCTGTCCCCGCACTCACTCTCTGTCCACCTGCTCGCCGCTCCTGCGGCCTATGTCCTTGGACTCCCCCATTTGGGGTCCCACTCGTCGGCTCCAGGTCGGCAGCTTCCAGGCCGGCCCCCCTCTCCAGCGTTCGGGTTCCTGGGGTTTCAGCTATCGCGCCCTCCGGTTCGCCGCTCCGGTTCGCCGCCGCCAGTCGTCCATGGCGGGGCTCCAGCCCCCACTCCTCCGCTTCCCTGGTTCCTGCACCGGCACCTGCCTGCGGAAGGGGGTCGAGAGCAGAACCTTCTCCGCTCTCCCTTCCCCCCCTCCCCTCGCTGCCCTACCTCCCTCCTTTTAAGTGGCCCTCCCAGCGTTGCGCTGTCCCTGCTCAGCATCGGCCCTGCCTCCACGCCCCAGGGTCCTAAAGCCCGCCGGTTCCCGCTCGGGCCCTCCTGTGCCTGCGCGGCGTTGCTGTGGGTTCCCCCGTGTGCTGCCGCCACTTCCGCATTCCCGCGGCTGGTTCCCGGCTCTGGGCTGCCACAGAGCATCCACACTGCCCACCTACTCTTGCGCAAGGAAATTTACAGTATGGCGTGGTAAGAGAGGGCATCTTGCGCAAGAGCTACGCTCTTTTCTAACAGCTGTAAGCCCTCTTGCGCAAGAGGGCAGTGTGGATGCTCAGCAGGGATTTCTTGAGCAAGAAACCCCTATGGCTAAAATGGCCATTGGAGCTTTCTTGGGCAAGAGAGCGTCCACACTGCCATAGATGCTCTTGTGCAAAAGCATAGCTCACACATGGCAGTGTGGACGTGTTCTTGTGCAAGACTTCTTGCACAAGAACTCTTGCGCAAGAAACTGCCAGTGTAGACATAGGCTAAGAGTTTCCCCCCATGAGCAAAATGAATTTTGTGTTGTGCACCAGTACTGAGTTCATGTGGCTTGTTTGGATGTGCCACTGTGGCACCCAAGTTATTAATAAATATTTTATAAACCTTTACCTTTTCTCTCTGCTGCCATGTCTCCTTCCCTTGTTCCATCAGCTCCCCTGGTGCCTGCTGCCCCCCCAACTCCTCACCCTCCTCTGCTGTCCTGACTACTGCCCTTCCTACTGCCCTCAGCCCTCCTGCGACCTGCCCCCCTCCACCAGCCCTTCTGTCCCCCTTGTGCCCACTCCTCCAGTAGCCCCACTCTGATCATGTGAGCTACCCTTCCTCATCCCCTCTTCTAACACCTCCCTCTAGAAACCTGCCCTGCCTCTCTCCTCTGGTGGTGGTCCCTCCCCTGCAGGTGTCTGCCCTTCTGTTTCACCCCCAGAATCCCCTGGCACCTGCACCTTCTCTTACTCCTGCACTCTCCTGGTACCTCCCCCTTCCCTCACTGCCCCTGCCCCCTTTGCCCTCTTTTCCCCTGATGCCCACCCCTTCACCATCCTCTGCCCCCGTTTCCCTCATGCCCCTGTGCCCCCACACATAACTTGCTCCATCCCGGACTTCCTCATGCCCACCCCTTCTTTCAAGCCTTCTCCCAGCACTTCCTCCTCCAGCCCCCAACACCCTTACCCTTTCCCCTCCCAACATCACCCTGTCTCCCTCACACTGACAGCTCCCCTCCTGCCTTTTTCCTCATTGTCTGCACTTGGCCCCCTGGCATTTGTCTCTCTTCTACCCTGTCTCTTTGGTGCATTCCCCCTTCTTTCCCCTCTCCCCTCCTCCTCCACACAAGCCCCTTCCTCTCCCAGCCCTTCCCCTAGTTTTCTCCCTTCCCCTCCCCCTCTGCATAAGCCCCTTCCTCTCCCAGCCCTCGCCCTCTCCTACCTTCTGCCTTCCAGTTTGCGGGACCAGAGTCTGCACTCTGTCCCCGGACTCCGAACCCTCAATTCAGCCGCATGGCGCAACGCAGCGCCCAGCAGTTTTAAAATCCCGGGCTGTAATGTTACGTCACGCCCGGATGTCTCCCCGCTCACCAGTTTGAGCACGCTGCACATGGCAGCAGCAGCCGGCAAGGGGGAGCTCAATGGAGGTTGCGCACGGCAGGGACGGGACGGGGACGGGGACGGGGACGGGGGAGAGACGCTCCAGGGCCGGGGTGGGAGGACGCCCACAGGGGGGCGGGGCCCACTCCAGCTCCAAATATTGGTGGAGCCTGGGCACCACGAGCCCATACAACTCGCCGCCCATGCACCCGTCCCCCAGCACTGCGGGTGCAGGGGGGCCTCAGCATCCCCAGGGGGAAGCGGGTATGGAGGGGGGGGCTGGGGCAAGGAATAAGCGGGAGGGGGAGCAGGAGTGGGAGGAGGAGCGATAGCTGGAGCGGCAGCAGGCAGCAATCTCCGCGCCAGGGTCTGCAGGTGGTCGCGGATGGCACGGCCCTGCTCACGCAGCTCCTGCAAGCTCTCCCGCCGCAGCTGGAGGTCTTCCTGCACCCAGTGCTCCTGGCTGTAGACCTGCCTTTGCAGTAACCCTAGGTGCTGCCGCTGGTATCCCTCCTGGTTCCGGGTGCGCCTGCTGGCCTGGGTGCGGGAGGATGTCCTGGGCGGGGTGGTGCCCCCTGCACTCACAGCTGCTGCAGCTGTGGAGAAACCAGAGAGATGGTCAATTATCCCTGAGGACACAGTGGGTGAAGCCCAGCCCCCCTCTGCAAGGTGAGGACAGCAGGTCTCCGTACCATCATGTCCTGCTATCCCCAGGAGTGTGAGCTGGCCCGGGACTGTACCCATGTCCCTGTGCTGTATATAGTGTGGGTGTGGGGGGGGGGGAGGATGTGGCCTGCCTCTGCATAGAGGGGGCTTGTGGAGGGAGGGCATCTTGCAGTGTCCCTCCCTGGGGTACAGAGCATGTCATGTGACTTCATACATACATGTGTGTGGGTAATGGGCCAGGGCCCCTGTGTGGCAGCCAGCTGGGGCCACATGCCCTGGCTGGCACGGCACATGCACAGGTTGCTGCGTGCTCTGTGGGCAGCAAGGCCCACACACACGGTCCCTGGGCTCCCTCTCCCTCCTCCCTGCCCCGCATAAGGGGACAGTGATGGCACTCACATGTCGCCTTGGAAAACAGTGGTGAAATTGCTGCTGGTATGCCTCGGGGGTCCAGAGTGAATGCCATGCTCCCTCCAGGCTCCTGCAACTCCTGGCCATCGTCCTTCTCCTCCTCCTCCTGCTCCGTGCCCTGGTCAGGGCCTTCTGCCCCAGGGTCGATGACAACCTTGGGGGTATGGACCGTTCAGCCCCCCAAGATGCAGTCCAGGGCCTCAAAGTAGGGCAAGGGGTCTGGGTCTGCCCAGGTTGGGAGCTGCCCCCTGTGGCCCTGGCATAGGCCTGCCTCAGCTCTTTTATCTTCATGCACACCTGCTCCTGGGTGCACATGTGGCCTTTGCTGGCCAGGCTGTCAGCCATCCACCTGTAGACGGCCGCATTCCCGCATCTAGTGAGGAGATAGTGGACATTGGAGGCCTCCCCCTAAACCTCGATCAGGTCCATGATCTCTGCACTGGACCAGGAAGGTGCCCGCCTTTTCTGTCCCCTGACAGGCTCCTGGGAGCTGCCAGCCTGCTCTTGAGGAGCAGTGGAGGGCTGGCTGGCACTGGCTGCCTCGCTCAGGCTGGCATCTGGATCGGGGCAGCGCCTGCAGGCTCTGGGCTTGCAGACCTGGAGCTGGCACAGGCCCTGTGGCCAAACAGACTCTACCCCTTTAAGGGCTCCGGGGCTGGAGGGGAGCAGAAGAGTTTTCCTGCTTGTGCCCAGAGTGGCCACCAGAGCACCCTGGGAAGGGCTGGAGGCCCCCTATTTCGAAATAAGCAGCTACACAGCACTTATTTCGATTTAGCTATTTCAAATTTGGCATTATTCCTCATAGAATGAGGTTTACCAAATTCAAAATAAGTGCTCTGCTATTTTGAATTTATTTCAAAATAGCGTTTTGCCTGTATAGACGCTATTAAAGTTATTTCGAAATAAGGGCTGTTATTTTGAATTAACTTTGATGTGTAGACATACCCTTGGAGAACAGAGGAACCAAACTAGGAACCTGAACTGGAAAACCAAACCAAACTGACATTTTAGGTGAAAAGAAAAACAAATGTTTCATTTTGAAAAGTCGGTTTGAAATCAAACTAGTCGTGTCAATATCCCCAATTAAAAAATCCAAACACTTTGTTGAAGCTGAATGTTTGCTGCAGGAAATGTTCCTACTGGAAATCTTACTAGTCAAAAATATAATTCACAGTGGCATCCCCTCTCAGCCTCTCTGAACCACCAGAGTGGGGCAAAGAGGCACAAGTGCCAATGAGAATCAAGACTCATTTCGAGGCCCCTCTTTTACACTGATTCATTAACCTGCTGAGAGCAGAGCTGCCTGCACCCTTTGCATGCACCACCTGGCCCCTTCACCTGCTCCCAGCCAGGCCCAGGGAAGAGTGTCACTTGCTCTCGTTCCCATTGCACAGCGTTAAGGTTTCTGGACGGGTAACCATGGAAACCCAGAGGCCGCAGACACTGACCCCCTGCCTGTCCTTCCAGACACTGAAGCATCGCCCCCTCTCTGGGCACTGAGGACTTGGCATTGCTGCTGGCAGCCAGAAGGGTGCCCATGTCTCACTGTCTCTGTCTCTCGCAGGCTGCTGGGCATTGACGGGCCCCGGGTCAGTGCGCGGCCCCCCGGGTGGGTCGGTGACTGTGCGGTGCCGGTATGAGAAGGGCTATGAGAAGAATTCAAAGTATTGGTGCCGGGAAGGAACGGGGCTTAGAACAGGGTACTGTTCCACCACTCACGTAGTTGAGACCAGAGGCTCGGAGGCCGAGGTGACGCGGGGCACATTCTCCATCCGAGACTATCACACCCAGCGCGTGTTCACTGCGACCATGGAGAACCTGGCACTGGCCGACGCCGGCACTTACCGGTGCGGGGTAGAGAGGGCTCTGCTGCTTCCTGATCGTAGGCACGTCGTGTTAGCCTTCGTCTCCCCAGGTAAATCCCAGCGCTGCCCCCACCAGTGTCAGGGCTGCCAGGGTCGGGCACAGCCAGAGCTGACTTGGGGCGGCAGAAGGGTGACGGAGTGTCTAGGCAGGCAGATCTGCTGTAACCCAGACCCCACAGCCCACTCTGCTCAGGGGCTGGGCCCAGAGCTGCGAGGGTCAGAGGGAGGGCGCTGCCCCCTGCTGTACTCCAGCCATGGAGACCGTCCGCTGGGCCCCACAGCACCTGTGCTCAGCACCGTCCATTCCCTGCCCAGCCCCACAGTGCCCCCTTGGGACAATGACCAGTCACTTCCACTACTGAGGTCCTCAGGCTCAGCCCCTTGCGAGTCACTGGCTGAGCCAAGACAAGGTGTGGGCATTTCCCCAGGGGACAGAACTGGGCAGGCGCACAACCCTGATGCATAAGGGAGGAGAAAGGGGAGAAGGGATGAGAGAGGAAGAGGGAAGGGGAGGCTGAGGGTAGACAGAACAGGAGGAACGGTGGCAACTGCCAGTCTCCATACCCATCCCCCTTTTACTGTAGCCAGGTATCCCAAATATTTAGTGGGTGGGGGTGGGGGAAGGATGCAGCCAACAGCAGCAGAGACCTCAGTTTGTGTTTCATCATGAAGAAATGTTTTGCCACTTCCCGACAGATAAAACAGAAACATGCCCCAAATAACCGGAACATAGATCAAGACACTGAGGCCTGGCACTGCAGCTCACTCTTTGTTAAAAACTCACTTAACATGAAAGTGCGGCTGCAGGTAACTGGCATCTCTTGCCCCTTATTCCAGCACATTGCAGGAACCAGTTTTCTTTTACAAGGGATCAGGGATTCCTATGTTGAGATTATTGGTGCACAAAGAATTTTCATTTGGGCTCAGAGTTAGAGTTGTTAAATGGGGATGGAATGTGCTTGAAAAGACTCCTTTATTTTATGTCTACACTGCTTCTGGTATCCAGAAATAGCTATTCCATGTCTTGACAGCATGCCTGTATTTTGAAATATCTTTCGAAATAACAGGCATGCTATTCTGATGTCCCTATAAACCTCGTTCCACAAAGATTAAGGGACATTTTGGAATAACGGTTTATTTCAAAATGTGGTGATGTCATTATGAAAAAAGCTATTTTGAAATACACTCGAAATAAGCTACATAATTATTATTCACAGCAATTTATTGGACCAGCTCTGGCTATGAACTTGTAAAAATAGGAGGGACACTGTATTGTAAACCCTACGGAAACCTTGTTGTCAGGGACACCATCAAGAACTTGATACAAGTGTTTTTTAGGTTGTACTTTGTCTACTTAGTATCTTTCAAGCAACATTCAAAAGCTGCTTTTTAAAATACAATTATCGAACAATAAGAGTAGAAAATGTGAACCAAATATACCAATTTAGAGCCTAATATTAGAAATATTTGCTCATCTTTCATTTTGAGAACATGATTAAGCCAACAGATTTATTCTAAGCCTGAGTCCCAGTGAAACCAGCATGAGGGCTCCTGTGCTTAACCTGAAGCACAGGGGTAAACCTTTCAGAATGGAGGTGTTGCTCTTTTCCGATCTCTTGTCTAGATTAGCATTTACAGGTAATATGTGAGATCAAATAAGCTAGCTCAGCCTAATAACAGCTTTCAAACTGAGTTTTACAAAATGCCAAACTAGTTTGATTTTTATCAATGAGCTCTCCTGGCATGTTGCATGTTGAGCAGTCTCTGGAGAACAGAGGGAACCAAACTATGAGCCTGAACTGGAAAATCAAAACAAACTGACATTTTAGGTGAAAAAGAAAACAAATGTTTCATTTTGCAAAGTTGGTTTGAAATCAAACTAGTCGTGTCAATATTCCCAATTAAAAAATCCAAACACTTTGTTGAAGCAGAATGTTTGCTGCAGGAAATGTTCCTAATTTAAATCTTACTAGTCAAAACTATAATTCACTCTGGCATCCCCTCTCAGCCTCTCTGCACTGCCAGAGTGGGCCAAAGAGACATGAGTATCAATGAGAATCAAGACTCATTTCGAGGTCCCTCTTTTACGCTGATTCATTAACCTGATGAGAGCAGAGCAGAGCAGCCCCCACCCTTCGCATGTGGCCATCTGGCCCCTTCATCTGTGCCCAGCCAGGCCCAGGAGAGAGTGTTACTTGTTCTCATTCCCATAGCACAGGATTAAGAAGTCAGATTTTTTGACAGGTAACAATGGAAACCCAGATGCTGCAGACAGTGATCTGCTGCCTGTCCTTCCAGACACCCACAATTACCCTCCCCACCTCCGGGCACTGGGGACATGGCATTGCTGCTGGCAGCCAGAAGGGTGTCTGTGTCTCACTGTCTCTGTCTGTCGCAGGCTGCTGGGTAGTGATAGGCACCAGGTCAGTGCACGGCTGCCTGGGCAGGTCGGTGACTAAGCGGTGCCGGTATGAGAAGGGCTATGAGAAGAATGCGAAGTACTGGTGCCGGGGAGGAACTTGGCTAGGACCTTGGCGCTGTTCCAACAGTCACATAGTTGAGACCAAAGGGTCGGAGGCTGAAGAGAAGCGGGACAGAGTCTCAATCCAAGACAATCACACCCAGCACGTGTTCACTGTGACCAATGGAGAACCTGACACTGGCCGACACCTGCACTTACCAGTGCGTGATAGACGTGACTGGGTTTGATCCCAGGCACACTGTGGAAGTGACCGTCTCCCTAGGTAAATCCCTGCGCTACCCCCACGAGTGTCAGGACTGCCGGGATCAGGCACAGCTGCAGCTGCCTTGGGGCAGCAGAAGGGTGACAGGGTGTCAACGCAAGCAAATCTGCTGTAACCCAGAGGTGCCAGACCCCACAGCCCACTCTGCTTAGGGGCCTGGCCCAGCGCTGTGAGGGCTCAGAGGGAGGGCACTTCCCCCTGTTGCATTTCAGCCACTGAGGTCCTCCACTGTGCCCCACAGCATCTTTGCTCAGCCCTGCTCAGTCCCTGCCAGCCCCACAGCACCCCCTTGGGACAAGGGCCAGTCACTCCCACTACTGAGGTCCTCAGGGTCAGCCCCTCACCAGTCACTGGCCGAGCTGAGACAAGGTGTGGGCATTTCCACAAGGAGGGCAGAATTGGGCAGGGGCACAATCCTGATGCATAAGGGAGGCGAAGGGGGAGAAGGGATGAGAGAGGAAGAGGGAAGGGGAGGCACAGGATAGATAGAGCAGGAGCAGAGGTGGCAGCTGCCAGTTTCTATACCCATCCCCCCTTTACTGTAGCCAGGTATCCCAAATATTTAGGGGATGGGGATGGGGGAAGGGTGCAACCAACAGTAGCAGAGACCTAAGTTTAAGTTTCATCATGAAGAAATGTTTTGTCACTTCCCAACAGATAAAACAAAAATCTGCCCCGAAAAACCAGAGCATAGATCGAGACACTGAGGCCTGGCAGTGCAGCTTGCTCTTTGTTAAAAACTCACTTAACACAAAAGTGCTGCTGCAGGTAACTGGCATCTCTTGCCCCTTATTCCAGCACAGTGCAGGGCCCAGATTTCTTTTCCAAAGGATCAGGTGTTCCTATGTTGAGATTATTGGTGCACAAAGAATTTTCATTTGGACTCAGAGTTAGGGTTGGTAAGTGGGGATGGAATGTGCTTGAGAAGACTCCTTCATTCTACATCTACACTGCTTCTGGTATCCAGAAATAGCTATTCCACATCTTGACAGCATGCCTGTTATTTTGAAATATAATTGCTTTTGGTTTGCAATGGCTCTGATGGATAAGTGATTTTTTTCTCACTTGGTGATTTTACCTGGTTTCTGGAAGGAAGGTTTTTATTTCCTAAAATTCTCCGTGTTTTTACACCTTCATCTTCTCTCCTGTGATTAAATGAAGACAGAGCCGTGTGTGGCTTTGTTTAAACAACTGAGCTGGGATGTATCACTAGAGCAGTGGTCTCCAACACATCGATCGGGATCGGTCAGTCAATGGTGGTGTCTCCAACTGTCTATTTCCGGGTTCCCTGTGACCTGAGAGGTGCACAAGAAATTTTAGGTCCACCCTCCTGGTCTGCAGAGCCCATGCAGCAGCACTCACCAACACTCCCTTTCCTGCTGGAATGGAAGGTGAATGATAGTGGGGGCAGCGGCCTGGTGGCTTCTGGCCTGGTTGAGTGGTGGGTGGGTGGCTGCCCCCCTTTGCCTCGGTGGCTGGAATGTCCCTCTGAGGTGCATGCCTCCACAGGTGCACACCAAAAATTTATCTCCCGCCCACCTTAGAAGAGCCACGCAGTGGCTGCTCATCTGCTCTGGGATGGAGCAGCCACCACACGGATTTGGCCTTGGCTTCAGCCCTTCTCCAGGGTTGGAGCTGTTGGCCATGTTGTGGGCAACTGCTCCTCAGGTGTCCCCGGCCATGTGGTGAGTGGGTTCTCCTCTGGTGGCCCCAGCCAGGGCCAAAGCTTGAACCACATGGCTACTACTCAAGTGACCATGGCCGGGGCCGTAGCTGGAGCCACGTGTACAGCTATGTGGAGGGCGGCAGCTGTTCCAGAGGCCCTAGCTGGAGTGAGAGTTGATCCTTCCAGGCTGGAGCATCTCTCCCTGTGGCCTGCCGGGCCCCACAGAGCTAGAGCAGCCCGCCAGTTGATTATACTAAACATCACTCAGTAAGGGTGATGTTAAACCATTCACATCCCTATTTTGAATAGGAGTTTAATAGTTGGGCTTTATTGTTTTATATGGATTTTGTGTGTGTGTGTGTGTGTGTGTGTGTGTGTGTGTGTGCGCATGCACATCCACGCTCTAGGTTGGTATTTGTTTTTTTTCACTTAGCTGGTGGCCTTTTTTCAGCGTTTAAAAGATTTTAAGTAAGAAATTTTTTTTGTATTTTATAGGAATACCCATATTTATTTTTAAAGTTTTTTTTAAATGATAATTTTTATTGTTTTAGTTGCTTTATTATTGATAAAGAGATTTAGAGTGTTTATTTTGGATTTCTTTTTATTTTCACTTATTTTCACTTATTTTATGTTTAATATTAAACATAAAATCACTTAGGCTATGTCTACACTACGTGTTTTGTCAGAAGAGGCAATGCAAATGAAGCGCTGATTAGCATTTTCTCGTGCTTCATTTGCATAATCTATTTTGATCCATTTTTGTGTAAGAGATTTTTGTGTGGACGTGTCTGTTTTGTGCAATATCCTTATTCCTCTTCCATACAGGGAGCCACTTTAAGCTAGCTTCCTGCACATACTGGGAGTCTGTGTGTAACTGTGTACATGGTTACACTTTCACATCCCTACTAACACGATGCACTTTTGTTATCTGGTACCGTCGGTCACACATGCATGCACAGCCTGCCCAGAATTGGAGTCAAGATAAAGCGCTCACTGTTGAGAAGCAGGGACAAGCCACCCTACCAAGTGCTACAGATGGCTAGACATAAAAGCCAGGAAGCCAACAGAGCCCAGGGAGTTTTTAAAAGAGAGCTACATGCACTGGAAGGACACAGTATCTTGAGCTACGTTCTGGTTATCCAGGGCTAGTGTCTGTTTTATCTGTCAGGAAGTGGCAAATAATGTCTTCAGCATGAAACTTAAGTGTGAATGTTCTGCCACAGCAAGAGCTTCACGAACAATCAGGTTGTGCCATACAGGTGAGGCTGGGTGGATATGTAAAGTGGGCTGGCTCTGTCTTTATCTACAGAGGTCTCTTCACAACGCCCTACAGAGACACCACAAACAACAAATCAGCCAGATTTACCTTCTCCAACAACTACTGAATCCAGCTTCTCCTCTAGCGCAGACACCGCCCCTACACAGCGAGTGCCACCGCTCCCGCACTGTGTCTCTCTGCTCACGTCTCCCATCGCCCAGGCAGGATCCATTTCCAGAGGCACAAGAGGAGTGACGTCCTGGGTGATAACATCCCATGGAAAAAGGAACGTCGCTTTTCTCAGCAAGAACCTGGAGGTGTAGTGGGGCTGGACCCATTTGTAGGAAAATAGCCATTCTAGACACAGAGTAGCTCTGGCTGGGGCTGTCTGGGTCCTGTCCCATTGGATTGTAGATCAGCATGAATGAATCCCCTTGGTAGGTGCTGGGGTTCCATATAAAGGCAGGAAGGGGAGCTGGGCTTGGTGTGTTGCATCTTCTACAATGAAATTCTGGACACGTCTTCAGCCTGAGAGCCGCCCTGGAATGTTTTATTGGAGGCATCTGGTGAAATCTACAGCACTTCAGTGTTTCTATTGTATTTCTGCTGCACAGATTCACCATCCTTATCCTGCTCCTGGGCTTATCAAAGGGCCTCATCTTCCTGTGCATAGTCTGTGCTGCCACCTGGGGGAGTGTGCGGTATCAGAGGAGCCGCAGGGAGATGGCGTCCAGACGGACACGGTGAGAACATGCTACACCCACACGATGGGCTGACACTCCGTTGGGTGCTCAATCCTAGCTGTACTGTGAGCTGAGTAATGGGCCGTGAGTTGTTGCATTGCGGGGAAGCGGGGATAGTGACCAGTAGTGACAGCCCCAGTTACAATGTCCCTTCCATTCTCCCTCCTGCTTCAGAGATGGAGGAAACTGCCAGATCCACTAGCGTGGAGTATTTCCAGTGGTACATCAGCATGGGCATGGGCAGGAGAGATGTAGGGGGTGCTGTAGTACCCCAGGTTTTGGACGTTCCTGGCCTGCCAGGGTCCCGCTAGCCTCTAGGCCCGGATGTGAGCTCCCAGCCACCAGCCCCATGCACAGGATGCCAGTTGCTTGGCGCGAGGGCCTGTCTGCTGGGTCCACATGGGTCCCAGCAGCCAGCCCCAGCTCTAGGAGGTAGTGCAGGGTACTTACAGCAGAAAGGGAGGGTGCAGCTCTCTTCCCCAACTCAAAAACCCTTTCAGCATCATTTTACATCAGCACAACCAGGCTGCCAGGGTCATGGAGGGAAGTGAAGCCAGTGATCCACCCCCTTCCCCAACCTTTAGCTCCTATGATCATGTCTACACTTCACGGCAAAAGTGGAATTAAGCTACACCACTTCAACTACGTCAATTGCTTAGCTGAAGTCGAAATAGCTTAATTTGTCTTTTTGCACTGTCTGCACAGCAGGAAGTTGAAGGAAGAGCGCTCTTCTTCGATGTCCCTAACTCCTTGTGAATTGACGGTTACAGGAGTCGGAGTAAGAAGTTCTCCAGGTCGAATTAATTTCAAAATAATGGCTTGCTGTGTAGACACGCTCTTTGTTCTTTTGAAATAACGTCAGTTATTCCAAAATAACGCTGCTGTGTGGACATACCCTATGTGTCCTGTGGTCCACTGAATCTGCTTCCTCTCCCACGTGGCTACCTCACTTGTGCCCCCTTGTGGCCCTCTGCTATACTAGCCTGGTCACGTTTTGACTTGAACCCTTATATATAACTGTGATGTGTCTGAGTGGGAGAGCCATCACTGCTCAATAGCCCTGATCAGGGATTTCTAGAACCAGACTCATTCCCTGATGGGTGTGAGCAAAATTCTACTGGCCTCAAGTGTTTCTCATTCTCTCCTGGGGGGCTTCTGTGGGTTTTGTTGCAGCTCATGAACTGCCTCTTGCAAGCAGAACCAGACGTAGCAGAAGAAGGCTGGTCTCCAGCTTTGGGCAAAGCATCCGACGCAAAGAACCTCATTTTCTTGTCATCTCAAGTGAAGCTATTTCCCACAGAGCACGGAGTCTGCTAGAGGTGTCTGTCTCTGTGTTTCCCAGACCAGGGTAGCTAGATTTGTATCACTTGAGGATCAAAGAGAAAAGCACCCAGGAAGGACAGTTTGACCTGTGAGACAAAAGGTCTTCTGTGAAAAACAAGTGAAAAAAAAGCTCTTGTCTTAGGAGGAAAGGACTGGACAGCCTAGGGCAAAATCCATGCCTGGTGTAAGAAAGCGTAACTCCACCAAGACTACCTCTATGCTCCCAAGTTTTGTCAACAAACTGACAACAAAACAGTGAGAGTGCACACCCTGCTGGGTAAGATTGTCAGGAAAAACGCCCATTTTCAGTGACAGCTTCCACCGTGTGAGAGAGTTTTTTCTCTTCCCCTAATCATGGACAAAGAGCCAGTGTGAATCCTGCTGTTTGTTTTATTGCCACAACCAGGGCTGGATTAAGGTATGGGCTAGCCAGGCAGCTGCCCGGGGCGCCAACCTATGGGGGGGCACCTGATGGCACTTGTAAGGGGCACACAGTACCCCTTATAGCTGCCATCAGGCACCGCGCGCCCGGCTCCCAGATTGCGGGCTGCAGCAGCTCCTAGCGGCCACCCTGCAGCAGCCGCCCGGGACAGGGGCCACGTTAACCCCCACGGTGCCGGCCAGCAGCGCCCTTCCCCCCGCAGCCGAGGGGCCCTGCACAGCCAGGCTTGGCCCGCCCGGGTGGCCCCAGGCTGCACGCCAGCAGCGGTAGACGGGCTGGTCCAGGCCGGGCATGTGCGTCTTGCCTCCACCAGCTCCGCGCGCCCTCCCCCATGCGCCAGGTGGGGGCGGGGCCATGCATGAGCCCTCCCCCAACCCGGGGCGCAATTAACCTGTCTGCCCGGGGTGCCGGAATGGCTCAGTCCGGCCCTGGCCACAACTGGCTTCCACCAGTATCCCACAATGCCTGCTCTGTCTGCTGTGCTCAGGGTTTGGAGCTCTGCTGCCCAGCAGGTGAGCTCCCCTCCCCTTTCAGAGCTCCAGGACCTACCTGACAGCTGAGTGAGCTACTCATTGGACTGCTCCTGTTCTGCCCTGCACTAGAAACACAGCGGCTGGCAGACTGCTGCTGCAGGGGGAGGGGCACAGGCTGCTGTGCTGCTTTGACATTCCTCATCTGGGAGAGCTCCTGAGGCTGCTCCCATGAAATGAGGAGGCCATGGGAGAAGTCGAAGGGAATCCCAAGATGTGCAGAGATCAGCTCTGCCGTCCCACCGCACTGCACCAAGTGCTGTACATTTTGTCAACAGAACTTGGCAGCGTAGATGTTGACTCAGCGAGTGACCCAAACCACAGGGTCAGAGCCAACAATGACGGAGGCTGCCCTGAATCAACTGGACTCTACATAGACATAGGCCTTGTCTAGCCTCCCCTGACCTCACTGTCAAGCTACTTCAGCTAGGCAAATAGAATGCCGCGGCGATGGGCGCACACTCAGAGATTGCTTTATCGTGTTTTCAGCAGACGCAAGAATTTGATGGTCCAGTTAGTCGATCACTGCAGCTTTGATCCCTTGTGTAGCGGAGACAATGCCATAGAGACATATGGTCAAGTGAGGGAATTGCCACCAGGTGCTATCCAATGGAATCCCCTCTCTCCCTTAATCCCAACTGTCCCAGACCTGTTAATCTTGCAAAGCCATGTCATTTCTCAGGCTTCTGGGGAGGTGGGGCTGACTAAGAGCTGGGATTTGTGCCTCAAGGTCAGGATGACTCTAAATGGAGTCACATTTTCTCCTAAACTGAAGACATTTAGGAAAGAAAACAGGCCCAACTGCAGAGACAGATTTCCCACACAGATTGGCTGTGTTGCCCATTTGCTTCCCCCACCCCACAACCCCTCTGGCACAAGGCACAGTTCCCACAGACACCGATTGGGCGAATGGTATAACAGCAGGCACACAGATCTTTGTAGAATATTATTTCCAACCCCTTCCTTGATTTGGGATGGCATTTGGGTTTATTTGTGATTGGACAAGTTTGGTGGTTTTTTCTCTTTATGGCAAATGTACCTGGATAGAATATTTTATGTTTAGATAAGTACATTAAATATTTTACCATTAATTACTGGAACATTACAGTGAACAAAATTGCCACACACTGAATTATAGTCCATGTCAGACTGTTCTGAGCAAGGACAGGAACAAAGTTTGAATTGACTGTAGCTTTGTAAATATGTAAAAGATGCAGCTACTAGGAAAGTGTTAGTAGGCTAGTAAGCAATGTGTGATTTCTTCCAGAATGGGAAAAGATTGTGGTCTAGACAAGAACTGGCTACAAACATTAGTGTGTGGTCTGATCTATTAACCAGCAGTATTTAGTGTCAGAGTGTATATCAGCTCATTTATGATTTCGCACAAGGGATGTGTGGTATATCCTACACCTGTCCACTCCCTCTGGACTTGAACCTGATTAAATCAGGTATGGCTTGATTTAAGCCCATAAAGCAATGTCTGTGATGCATTTGAAGCCAAACTGAGTTCTTGTGGGAACCAAGTGGGTAAGGACTAGGAGAGGGGTCTGCAACCTTTTTAACCACAAAATCACTTTTTCAATTTAAGTGCAAAGTAAGATCTACCTCAACTACAAATACCCTGGCCTCAATTACTTCCGACCCCTTCTTTGAGGCCCTGTCCTGGCTCCACTCCCTCTCCGAGGTCTCACCCTGCTCACTTTATCCCCCTTTCTCCCCCATCATCACTCACTGTCACCAGGCTTGGGTAGGGGATTGGGGTGCAGGCTCTGGTCTTGGTCCAAGGGGTTTGGCGTGTGGGAGAGACTCGAGGCTTAGCCCAGGGATGGGGATTGGTGTCCAGGAGGGGTTTCAGGGTGCAAGCTCTGGGAAGGAGTTTGGGTGCAGGGGGATTCACATCTGGGACAGGAGAATGGGTTTAGGAGGAGGTTCAGGGCTGGGACAGGGGTTCAGGAAGCAGGCTCTGGCTGGGCACCATTTAACTGAGATGGATTCCCGGTGGTAGAGCAAGGGAGTTAAGGCAGGCTTACTCCTGCCCTGGCCCTGCACCCCTCCTGAAAGCAGCTGGTATGTACAGCAGTGGCTCCATGGCGCCATGTGCTGCCCCTCATCTAAAGGCACTGAGCCCACAGCTTCTACTGACTACGGTTCTCACTTACTGATCAATGGGAGCTGCAGGAGTGGTGTCTGCAGGCAAGAACAGCATGTGGACACCCCCTGCTCTTCTTCTCTCAACAGTTGCAGGGACATGCCTGCCACTTCCAGGAGCAGCAGTTACCACTGGGGCAATTTCTCCAGCCATGGCAGGTTCCACATGTTCGAATTCAATCCTCAAAGAGTTCAATGTAAGTGTAAGAGAGAAATGAAAATGATGAAATGCACAGACCAGTCAAAAACCAAAACTAACCCACTTTGCAAGCGGTGAAAGAAATAACAAGAACCTGCCACGTGTGTGTTGGGTCAGGAGATGAGAGGGAAGGACAGTGCGTGTTTGTGAGAATGACAGAGACACACACAGTGTGTGAGAGTGACAGTGATTTGCATTGCCAAGCTCCCTCCATTCCCTTCTCTCTGTGTGGAGTTGGGTACAGAGTAGGAGAGGGGCATCTAGACATCAGCGCCCCTTTTCTCCCTCCCCTGCACAGCAAGCAGGGAGGCTCCCAGGGGGCAGCTCCAAGGCAGAGGGCAGAAGCAGAATGACAGTGGGGGGAGGGGTAACAGAAGTGCCAGTGCTTGATAGCTTCCCAGCCAAATCAGTCAGAATCCCCTGTCAGCGGCACCAAGACCTCTCGGTAGATCCTGACCGATTGGTTGGTGACCACTGGTCTAGGAGCAGGGGCAGGCAATAGGTGGCCCATGGGCTGAAGACAGTTCGCCGCTGGCAGGTCACCAGATGCTCTAGTTATCTGAGCATCTGAGGACAGGCAGGTAAATGAAGTGTCTGGCGGCCTGCCAGGTGTAATCCTAGAGAACTGTGTCCAGTCCCTGAGCCTCTTATCGCTCACCCATGTCTTGGAGGCTACTGAGTGGGGAAGATCTCAGAAACCACCCAGCAGCTCCTTGCTCCTTTTCTTCTCAATTTGCCCCTCTGGTTGGTCAAGTGTGTGGAAGGGGAAGGGAGAGAACAGAGCCAAAGGCCCTGAGACACCCGGCAGGGAACATGAAATGTTTGGGTTTCAGAAAAGCTGAAAGATCTACCCAGTGCAACAGGAAACTTGTGACTGGCCCAGAGGGAGGCAATGGGCTTTGGAGGCATTTTAAAGAAAAGAGCCAAAAGCTGTAGTGAGAAAGGAGCGGTGGTGAGGGTGGCGCAGCTGCCCTTCCCTGGGGTGATTTCTGCTCATTCCTGTTGAGGAGTTCATGGTTTTCCATTCATGCCTGTTCCTTGACCTGAGCCATTTTGTCCCTCAGCTGAACTCACGCAGTAGGAGGGAAAGAGGCTGAGCTTGGGTGAGGGATGGTATATTCCTGTCTCCATACTTGGAGATTTTCCTATTTTTCTTCCCTCTTCTTTGTAGTTTCCATATTTCACCTTATGCCCTCTAGGTTTTCCTCCCTGTCCTCATCCTCACCCTGCGCACCACTAGGGGGCTGTAGTACCAGCCACACATTAACCCCACCCTGAGTGAGGATGCTGGAGAGAGGAGGAGGGGGAATCTGCCCCTTCTCCCCACTTGGCCCACATGAATTCCACTCTCCTTTAAACTCAGCCCCCTTTACATCTCCATGCTAAGCCCCCTGCCTACACCGCTCACACCAGATCCACTCGGTTGCCTGCATTGTTACCAGCTCTCGTGATTTCAGTGTGAGTCTTACAATGATAGGTGCTTTGTTTGAAGCCCCAGCTGCTTGATGATCAGGATTAGGGGAGGATCTGAGCTTGCCTTCGAAAAAGTTTCCAGGCACCTGGCAGTAGAGAAAAGTTTGAAAAGATGCACCAAGTGCACGCTCAGGTTTTAAACAGCTAAAGATTTAAAAAGACATCTTTAAATAATCAAACACTCTTGACTTTTTATAGTTATGCTCATGGTTGCTGCAGACCTACATGAGATTTCTGGATGCTTGTGGGGGGACAACCGTAGGGCTGCCCTATGCAATAATAAGGGATGGAGACACCCCGACAGATGAAGTCTCAGTGGATATGTTAATACCAGCAGTTCTCAACCAATTTACCACTGTGGGCTGCACATTCAGCTCCCTGCGAGGGATGGGGACTGCATGCACCCACTAGATAAGCTACCTATATGATCATGAGGATGTCATACAACCCCAGCATCGTGCTGATTGGGCCACAAATAACCCGCAGACTGAGAACCATGTTTACACTGGAAATAAAAACCTTCAGCTGGTCTGCACCAGCTGACTTGGGCTCACAGGGCCCAGGCTAAGGGCCTGTAATTGCAGCTTAGGGCTTCAGGATTGGCCTGCAGCCAACATTCTAGGACTCTACAAGATGGGAGGGTCCCAGCATGTCTACACTTCAATTGCACACTCTGGAGCCCAGGCCCCTTAGCCCAGTTAGCTGGCACAGGGCAGCCGCAGGTGTCTAAAGGCACTTGGTGACCCAGCCTTAGGCTGTGTAGCAATGAGCAACATTGTTCAGGGCTTTACCATCATCCAGTCTGTGTAGTTGGGTCAAAGCTTTTTTATCTGCCTCTGCTATCAGTCACATTTCACACTGTGACCCGTTCCCCTTAATGCAAACAGTATATACCCCCATCGGGAATGGATGTGAAGCAACTTCCTTCCTTAGGATATGTCTACACGAGCCCCCTATTTTGAAATAGGGAGGCTAATATAGGCATTCGAAATTGCAAATCAAGTCCGGGATTTAAATATCCCACGCTTGATTTGCATCTTCCCAGCCAGTCCCCATTTTTTGAAATTTACAAGCCCTGACTAACTGCCTGCGTCTACACACAGCAGGGAACCAGTATTTCGGAATAAAGTCCTAAATCGAACTACCTGTTATTCCTCCTGCAATTGGAGTTATTCCTGCTGCAATTGGAGTGGATGCAGGCTCTGGGAGGGAGTTTGGGGGAAAGTTGGGGGGCAGGAGAAGAGGGGGGCAGCATTTATCTGGGGCTCCCCACTCTGTCAGTGGCACTGAGCAGGAAGGGATGCACTGGAGAAGGCGTACGGGTGCAGCAAACAGGGCTGAGGGAGAGACCCAGGCTCAAACTTTCCTGGAGCAGAGCCCCCAGACCAAGAATGTTGCTGGGGTCTGGGCACCATAGGTCCATATAACCCATTGCCTCTACCAGGGAGAGAGTCGTGTGCAGAGGAAACCGGGGACTTTGGATGGTCCCTTTTTCGATTTGGATTTTTTTCCCAGGGGAGGATACGGGCACTGTGAGGAATGCTGGTAGAGGTGGGGTGAGGTGGAACCAGGAGGATCTGGTCAGAATGGGCTGGGGAAGGGGCCATCACGTGGCCTTGGGCAGGACTGAGAAGAGGAGAGCAGCCCAACATCACGACAGCGACACAGTGGGACTAGGGGAGGTGGGTGGGGATTGTGGAGGAGGAGCAGAGTTACCAATGGTGTGACCATCAGCCCAGCCACTGACTGCCAGGTCTTAGCATGGGAGTCAATAAACACATGATGGGAAGTGTGGCCCAGCTTTTCTCTCATCCTTTGTGATAGCGACATTTCCTTTAACCATGCTTCTCCTTTTTAAAAGAAGCAAATACCAATCAACAGAGAATGTCGACTGAGCAGTTTCTTTCTGCAGTGAACACCCGGCTTTGCAAAGGGAAGTGGTCAACTGGGAGATTGAGAAACGTCATGCCATATATCTAGTCAGCGAGTGCTGGGGTTTCATTTTCAATTCCCACAATTAAGAAAGAGGGACCCTGACTGATCTCTTGAGGAAACCAGAATTTCTGAAAAAGAGATTCACCTGCTGGCAGAATCCAGACCATGAAGCTTTTCTCTGTTTTACTTTGGAGTCTTTTCCCAGGTGAGAATGACATGGGCTTTTTGTAGATCACATAACTATTGGGTTTGGAGAGATTACAAGCTTTGCCACCTTCACCAACTGATTTTGAAAGTCACAGGTATGCTCTGGTCATGGGTCTAAGTAACTGTCACGGGAGATGGACCTTTCAAAGTGTGCAGGATAGAGAAGCTTTCAGCACAGAATCTGTGTCAGCAGACTCATTTCTTTGCAGAGAAAGTGATCTATAAAGTCTAAGTAAGGAAAATTTAAGTTCAAAGGGAGAAGTTTAGCACAGATGGTCAAATAATGGAAAACAATATTACAATTCTTTGCTGAAAAATTACTAGCATTTGCAACAAATATTATTCACATCAAACTACAGTATTAGACCAGCTCTGGCGATGAACATGTAAAAATAGGAGGGGATACTGTATTGTAAACCCTACTGAAACCTTGCTATCAAAGACACCATAAAGTACTTGATACAAGTGTTTTTTAGGTTGTGCTTTGTCTATTTAGTATTTTTAAGTGACATTCAAAGGCAGCTTTTTTAAATAAAATAATCAAACAATAACTGTAGCAAAAGTGATTAAAAATACCAATTTGGAGCCTAATATTATAAACTAGCCAATTAGCCCATCATAACATGGGATTTTCAGTTCTCTCCTCCATGTTGGTCTTCTCTCCTGAGCCTCCGGTCTCTCACTCCATCTCTCTATCTCTCTCTCCTCCTCCTACTGCCTCCCCCTCTCTCTCTAAGCTCTCCTCTGCTTTCTGCCTCTCTCTCCGTCTCTCTCTTTCTCTTCTCCCCCTCCTGCCTCTCACTCTCTCTCTGCTCTCCTCTGTCTCCGTCAAGAATGCATGCTCATCCAGGCCCCGCCCCCTGGGCGTGTATGTCACTGCCCCACCCCCCTTCACCTCCCGCGGTGGCTCTCGGCTGACTTTTGTGCTGCTCAACCGGGCTGCCGTGCAGGAGCAAGCGGTGCAAACGGCCATTCTCTCTCTCCTCCTCCTACTGCCTCGCCCTCTCTCTCTCAGCTCTCATCCGCCTCCTGCCTCTCTCTCCATCTCTCTCTCTTTCTCTTCTCCCCCTCCCGCCTCTCGCTCTGGCTACGTCTACACTGGCAGCTTCTTGCGCAAGAACTCTTTTGCGGAAGAGTTCTTGTGCAAAAAGTCTTCCACAAGATCGCATCTACACTGGCATGTGCTTTTGCACAAGAAATGTGCTTTTGCGGAAGAGCATCCATGGCAGTGTGGACACTCTCTTCCGCAAGAAAGTTCTGATGGCCATTTTAACCAAAGGGGCTTCTTGCACAAGAAATTCATGTTGCCTGTCAACACTGCCCTCTTCTGGAAGAACTCTTGCACAGGAGGGCTTATTCCTCGTGGGGAGAGGAACAACTCTTCCAGCAGAAGCCCTGTTTTACAACGCTATACTGTACATTTACTTCTGGAAGAACGCTTGTGCAGTGTAGACAGCCGGCAAGTTTTTTTGGAAGAACAGCTGTTCTTCCGCAAGAAGCTGCCAGTATAGACGTAGTCTTGCTGTCCTCCGCCTCCTCTCTGCCTCCTCCATTCTCCTCTCTGTCTCCTCCGCGTCCTCTGTGTCTGCTCCGCTTTCCTCCTTTTCAATCCAGCGCCCATTCCTGACATCAGAGACGCACGCTCGTCCAGGCCCTGCCCCCTGGCTCTTCCCTCTGGGCATCACTGTTGTCTCCCGCCGTGGCGCTCGGCTGACTTCTGCACCACTCAGCCGGGCCACCGCGTGGGAGCAAGCGGCGCAAGTGGCCTTTTGGGCCCCGCGCTCCCCATGCAGCACCCCAGTGCTGCATGGGGAGCGCAGAACCCAAACGGCCATTTGCACCGCTTGTTCCCGCGCGGTGGCCCTGATGAGCGGTACAGAAGTCAGCCGAGTGCCACGACGGGAGGCAACAGCGCTGCCCAGAGGGAACAGCCAGCATTTCAGCGTTACAGAGTCACAGACATTGGCCTACTATATATATGATACCTGCCTATCCTTCATTTTCAGAACATGATTAATCCAACCAAATTACAGCAAGCCTGAGTCCCCATGAAACCAGCATGAGGGCTTCTATGCTTAACCTGAAGCACAGGAGTAAACCTTTCAGGATAGAGGTGTTGCTCTTTTCAGTCCCTTGTCTAGATTAGCATTTACAGATACTATGTGAGATCAAGCGAGCTAGCTCAGCCTAATTAACATCTTCCAAACTGTGTTTTATAACTTGCCAAACTAGTCCGGTTTATATCGATGAGCTCTCCTGGCATGTTGCACGTTGGGTATTCTCTGGAGAACAGAGCAACCAAACTAGGAGCCTGAACTGGAAAACCAAAACAAATCAACACTTTAGGTCAAATAGAAAACAAATGTTTCCTTTTGCAAAGTAGGTTTGAAATTGAACTACTCGTGTCAATATCCCCAATTTAAAAAATCCAAACACTTTGTTGAAGCAGAATGTTTGCTGCAGGAAATGTTCCTAGTGGAACTCTTACTAGTCAAAACTGTAATTCACTGTGGCCTCCCCTCTCAGCCCCTCTGAACCGCCAGCATGGGGCAAAGAGACATGAATGCCGATCAGAATCAAGACTCATGTCGAGGCCTCTCTTTTATACTGATTCATTAACCTGCTGAGAGCAGAGCAGCGCACACCCTTTGCATGCAGCCACCTGGCCCCTTCACCTGCTCCCAGCCAGGCTCAGGGGAGAGTGTCACTTGCTCTCCTTCCCATTGCACAGTGTTAAGAAGTCAGGTTTTTGGACAGGTAACCATGGAAACCCAGAAGCCGTAGACACCAACCCCCTGCCTGTCCTTCCAGACACTGAAGCATCGCCCCCTCTCTGGGCACTGAGGACTTGGCATTGCTGCTGGCAGCCAGAAGGGTGCCCGTGTCTCACTGTCTCTGTCTCTCGCAGGCTGCTGGGCATTGACGGGCCCCGGGTCAGTGCGCGGCCCCCCGGGCGGGTCGGTGACTGTGCGGTGCCGGTATGAGGAGGGCTACGAGAAGAATTCGAAGTACTGGTGCCGGGGACAAACGGGGTTTAGTACAAGGCTCTGTTCCACCACTCACGTAGTTGAGACCAGAGGCTCGGAGGCCGAGGTGACGCGGGGCACATTCTCCATCCGAGACAATCACACCCAGCGCGTGTTCACTGCGACCATGGAGAACCTGAGACTGGCCGACGCCGGCACTTACCAGTGCGGGGTAGAGAGCTCTGTGCTGCGTCCTGATCACAGGCACGTCGTGTTAGTCTTCGTCTCCCCAGGTAAATCCCGGCGCTGCCCCCGCCAGTGTCAGGGCTGCCGGGGTCGGGCACGGCCAGAGCTGCCTTGGGGCGGCAGAAGGGTGAAGGGCAGATCTGCTGTGACCCAGGCCCCGCAGCCCACTCTGCTCAGGGGCCTGGCCCAGAGCTGCGAGGGTCAGAGGGAGGGCGCTGCCCCCTGCTGTACTCCAGCCATGGAGCCCCTACGCTGTGCCCCACAGCACCGCCCAAGCCCCACAGCACCCCCTTGGGACACTCCCACTACTGAAGTCCTCAGGCTCAGCCCCTCCCCAGTCACTGGCCCAGCCCAGACAAGGTGTGGGCGTTTCCTCAGGGGGCAGAACTGGGCAGGGGCACAGCCCTGATGCATAAGGGGGGATGCGAGAGAAAGGGGGAAGGGGAGGCGCAGGGTAGATAGAACAGGAGGAGAGGTGGCAGCTGCCAGTCTCCATCCCCATCCCCTCTTTACTGTAGCCAGGTATCCCAAATAATTACAGGCCTGGGATGGGGGTAAGGGTGCAGCCAACAGCAGCAGAGACCTCAGTTTCCGTTTCATCACGAAGAAATGTTTTGCCACTTCCCGAAAGATAAAACAGAAACCTGCCCCGAATAACTGGAACATAGATCAAGACACTGAGGCCTTGCACTGCAGCTCCCTCTTTGTTAAAAACTCACTTAACATGAGAGTGCTGCTGGGGGTAACTTGCGACTCTTGCCCCTTATTCCAGCGCAGTGCAGGGGCCAGTTTTCTTTTCCAAAGAATTGGGGGTTCTTATGCTGAGATTATTGGTGCACAAAGAATTTTCATTTAGGCTCAGAGTTAGGGTTGTTAAGTGGGGATGGAATGTGCTTGAGAAGATTCCTTCATTTACTATGGGAATGTCTACACTGCTTCCGGTATCCAGTAATAGCTAGTCCACTTTGTGACAACATGCCTGTAATTTTGAAATATCTTTCAAAATAACAGGCGTGCTATTCTGATGTCCCTGTAAACCTCATTCCACAAAGAAAAGGGACATTTTAGAATAACAGTTTATTTTAAAATTTGGCAAAATAAGCTCTTTTGAAATACACTCAAAATAAGCTATGTAATTTGAGTAACTTGAATTGCGTATCTTATTTCAAGCTAAGGGTACAGTGTATACACACCCTATGTGGGCAGTGTAACGTCAATGATGTTCAGACGTGTCCCTTTCCTTGATTTTAATCACTTTAGGTTTGCAAAGGCTGTGACAAGTAAGTGATTTTTTTTTCACTCGGTGATTTTACCTGGCTTCTGGAAGGAAGGTTTTTTTAGTCCTAAAATTCTCCGTGTTTTTACACCTTCATCTTCTCTCCTGTGACTAAATGAAGACAGAGCCGTGTGTGGCTTTGTTTAAACAACTGAGCTGGGATGTATCAGTAGAGCAGTGGTCTCCAAACCATCTATCGGGATGGGTCGGTCGATCGTGGTGTCTCCAACAGTCGCTTTCTGGGTTCCCTCTCACCTGCAAGGTGCACAAGAAATTGTAGGTCCACCCTACTATCTGCAGAGCCCATGCAGCAGCACTCACCAACACTCACTTTCCTGCTGGAATGGAAGGTGAGTGGAAGTGGGGGCAATGGCCTGGTGGGTTCTGGCCTGGTCAAGTGGTGGGTGAGTGGTGGGCGAGTGCTGGAGCCAAAGCTTGGTGAGGCTCTCCCTGCTGGGCCAGCCACAGTGGATGGAACATCCCTCTAAAGCAGGCATGTCAAACTCGAAGCCTACTGAGGGCTGCACAAATGAGAACTGATAGCTTTCAGGGCCACCAAAGAATACATACTTCTACTGGAAAGTCATAATTATTTATTATTATGGATTATGTTTTAGGTATATTTTATAATTTTCAGGTCTTATTTTAATATAATACAATAATTTGATGCGTAAAATTATTATTTGCCCATATAAAATAATTTTTAATTTAAATATAAATTTAAGATACTTTTGAATGTTTTATATGATACATAACTTGTTTTGTTGAAATAAAAGTGAGTATAGACCATGTTTCATCAAATAGAACAGGCTTCTGTGAAAATTTCAGATACTTTGTAAGTTTGAGATTTTGCATGAACATATAATATTCATGCAATTTCAAATAATGATATATTTATTTATATAAAATTAATATACATTTTGTGATTTTATTTGGGAATAAATAAATAAATAAATAAAAATATTCCCCTCCTCTCCCCCAGAGCCACACTCCCATACCCCTGTTCTAACCTAATCCCCCTCCGCTCCCCCAGAGCCCCCCCCCCCGCTCTAACCCAATGCTTCATCCCTCCTCCAGAGCCAGGCACACCCCCCTCCAACCTAATGCCTCCCCCCTCTCCCAGAGCCAGGCACCACCATCCTAATGCCTCTCCCCTCCCCAGAGCCACCCCCAACCTAATGCTTCCTTCCTCCCCCAGTTCCCCCGAAACTAATGCCTCCCCCTCCCCCAGAGCCAGGCACTCCCAACCTAATGCCTCTCCCCTCTCCCAGAGCCAGGCACTCCCAGCCCCCCTAACCTAATGTCTGGGTCCCAGAGCCATTGCTGCTGCCACACATTTCTTCCTCAGGCACTGGGGCAGCATGAGCACAGCGTCCATCTGTGAGCAGGCACTTGATGCCTGTGCAGAATGGTCAGCTGGCTGTGAGCATGCGCTGGACTGCCCAGCGCAGAGCAGCCCGACCGGCCATGTGCACATGCTGGGTGCCATGCGCTAAGCAGCCCGGCCGGCCATGAGCAGTCACTGCGGTGCCGTGCACAGAGTGGCCAGTCAGCCGGCTGTGATCCGCACTCGGACACATGCTCTGAGCAGCCAGCAGGCCGCACTTTATTCTTTTATAAAAATGTAGTGGCGGGCCACAAAAAATTTCAATCGGGCCGCATGCAGCCCTCCAGAGGCCTGTTTGACATGCCTGCTCTAAAGTGTGCACCTGTGCAGTGCACACCAAAAATTTACCACCCGCCCACCTGAGAAGAGCCGTGCAGTGGCTTCTCATCTGCTCTGGAGTGGAGCAGCAGGACAGCCACCACGTGGCCCTGGCAGGGCTGCAGCTGTAGGCCACACCTCAGGCGGCTGCTCCTCAGGAGGCCCCAGTCAGGGCCAAAGCCAGAGCCACATGTGCAGCTGTGTGGCGGGAGGCAGCTGCTCCAGCGGCCCTGGCTGGAGTGGGAGTTGATCCTTCCAGGTGCAGCGTCTCTGCCTGTGGAGTGCCAGGCCCCACAGAGCTAGAGCAACCCCATTGGTTGATTGTAAGTACTAGGTGATGTTAAACCATTCACATCCCTATTTTGAATAGGAGTTTAATAGCTGGGCTTTATTGTTTTATATTGCGAGTGTGCGTGCATGCGTGTGTGTGCACGCATGTGCTAGGTTGGTTTTTGTTTTTTGCCACTCAGCTGGTGGCCTTTCTTGAGCTTTTAGAAGATTTTAAGTAAGAAGTTGGGGGGGGGTTGCATTTTATAGGAATATCCATAATTATTTTTAAATTATTATTATTTTAAAGCTTTATTTTAATGATAATTTTTATTGTTTTAGTTGCTTTATTATTGACAAAAGGATTTAGGGTGTTTATTTTGTGTTTCTTTTTATTTTCACTTATTTTATGTTTAATATTCAACATAAAATCACTTAAGAAAAAAAAAGTTTAACTTTGTGAAAGCTTCACGATACTTGAAGAGTTAACTTTTAAATTTAAAGCTGTCAGTAGATGCTTGCTGCCAGATAAAGAGTAGCTGTCAGTTTTGCAACCTTGAATAAAATATCTGCATGGATTTTTAGTGGAATTTTTAAAAAGCTTATCTATATCTATATTATATATAAATATATAATATATAAGCATCTATTTTATATATATTTTAAAGTGTTTTTTTTAATATAAGTTCCCTGGCTATGTTTATTATGAGGGACTAAATATTTCATACTTTCTTGGCTACGGTTGTGAGGTGTCCGGTTTTGAACCGGACAGTCTGGTATTTGAGCTTTCTGTCCAGGAAACAAATTGAGAAAACACAGGACATAAAAATATCCAGTATTTTCTAATTAAGTAAGTTTTATTATTGTCATGAGTATCAGTACGTAGTTGTGTACTGCCTGGCTGGTAGACACACTCACAGTGTGTGAGTGTGTCTACAGCCAGGCAGTACGCAACTACACAGTAGAGAGGAGATGGGGAGGGCGGGATGGAATACCATGCACGGGATGGGCAGCACCCTGGGATCTGCGTACGCCCAGGCCAGCCCCGCTCTCCGCCGGTCAGTTCCGCCCTCCGTCCCCCCCCCCCGCTTCTCCCGGCCAGCCCCACTCCCTGATGGCTGGTTCCCCCCCAGCCAGCCCCGCTCCCTCCATCGCCCTCCTGGCCAGCCCTCCTTCCTGCTGGCGGGTTCCCTCCCAGCCAGCCCCATTCCCCCCATAGCCCTGTTTCCTGCCAGCCAGTTCATTCCCCCAATCTCCCCCGGCCAGCCCCGCTTCCCCCGCTCCCCTCCTGACCAGCCCTGCTTCCCTCCCTGCTGGTCCTACCTCCATCTGAGATCAAGTGTGTCTGGTATTTTTTTGAAATCATCTGGTAACCCAACTCGTGGCTTGCCTTTTGCTAGTTAAAGTTTTGAACTTTTTTGTTTTTAAAATGATTTCAGACTTTCAAAGAGCTTTGGGGGGCATATGTATAAATTGCAAATTAAGAACATATGTAAGGAAAGTTGCTTATATTTCTAAACTGCTATTCAATTTCATATTTAAGCTTTGACTAAGGGTTTTTTTTTTCCAGCTGAGATCTCTTTTGGACTGGGCTTTGATAACTTCTGTATTTTAGCAATGTTTAGTTCCATCTTTTCCTTCCATGTTTCAGCCATCTCACCTTACCTAAATTTTTTAAAGTCAAACAGTGTAAATGGGATTGTTGTTGTACCTTCTACAACCATCACAATTCATTATTTACTGGCTCATTTGTTAGGAAGCCCCCATTTCCTTCAGAATGACTGTAAGGTCTCCTGTGTTGTGTGTGGTGACAAATCACATAGTGCAGGGGTGGTCAATAAGCAGATTGCGGGACAAAGACAGGACAGAACATTGAAAGTTAAGGTCAGCCATCGTTATAAAGATGTGTGGGTAAAAGTGCTGCTATAATAGTTCTTTTTATTCTTTGTGATTGGGAAAGGGCTGTGTTAGTATTCTTTCTTCCATAACGTGTGTGTGTGTGTGTGTCTGTGTGTTGGTTAGTAAGTGATAGGTGCAACAGTGGCACACATATGAACAAGCACACATGGCCTCAATCTTGCTGCACAAGACAAAACTCAGTCCACTCATGGATGGAAAATCTTAGAAGGAACACTGAGCCAGCTGCCCCCCCCTTTGCTCCGGCTGGAGCCAGGGCCTGGTGAAGCTCGCCCTGCTGGGGCACCCTTGGCGGGTGGAATGCTGCTGTCACCAGACCAGGATGCGTGGTGGTGGGGAGCTTCCCCCCTTTGCTCTGTGGGAGCACTGGCAGATAATGTGCAGTCACAGGTGAGGCTTGGTGAGTAGAGGACAAAATGTATAATTATAAATACTTGAATTTAGGTGTATATAGTATAAATGAAAAATAGATGGTTTATTCTACAACACTGTTTTGGGGTAGATCTTGGGTTGCAGGTAAACTCAGAAAGTGATCATGGCATGAAAAAGGTTGGTGACCACTGCACTAGACTATGAAATGAATGGAGTGAGTGATGCTGGCCCAGCTGATAGTGGAGCCTACAAACACCTGCCCCATTTAACACACACCTGACAAGTAGGGATGTTAAAATATGTTTAATTAAGTGACTGTGTAACAGCTGAAAATTTCAACGATTACAGGCAGGGCAGCAGTCGGCTCCCCGGGGCCCAGTGCATACAGGGAGCCGATATTAAGCTAGTTCCCTGCATGTACTGGAAGCCTGCATATAACTGTGCACATGGTTACACTTTCACATTCCTACTAATAAGATGCACATTTGTCATTTGCTACTGTCAGCCACGCATGCACGTACGGCCTGCCCACAACTGGAGTCAAGATAAAGCTCTCACTGTTCAAGAGCAGGGACAAGCCACCCTACCAAGTGCTACAGATTGCTGGGCACAAAAGCCCTGAAGCTAACATAGTCAAGGGAGTTTTTAACAGAGCTACATGCACTGGAAGGCCTCATTGTCTTCAGCTACGCTCCAGTTATCCAGAGCAGGTTTCTGTTTTATCGGCATGGAAGTGGCAAAAACTTAAGGGTGAATGTTCTGACAAAGCAAGAGCTTCATGAACAATCAGATTGTCCCAAACATGGGAGGCTGGGTGGATTTGTAAACTGGGCTGGCTCTGTCGTTATCTACAGATGTTTCTCCCAAAAGCCCAACTACAGATGTTCCACCCCAAAGCCCAACTATAGAGACACCACAAATAACAAAGCAGCCAGATTCACCTTCTCCAACAACGACTGAATCCAGCTTTTCCGCTAGCGCAGACACCACCCCTACACAGTGAGTGTCACCGCTCCTGCTCCGTATCTCCCTGGTCACTTCTCCCAATGCCCAGGCAGGATCCAAAGAGGAGTGACGTCCTGGGTGATAACATCCCATGGAAAAAGGAATGTTGCTTTTCTCAGCGAGAACCTGGAGGTGAATATGTAGGGAAATAGCCGTTCTAGATGCAGAGTAGCTCTGGCCATGGACTGTCTGGGTCTTGTCACATCAAACCGTAGAACAACACAAATAAATCCCCTAGGTAGATGCTGGGATTCCATATAAGGGCAGGGAGGGGAGCTGGGCTCAGTGTGTTGCATTTTCTATAATGAAACTCTTGGCACGTCTTCAGCCTGAGAGCCGCCCCGGTATGTTTTATTGGAGGCGTCTGGTGAAATCTACAGAGCTTCAGTGTTTTTATTGTATTTCTGCTGCACAGATTCGCCATCCTTATCCTGCTCCTGGGCTTATTGAAGGGCCTCATCTTCCTGTGCATAGTCTGTGCTGCCACTTGGGGGAGTGCGTGGTATCAGAGGAGCCGCAGGGAGATGGCGTCCAGACGGACACGGTGAGAACATGCTACACCCATACTATGGGGTGACACTCCATGGGGTGCTCAGTTCTACCTATACTGTGAGCTGAGCAATGGGCAGTGAGTTGTTGCATTGCCGGAGCAGGGGGCACTGTGGGGGGGGGGGCGTATAGTGACATATGGTGGCAGACCAAGTTACAATGTCCCTTCCATTCTCCCTCCTGCTTCAGAGATGGAGGAAACTGCCAGATCCACTGGTGTGGAGTATTTCCAGTGGTACATCAGCATGGGCATGGGCAGGAGAGATGTAAGGGGTGCTGTAGTACCCCAGGTTTTGGACGTTCCCAGCCTGCACTCACTCTCCAGTGACCCGGCCTGCCAGGGTCCTGCTAGCCACTAGGCCCTGATGTGAGCTCCCAGCCACCAGCCCCAAGTGCAGGATGCCAACTGCTGGGCATGAGGGCCTGTCTGCTGGGTCACATGGGTCCTGGCAGCCAGTCTCAGCGCTAGGGGGCAGTACGGGATACCTACAGCAGCAGGGGAGGGTGCAGCTCTGTTCCCCAACTCAAAAACTTGTTCAGCATCATTTTACATCAGCACAACCAGGCTGCCAGGGTCATGGAGGGAAGTGGCGCCAACAATCCACCCCTTCCCCGTCGTATAGCTCCTATGAGCATGTCTACACTGCAGCGCAAAGGTCAAATTAAGCTCTGTAACTTCAGCTACTTCAATTGCTTAGCTGAAGTCGAAATACCTTAATTCGGCTTTTGGGGCTGTCTACACAGGAAGAAGTTGAAGGAAGAGCGATTTCTCTTACTCCTCATGAAATGACGGTTACAGGAGTCGGAGTAAAAAGTTCTCCAGCTCAAATTTATTTCAAAATAACGGCTTGTTGTGAAGACCCGCTCTTTGATTTTTTAAAATGATGTCAGTTATTCTAAAATAACGCTGCTGTGTAGACGTACGCTAGGTGTCCTGTCCTCTACTGAGTCTGCTTCCTCTCCTGCGTGGCTGCCTCAGCTGTGCCCCCTAGTGGCCTGCTGCTGTACTAGCCTGGCCACGTTTTGACTTAAACCCTTAGGGCAGGGGTTCTCAAACTTGTGATACTGCGACCCCCCCCCAGTTGCTTGCGACCCCCCTCTCCATTGCTGCAACCACCCTCTCAGTTGCTCGCGACCCCCCTCTCAGTTGTTCGCAACCCCCCTCTAAGTTGCTCGTGACCCCCCGGGGGGTCAGGACCCACAGTTTGAGAAACGCTGCCTTAGAGTATGTCTACACTACAGTGTTATTTTGAAATATCTTATTTCTAAATAGTTATTTTGAAATAGCTTATTTCGAAATAACGCGTCTAGACACAAAATGCATTTCGAAACACTGATGGGACGCTGAATCACATTTAAGGCCAGCCGGAACCGGTTCTGTCAGGGCATCAAGTCAGGAGTTACCTTGTGTGGCTGCTGCCTGAGGCTAACTGAGACCTGTGCTTAAATGGACCCCCCCCCCCCCGCATAGCCAGTTCTAAGGTTTCCCTGCGTGCTTGCCTACCTTGATGAGGGACAGAAAAGCATTTTGTCTTTGCGTGCTCTGGTTGCCCTCACTCGGGACACCACAGCACTCTGCAACATGGAGCCAGAGCTGCTCCTGGGCACTCTGGTGCTTCTCTTGGATGTGTTGCTGTGAACCTGGCTGCACTGTCTGCAGGCTGCCATCCAGGAGGTCCATTGGGGGGCTGTCAGTATCCAGGAGGCCCTGCGGGAGACCTTCCACCCTGAGGAGCACTAAGAGCCTCCCTGGTCTGCCCCACTGGGGGCTTGTGCCTCATTCCTCCCACACGTCCTTCCACTTACCCCTCCCTAACCCCCCTTCCTGATGTCAAATAAAATACACAAACTCTCTTTATTTTCATGGACCCAAACTTTATTTTCATGGACACAGTTTTATTTAACAAAACTGGGGGGTGGGGGAATGAAACTCTGGTGAGACTGGGGAAAGAAGGCGGGAGAGGAAGAGGGAAGAAGAGAGGGTGAGAGAGGGGAGGGGGAAACCTGGGAGGAGGGAGTTGGAAGGGGGAAGCAAGGAGAAGAATGGGGAGGGGAAGCTCAGGGCTCAGGGTTGGGGGTCTCACTGGACCAACTTGATTTTCATGCAAACCT
The DNA here is from genome assembly GCA_032595735.1 of Pelochelys cantorii. NCBI lineage: Eukaryota > Metazoa > Chordata > Testudines > Trionychidae > Pelochelys > Pelochelys cantorii. The sequence goes on along the minus strand of CM064344.1, from coordinate 17,337,279 downwards.
GCTCCTGCGTTTGCATGTGGCCTTTGGTGGCCAGGATGGCAGCTATCCTGCCATAGATGGCCACGTCCCTCCTTCTAGTGCAGAGATCATGGACGTTGTGGGGCATCCCCCCCAAACCTGAATAAGGTCCACGTCTCCACCCTGGACCAGGAAGGTACCCTCGTTCTCCAGGCCCTGGCAGGCTCCTGGGAGCTGGCAGACTGCTCCTGGGGAGCGGTGGAGGGCTGGCTGCCAGTGGCTCGCTGGCTCATGTTTTGGGGCCACTGGGTCAGGGGCAGTGACTTAAAGTCAACTCTTTAAGGGCTCTGGGGTGGGGGGAGGGAGAGGAGTGTTCTTGGTTGAGGCTGGAGTGGCCACCAGGGCATCCTGGGAAGGCTGGGGGGCCCCTATTTTGATATACTTGTCTACACAGCACTTTTTTTGAAATAGCTATTTCAAATTTGGCATTATTCCTCGTAGAATGAGGTTTACCAAATTCGAAATAAGCCCTCCGCTATTTCCAATTAATTTTGAAATAGCAGTTTGGCTCTATAGACACTAGTGAAGTTATTTCAAAATAACTTTGCTGTGTAGACATACCCTTATATATAACTGGGATGAGTCTGAGTGGGAAGAAGGAGCCATCACTGCTCTATAGCCATGATCAGGGATTCCTAGAACCAGACTCACTCCCTGATGGGTGTCAGCAAAATGTTACTGGCCTCAAGTGTTTCTCATTCTGTCCTGGGGGGCTTCTGTGGGTTTTGTTGCAGTTCATGAACTGCCTCTTTGCAAGCAGAACCAGACGTAGCAGAAGAAGGCTGGTTTCCAGCTTCGGGCAAAGCATCCGACGCAAAGAACCCCATTTTCTTCTCCTCTCAAGTGAAGCTAATTCCCCCAGAGCATGGAGTCTGCTGGAGGTGTCTGTCTCTGTGTTTCCCAGACCAGGCTAACTAGGTTTGTATCACTTGAGGATCAAAGAGAAAAGCCCCCAGCTAAATGGAATCACATTTTCTCCTCAAGTGAAGACATTTAGGAAAGAAAACAGGCCCAACTGCAGAGACAGATTTCCACACAGCTTGGGTCCCAGTTGTCCATTTGTTTTCCCCGCCCCACTCCCTCTCTGACACAAGCCACAGTGCCCACAGACACCGACTGGGTAAATGTTGTAATAATGTGGAATAGTCTTTCCAACTCGTTCCTAGATTTGGGGAGGTGGCTGTGTTTATTTGTGTTTGTACGAGTTTGGTTTTATTTTCACTTTGTGGCAAATGTACCTGGATAGAATTTTTTTATGTGTAAGCAGGGTCTGAACGACTGCTTGCAATGCAGCCGGTTGAAAGGGGAGAGCAGCCCTCGGTGTGGTTATACTCACTCAAATTGTTTAGCCCTGCAAAATAATTAACTGTTGATATGTAAATAGAGCTCATGCTGGATTGGAGAAGGAATCCGGGATGTGGTTATATAAATCCAATTGATCCAGGCCTGATGGATAGTCAATTGTTGGAATGGAATGTAGTGTATTGTAACTAATTTGGCTGTTATGGGGTCACAAACCATGCTACCCCTAAATGTAGGAACTGTAAAATATGACACCAGTGCTTACAGGAGAGACACTGTCATTGTAAAGGGTCTCAGATGAACACACCTCCCCCTTCCAGATTTGAGTGGACTGAGTTGGGGGTAAGGGGCTTGAGTCAGCCAGCTATGTGACCACCAGGCATGAGCTCTAAGACTGGTTCAACCTTTCTCCTTTCCCCCTGTTCTAAGGATATACCTAAACAGACTCCATAAGGAATCTCTTTGTTATTCCAGTAGAGCTGAAATCTTATGGCGAGCCTAGGTGGTGGCTAAGAGTGGAAATCACTAAGAGCTGAAAGTCACTGGTTTGGCCTAGAGCCAGACCCATCATGATTGGCAGGCAGCTGGTAGGCACAGCGACCAGCGGGGTGGCTGGCAGGAGTGAGCAGCTGGTGGGAGTGACTGGCAGGCGGCTGGTAAGGGAAGTGGTAGGTGGCCAGCAGGGCCACTCGTGGGAGCCACCGGTTGCCGGCCGGCAGGAGCAGCAGCAGGTGGCCAGCAGGGTGACTGGCAGGAGCAAGTGTAACCCACACACCTAGTGTGGTTACTGAGTGGACTACAGGAGCAGTACAAAGGTGGCCTTGCCTCAGGCTCAGTGAGTGGAGTCATCAGTGTGAGGAATCTAGGTCCGCATTGTCTGGACAGAGCTGTAAGTAGGGCATTTGAAGTGGGGTATGGAGAAAGTTTGGGTATGTGAATGGGACCCTTACATTGTTGGACTAGTGAGCCTGAGAGGCAAAGGACATTGTTCAATCCATTTGAGCTGGGACGGTTACTTGTGGGTTGGTTATGAGCTCTAGTTGTGGTATTTTCCCAAGCTAATGCCATGTGACTTCTCTCCTTCTTTCAATAAAAGTTTCTTTTCTATGCTCAGACTCTGAGCTTGTGAGTGGGGAAGCATTGCCTCTCAGAGGTGTCCAGGCGTATGTGAATTTCCCAGGCTGCTGAGTGAGGGCTCGAACCGGTTCTGTGTGAGATGGATGAAAAGGAACCCCTAGATATTAAACCTGGCTCTGGCTGCTACCGGCGTTACCTGGCAGAAGGGTTACATATGGTTAGATAAGTACATACAATATTTTACCTTTAATTACTGGAACATTACAGTGGCCAAAATTGTCACACACTGAGTTGTAGTCCATGTTGGGCTGTTCTGAGCAAGAACGTGGACAAAGCATGAATTGACAGTAGACTTGTAAAAGATGAAGCTAGTAGAAAAGTGTTAGTTCGGCTAGTAAGCAATATGTGACTGTTTGCAGTATGGGAAGATTGTGATCTAGACAGGAACTGGCTATAAAAATTAGTGTGTTATCTGATCTGTAAACCAGCAGTATTTACTGTAGGAATGTATATAAGCTGATTCATGATTCTGTACAGTGAATGTGAGATATATCCTATGCCTGTCCCCTCCAGCTGAGCCTGATCAGCTCAGGTGTGATTTAATTTTATGCTAATAAAGAAATGTCAGTGATGCATTCGGAGTCAATCTGAGTTCTTGTGGGAACCAAGTGGGTCAGGTCCAGCAGCCTGGGCAGAGAACAGGTGGCCCACAGGCTGGACATAGTTTGCCACTGGCAGGTCACCAGATGCTTTATCTGAGTATCCGAGGACACGCAGGTAAATGAAGTGTCTGGTGGCCTGCCAAGTCTAACCCTGGAGAACTGTGTCCAGTCTCTGAGCTGCTTTTTGCTCACCCCTGTCTTGAAGGCTACTCAGGGGAGAAGGTCTCAGAAGCCACCACAACAGCTCCTTGCTCCCTTTCTTCTCCAATTCCCCCTCCGGTTTGTCAAGTGTGTGGAAAGGGCAGGGGGAGAACGGAGCCAAAGGCCCTGAGACACCCGGCAGGGAACATGAAATGTTCGGGTTTCAGAAAAGCTGAAGGATCTCCCAAGTCCAGCAGGAAACGTGTGACTGGCCCAGAGGGAGGCAATTGGCTTTGGAGGCATTTTAAAGAAAAGAGACTACAGCTTTATGGAGAAAGGAATGTTTCTGTGGGTGATGCAGCTGCCCTTCCCTGGGGTGATTTCTGACTCAGTCACTTCCATCCTCTCACACACACAGCAGGAGGAGGAAAGAGGCTAGGTTAGGGCGAGCATGTGGTATATTCCAGCCTCCATATTTGGAGATTTTCCTATTTCTCCTTCCCCCTTGCAGTTTCTATATTTCCTCTTGTGCCCGCTCGCCTTCCCTCCCAGTCCTCATCTCCACCACGTGGACCACTAGGGGAGCACCCCCCCCAAGCACCTGCATTAACCCCACAGTGAGGGCATGTCTACAATGGGAAGTTATTGTGAAATAACAAGATGAGTGTCCACACTACCAAGCCTGTTGTTTCAAAATAATAACTCCTGCTTGTGAAGAGGAATAAGCTTATTTCAAAATAGTTATTTCAGGAGTTATTATTTTGAAATAACTTGGTAGTGTAGTGAGGAAGCTGGAAGGAGAGAGGGGGGAATCGCTCCTTCTCCCCAGTTGGCCCACAGGAACTCCACTCTCCTTTAAACTCAGTGCCCATAGCACCTTCATGCTAATCCCCTGCCTTCACCACTCCCGCCAGATCCACTCGGTTGCCTGCAGTGTTACCAGCTCTTGTGATTTTAGTGTGAGTCGTACACTGATCGGTGTTTTGTTTAAAGCCCCAGCTACTGGATTATCAGAATTATGGGTGGATCTGAGCTTTCCTTAGAAAAAGTTTCCACGCTGCTGGCAGCAGAGAAAAGTTTAAAAGACAAGCCAAGTGCACCCTCAGGCTTCAAGCCACAGAAGATTTTTTAAACGATTTTTAAAAATACAGCGTTTAAAAAGGCATCTGTAAATAATCAAACACTTGAGATTTTAAAGCTAAGCTCGTGGTTGCTGCAGACCTACACGTGACTTCTGGATGCTCGTGCGGGGACAACCTCGGGGCTGCCCTATGCAATAATAAGGGGTGGAGACTCCCCAACAGCTGAAGGCTCAGTGGGTATGTTTCCATCAGCGGTTCTCAACCTATTTACCACTGTGGGCTGCACATGCAACTCTCTGCAAGTCATGTGGGGGGCCTGCACCCACTAGATAAGCTATCTGTATGGCCATGAGGACATCATACAACCCCAGCTGTGTGCTGATTGGGCCACAAGCAACCCACAGACTGAGAAGCACTGTTTATACTGGAAATAAAAACCTGTAGCTCGTCTGTGCCAGCTAGGGTTGCCAGGTATCTGGTATTGAAATTGAGAAAATACCGATATTTTCCGGCTTGACGCCTGATGGACAGGTGGTGGGGGTGGGGGAAGTGGCAGGGGAGCGGCTCAACAATTAAAGGGGCCGCGACTGCTTTTTTTTTTTTTCTTTGCTCAACAAAATTTTCTGGGCGCTTTTTTTTTTTGGGGGGGGGGGTCCGATATTTTTGGTGAAACCATCTGGCAACCCTAGTGCTAGCTGACTTCGGCCCACAGGGCCCAGGCTAAGGGCCTGTAACTGCAGCTTCAGAGTTCAGGCTTGGCCTTCAGCCAGAGTTCTAGGACTCTACAAGATGGGAGGGTCCCAGAATGTCTACACTGTAATTACACACCCTGGAGCCCAAGCTCCTTAGCTTAGTCAGCTGGCACAGGGCAGCCGTAGGTGTCTAAAGGCGCTTGGTGTCCCAGCCTTAGGCTGTATACCATCATCCAATCTGTGTAGTTGGATCAAAAGTTTTTTTAACAGCTTCTGATATCAGTCACATTCACGCTGCGACCTCCTCCCCTTAACGCACATAGTAAACATCCCCCTCAGGAAAAGAAGTCAAGCAACTTCCTCACCTGGTGAAACACCCACCTCTTCAAAGGGAAGTGGGCAGCTGAGTGAGGTAGAAACTTCCCATTACAGAACTGGCTCCTGAGTCTGCAGGTTTCCCCATCAACTGGTCTGAAAGGAGGGTCCCAGAGAACATAAGGACTCACAGGTGCCTGATGTTCTCAGGGAGCAGAGGTGGCATGTTTGTTGACATTTTTGGTGGTGCCCAGACCACTTCCAGCACCCCTCCCTAAGGCTCTGGGAGGGAGCTTGAGTGGTCATGCAGGCTCTGGGCTCGGGCAGGGGATTGATGTGCAGGGTGCAGGCTCTGGGAGGGAGTTTGGGTGCAGGAGCAGAGAGGGTCAAGCTCCAGCAGGGATTTGGGGGAAAGATGGGGTGTGGGAGGGGAAGGGGCAGCATTTACCTGCGGCTCCCTGCTCTGGCAGTGGCAGTGGGCCCTTTTAAATTGCCCAGGGATAGCAAACTGTGGGGGAGAGCCATTGGGGAAGGTGTATGGGGGTGGCAGGCAGGGCTGTGGGAGAGACAGAGCCCCAAGCTTTGCTGGAACAGGGCCCCCAGGCCAAGAATGTTCATGGGGTCTGGGCACCATGGATCCACATAACTCACTGCCCCTGCCAGGGAGAGAGTCATGTGCAGAGGAAACCTGGGCCATTGGAGGGTCCCTGTTTTGATTTGAATTCTTTTCCCAGGGGAGAAGGGTGTGGGCGCTGTGAGTGTTGCTGGACGCTCACTGCAGTGATTGGGCTTGGACAGTTTACAAGCTCTGCCAACTTCCACAGCAGAGCTGGGAAGCCCCAGGTAGGCTCCTGCAGTGGCTGCAGCCTACCACAGAGCTTAGCAACTGGGCAGGGAAGTAAAGACTTGATATCTGCACCTGTGGTGAAGATATTGTGGGTACTAGGCTTGTGGTGGTGGTTTGCTTGAATGGCTTGTGTGCACTGGCAATTTTTGCTATTACTTTCCAGCTCAGGGGTGTGAAGACACACTCACACTCACACACACACATGCAGCCTCAGTGCAGAAAGTTGCAGTGCTCTAAGGCACCAGTGTAGATGGTGCTACAGCGCTGAGTCCCCGGCATGACCTGGAGAACAAGGCTTGGGGCATGGGTCCCATTCCACGAGGCAGGGATACAGGGAAGCACCACAGAGGGCACAGGGTGATTTATATTAACCAGAAACCGGAGGGGACAGGAAGGGAGAGCCGGATGGCTCTGGAGATGAGGAACACAAAGAGAAAGCAGGGGGGAAGTGGCTGCAGAGTCAGCACCAAGCAGCAGGATCTGAGGGGTGGCAGCTGATAGAGGTGGGGTGAGGTGGAACCAGGAGGGTCTGTCCAGAATGGGTTCGGGGAGGGGTCATCAAGCAGCCTGGGGCAGGACTGAGAAGAGGAGAGCAGCGCAACACCAAGGCAGCGGCGAGGTGGGAGGGGATAGTGGAGGAGGAGCAGAGTTAGCAATGGTGTAACCATCAGCCCAGCCACCGAGTGGGGATGGCAGGGGAGGTGCAAACTGTCCCAAGGCCACAATGCATCAGGGAGCAGCTGCTGGGGAGACGTGGCCTAAGCCGAGACTCAGGAGGGGTTGAGTCAATGTGCTCTCAGCAGGCAAAGGAGCCTAGGACAGGTACAGTCTTCAGGCCCTAGAATGAGCCCAGAGGCAGGAGGGTCCCTAAGGAAGTGGGGCTAGGAAAGAGACAAGGACTCTGCTCTGGGGGACAGGTTCCTGCTGCTGAATGTGTTTAAATTCATACAAAAGGTCCAGAGAAGAGCCCCCAGGGAACAAACTCAAGGGAGCAGAGCCCTTAAGTGTGGGCACAATTTGCATTGCTGCTCCCGATCTATGCTAGGAATTTGTGCTATGTTGACTCTTGAGATTTCATAACAGCTATCATGATATTTGGTGCTTGTCTTTAAGCCCCGGCTCCTGGAGTCATGTGATTACTAGAGAATCGATGCTTTGATTTACAGGAACGCACGGTGCTAGTCCTTGTGGCTGCAAAGAAAAGTTTGAAAACATCACCAAGTGCCCCCTAAAAGTCCTAAACCAGAAGATAAAGACAAAGATCCCCAAATATGTTAGTTTTAGAAACCATATGGCATTGGAATGCTTGAGTTTGCACCAGTTCATCTATAATCTCTGTAGCTGTGCCTGCCGCTAAGCTTCAGTGCAGATAAAGTCTTAGCATGGCAGTCAGGAAACACATTAGGGGAACTGTGGCCCGTGCCTCCCCTTTTTAAAAAAAGAAGTAAATGCCAGACACAGGAGACTGTAGACTGAGCAACTTCTTTCTGCAGTGAATGCCGCCTTTTCAAAGCGAAATCATCAACTGAGCGATCTAGAAACTCTGCGCCACACAGCTAGACAATGTGTTTTGGGGGTTCATTTTTATATCCCACAGTTAAGAAAGAGGGTCCCTGACAGATCTCGTGAAGATCCCAGATTCTTTGGAGAAGAGATTCACTGACTGATGGGACCTGGACCATGAGGCTTTTCCCTGTTTTACTTTGGATTCTTTTCCCAGGTGAGAATGACATGGGCTTTTTGTAGATCACCAGAAATACAACACAACTATTGGGTTTGCACAGGTTACAAGCTTTGCCAGCTTCACCACCTGAGCTTGAAAGTTTCAGATATGCTCTTGCTGTGGGTCTAACTCCCAGGAGATGGAGCTTACCAAGTGGGCAGGACAGGAACGCTTTCAGCACAGAATCGCGTCTGCAAAGAAATGTGTCTGCTGAGAGAGATATCTGTGAAGGAAAATTGTAGCTCAAAGGGAGAATTTTTCAGAACATTCTCAGCACAGTAGGTCTATTTATGGAAACAATTATTTATTACAATTCTTTGAAAAATGACTAGTATGTGTAACAAATATTCACAACAGACTATTGAACTAGCTCTGGTGATGAACAAGTGAAAATAGGAGGGGATAGTGCCATAAGCCCTATTTATTAACCTGCTGAGAGCAGAGCAGCCCACACCCTTCACATGCCGGCCACCTGCCTCCTTCACCTGATTCTAGGCAGGCCCAGGGAAGAGTGTCACTTGCTCTTGTTCTCTTTGCACAGGGGACCATGGAAACCCAGACGCTGCACAGTGACTCCCTGCCCAGCCATCCAGACATTCAAGCATCACCCCCATTTACCCCCCTGTCTCCAGGCACTGGGGGCATGGCATTGCTGCTGGCAGCCAGAAGGGTGCCTGTGTCTCACTGTCTCTGTTTCTTACAGGCTGCTGGGCAGTGACGGGCCCTGGGTCAGTGCATGGCCGCCCGGGCGGGTCGGTGCCTGTGCAGTGCCGGTATGAGAAGGGCTATGAGGATTATTCGAAGTTCTGGTGCCAGGAAGCAACTTGGCTAGGAATCTGGCGCTGTTCCAACAGTCACGTAGTTGAGACCACAGAGTCGGAGGTTGAGGTGACTTGGGACAGAGTCTCCATCCGAGACAATCACACCGAGCACGTGTTCACTGTGACCATGGAGCGCCTGATGCTGGACGGTGCCGGCACTTACCTCTGTGGGGTAACAAGGACTGGGTTTGATCTCACGGACACTTTGTCAGTCTTCATCTCTCCAGGTAAATCCCTGCGCTGCCCCCACCAGGGTCAGGGCTGCCGGGGTCGGACACGGCCAGAGCTGCCTTGGGGTGGCAGAAGGGAGACGAGGTGCCTATTGGAGTCCAGGAGGTGGGCAGGCATTAGTCGGCCCACATCTAAAGGACATCCCCCCAGCCTATGGGGAGGGTCCACTGAGCCCAGAAAACCAAATAATTACTTGGGACAAATAAAGATAAAACAGGGACGGGTGTGAGGGTCAAAGGACTAAAACAAAGGAACTGGATGGGGACACCGAGGAGAGAACCCCGGACAGCGCCCACTGCCCCTCGCAGGTCGAGAGAGAGCCAGCAGACGCCGCCCAGTGGAACTCTGCCTGGATTCATGAGCTGATGCAGGAATGGAAACAGGCCCACCGTTGCAGCCCCCTCCCCCAGCCAACCTCTGCTCCCTGGTTTTATAAATTATCATCTTGGCGATAGCCAGGAGGAGGTTGACCAGGAGGTCTTGTGACTTTGTGGGGCCACGGATGGGGTGTGCATAGATTAGTAGGTGAGGGGAGTAGTGCAGCCAGAACCTCAACAATAGGTTCGAAAGAGGGGCTGTAGCCTGGTGCACTCCAGGTAGACGTGCACCAGGGTCTCCCTCTCACCACAGAAGGGGCAAGTGTCAGGGACGGGGGTGAACCACACCAAGCACACGCCTGTGCTCACAGAGCTATGGAGGATTCTCCAACTGATGTCCCCGTGGAATAGACACTGGCCCACTGGAGCTCCCCACCCTCTACTGGTGATAGGAGGTCCCTCCACTTGGTGTCTGGGCAGGACACGAGGGTGGGGAAGTGGAGCATGTGACGCACGAGCGTGTACAGATGACTCTTTGGCAAAGCTCTGAAGGAGACGGGCTGTATCGCATGCGGCCGGCTCGGGTGACAAGGGGGAGGCGGTCGGGAAGGTACATGGGGCCGGGGGCCGATGAAGAGATCAGGAGGGTCAGGGGTGAGGGGCGGGTGGGGTGCACCCTCTCGCTGGACCCTGTCGAGATAAACCCGAGCAGTGGGTGGCAAAGCATCCCTCACCTCCTGAAGTACACGCCAGGGAGTACGTAGGGTGGAGAGCCCCATGCGCTGGGCGAGTGCTGGAGGATCCTCCCAGTCTCCCAGGTCATAGTCCAGGTCTCCGATCCTGGTGACTTCTGCCAGGACCAGCCGCTAGTGCACCAAAGGGAAGGGTGACGGGGTGTCTAAGCAGGCAGATCTGCTGTAATCCAGGGGTGCCAGACCCCACAGCCCACTCTGCTCAGGGGCCTGGCCCAGAGCTGTGAGGGCTCAAAGGGAGGGCGCTGCCACCTTCTGCATTCCAGCCATCGAGCCCCTCCCCTGTGCCACACAGCACCTTTGCTCAGCACCACCAAAGTCCCTGCCAAGCCCCACAGCGCCCCCTTGGGACAACAGCTGATCTCTCCTGCTACTGAGGTCCACGGACTCAGCCCCTCGCCAGTCACTGGCAGAGCTGAGACGAGGTGTGGGAACCTCCCCAGGAAAGGCAGAACTGGGCAGCAGCCCAACCCTGATGGACAAGTGGAAGAGGAGGAGACGGGATGAAAGAAAAAGAGAGATGGGAGGCACAGGGTAGATAGAGCAGGAAGAGAGGTGGCAGCTGCCAATCTCCATACCCATTCTCCTTTTACTGTAGCCAGGTATCCCAAATATTTTGAGGGGTGGTGTTGGGGGAAGGGTGCAGCCAACTGCAGCAGAGACCTCAGTTTAAGTTTCATCCTGAAGAAATGTTTTGCCACCTCTTTGCAAATGAAACAGAAACCTGCCCTGAATAAACGCAATGTAATTCAAGACACTGAGGCCTTCCAGCGCAGCTTTTTTTAAAAAACTCACTTAAAATGAAAGTGCTGCTGCAGGCAACTGGCATCTCTTGCCCCTTATTCCAGCACAGTGCAGGGGGGCAATTTTCTTTTCCAAAGGTTCCTATGCTGAGATTATTGGTGCACAAAGAATTCTCATTTGGGCTCAGAGTTAGAGTTGTTACATTGTGATGAAATGTGCTTTATTTACGATGTGGGCAGTGTAATGGCAGTGATGTTCAGACGTGTCCCTTTTCTCGATTTTAACTGACTGTGATTTGCAATGGCTGTGACGGGTAAGTGATTTTTTGTCACTTGGTGGTTTTACCTGTTTTCGGGGAAAGAAGGTTTTTTTTATTCCTAAAATTCTCAGTGTTTTTACACCTTCATCTTCCCTCCTGTGATTAAATGAAGACAGAGCCATGTGTGACTTTGTTTAAATAACTGAGCTGGGAGGTATCGCTAAATTATGAAATGAATGGAGTGAGTGATGCTGGCACAGCTGACAGTGGAGCCTACAAACACCTTTTAAAGCACACCTAACAAGATGCACATTCGTTATTTGGCATGCCCAGCCTGCCTGTAATAGGAGTCAAGCAGGGACAATCCACCCTACCAAGTGCTATGCAGATGGCTGGAAACAGAAGTTGATATAGCCCAGGGAGTATTTAAAAGTGCTACCTTCACTTGAAGACTTCAATGTCTTGATCCACTTTCTGTTTATTCAGGAAGGTTTCTGTTTTATCTGTAAAGAGGTGGCAAAAAATTTCTTAAGCATGAAACTTAAGCCTGAAGGTTCTGACACCGGAAGAACTTCATAAACAATCAGACGTGTGCCAAACATTTTGGGCGGAGTAGATTTGTAAAGCAGACTGGACTTCTGTTTGCATCTACAGCTGTTTCTTCCCCAATCCCAACTTCAGGAACGACAAAGCAGCCAGATTTGCCTTCCTCCACAAATACTGAATCCAGCTTCTCTTCTAGCGCAGACACCAACTCTGCACATTGAGTGCCACTGCTCCTGCCCCATGTCTCTCTGGCCACTGCTCCCAATGCCCAGGCAGGATCCATCTGCAGAGGCACAAAGAGCAGTGACGTCCTGGGTGATAACGTCCCATGGAAAAAGGAACGTTGCTTTTCTTAGCAAGAACCTGGAGGTGTAGTGGGGCTGGACCCATACGTAGAGAAATGGCCATTTTAGATGCAGAGTAGCTCTGGCCGGGGGCTGTCTGGGTCCTGTCACATGAGGTTGTAGAACAGCATGAATGAATCCCCTAGGGAGGAGCTGGGGTTCCATATTAAGGCAGGGAGGGGCTCGTTGTGTTGCATCTTCTACAATGAAATTCGGGACATGTCTTCAGCCTGAGAGCCACCCTGGAATGTTGTATTGGAGGCGTCTGGTCAAATCTACAGAGTTTTAGTGTTTCTATTGTATTTCCACTGCACAGATTCACCATCCTTATCCTGCCCCTGGGCTTATTGAAGGGCCTTATCTTCCTGTGCATAGTCTGTGCTGCCATCTGGGTGAGCATGTGGTACCGGAGGACCTGCCAGGAGTTGGTGCCCAGACAGACACAGTGAGACCATGTAACACTCTCACTATGGGGTGACACTCTCCTTTGGATTGTTCTCCATCCTCTCTTGAACAACAAGAAAACAATGACTGTGTACACACTGCAATGCGAATTTGTTGGGGGAAACTCCCAGTTTTGGCAACAACATCCACCCCTATGAGAGAATTTTTTTCACTTCTCCTACCTTTATTGGACCCTGCTGTTTGTTTTGTTGACAGAACTGGCTTCCTCCAGTATCCCACAATGCCTGACCTGACTGATGTACTCCAGGTTTGGATCTCTGCTGCCTTGTAGGCATGTCCCCCTCCCTTTTCAAAGCTCTGGGAAGTATCTGACAGCTGAGCGAGCTACTCTTGTTCCAGGAACAAAGAGCAAATCATTGCACTGCTCCTGTTCTGCCCTGCACTAGAAACACAGAAGCAGGCAGACTACTGCTAGAGGGGGAGGAGAAAAGGCTTTGACATTCCTCAGCACAGGAAGCTCAGGGCTGCCCCCACCAGCTGAAGAGGCTGCGGGAGAACTCGTAGGGAATCCCAAGATATGCAGAGATCATCTCTGCTGTCTCACCGCACTGCACCATGGGATCTATACACAGAGCTATCCTGTCCATAGGATGGTTCAGGGCATCCGCCCCAGGCCTGTGCTTTGGATGGCCCTGTGGTTGCTGCCTCAACCTTGGTCTGGCCGCAGGTGTCCCCTCCCCCCCCCACTCACCACAGTGGTAGGAGCCACAGGAAACAGAGCGATGCAGCAGCCTGCTCCAGGCCTTGCTGCTACCCTATGTGAGCCCCCCTCCCTCCCCCAGTAATCCCCCAGGTTGTGTAACTCAGGGGAGGGGGTTCCCAAGAAGCAGACCAATAGGAGTAGAAAGGGCAGGATGGGTGGAACAGGGGCAAGAAAAGATGAGCCAGGGGCAGAGAAAGGGCAGGGCTTAGGGAAAGGGGTGCATTGGGAGCAAGGCCTGGAGCAGAAGGGGCCCTGAATCTGCCTGGAGAAGGCCCTGTGCATACCTGCCGTGCGTTGCTCAAACTGTAAATGATGCCCCCAGTGTGGACAAGATCTGTTGACAGAGGGAGCAAGTGTTTTGCAAATTTTGGGGTGTCGTCCGTTTTGTTGACTTCACTTGGTAGTGTAGACATAGCCTCCATCAGTGACCCAAACCACAGGGTCAGAGTCAGCTGGGACAGAGGCTGCCCCTGAGTAAGTGGGACTCTACATAGTCATAGGCCTTGTCTGCCTTCCACCCCCTTCAGCATCTATCTACTTCAGCTGCACAAATAGTGTAGTGAAGTTCACATACTCACCGTGGCATTTTTCGTCTGGTAAGATTGACTGGGGTTGCATTTCCATCTATGCCAGCCACACTTCTCATCTTGGTGGAATACTGGCGCCAATGGGGGCACACTCAGAGATTGATTTATCGTGTCTTCAGCAGATGCAAGAAATCGATGGCCCAGTGGAACAATCGCCACAGTTTCAATTCATTGGCGTAGTGGAGACATGGTCATCGTAACATTAGGTCAAATGAGGGAACTGCCACGAGCTGTCCCCCAGTGGAATTCCGTCTCTCCTTTAATTTCAACTATCCCAGACCTGTTAACCTTGCAAAGTCATGTCATTTCTCAGGCTTCTGGGGCATGTCTACGCTATGAAATAAGGTTGAAGCTAATCTGGTCGATTTTTGAGCTCCCAATTTTGCATTTGTATGAGTTTGGTTGTATTTTTAGTTTATGGCAAATGCCCTAGATAGATTATTTCTTTATGTTTAGATAAGCACATACAATATTTTACGTTTAATTACTGGAACATTACAGTGACCAAAATTGCCACACACTGAATTGTAGTCCGTGTCGGACTGTTCTGGGCAAGGACATGGACAAAGCATGAATTGACAGTAGACCTGTAAATATGTAAAAGATGCAGCTAGTGGAAAAGAGACAGTAGGATTGTAAGCAACATGTGATTGCTTCCAGCATGTGAACAGCTTGAGATCTAATTGGCTACAAAAATTAGTGTGTGATCTGATCTGTTAACGAGTAGTATTTAGTGTCAGAGTGTATATAAGCTGATTATTGATTCTGTATAGGGGATGTGTGGTATATCCCATACATGTACCCTCCCTCTGGACTTGAGCCTGATCAGCTCAGGTGTGGTTTGATTTTATGCCAATAAAGAAATGTCAGTGATGCATTCGGAGTCAAGCTGAGTTCTTGTGGGAACCAAGTGGGTCAGGTCCAGGAGCCAGGACGGGCAGTAGGCAGCCCATGGGCTGGACACATTTGGCCACTGGCAGATCACTAGATACTTTAGTTATCTGAGTATCTGCAGACACGCAGGTAAATGAAGTGTCTGGCGGCCTGCCAGGTCTAATCCTGGAGAACTCTGTCCAGTTCTTGACCTCTTTTCGCTCACCCCGTCTTGGAGGCTACTCAGGGAAGAAGGTCTCAGAAGCCGCCCCAGAAGCGCCTCGCTCCCTTTCTGCTCCATTTCCCCCTCTGGTTGGTCAAGTGTGTGGAAGAGAGAACAGAGCCAAAGGCCCTGAGACACCAGGCAGGGAACATGAAATGTTCGGGTTTCCGAAAAGCTGAAGGATCTACCAAGTCCAGCAGGAAATGTGTGACTGGCTCAGAAGGAGGCCATTGGCTCTGGAGGCATTTTAAAGAAAAGAGGCAAAAGCTGTAGTGAGAAAGGAGCGATGGTGAGGGTGGCACAGCTGCCCTTCCCTAGGGTGATTTCTGCTCCTTCCAGCCGAGGAGTTCATGGTTTTCTCTTCATATCTGTTCCTTTACCTGAGCCATTTCGCCTCTCAGCTGGACTTAAAGTCACTTCCATCCTCTCACACACAGCAGTAGGAGGGAAAGAGGCTAAGTTGGGGGTGAGCGTGTGGTATATTCCTATCTCCATACTTGGAGATTTTCCTATTTTTCCTTCACCCTCCTTGTAATTTCCATATTTCCCCTTGGGTGCGTCTACCCACCACCCTTACCTCGAAATAAACTACATTATTTGCGCTACGCCAATTGTGTAGTTAATTTTGAGGTAATTTCAAAATAAGGCGCTATTCTGAAATGTCCCTTAACCCTCGTGCAATGAGGTTTACAGGGATGTCGGAATGGCGAGCCCAGTATATTTCAATATAACAGGTTTGCTCTTAAGACGCTGAATAGGATCCTGAAATAGCTCCGCAGTGTAGACATAGCCCTTGTGCCCTGTAGGCTTTTCTCCCTGTTTTCTTCTCTACCGTATGCACCACAAGGGGGAGTAGTCCCCCCACACACACTAGCACCTGCATTAAACCCACACAGAGGGTATGTCTACACTGCCACCCTAGTTTGAACTAGGGTGGCTAATGTAGGCATTCGAACGTGCAAATGAAGCCTGGGATTTAAATATCCTGGGCTTTATTTGCATGTTCCCGGGCGCCGCCATTTTTAAATGCCCTGTAGTTTGAACTCCCTGCTTGCGGCTATACGCGGCACGGGCTAGGTAGTTCGAATTAAAGCTCCTAATTCGAACTACCGTTACCCCTCATAGCTCCTGGATGATCAGAATTATGGGAGGATCTGCGCTTTCCTTAGAAAAACAGAAAAAATGTTCCCAGGCACATGGCAGTAGAGAAAAGTTTGAAAAGACAAGCCAAGTGCACCCTCAGGTTTCAAACAATAGATTTTAAAATGGGGCATCGTGAGATTTTAAAGCTAAGCCGATGGTTGCTGCAGACATACACATGATTTCTGAATGCCTGAGGGGGGACAACCTCAGGGTTGTCCTATGCAATAATAAGGGAGTTGGGAGACACCCCAATAGCTGAAGCCTCAGAGATAAGTTTACATCAGCAGTTCTCAACCTATTTACCACTGTGGGCTGATTATGCCATTCTCTGCGTGTTATGTGGGCTGTATGCACAGAATAGATAAGCTCAAGACAGTTAACTCCAAAGCAGACTGTGAAGAGCTTCAAAAGGATCTCACAAAACTAGGTGACTGGGCAACAACAACATGGCAGATGAATTTTAATGTTGACAAATGCAAAGTAATGCCTATTGGAAAACATAGTTCAACTATACATATACAATGATGGGACTAAATTAGCTGTCACCACTCAAGAGAGAGATCTAGAGTCACTGTGGCTTGTTCTCCAAAAACATCCACTCAATGTGCAGTGGCAGTCAAAAAAGCAAACAGAATGGGATTTAAAAAGGGATAGAGAATCAGAGAGGGTATGTCTACACTGCCACCCTAGTTCGAACTAGGATGGCTAATGTAGTCATTCGACGTTGCAAATGAAGCCCAGGATTTAAATATCCTGGGCTTCATTTGCATCTTGCCGGGTGGGCGCCATTTTTAAATGCCCTTAGTTCGAACTCCGTGCCCACGGCTACACGCGGCACGGAGTAGGTAGTTTGAATTAGGATCTCTAATTCGAACTACCGGTACACCTCGTTCCACGAGGAATACTGGTAGTTCGAATTAGAGATCCTAATTCGAACTACCTACTCCGTGCCGCATGTAGCCGCGGGCACGGAGTTCGAACTAAGGGCATTTAAAAATGGCGCCCGCCCGGCAAGATGCAAATGAAGCCCAGGATATTTAAATCCCGGGCTTCATTTGCAACTTCGAATGACTACATTAGCCACCCTAGTTTGAACTAGGGTGGCAGTGTAGACATACCCAGAGAGAATATCTTATTGCCTCTATATAAATCCTTGAATACTATATGCAGATGTGTTCATCTCAAAAAAGACAACTTGGCATTGGAAAAAGTTCAGAAAAGGGCAACAAAAATGATTAGGGGTTTGGAACGGCTGCCATATGAGGAGAGATTAATTAAGACTGGGATTTTTAATCTTAGAAAAGAGGAGACTAAGGGGGATATGATCGAGGTCTGTAAAATCTTGACTAGTGTGGAGAAAGTGAATAAGGAAAAGTTATTTACTTGTTCCCATAACACAAGAATTAGAGGTCACCAAATGAAATTAATAAGTGGCAGGTTTAAACCAAACAAAAGGAAGTATTTCTTCCCACAACACACAGTCAACCTGTGGAACTCCTTGCCAGAGGATGTTGCAAAGACTAGAACTTTAACAGAGTTCAAAAAGGAGCTAGATAGATTCGTGGAGGTTAGGTTCATCAATGGCTGTTAACCTGGATGGGGCAGGGATGGTGTCCCTAGCCTCTGTTTGTCAGTGCTGGGAATGGGTGACAGAGGATGGATTACTTGATGATACCTGTTCTGTTCAGTCCCTCAGAGGCACCGTGGATTAGCTGCTGTCAGAAGACAGGTTCTGGGCTAGATGGACTTTGATCTGACCCAGTGTGGCCCATTTTTATGTTCTTACCAGTATGGCCGTGAGGATGTTTTACCACCCACAGTTGTGTGCTGATTGGGTCACAGGCTGAGGATCTCCAGCACACATGGCAATTAAAAACCTGCAGATGCTCTGTGCCAGCTGACTCGAGCACGCCAGGCCCAGGCTAAGGGCCTGTAACTTCAGTGTAGGGTTCAGGCTTGGCCATGATTCTAGGATCCTGCAAGGTGGGAGGATCCCAGAGCTCAGGTTACTGCCTGTACTTGCGTGTCTACATGGCAATTACACAGCCCAGAGCCCAGGCCCCTGAGCCCAGTTAGCTGGCACCAGGCAGCCGCAGGTGTCTAAAGGCACTTGGTGACCCAGCCTTAGGCTGTGTAGCAATGAGCGACATTGTTCAGGGCTCAACCATCATCCAATCTGTGTAGTTGGGTCAAAGTTTTTTTTATCAGTCACATTTCATGCTGTGACCTCCTGCCCCTTAATGCAAACACCATCCTTGGGAATGGGCGTCAAGCTACTTCCTCCCCTAGTGAAATACCCACCTCTGAAAAGGGAAGTGGGCAGCTGAGAGAGCTAGAAACTTCGCATTACATAACTGGTCCCAGAGTCTGCAGGTTTCACCTTCAACGGCTCTGAAAGGAGCGTCCCAGCTGTCTCACAGAAACCTGATTTTCCCAGAGAGAGAGTCAAATGCAGAGGAAACCAGGACCATGAAGCTTGTCCTCATCGGAATGTGGATTCTTTTCCCAGGTTAGGAGGACGTGGGCGCTGGGTGGGTTGCTGGAAATACACTTCAGTGACTGGGCTTGCACAGTTTACAAGTTTCAGAGGAGTAGTGGGGTTAGTCTGTTTCAGCAAAAACAAACAGGGTGTCATGAGACATGCCGGCAGGCCTGCCTGCAGCCTCAGAGAGCAGGAATAGAAGTGTCCATCTTAGCAGTACACAGCAGAGCCTGGTACCCTGCCAGCATAAACCCCAAGTGTTCCTTATCAGATGGCCTTCATTGGCCACAACTCCCTGTGCTTGCTAGCTGAGAGCCAACTATGGGATAGATAACATGACCTCAGTTCTCAGCCCCGTGGGAACATTAAAAGTGGTACCGTCACAGCCCCCCTGCCGGAGTACCTCCTGATACTCCGGCATATCCGATAATCCAGCACCCCCTGGGTCCCAAAGGTGCTGGATTATTGGAAGTCTACTGTACATTATCCCCAATCAGCTTGGTGTTGAAGTGAATCCCATAATCTTGTCTCTCCTTTGGCCCTGTGAGCTGACAATGGGGTCTGGTGGCACCTTAAAGGCTAACAACTTTATTATGGCATAAGTTTGTGTAGCATAAGAGGTGAGAAGCCCCACCGAGGCTCCTGCAGTGGTTGCAGCCTATGGGAGATGAAGCCTACAAACCAGGAAGAGAAGATTTGCAATCTGCACCCTAAGAAAGCTCTCTGTGGAGAACACTGGGGAGGAGGGTCCTAGGCTCGTGGTAGTTGTTTGCTTCCTTTAAAGCTCTGCCCAGACAGTCGTGTGAATGTGAGAGAATCTCAGTGCTCCTTAAATCAAACACAAGAGTGGGGCGAGCAGAGAAAAACTGCCATGAGTGCAGCCTAAAGACAAATCCAGAAAGGCAGGACAAGAGACGCCCCAGTGTTTAAAATCTGCTGAACCTTCTGCTTGGGAAGGATGGGCCTGATTTCAGAATGCTTGGGGTCAGCAACACAGGGTGCTGCAGTGAAGCACCTTAGCTCCCATTGTTAGCTACAGGTGGCCCACCTGGCAGTTCACCATAGTCTTGCGCTTTGCATAGTCATTTAGGCCATGTCTACACTGCAGAGTTTTTGCACAAAACCAGCCGTTTTTGCACAAAAACTCGCAGAGCATCCTCACTACAAGCACATTTTTGCGCAAGAAAAAGTACCATAGATCGTCAGAAGACAGGACTTTTTGCACAAGAGTTATTCCTCTTTCTATAAGGAATAAGCCTTTTTGTGCAAGAGCTCTTGTGCAAAAAGGTGTGTGTGTGGACGGACACCAGGGGTTTCTTTCACAAGAAATCCCTATCAGAAAAAGCACAGGTGCTCTGATGGCCATTCTGTGAATAGCCATCAGAGCTTTCTTGTGCAAGAGCGTCCATGGCAGTGTGGATGCTCTCTTGCGCAAAAGCACATGGCAATGTGGACACGCTCTTGCGCAAGAACTTTTTGCAGAAGAGGTCTTCCACAGAAAGTTCTTGCGCAAGAAGTCTACAGTGTAGATGTAGCCCCTGATGTGTGGCTGCAGGTGGGAAAGGCTACATGCAACATGACACTGCATTGTACTGTACCGTAGTTTGCACTAGTGGCTGTGCCCAGCCCATAAATTGCTCTTGCTCCCCTCCAAGCTAGCGTTTTCAAACAGTTAGACACGTGATCAGAGGCCAGATCCGCAGACCCTGTGGAATCTACAAGTCTCTGAGGAGAGACGCCTCTTCCCCTCGATTCAGTAACTGACACGGGTGGGACAAGCCACCAATTTGCATCTCTCCCCAGAGAACAGGAATGGTAAAGCCAGATACAAGCACCCTGCATGGAAGGAGCAACCTCCAGCCAGTTATAAGGAGAAATCCAATTTTCTTTGTTCTCTGCAAAGGAAAAGAAACATTGAATGGCAATGCCTGTGCCTGCAAGGTTTCAGCATGTCCTCCCTTGAGTTAAAGTAACCCTCACCCCACAGGGGCAAGGCAGTACCCAGGCCCTGCCAATTCTCCCAGCTCTGCCCCTCCTGCTGCACACAAGAAACCCCCTCAACTGTGCTGCTCCCCAGCACTGGCTGCATTTCATTGCTGCTTCCAGCTAGCAAGAGTCTGAGTTTCTCTCTCTGTCTCTCACAGGCTGCTGGGCCGTGACAGGCCCTGGGGCAGTACATGGCCCGCCGGGTGGCTCGGTGTCTGTGCGGTGCCAGTACAGGGCCAGCTATGAGCCTTCTCCAAAATTCTGGTGCAGACGCAAAGTTGTGCTGTGTTTCAATCACCTCATCTTTGAGACCACGGGGTCGGAGGCAGAGGAGAAGTGGGGCAGAGTCACCATCCGCGACAATCACACCCAGCGCGTGATCACAGTAACCCTGGAGAACCTGACGCTGGCGGACGCAGGGACTTACCTCTGCGGGGTAGCCAGGATTGGCTTCCCTAATCCCAGGGACTCGGTGGAAGTCATCGTCTCTCCAGGTAAATCCTGCCACTGCTCCCCCATGGCAGTGGCGGGAGAGGAGGAGCTGGAGGAGAGAGGGGCAGGGTGGAGGAGAAGGGTTCTGTAGTTCTGAAGATATTTCTCTAACCCATTGCTGCTGCCTCCTTCAAAGGGCTCCAGCTGTGGGGGAGGCATAGGCAGCTGATATGATAGGCAGGGGAAGGCTTTGTCTTCCCTAACTACCAGCCTGGCGCCACCCACGTTCCACTCCTAGAACCCAGAGGCTATGTCTACACTGGCGGCTTCTTGCGCAAGAACATCTTGCACAAGGGTTCTTGTGCAAGAAGTCTTGCACAAGAAAACGTCCACTCTGCCATGTGCGAGCTGTGCTTTTGCGCAAGAGCGCCCATGGCAGTGTGGACACTCTCTTGCGCAAGAAAGCTCTGATGGCCATTTTAGCCATAGGGCTTTTTTGCACAAGAAATCCCTGCCAAGCGTCCACACTGCCCTCTTGCACAAGAACTCCTGTGCAAGAGGGCTTACACCTGATAAAAAAGAGCATAGCGCTTGCGTAAGAAGCCCTCTCTTACCACGCCGTACTGTAAATTTCCTTGCGCAAGAGCGGGCGGGCAGTGTGTATGCTCTGCAGATTCTTGTGCAAGAAGCCGCCAGTGTAGACATAGTCTTACTGTAGGCATTCCGGGGGCGGGGTGTTGCTGCCCCCCAATGCTGCCCTCCCCGTGCTCTGGGGCTGGGGAGGCTTGGCCTGCATGCCACCTGCCCTCCCCATGATGGGGGGTGTGGCATGGGCAGAAGGGGTGGGGTTGGGGGCCCAGCCGCCCATGGGGGAAAAGGAACTCCCATCTGATTGCAAACAGGTAAATGCACCCCTCCACTCCAGCCCCACAGCACCCTTGACGCAGTGCTACTCCGGCCATGTCCCTAAAGCTGCTCAAAACTGAGCCCAGCTCCCACCCCCGTCCTGCCTCTGCCAGAAAGAGGGGACAGAAGAACAGGGGGGAGGGAAGGAGTCATTTCCCAAAGGGATGGGTGTGTTTGTTGGGGGGGAAAGGAGACACGAGTGCGTAAATGAGGGGGGAAGTATCCCTAGATGGTTACTTTTTTTTTTATTGGACCACCTTCCTCTGAGAGAGCAGCATTCAAGCCACACAGAGCTCATCTGCACATCTGGGAAAGGTACTTGAGCATCACAGCTCTCATCAGACCCACTGCACCTTTCCTAGACCCGAGGGAGAGCTCCTTGTAGGCCAGGGGTAGGAACCTTTTTTGGGTAAGGGGCCACTAACCCAGAAAAAAATCAGTTGGGGGGGACATACAAGTAAGAAGCAAAAACCCCCCCCCAAACCCCAAAATCCCACAACCCCTCACTGACGTGACCCCCGACTGAGAAGGAGAAAGACACTCCCCCTGTACCCTTCACACACCAGAGCCTAGGGGGGCCCAGCCTAGTAGATCTGTGTGCTCCAGCTACATCCAGCCCCACAGAGGGACAGTGTGGGGGGTGGGCTGGAGCACCATCATGGGCTCCCCAATGCTGAGGGCAGGGGGGAACCCAGAGCTTTGGGGGCTGGATCCAGGCAAGTTGGGGGCCCCGGGCCTTAGGTTGCCTGCCCCTGGTAAAACTCAAAGGCAGATCTCACTCACTAGCAGAACTCAATGCAGTAAAAGACATAACTTCCCCCCTCCCCTTATCTCTCTCCTGCCCTGGGACCAACAGGGCTACCTCACCACTGCAGACGTTCTTAAATGGAAGGAGTGAGCGGCGCTGGCCAAGCTCCTGTGGACCCCTCTCACGGAATGGGCCGTGCACCTGCCCAGAAGTCAGAATCACGCCCCTAGCTTAACTAAACTAGCCACGTGCGCACGCCGCTCAGCCTCCCTGTGCCCAAGTGCTGCTACAAAGGCCTGAGGCCCAGGAGTTCTGACAAGATGCTGCCGCTGGGATTCTGGTGTGTGCCAGGGCTAAGTGTGACAGTTCCATGACAGACACCAGAAAGGCTCTTCCCGGAGGAGGGGGAAGCAGGAGCCATGACTTGGGTTTTTCATGGTGCTGAATTTCTGCTTTTACCTGCAGGTCTTCCTCTTTCAACCCCAAGGGAAAAGGCACCTCCAGCAACACACCAGCCAGTGATTCCTGCCGGCACAAGGCTTTCTACTGCAAGCCATGCAGCCAGCCCACTGGCATCCACTAAGAACAGCTCCTTGGACGGCAGTGACATCCCAGCCCCGTATGTACCAGAGACCACAGTCCAGCTGGGTTGTGGCTTCCTCTCCCCCAACCCAGCACAGGCAACGGCTGTGTGTCCTTCAGCTCCCCCGCTGCACTCCAAGATTTCTGCAGCATCTCAGCTGTGCCACCCAGTGAATGGCACTGAGATTTCCCATTCCATTGGCTGTCCAGGGTTCTCTGTGGGTGCTGGGATCCAGCTTCTCTTGCATGCACCTATTGAAACCAGCTCGATTTATTGTCCTCTCCACAGCCCCCCTCCCCTCACAACCATCGTATTGATGGGTCCGGGAGTTTTTAAGACCTCAGTGGCCAACTCAGAGAAAAGAGCCCACAAAATGTGACCAGGGCATCACCTCCCAGGGCCCAGCAGAGCAAAGAAGAATGACGTCACTGGTGATAACATCCCACAGAAAAACCAACAGTGCTTTTATCAGTAACAACCTAGAGGGCTAATAGGGCTGGATTCACAAGAGGGACAATGGAAATTCCAGACTGTACAAAAGCGCCCCTCGTCCCCCACCCAGTGAGTCTCTCAGTTTGGCTCCTACACCAGGATGGGCAGAGTCAAGTCCCCGCAACGTCCCTTCTCTCGGCGTGCGAAATCGCTATTGATGCTACTGCCCCTCCTTTCTCTCCATTCAGGGGGTGGGGTATGGGGGCCCGGGCCCGCCCTCCCTCACGGGCCCCAGCCCAGGGTCCTAAGGACAGGCTGTAGTGGCGTCCTGTCCGGCTGGCGGGGTTAATACCCAAAACACACCAGCCCGCCGGCAAATCCTACAATGCCCTGCCCTGGGCTGCTTCCTACCCCACTGGTGTTAGTACTGCCGCCACTCAACACCACCACCCGCCCTCTCTTATCTCTCCTTCCTCCCTCCCCCCCCTTTTGACTTCCTACCTGGGTCGCTTTCTCATGATGTCACCCGCCAACCCGGCGCCGAGGACGTCCCCTGATGTCAGAAGTAGCCCGGCATGCAGGGTTCCCCGGTGACCAGCCCCCATGCCGGTCAGCTGGGCTGCGGCCGCCGAGCACTGCATGCAAGCGGCACGCGCCTCCTGTCCGGCCCCAAGGAACATGTGCGCAACTGCGGGGGAAGTGCGGGGCGTATCAGCCCCGTCTGAGCGGGGCAGCTCCGACCCGTCACACACTGGACAGGGACTGTCTGAGTCCAGTCACACCAGACTGCTGTTGCCTGGCTAAATGAATCCCCTAAGTGGGCACTGGGGTTTGGCTTAAGGAGAGGGGCTGAGGCCCAGTGTGCTCCTTTTTCTGCACTGGTTAGGCCTCAGCTGGAGTATTGTGTCCACTTCTGGGCACCGCATTTCAAGAAAGACGTGG
The DNA here is from genome assembly GCA_032595735.1 of Pelochelys cantorii. Lineage (NCBI taxonomy): Eukaryota > Metazoa > Chordata > Testudines > Trionychidae > Pelochelys > Pelochelys cantorii. Next base: position 17,312,901 of record CM064344.1, on the reverse strand, counting down.
AGAAATTGGTAAAGGTCCAGAGACAAGCAACAAGAATGATTGAAGGTCTAGAAAACTTGACTTATGAGGGAAGACTGAAAGAACTGGGCTTGTCTAGTTTAGAAAAGAGAAGACTGTGAGGGACATGATAGTGGCTTTCAAGTATCTAAAAGTGTGTCACAAGGAGGAGGGAGAAAAATTGTTCTCCTTGGCCTTTGAGGAGAGGACAAGAAGCAATGGGCTTAAATTGCAGCAAGGGCGGTTTAGGTTGGGCATTAGGAAAAACTTCCTAGCTGTCAGGGTGGTTAAACACTGGAATAAATTGCCTACAGAGGTTGTGGAACCTCCATCACTGGAGATATTTAAGAGCAGGTTAGACAGACATCTATCAGGAATGATCTAGAATGGCTGGCGCTTGGTCCTGCCATGAGGGCAGGGGACTGGACTCAATAACCTCTCGAGGTCCCTTCCAGTTCTAGGATTCTATGATTCTCCCCAGCTAAACTTGGGTTGCATCTTTGCCCCGAGGGCAGCCAGGGAACATTTAATTGGGAGGAGCCTGACAAATCTACAGAGCTTTACTCTCTCCATTGTATTTCTGCTGCATAGAGTCCAACCCATCATCCTCTATTCCCTGCTCCTGATCATCCCCAGCTTCCTGTGCATTGTCTGTACTGCCATCTGGGCGAGTGTATGGTGCAGGAGGAACTCCAGGGAGATAGTGCCAAACAGATACGGTGAGAGCCTCTGACATTCACACTATGACGTGTTCCACTGCCCATAGCTTTCCTCTGAGCACAAAGTATGGAACAGCCAGGTCTTGTTTTGCCCTGAGAGCACCCTGGGAGGGAGACTGTAACCGGTCAAGTTACATGGTCCCTTCTAGTCTCCCCACTCTTCCAGAGATGGGACAAACTGCACTGGGTCTGTATTGTGGGAGGCAGAGCCAATGGTCCCCAGACCTGGTATCCATCTGTGACAGGGGTAAGATAGCAATTTTCCTGAGTCCACCTCCTCTCCGGCACAGTGACCCAGAACACACCCTCTGACATGACTATGCTGCACTAGCTGGGCCCTTTGACCCAAGACGTCCATATATGACCGAAGAGCATGGTTGTGAGTATGGAGACATCCTCACTGCTCTGTAACCCTGATCAGGAATTCACACAGCCACCCCCCAGACCAGCTTTGCACCCTGACAAGTAGGAACAGAAAGAATCCAGAATGAAATGTGTCTCATCCAGTCACTGGTGATGTCTGTGTTTTGTTGCAGCTCAGGAAATGCTCCTCTTCTAGCTTAGAAAGGGGTCCGAATTGGAGGATGGATGCATCGGTCTGGCTTCAGGCCTAGTTTTGGAACATCCCTGCTGATTCTCTTGGACTTCTCAGTGGCTTTCGATACCATCAGCCATGGTATCTTTCTGGAGCACCTGGCAGAGCTGGGTATCAGAAGAGCCGTTTTGCAGTGGTTCCGGGTGTACCTATCGGATGCTTACAGAGGGTGAAGCTAGGGGGCTGCTGCTCGACCCCGTGGTGATTGTGCTATGAGGTCCCATAAGGTCACATCTCGTCCCCTCTGCTGTTTAACATTTACATGAAACTGCTGGGCAAGGTCATAAGGAGATTTGGAGGACTGTGCCATCAATATGCAGATGACACCCAACTCTATTTCTCTGTGACATCGTATCCAGGTGTGGCGGCAACTGATCTGAACTGGTGTCTGGAGGTGCTGATGGACTGGATGAGGTCGAATAAGCTGAAGCTGAATCCAGATAAGACCGAGGTCCTGTGGATCAGGAAGCCATCTATCTGGGATTGTAGTGTGTTGCCTGTTCTGGATGAGGTTACACTCCCCCTGAGTGTGCACAGCTTGGGAGTCCTCCTGAACCCTTTTCTAGCATTTGAGAACTGAATTTCCTTGGTGGCCAGGCGTGCTTTTGGGCAGCTTCAGCTGATCCGCCAGCTGTGACCCTTCCTGAATAAGAACGACCTGGCTACGGTGATTCATGCTCTTGTCACATCCCAGTTGGACAACTGCAAGGCGCTCTATGCGGGGCTGCCTTTGAAGAGTCAATAGAAACTTCAGCTGGTTTAGAATGCGGCTGCTCGAGTTTTAATTAACACTCATTATACGGAGCGCATATGCCAGCGTTCCGGCAGCTGCACTGGCTTCTGGTATGTTTCCGGGCACAATTCAAGGTCCTGGTTATGACCTATAAAGCCCTAAAACAGGTTGGGACCAGAGTATTTGAAGGACTGTCTTCTCCCATATGAACCTGCCCGGGATTTAGGTCAGCTGGGGAGGCTCTGCTCAGTTTTCCTCCACACAGAACAGGGCCTTCTCAGCCTTTGCTCCGAGGCTATGGAATTCTATCCCCTGGGACATCGGCAACATTGGCATTGTTTCAGTGCCAGGCAAAAGCCACCCTTTTTACCTTGGGGGTCTTGTGTATATATATATATATATTGTGTGTGTGTGATAGAGAGGCAGGGTAAAAATATTTTAAATAAATAAATCCCCTTGGCTTTGTGCGCAGTCCAGAGCCACAGAATGGGCCTGACTTTCCTCTCATCTCAACAAACTATTTCCTTCACATTCTTAGGGGACAGTCTCCTGCAGGTGTCTGTCTCTGTGGGTCCCATGTCTAGGCTCAGTTCAGCAGTACAGGTGCAATGAATGGCTGGCAAGACAAGTGGGGGGGGGAGTGTTCTAACAGTCAACTTGGATAGCCAGCTCTGTTGGTGTTACAGAATTTCCCCGCCTCCAGAAAAAGACACTGAGCTCTCCAAACCAGGCAAAGGTCCTTCACATGTGGTTTGGAGCTGGCCATCTATGTTCCCCCTATTTTTTTTTCCATCCATGTGTGGAATACATTTTGTTATGTGCACCAAAGCATATGCATGTGTGCACCACACAAATAGAAACATGTTGCCAGCTGTGGGTGCTCTGCTAATCAGCCAGGTGGCATTTGAATCTCTCCTGTGTGGGCCACCCAAGCACTCAGCTTACAGGGAACACTGATGGCCGCCAGTCTGAGCTGGTGGAGGACAGCGCAAACTTGCGTTCTTGGCATATTCAGCTAGCACTGTGGCCTGCCAAGATAAATAGGCAACAGGCCAGTTTGTAGATGCTCAGCTGGACTTGGACTTACAGATCAAGAGGAACCAAAGGAGGCTAAAGACAATCCGCAGCAGGTTTTGACTTTAGCCACAGAGTGTGAGCTGTCTCTTGGAGCAGTACCCCAGAAGAGGAAGCAGCTGCTAATGAGGAAGAAAATCACCATGAGTCCCACCTGTGCTCAACAGGGAGGATGGAGAAGGGGATTCTAACCCTCTTGATGACAGTTTGGGAAAACAAATGTAAGTTAAAACAAAGGAAATGTGTCAAAGCAGAAAGCCACTAAGTTAAATGCTGCCACTGTGGGAAAATTAGCCATTAAAAAGATGACTATTATAAATATAAAGCAGGCCAAGACAGAGTGCCACAAGCCTCCAATGAAAGCCCTTCTCTTAGGTTGGAAACCAGGGGCATCCCATGCTGAATAGACAAAGATTGGAGGTACATGGAGCAGATCTGGGCACTTAACAACTATCATTGGAGTTTGACTATTGACAGTGGCTTTGCAAAACATGCAGGGATAGTTGATCCCAGTTCAAACTCATCATTCGACTAGCTGTGCTCAAAAGGCCAGGGAATAGGCAATCCAAAATGGAAGCAACTAACTGATCTCAATAGGCACAGTGACAGGGACACAGGCAACCACCTGAAACCTGGGTTTGAAAAGTCAACCTCTGGAATTGCAGCAATAGGTAGCAGGGATAGAGGAGGAGCTGATTATCTAGTTGGATTTCAGCATGGCTCATAACTGTGTCATCAATACCAGGAAGGCTGTTGTAGAAATCCAGTCAGTGGAAATTCTCTTTAAAGATATTGTGGCCCGGGGGTGGCTTCCTGAGAACAAGCTGTCCTACCTCCAAGAGTCAGAAACCATTATCATAGCTATGTGCTGCAACAGCTTTTGGACTAAAGGAAAAATGAGGAATGATTGAAACCTGTTTTGAGGACCCAGGGAATCTTAGCTGCCAAAGCTCTTGGGATCGGAATGAGGAACCCGTGCCTCATCAGTCGCTGAATAGTTCTGGAGAACAGCAAATGGTAAAAAAGGAGCCACAGTTGGGGAAAATGTGACTCAGTGGATCTGGCAGACATTGGTGCAGAAAGAAACTACAAGCTTTGACCCTGAAAAACAGGCTGTGCCGATGCTCACAGATGTGCAGTGTTTTGTAGGCCTCTGCTTCTGTTACAGAATGTTTATTTATGAGTTTGCCAATACTGCGAAACCGCTAGAGACCACAGAGCTCTGAGGAAGCCTATATGTGCTTCCCCACCCCACAGTGACCTGTTCACAGGCTCCAGAACCTGAAGCTCAGCTCTGACAGATCTCAGAGGCGTAGCCATGTTAGTCTATATCTGTTAAAACAACGAGGAGTCCTGTGGCACCGAACAGGCTAACAGATTTAGTTGGGCATCAGCTTTCGTGGGTCAAAACCACTTCCTCAAATGCATGGACTGGAAATCACAGAAGCAAGGAGATTATATACACACACACCAGCATATCAAAAGACGGGGGTATAGGGGCGGCCCGTCCATATAGGCGAACTAGGCAGTTGCCTAGGGCACCAAGTTAAATGGGGCACCAAATGGTGGCGCAATATCATTGAGGGGTTTGGAGGTGGGGGCGCCGATTGTATGGTTCGCCTAGGGCGCCGGTTGCTGGCAGCTAGTCTAGGGCCGCCCCTGCAGGGGTATAACTTATCAAGCGTGGGACCAGTGTTAATGAGGCCAATTCTGTCAGGGTGGAGGTGGCTCACTCCCAGCAGCTGATGGGGAGGTGCGAATACCAAGAGAGGACAATCTTCCAAGCCCTCGTGAAGAACCGTATCCAGGAGCTTCCCTAAAGATATAGGAGCGGGGGCGGGGAGGGGAAGAAGAGGGGATATGATAAGCTCTTGAAGAGATGAGGCCTCTCCTTCAGGAACAGATGTGCACCACAAGGGACAAGTTGAAGGGGCTGGGGATGGTCAAACACCAGCAGGCAAATAAAAAGAACCCAGCAGGTTTAATAGGCGCCCACAGTGACACTTACCCTACGCACCACGAGTAACCCTGAGGCTCATTGCTGCCTGTATGCAGCAAGGAAGAAGCTTTGTCTGTGCCTGCTGGGGGAAACTCAATCAAAAGTACCAGCTGCTGCCAAAATAAGTACCCCCCCTCCCCTGAGAGCTCCATGAGTCCTGCTTTCCTTCCACAGGCTGGCGATTCATACACTCAACCTGGAGGCTCCCACCAGGTCTCTGAAACTTTGGGTCTGGGGCCAACTGGGGCTGCACTATCTCAGGGCACTACCCTGGGGCAGAGGGCAAGGGCCAGCAACCACATTGTGTGGGGTGGTGGGGGTGGGCAGGAGCCAGCAGCGTTCACAGTGAGTGGAGAGGGGCTGAGCTCTGGTGGGCACAGAACGAGCAGGGCTGCGGTGGGGGAGCTGCCTTTCCAAGCGACCGGGTCCCGCACTGCCCATCCCTCTGGACATTTGCAATGCACACGGATTCCCAGTTCACCAGCTTCACCTCCATTTTGCACTCTCCTTAGCTCCCAGCACTTAATCATGGCTAAAGTAAAACCAAATGGTTTAACTGACAATGCTCAGTATAAACATTCAACTAGAAGGAAAAATCGGGACTGGAAACACCTGGCTACAGACAAAAGAAAACTATAAAATGCAATCCAGAGCCTATAAGAAGATAAGAACATAAGAATGGCCATACTGGGCCAGACCAAAGGTCCATCCAGCCCATACCCTGTCTTCTGACAGTGGCCAATACCAGGTGTCCCAGAGGGAGTGAATCAAACAGGTAATGATCAAGCCATCTCTCTCCTGCCATCCATCTCCATCCTCTGACAAACAGAGACTAGGGACACCATTCCTTACCCATACTGGCTAATAGCTATTTATGGACTTAACCTCCATGAATTTATCTAGTTCTCGTTTAAACCCTGTTATAGTCCTAGCCTTCACAATCTCCTCAGGCAAGGAGTTCCACAGATTGACTATGCGTTGTGTGAAGAAGAACTTCCTTTTATTTGTTTTAAACCTGCTGCCCATTAGTTTCATTTGGTGGCCCCTAGTTCTTATATTATGGGAACAAGTAAATAACTTTTCCTTATTCACTTTCTCCACACCACTCATGATTTTATAGACCTCTATCATATTTCCCCTCAGTCTCCTCTAATCCTAATTAGATCCTAATTCGAACTATCTACTCTGTGCCGCGTGTAGCCGCGGACACGGAGTTCGACCTAAGGGGATTTAAAAATGGCGCCCGCCTGGCAAGATGCAAATGAAGCCCGGGATATTTAAATCCCGGGCTTCATTTGCACTTCGAATGCCTACATCAGCCTCCCTAGTTTGAACTAGGGGGCTAGTGTAGACATACCCTAATAGATTAGTAAGACATGATTTCCCTTTACAGAAACCATGTAGACTTTTGCCCAACAAATTATGTTCTTCTATGTGTCTGACAATTTTATTCTTTACTATTGTTTCAACTAATTTGCCCGGTACTGACGTTAGACTTACTAGTCTGTAATTGCCCATCGCCTCTAGAGCCTTTTTTAAATATTGGTGTTACATTAGCTATCTTCTGGTCATTGGGTACAGAAGCTGATTTAAAGGATAGGTTACAAACCATAGTTAATAGTTCCGCAATTTCACATTTGAGTTCTTTCAGAACTCTTGGGTGAATGCCATCTGGTCCTGGTGACTTGTAACTGTTAAGTTTATCAATTAATTCCAAAACCTCCTCTAATGACACTTCAATCTCCTCAGACTTGTCACCTACAAAGGACGGGTCGGGTTTGGGAATCTCCCTAACATCTTCAGCCGTGAAGACTGAAGCAAAGAATTAATTTAGTTTCTCCGCAATGACTTTATCGTCTTTAAGTGCTCCTTTTGTATCTCGATTGTCCAGGGGCCCCACTGGTTGTTTAGCAGGCTTCCTGCTTCTGATGTACTTAAAAAACATTTTGTTATTACCTTTTGAGATTTTGGCTAGCTGTTCTTTAAACTTCTTTTTGGCTTTTCTTATTACATTTTTACACTTAATTTGGCAGTGTTTATGCTCCTTTCTATTTACCTCACTAGGATTGGACTTCCACTTTTTAAAAGATTTCTTTTTATCTCTCACTGCTTCTTTTACGTGGTTGTTAAGCCACGGTGGCTCTTTTTTAGTTCTTCTATGTTTTTTAATTTGGGGTATACATTTAAGTTGGGCCTCTATTATGGTATCTTTGAAAAATGTCCATGAAGCTTCCAGGGATTTTACTTTAATCACTGTACCTTTTAATTTCTGTTTAACTAACCTCCTCATTTTTGCATGGTTCCCCTTTTTGAAATTAAATGCCACAGTCTTGGGCTACTGAGGTGTTCTTCCCACCACAGGAATGTTAAATGTTATTATATTATGGTCACTATTTCCAAGTGGTCCTTTTATAGTTACCTCTTGGACCAGATCCTGCGTGCCACTCAGGACTAAATCTAGAATTGCCTCTCCCCTTGTGGGTTCCTGTACCAGCTGCTCCAAGAAGCAGTCATTTAAGGTATCAAGAAATTTTGTCTCTGCATCTCGTCCTGAGGTGACATGAACCCAGTCAATATGAGGATAGTTGAAATCCCCCACTATTATTGAGTTCTTTATTTTGATAGCCTCTCTAATCTCCCTTAGCATTTCATAATCATGCATTTCATAGTCATACTTGTGCATAAATTCCCTTTCTACCTAAGGAGGCATTTCTTACCCCCTGGTCGGTGCCATTGGTAAAGACAGGATCCACCTGTCATGAGACACTCCCGTTGGGCATGTGTTGCCTCTATAATGCCTACCACCTTGTGCCCTTCTTTTCCTTGAGTACAGCTCCAGAGAGACTCTTTACATACCCCCAGGGGTTGGTTAACTTCATTTCACCCACAATGCTCCCCCTAGTCAAGGTCTTTTCCTTGGGTTTGTTTGTGCTTTGTAAAAACCCAAGTCTGCACCTTGTCCAGAACATGAACACATGTCTGGGCCGGGGTCAAAAGACATAATTTGTTCTCACTCGAGTCAGCTAACTGAGAGCCACATCAATGTTATACACTGTACCTGGCTTTTCAAATATTTCTGGTACCTACATCCTGCAATAACCACACAATCAGAGAGGTTTTAGATTTTGGCACAGGCCTCTTGGGTGCAGTCTTGAAGAGGGTGATCGCTGGGGAAATGTGCCTGTTTAAACAAATCTCTGAGCATAGACTTGTGACTTTGCGCTGCCATCAGTTGCCAACACTGGACATCTAGGTCAGACACATTCATGATTTTTAAGGCAGTCTCATGGCTTTTGGGGGCCTGACTCATCAATGTCTGAACACTTGAGTTGGGCAATTCAGGGTTTGCACCTGGGCAGCTACGTCAATGTTGTTACCCCCATTGCAGAGACCCAGCTCTTCAGACACCCGTACACTCACAGGGTCTTCTGAGAGAAATGAGGCAGCTGGGAAATCCGGAAACAGCAAATTAAAAAGCTGGTCAGTGAGCCTCAGGGTTTCATTTTCAATGGCAACAAAAGAAAGACAGTCCCTGCGCTCTCTTGGCGAAACCAGCGTTTTCTGGCAAGAGAGTCAGCTGCTGTGGGGACCAGGTAGACAATGAGGATTCTCCCTGTTTGATTCTGGATTCTTCTCAGAGGTAAGAATGACATGGGCTCTGTGCGGGAGGGGGAGACCAGCTCTGTGGACCACCACAGGTCCCATTGCCCATCACTTACCCATTTTCCCTTAGGGGGAGCCTTTGGGGAATCTCTCTGCAGACTTCCACCAACAAGCCAAGGTTGGCTTCTGTTCTTTCCTTCCCTTTGCAAGGGCTGGACCAAGGATCAGTCTTTCAGGCAGCCCCTACAGAGTCAGCTCTAAGGGCCATGTCTCTCAGTCCATTGCCCTTTTTCAGGGCTTGCTTTCTACCCCTTTTCCCAGGGCATGCTGCTTTACCATGGGTCAGGGCAGGTTTAGGAGCAGGGTGCCTCATGGCTGTCTCCTCCTCAGCTGGACTCCCTTTGTCTCTAACAATCCCTGGAGAGAACAGCCTTCCTCCTGTTGACACACACCCCATCCTGGGGGTAGTTCCCACCTTGTAAGGGCCTCCCACTCCAGGCTGAATAAACCCTGCAGGTGCATCTCATTTGCATGGAGCAGGCCCAGAGCTCGGTAACCTCCTCCACAAGGGGGCAAAGGCGTGTTCCTTCACAGACTCTTTGTGGCTCACTGGAAATAGACTGAACTTATTGGGCTTACACGGTTCACAAGTGCTGACAGCTTCACTATTGGAACTTGAAAGCCCCAAATATGCTCTTGCAGGATTACACGCTACAACCGATGGAGCTTACAAGAAGTGCTACATTTGTTCCTACATTGAAATCAGGCTCCTGAGAAAGTGGTCTATGGAGATGCTAAGAGGGTTCCTAATTCTTATAATATTATTGGGAACTTTGTGGTGTTTGGTGGTTTTCTTACCAGCCTGGAGTCATGTGATTTGTCAGAATTTCCATTTTTTTTAGAAGTGCATTTGTAGCCGCCATGTTTGTGGGGAAAAGATGGTTTGCACTGAAAGCTTTTTCTCCCCATAATCCCAAAATTTATAGCATCCTGCAGGAGTCCCTCTCTCTCTGCATCCTGTGTAGGGAACAGGTATCTGAATCCTCTTATAATATGTAACAAAACTCTCTAATTAACAGTGTGTGTAGAAGGAGGGGGAAACTTATCTTTAGATGTGGGAGTGGCAGAGCAAAGAGCCAAATCAATACATGGTGTAAGGAAACAATTCTACTGCAATCATGGGGTCAAACACAGGGTCAAAGTCAGAAAAGAATTTACATCGAGGACAATTACTATGTCCATCTACAGTAATCTCAATGTAAACAGGGAGCAGTCAGAACAGACCCATGAGGGTACCTGCTCCATACCATTCACTCTCCCCCTTGGTCTAAATGAGGTAATTGTACTGGGTGAGACAAGTCCTGTCTCTGGTTCTAGGTTTCTGGAGAGGAAGGGGAGAACTGAGAGTAGATATTTGTGTACTGAGGGCTGGGATCTAGCTGGAGTTTATTATGATGAATGGAAAGATCATTTATCTTAAAAGGAGAAAAAGTTTATTAAAGAAAGCAACCAACTACAGGAGCAAACAGGTTTCTACACAGCTTGAGTTCCAGCTTTGTCTCTTCTATCCGAGATACCATATAGTGCATGGCAGCTTCTGGCTTAATATTATAACTACAAGGACACATAACTGAAGAGCAGGCTCCCCTTCTTAATTTGGAGGATGCTAGTACATTTATTTTTGTTTGTATTAGCAGATATATGGCACAGTATTTTTAGTGTATGGCAAAGGCACTTAGAACCCTGTATAGGAGATTTAACTTCTCATATATTTGATCACTAATATATTCTAGTAACCAAATGTCATATCCTCCAAGCTCTCCTGTCACACACTGCCCATTGACTCTTTATTTTATCTTCTGGATTTGAAATAAAAACAAAGCAAAAGGTAGCAAGTTATCAGGTAAGAATACAAGCAGAAGTGTTGGGGTGTTACTAACAGGCCTGGGTTATAAAAGGGGCTTTAGAGGATGCTGCCCACAGACCCCCTTAGCCCAGGGATGCAGCCACTATAGTTCCTGCGCACTGCAGCTCTGCATGGCGGCAGCAGGGAAACGCCTCTGTGGGAATTGTGACCAAAGGAAGTATGGGGGGGACGGTACCTGAAAGCCCAGGGCTGTGTGGAGCCAGCTGTTCTCCCCACCACCACCACTACCAAGAGCTGCACCTAGTAAAAGCCCCAATCCCGTCTGCTCCCATCCCTCACCTCCCGCACAGACCCCACACCCCCATCCACATGCCACCTTGTACCCAGACCCTGAGCCCATAGCCTGCTCCTGCACCTCGCCTCCCGCCCACACCCCTACCCTGCTGATTACTTTTAGTCTAGTTTCGTTCACCAGCATATGAATTAGGAGATCTCCCCCATTCATTACTACTTAACCCGGCTGAGCAGTTCAGAGAGACACACACAAAAGCAGTCACACCACAATGGGTATGAAAAAAACTCCAAACCAGCACTAGATGCAAAGCACTGGATAATTGGTGGTTTCTGTTTTTCATTTCAGCTCAACTGCCTCATTCAGAGGTGAGGAATAGATCAGAACCAGCAGAAGTTAGCAGACTGTGCTGTGTATTGACCCAATCACCTGGTGAGCTGGATTCTCCCTCACACAGGGTCAGTGAGATAAGAATGAGAACTAGACTCTGCACGGGAAAGTGGGGGAGATTTAGTTCTGCACTAAGTTGGAGGAGTCTAGTGTGCCAACTCTGGTTTGTATTAGTTTAGTGTATTTTAAATATAGGGCAAAGGCATCTAGAACTCCAGAGAAGAAAAGTTTATATTCTCCATACATCTAAAATATTCAAATCACTAATACCTTCCAATAACCAAAACCACCATTCCCCTCAGAGCTTCCTTAACAAATTAACCTCTTCACGCTCTCCTTTCACTTTACCCCTTGCTGTGAAGTGTGTAAGATACATGTGAGATTAATACCAGGAAGGCACCGGATATGAAAAGAAGCTTACGCATTGGAGTGCCACTGATGCCGCACGGTGTGAGGCATAATGGGACATGCTAAATCCCAAAATAGACCTTTTAAGTGTGAATATGGATTTCTGTGTGGGCTGGGTGGGTCGGCGGGGCAGTCAGTGACATGCTGAAATGCAAAAATATTGTAAGGTCCGGGGGCGGGGGAGAGGGAAGGTGGGAAATCAATGAGTTAAAGTTCTATTTTATTACATTTGCTGCTTTCAACAGTAAGCCGTGTGTTCTGCACATGGAGAAAAGAACATAGATGTGAAGGTTCAGAGGGGAGGTCAGTGTGAAGATTCACGAAACTCCCCAGTTTATTTAACTGAATTACTATAAAAAAGACCATGAAAAATTCTATATCTATACACACATGCAAAGCATTGACCATCAAACCTTTAACCAGACAAAAATCTCAGGAAAGATTCTGAAGGATCTGTTCACCTCTGCCCTTTCAGCCAGTTAGGCAAAAAGGAAAAGCTCTCAATTTGTTTTATTTATTTCCTAAGTGTTCTCAAAAAAGAAAAGCTGATACACCAAATGTGATCCATCCCTGCCTTTATTTCATTGTTCTGTAGACTGTAACACTTCCTTATAGCAGACTTGGTTCTCTATTAGTGGGCTTGGGTTATTAAGAGGTTTCTCCTTTTCTTTATTGTAGGCTAGACGACTGCTCACAGTCAATTCCCATTGTTCATCACTGTCAGGCTAGGCAAGCATGAATGTGCAGCAAGAATTGCCACCTTGATAGTTGACACACAGAATCCTACCCCTACCACTTGAAGTGAGCGATGGAACGCTGACCTAGAAATGAGGCTTTGAAGGCTTTTGGGGTGAATTTTAAAAATCCCTAGGGCTTGTATGTGCCCTGATTTCTTGAAAGCCAGTTTTCAGAATGTGCTGAGCATCCACCACAGTGGTTGGTAACCTCTGGCCCATTGGGGTTCTATGTGTGGCCTGGGGTTTATTGTTGCCCACGTGCGGGGTTGCCAGATTCTGCTGGTTTCCAGCTGCATAGGTTTTTTTTCCCGACCTGTATTACCAGAGTGACACACATGTAAAGTCTGTGAAGTGAGCTGTGTGCTTATTGCACATGGCACTGACTGGGAGAGCCGTGCACTCTCTCTGCATCTGTCATAACCATGAGGGCTGGCCAGCACCTGTGGACTAAGAGGTTAACTATGTCTCCTGTCTGTAGCCAGGTAGCTGGTCAGCCAATAATAATGCAGGTAGGTGTTTCAAACTGAGACAAAGGAATTTTTAACTTTTCCCTCCGTCCTTAGTCTGAGTCAGAGCGGTTTCTTCCACATAACAGAGAGATGGGAAGGCTTGTCTCTCTCCCAATAATGGACTTCTTATATGTGTAAGTAGGGCAAAGTCTAGCTAACCCGTGAGGTCTTATTGTTTTCTGGTTTGGGAATGTGGAAAGGATGTCTGAGCTGTTAAAAGTGTTTTTTTCTCTCTTTTGTAATGAAGCTTTCTAACCCAGGGAATTTTCTCTGAGTATATCAATTGGTGGCCCTTACCATCTAGCCACCCTAACTATGCTTACAACAGTAGTATTGTTTTGATAATAAAAGTTTGTTTTCTTTTTCTAATTAACCGGTATTGGTTTATTTTTGTGTCCTGGTTTTATCTTAGGGATGAAATTTCCCAAGTGATTTCTTCCCTGGTTTTCTTACAATTACTTGGGTGGTGGCAGTGGTTTTTATTCTCCAAAGTCCGGATATTATGATTTTGGGGGGAGTTTTTGTACCAAAGCCTGGAGAGATGGTTTTTGGGGTGCTTTTGCAGGCCCCCACTTTTGCATTTGTTTTGTGCCAGAGTGGGGAACAGCCTTGACAGCATCCAATCAAAGCGCTGCTATGGTTCAACCGGCACACCCTACAAATTTTAGATACGCAAAAGTGCAGTTGGTCAAACCAACCCTATTCCAGGATACTGTCTTGGTTACAACTATGCAGCCCACAGAAATGAAACAGGGTCACTCATATGGCCCACTCAGTAGCCTAGGTTGCCCTTTGCTGATCCACCCTCTTTAGAAGAAAGTGGCTCAGGATGGGCGTCTAATCACCATACAGGTTGAACTTCTCTAGTCCTGCACTCTCTGGTCTGGCAATGTCCGTGGACCAGCATAATTTCAGTTAGTTGGGTGTGGCCAAGTTTCCCCACAGTCCAATAAAGTTTGTTTCCAGCCATCAGTCCTGGCCAGGCCAAGGCTTATACAGGGCATATCCGTACAGTCACACATGATTAAGCTGCATTGCAAGTGCTGTTTCATTTATTTGCCTCAATGAAATAAAAATACAGAGACCCACTCCCTACAATATTGACCTCCCATGGTCAGGCAAATTCTCTGGTTCCGCACCAGTCAGGGCCCGAGGGTGCCAGACTAGAGACATTCAACCTGTAGCCGCTTGGGAAAATCTTGGCCTGAGAAACTTTCACAATGGTTTAAATGAGTCAGTCCCTAGAAAACGAGCATTCTCCGCCCTCACATAATAAGGGGCCACCATAGAGAAACTGCTGAAGTAGTTGGGTGTTAAAATGGTACATTTTAGAATTAAAGTCTGAACACTTAAACAGCTATGAGGAAGAGATGCTCCCCTCTCAACCATTTAATAATGTTAAGGGACTTACGCTGCAACTGTTTTCCAGGCTCAACTGCTGGCCAAAGACTCACTTGGGAATGCCTTTCCTGCACTCATTAAGTCCATTTTTAAAACCCATGTAACAGAGTTCCAGTCCCTTAACCAGCAAGTCACCACAGCTGCCTCTGGAGACCTCACAACTTGAGGTCTCCAGAGGCACTGACTGCTGTCTGATCCTGCAGCTCCTTTCATAGAGTTTTCCTGGCCCCTGATTGGCTGCTCTCCTGCAACCACTCTAGCCTGGTAGAAGGACCTTTCTATGGCTTTTCTGGCATGGGGTGTGGCAGGATCATAGGTCCTCTGGCAGGGGGGCTCAGGACCTGGTCCACCCCACTGCAACCCATTTAAAGGTTGAATCCAGAAGTACAGCTATACTAAAATTACATCAGTTAAATGGTTTGCCCATTGCATTTACCAGGACACATGCATCAGCCTCCCTAGCAATCACACAATCCTATACAATGGTAACTTCACCCTATTTGGCAGGGCCACCTCCTCCTATTGCTTTCTTCTTGATGTAGATTGTTTGTTGGTGTTTATATAGCACCATGCACATCTTCAGTGCGCTATTGAAAAAAACCAAGCCACCCACGCATTGAATGTGTCATTGATAACGTGTTTATCTAGCTGTCCCATGAAGGTAAACAAGGTCATAAGCAATTTAATTTCACATGCACATGAAGATAATCCCATAAGATATTATCAATCATTGTCTTTCACATCCACTAGCATATAGGGCAGCAACAAAGGTCCTCCACTTCTGTCTTTCTCTGGCCAGCCTCTCAATAGTGCCCCAAGTGTAATTCATGCTCTTCATTTCTACTTCAACGGTCCGGCGCCATGTTTTCTTGGGTTGTCCTCATTTCCGCTTCCCTTCAGGGGTCCAGTGCACAGCAATCTTTGTGATGGAGTTTCCATCTTTCCTGAGCACGTACCCAATCCATCTCCAGCATCTTTTCATAATGATGATAGCCATGTCATCTTGTTTACACAGTGCAAGCAGGTCCTGATTTGAAATTATTTTTGGCCAAAAAATACGGAGGATCCTCCGAAGACTTCTGGTGTGAAAAGTCAACAATTTATTGAGGTCGTACTCTGTCATCCACCAGCATTCTGATCCATATAATAGTGTTGATAAAACACAGCTCTGATAAAACTTCAGTTTGGTATGGACGCTGTATTGTGATGACTTCCATACAGCATTCAGACTCATGAAGACATTCCTGGCTTTACTGAGTCTGTTCTGGATATCACTTCTGATGCCTCCGTCTTGCCTGATAATACTACCCAAGTATGTAAAGCTCTCTGTGATAGGTAGGTCATGGCCATCGAACTTAACTGGTGCTGGTGCCTCAATATTTAGGGTCATGACTTCTGTCTTCTTCTGGCTAACTCTTAGTCCGACCTGTTTTCCGAAGGTGCAGAGTCGATTTGTCTTCTCTTGCACATGATGATGCGTTTGGGAGAGCAGCACGAGGTCATCAGCAAAATCAAGGTCCTCTAATGTGGAGAAGACCAGTATTCTTCATTCTTGGTATTAGTGAGAGTAGATGGACTGGATCAGGAAGAATGAAGACTAGTACTAGTGAAACAGTCCTTTTTTCCAGAAGAGATGATGATCAACACCCTGAGGGAATAGCTATCATCCTGAAGAAAGGAATAGAGAAATGTTTGCTGGAATGGAAACCAATCAATGGCAGACTGATGAGAGCCAGAATGAAAGGTAGACATGTAAACATTACATTAATCCAGTGTTATGCCCCAACAAATGAACGTGAAGAAGAAAAGAAAGATAGATTCTATGAACAGCTTCAAGCTGAAATAAGAACAGCATTGCGACATGATCTTATAATAGTCATGGGGGACTTGAACGCTAACGTTGGGAGGGATAATATGCACAATAAGATATTATGAGCCTGGTTAAATTGAGCTGACTAGAGCTTCACTGATTTTTGTTCAGCCATTCTGGCTCAGTGTGTCATCTGAGGTAGATTTTTTTAAAACTGTTTTATCCAGCATTGGGTTTCTTGGACTGTAACAGGAAACCTGTTCTGCTAGCCATAGCAAGCAAATGTTTTTATAAAACAAGATTCAGAGGGACAACAAGGCCTTGTCTACACATACCCTGAGATTGATGCTGTGGAGATCGATCTTCTGGGGTTTGATTTAGTGGGTCTAAGAAGGACCAGCTAAATGGAGCACTGACAGTGCCCCCAGTGACCCCGGTACTCTACGGGGTTGTGAGGATTAAGGGAATTCCACAGGTGAGTTTCTCCTGTTGACATCTCATAATGGGGATGCCATAGAAATTCGACCTAATGTACATCAACTCCAGCTATGCTATTTTCATAGCCGGAATTGTGTATCATAAGTCGACTTTCTCCCCCAGTGTACACCTGACCCAAGAGATTTATGCAAAGCTAGGTCCCAGATCTGCCTGCCCGCCAGCCATTAGACATAGACTTAGACACTGGGCTGCAAGTGTTTGAAAGCAAAATTCAACAGGTTCAAACTATAATGAGCAAAGCGGCCACTTTATTTTATAGGCAGCATTTATTTAATATATTCTGAAACACATACACTGTGTAGGGCATCCCAAAATGTGGGGCACTGCTGGAATGGCAGGTAAGAGAAGGTCATCTCCCACATGTGCACTTGGAATATAACAGGGTGTCTGAGGCACAGCAGAGAGGTCAAATCAGGGCAAATTGCTTAAAGGCAGGGCTACTTACAGCTCAAGACTGGGGTCCTCCACTATGAGGCACATCAAACCAGTCACAAAGAGCACTTCTATTCATCACACTGGCCAGCAAGAAGTCATACAAGCAATTGCGTCAGACACACCAGCTTCTCCTATACAACAACCAGCACCACTCCTTACACAGATGAGAGGTTATGAAAACCAATGTCACCAAATCCAAAGAGGTTCTCCTGATCCCAAAGGACCAGCCACATTCCCAGGTCAATTTATAACTTAGATCTGACCCAAAAGAACACGGTGGGCCAGTCCTTTATAATCTAATATCTAAAGATCTATTAATAAAAGAAAGAAAAGGTTGAGAGTAAAATTGTTAAAGAAATTAAATTACCTACACAACTACAAATCTTATAAATCTCTGGACTACATCCTTTGTTAGGATGGTTCATCAGTGTTTCAGGCTCAACTCATAGCAAAGATGCTTCAGAAGTGATGAGCTGGAATGAAGACAAATGGAGCAACCTCTAGGGGCCTTTTTATAACCTTGCCCATGTGGTGGGAATTCCACTGTTCTCACTATGTGACTGTATCTCCGAAAATGGAGTTTGTCACATGAGCAAGTCACCTGTCCATGCATGACTCTGTCCTTTTTAGGCAAGCAGCCATGGCTTCCATACTGGTATGGACATTTACAGTGAAGTTCTTCAGATGTGGATTGGCACCACTGGAGGTGCATTGTCAGTCAAGTGCTGCTATACACTGGACTAGCAACCCTTTCACACTAGGTGGGCAAAGCCTGTTACAGACATCTCCCAGAAGCAAACATGTGCAATACCATCAGTACATAGCCAGCACTCATAACTTCAAATGCAAACATGATACATGCATATAAGCAGTATGAACAGAATCAGTGATTCATAAGCTTTCTATTTGGGGTCGGGAAGGAATTTTCCTCCAGGGTAGATTGGCAGAGGCCCTGGAGGTTTTTCGCCTTCCTCTGTAACATGGGGCATGGGTCACTACCGGGAGGATTCTCTGCATCTTGGGGTCTTTGAACCATCGTTTCAAGGACTTCAATATCTGAGATATAGATGAAAGGATTATTCTAGCAGTGGGTGGGTGAGATTCTGTGGCCTGCACTGTGCAGGGGGTCAGACTAGATGATCAAAATGGTCCCTTCTGACCTTAGAGTCTATGAGTCTATGAGTCTATAGACATCTCCCTTGGTCCACGTTGCATAAGATTTGGTGCAAACATGTAACAGTGATTGCAACAATGTTTTGCATGTTCATGGCGGAATCCAATAACCTTGCAGCACTCTTGCCAGCTGTCCTGGTGGTGCCCCAAATTCTGACCATGTGAACATGCAAATGCTGGGGGCAGAGCATGTAGAGCAGTTACCTCATTACTGCCATCCCCAGTTCCTTCTGGCTGAAGGCCTCCTGAGCTTGACTCCACCACTCACTGGATGCTGGCGTGGCTCTGACTCCCAGCCAGCTCTCCAGCCTCTGCAGCAGCCATGCATTTAACACCCAGGTAAGATGCCATGAGGAAAGGACAGGGACAGCAGGGGGGGCCTCGGGCTGGGAACAAATCACATGCATAGGGCTCCATACATTCTAAAGACGGCCCTACATACACTCATCTAGTGTACCTGATCCTGTAAAGAGCTAAACTCCTCCCCCACCAACTAGCATCTCTTCCTACTGACGTGAATGCCAAACACCTCTCTCAGGTACAGGTCAGCACCTTGAAGGATCATGACAGATATGCACTTCCATCTTTCTAGGTCTACTCAGGTTTAATGAGGGGACAGGTGGATGGTTTAGTTTTATTGGGCCAGATCCTCATCTGATGGGAATCGGCACAATTCCACCAAAGTCAATGGAGTGATATTAGTTTACATCATCTCAGGGTCTTGTCATGTTAGAACATTAGAAATGGAAGGGACCTCTAGCAGTCCTCTAGTCCATTCCCCTGCACTCATGACAGGACTAAGTGTTATCTAGACCATCCCTGACAAGTGTTTGTGGAATCTCCATCATTGGAGATTTTTTAAGAGCAAGTTAAACTATCTCCCTAGGCAATTTATCCCAGGGGTTAGCCACGCTGAGAGTTAGGAAATTTTTCCTAAAGTCCAGCCTAAACTGCCCTTGCTGCAGTTTAAGCCCGTCATCCTATCCTCTCGGAACCATTTATTCTTTGTTGCTCTTACTTACTCTTTGTTGTTCTTCTCTGGGCTTTCTCCAATTTGTCAGCAAAAGGGCAACAAAAATGATTAGGGGTTTGGAATGGTTCCCACATGAAGAGAGATTAAAAAGACTTGGACTTTTCAGTTTAGAAAAGAGGAGACTAAGGAGGGATATGATAGAGGTCTATAAAGTCATGACTGGTAAGGAAAAAGTGAATAAGGAAAAGTTATTTACTTATTCCCACAACATAAGAACTAAGGGTCACCAAATGAAATTAATAGGCAGCAGGTTTAAAAAAACAAAAGGAAGTTTTTCTTCGCTCAGTGCACAGCCAACCTCTGGAACTCCTTGCCAGAGGATGCGGTGAAGGCTAGAACTTTAACAGGGTTCAAAAAAGAGCTAGATAGATTCATGGAGGTTAGGTCCATCAATGGCTATTAGCCAGGATGGGTAGGAATGGTGTCCCTAGCCTATGTTTCTCTGGAAGTGGGTGACAGGGGAGGAATCACATGAGGGTTACCTGTTATGATCCCTCCCTCTAGGGCATCTGGTATTGGCCACTGTTGGCAGACAGGATACTGGGCTAGATCGACCTTTGGTCTGACCCAGTATGACCATTCTTATGTCCATATCTGTCCTGAAAGGTGGCACCCAGAACTAGAGATGTGAAGCCTAATCAACACAGCATACGGCAGAAAAACTACTCCTGTGTCTTGCTTACTACATTCCAGCCAATACATTTCAGAATGTTTGCTTATTTTGCTACAGTGTTCCACTCTTGATTCGTATTTAGCTTGTGATCCACTATGATCATATGCAGTTACTGTTCATGTTTGTGGGGTATCATTAGACACTCTATTAAGAGACCAGTGTGAAGAAAATATAAACAGAAGTTTAAAAATGGGCGAAGTGATACTCCCCGAAAATAACCCAACCACAAAGAGCAGCGCGAACAGCAGCCACTCCTCTCAGGAGGAAGCGAAGCAATTAAGAAACAGGAAATCACAAACTACTATTATGTACTTTTCCATAAGGTAGCATGCTTTTACAGTAGCCTATTGGAAGAGAAAGGTGGTCCTGGCTGCCCCAGTACCATAGAGAACACGAAACTTATTGCAGAGTGTGTTACATTCTATTGAATGTTCTGCTGCCTGGAGAAGGAGCCAGGACCATGAGAATTTTCCTCGGTTGGGTCTGGATCGTTTTCCCAGGTGAGAGAGTTCTTTAGAGATCAGTGGAATGAGGGCAAAGGCCTAAGAATCCTGTTGTCTGGAAGTCAATTGGATTTTTGTCAATATCGGTGGGAGCAGGATGTTGGGAAGGGTTGGAACAATGACAACGGTTTCAACCCTGCATGCCCCTAATTTAAGCCTGCATGTAGATGCCTAGTTCTAGACACATACGTTTGAAAATTCTGGTTAAAGAATAAATTCCCTGAAGCAGTCTGCAGGTAGAAATCCAAACTGCAGAAATCCACCTGGAAGTGGTTTTTAATCTAAAAGCTGAGGCACTAAGATAACGTTTTCAATACTGCTTGAGTAACTTTGTTATTTAGCAGTCAAAGTTCCATTTGCAGTCTAAATGCCTAAGTCTCATTGAAAGTCAACAAGACTTAAGTGCCTAAATCTTTTTGTTCTTAGGCACCGAGTGGGGTTTACAAAAACCACATAACCAGCCTAAACACTTAGAGCCACATTGACTTCAACAGGAGTTGGGTGCCTAATCTATTTAGGCACTTTCGTAAATTCCACTAGAGTGGAGTTGCTAGCTATATCTACATGGTCCTGCCATTAGGGCAGGGGACTGGACCTGATGATGTCTCAGGGTCCCTTCCAGTTCTAGTGTTCTGTGATTCTAT
Organism: Pelochelys cantorii; assembly: GCA_032595735.1. NCBI lineage: Eukaryota > Metazoa > Chordata > Testudines > Trionychidae > Pelochelys > Pelochelys cantorii. The sequence goes on along the minus strand of CM064344.1, from coordinate 17,291,808 downwards.
CTTTACTTGCTGAAATACTTTTGTTAAATCTGCCCTTAGATCACTTTCAGAAATGTTACCCCATCTACAGCAGATCCAAGTAGTTTGAAAAAATTCAGGTAGCACAGAATGTTAATACTAGCCTGCTAATGATTTTAGAATATTTCTACCCTTATCAACTAATGAAGGTTCAGGAGGTTTGAACTGTGGCATTAACATCTCTCCCCTACCCTAAGCTTCATGCACTTTGCTGGGTTGATTATCTATTGTTAGCAATATGACAGATGGTAGTTCTGTCCCTAATGCATTTAATCAGTGTGCATACGCACATTGAGATATAGCCCCAAGTAATTTTTCTAATGGTAGGTTTACTTGCAGGCTGAAATATCTCTGGTCCTACAAGAAATATTTACTGCAATATGCCTGCAGTCTAGCACAATGCTAAAAAAGACTGGAAATATCATTAGAGGACCAAAGGGCATTTCCCTTTATTATAAATTAACATGTTCATTTCTGTGAAAGTACTTCAATTGGTTAGTATTGCTTTTGGGTTCAGCATTGGCTAGGAATTTCTAACTTAGAAGTTCTCTGGGGAAACACACTCACCTAGAGTGGTTAGTAACAGACCTTCCAAATTGGTCTGTACTGACATCTGAGAATTCGGACCAAGGCACATGGACAAGGGTGATCCATTACATATAGTATACTTGGACTTTCAAAGTCTTTGACAAGGCCTCTCACCAAAGACCTCTCTTAAGTAAAGTAGGCAGTCATGGGTTAAGAGGGAAGGTCCTCTTATGGATCTGTATCTGTTAAAGATAGGGAAAGAGGTAGGAACATTTTTCACAGTGGAGATGGGATTTGTACTGTGACCAGTGCTGTTCAACATATACATAAGTAAACTGGAAAAAAAAAGGGTAGACCATGAGATGGCAAAGTTTGCAGGGAATATAATATTATTTAGGATAGTTAGACTGAGGAGTGACAAAGGAATCTCACAAAACTGAATGACTGGACAACAAAACGGCAGATGAAATTCAGTGTTGACAAATGTAAAGTAATGTGCATTGGAAAACAGAACCCCAACTATATATACAGAATGATGGGGTCTAAAATGGATCTAAAAAAAAAAAGGATCTTGGAGTTGTCATGATAGTTCTCTGAAAACAGCTGCTCAATGTGTGGTAGCAGTCAAAAAAGTGATCCAAATGTTAGAATCTTTAGGAAGGGGATAGATAATAAGACGGAAAATATCATGATGATGCCACCATATGAATCCATGGTACACTGATCGTCCCATCTCAAAACATGTATTAGATTTGGAAAAAGGACAGAGAAGGGCAACAAAATGATAAGGGAACAGCTTCCCAACAAGAAGAAATTAAAAAGACTGGGACTGCTCAGCTTGGAAGGAGGTAACTAAGGGGGAGCGGAGAATAGGAAAGTGTTATTTAATCCTTTATATTGAGGTCACTCAATGACATTAATAAAGATGTTTTAAAACAAGCATAAGGAAGCATTTTAAACAATGCACAAGTCAACTTGTGGCGCTAATTGCCAGGGGATGTTGGGAAGGCCAAAAGAATAACTGGGATAAAAAATTAGATAAGTTCATGGAGGACAGGTCCATCAATGGTCAGATACAACTCAATTTGGATGTCCCTAAATCTCTGGCTGTCAGAAGCTGGGCTAGGCTGGCAGTCAAAACAATAAAACCCTGAGGGTATGTCTACACTACAGCTCTATTTTGAATTAACTTATTCCAAATTAGTTAATTCGAATTAAGCTAATTCAAAATAATGCATCTAGACACAAAAACTAAATCAAAATAGAGTTTTTCTAATTCGAAATAGTGCGTCCACATTGAGTGGACCCTGAATCGAAGGTAAGGCTGGCCGGAACCAGTGCCGGCAGGGCATCAGGGTTGGACTTAGTGTGTGGGGCTGCTACTTCAGGCTATCCGAGGTCTGTGCTTAAAGGGACCCAACCCCCATCCCGGACAGACAGTTCTCAGGTTTCTCTGCTTGCTGGTCTACCTCGCTGAGGGACAGTAAAGCATTTGTGTCTCGGAGTGCTCTGCTTGCCCTCACTCGGGACACCACGGCACTCTGCACATGGAACCAGACCTGCCCCTGGGGACTGTGCTGCGTCTTGTGGACACGTTGCCAGCAGCCTGGCTGCACTGTTTGCAGGCTGCCATCCGGGAGGACCATTGAGGGGCTGTCAGGATCCAGGGGGTCCTGCAGGAGAGCTTCCACCCTGAGGAGCGCTAACAGTCTCCCCAGTCTGCCCCACTGGGGGCTTGTGCCCCATTCCTCCCTCTCGTCCTTCCACTTACCCTTCCCTAGCCCCCCCTTCTTTATTTAACACAACTGGGGGGGGGGATGAACCTCTGGGGAGACTGGGGAAAGGAGGCAGGAAAGGGCAGGAGAGAGGGTGGGAGAGGGGAGGGGGAAAACTTGAAGGAGGGAGCTGGAAGGGGGAAGCAAGGGGAAGAAGGGGGAGGGGAAGCTCAGCGCTTGGGGTGAGGGTTTCACCGGGCCAATTGCCTCCCAGCACTGCGGGGGAGGGGGCCTCGGCATCCCCAGGGGGATGGGGAGGAGGGTGCAGAGGTTGAGTTGGGGGGTGTGGAGATTGAGGAGGAGGGTGAGGAGGTTGAGGAGGAAGAGGTGGGAGGAGGGGCAGGAGTGGGAGGAGGAACAGTAGCTGGGGGGGGCAGCAGGCGCAGGACCGGCATGGGGCAGCACGCTCTGTACCAGGGCCTGCAGATGGTGACAGATGGCACGACCCTGGGCAAGCAGCTCCCACTGGAACTCCTGGTCGTCTTGCATCCGCTGCTCCATGATCCGGGTCTGGGCTCGCAGGGCCTGCAGGTGCTGCTCTCTGTACCCCTGTCATGTGGTGGTGGTCCTGCTGAGGCCGCGGGTGCGGGAGCATGTCCCGGGCAGGGTGGTGCGCCCTGCACGAGCAGCTGGTGCGGCTGTAGAGAAAGAAGAGAAGTGGTCAGTTCTCCCTGGGGACACAGTGGATAATGCCCAGCCCCCCCCGCGAGGTGAGGACAACCGTGCCCTGCACTGTCAGAGATGATGTGCTTGCACAGAGGCCGTGGTCGGCATGTCCGGCTCTGCCCGGGAGTGGGAGCTGCCCCGAGACCGCACCCGTGCCCCTGTGCTGTGTATAGTGTGGCCGGAGTGGGGGGGGAGATGTCCCCTGCCCCTTTGTAGAGGGGGCGGGTGAAGGGAGGGCATCCTGCTGTGTCCTTCCCCGAGGTCGGGAGCATGTCGGGTCTCTTCACACACATGTGTGGCTATCGGGCCACAGCCCCTGTGTGGCACGCAGCTGGAGCCACCTGCCCAAGGGTGGCACGGCACGTGCCTGCACATGCACAGGTGGCTGCGTGATCCATGGGAGGCATGGCCCACGCACACGGTCCCTGGTCTCCCTCCCCCCCCGGGTAAGGGACAGTGTTGGCACTTACCTGGTATGGCCTCCCCGGACAACCCTGCCAGCTCTGGTGCCGGGACAGCTGGTGGTGGCCCCTCTGCTGCGCCCGGGTCAGGGCCCTCAGCTCCCAGCTCGCTGCCCCCCGGGCTGGCACGCTCCCCAGGATTCGGTCAAGGGCGGGGAAGTAGGGGCAGGTGGCAGCCCCTGCTGCAGCGCCGCCCCTGGTGGCCCAGGCGTAAGCCTGCCACAGCTCCTTAACTTTCAGGCGCACCTGCTCCTGGGTGCGCCTGTGTCCCTTGCGGCATGTGGCCACAGACGGCGGCATCCCTCCGACTGGTGCGGAGATCATGAACATTGGGGGCCTCCCCCCACACCTCAATGAGGTCCATGATCTCCGCACCAGTCCAGGTGGGCGCGCACCGTCTACAGCCCCTGGCTGGCCCCTGGGTGCTGGGGGACTGGGCAGGGGATGGCTGGCTGCCACTGGCTGCCATTGTGAGGCCACTGGGTGAGGGTCTGCAGCTGCTGGCAGGCCTGGCTCTCGCACGTGCCCAGTGGCCAGACTCTACCCCTTTAAGGGCCCCAGGGCTGGGGGAGAGGAGAGGAGTTTTCCTGGTTGTGCCCAGAGTGGCCACCAGGGGAAACCGGGAAGGGCTGGAGGCCCCCTAATTCGAAATAAGTGTCTACACAGCACTTATTTTGAATTAGCTATTTCGAATTTGGTGTTATTCCTCATAGAATGAGGTTTACCAAATTCGAAATAAGTGCTCCACTATTTCGAATTTATTTCGAAATAGCGGTTTGGCTGTGTAGATGCTATTGAAGTTAATTTGAAATAATGGCTGTTATTTCAAATTAACTTTATAGTGTAGACATACCCTGAGTCTATGAGAACTAGGCAGACCTTTAAGACCATAAGGATTGTATGGTCTGACCTGCACATTGAAAGCCACAAAACCTCCCCCACCCCTCCTGTAATAGACCCATAAGCTCTGGCTGAGACACTGAAGTCCTCAAATCATTATTTAAAGATATCCAGTTACTGAGGCTCCACCATTCACACTAGCTTAAACCTACACATGATCCATGACCCATACTGCAGAGGAAAGTGAAAAAATCCTAGAGTCTCTGCCAATCAGATCCAGGGAAAAATTCTTTCCCAACCTCAGATAGGGTTGATCAGTTGAACCCTGAGTATTTGGGCAAGATTCACCAGTCAGATACATGAGAAAGAATTTGCTGTAGTAATTCTGAGCCCTCCCCATCTGGCATCCCCTCTCCAGCCATTGGAGATATGTGCCAATAGCTGTCACAGACTGGCTACACCCCCCTGAGCTCTCCAGGTGAATGTGCTATCCCCTAGGCCATGCCCGAGCTGAGCCTACCCACCTCCCCTACTGTTGGTGGGTTCTGTTGGCTGTGTGGCTGCTCCCAGGATGGGTAGGGCTTCGGCTGCTGAGTGGAGCCCAAGCAGGGATTAGGGCATTGACCTCAGGCCCCCCAGGGTTGTGGGTTCAAGACCTGCCCACCTGGAAGCACATTAGTCCCTCTGTAAACTTCTCAAGCTCAGTCTTAAAGCCAGTTAGATTGCTCCCCTTGGAAGCTGGCTCTAGAAAGTCACTCCTCTGATGGTAAGAAACCTTCATCTAATTTCAAAGTGTAAACATATTGATGGCCAGTTTAATCCACTGCCTTATGCTTCAAAAGATAGCCTACTGATGGATCATTGGTCTGACCCAGCATGGTCATTTTTATCTCCATTTTTTTTTTGTAGGATGTTGGGCTTTGTTTGGCCCTCCAGAGGCGAGAGGTCCCCTGGGTGGAGACCTCACTGTGCAGTGTTGGTATGGCAAAGGCTATGAGAATTATATTAAATACTGGTGCAGAGGAACAACACGGACATCCTGCCTCATAGTTGTTAAGACGGAGTCAGAAGCAATGGTGAAGAGCGACAGAGTGTCCGTCAGGGACATTCACACTTTCTGCATGTTTATAGTGACCATGAGAAACCTCACAGTGGAAGACTCCGGGACTTACTGGTGTGGGATAGATAGACCAGTAATGGATCTCATGTTCTCTGTGGAAGTGAATGTACTTCCTGGTAAGTTCCTGCATGAGTCATCTTTTATTTTTACTGGCTTACGTCAAATTTTTAAAGAACCCTTATTCCAAAGTTTCTACACACAGACTTATGCTACATCATGGGGTATGAATTATAGCCAGACATGATTATTTCAGTGGACGTTTGTAAAAGATCAGTCTGAAGATGTAAGTTAAACTGACAAAAGCAAATTTTAAACCTGGGCTCTAGCAGTGCCTAAGCTGTGTCCAAGCACAAAGTAGTACCAGTTTAAGGTGATTGTTTTAAATTCATTTGTACTAGTTGAACCTCTCTGGTTCAGAAAAATCCATCATCCGGAGTGATTTTAGTTAGCTGGATGACCATTTTTCATGGGGTGTCATCAAGTTTCCACGGTCACATAAAGTTTGTTTACAGCCACCAGTCAGTCCTGGCTCTCAATGTTCTGTGTTGTTATTTAGCTCTAATTTACCCCAAATGTCCTCTAACAGTCCAGGGAGCAGTGGAAGTGTTGGTAATGCTGTTAGACAATATTGACCTCCCATGGCCTGGAGAATTCTCCCATTCGAACTGGTCACGTCCCAAGGGTGCTGTACTAGAGAGGTTCAACCTGTAGTTAAATCAGTGCAACTTTGTTTTTAGACCAGGCCTAGAAGGAAGAGATCTGTATAAGCAGGGCTTGACAAATACGCTTATCTACTCACCCGTGGCAAGTAGATTTCAGCCGGTCGCCCTGTTCACCGGCGGTCCGCGCATGCACAGTGTGGGTCTCGCGCATGCGCGGTGCAGGGCTGGCGAGTGGGTTTCACCGCAATCGTCAAGCCCTGTGTATAAGTGATATAAACTCTTATGCTTCAGAGCAAAAACTAACCACTGACGGAGGGGAGCTGGAAGAAGTGTCCCCCTCTGAGGAGATTATTCCCCAATTATAGGACTTTCCCCCGTTCCTCTAAAATGGTAGCCACTGTCAGAGGCACATCTATGAGGGCCACTGGTTTGATCCAGTACAATGATTCCCATGCAGGCTACAGGCTGGGGACCAACTGGCTAAGCAGCAGCTCTGCACAAAATAACCTGGGGATTATAGTGGATGAGAAGCTGGATATGAGCCAACAGTGTGCCCTTGTAGCCAAGAAGGCTAATGGCATATTAGGGTGCATTAGGAGGAGCATTACCAGCAGATCTAGGGGACTTATTCCCTTTTGTTCAGCACTTGTGAGGCCACATATGTAGTACAGCGACCAATTCTGAGACCCCTGTTACAGAAAGGATGAGTGTGCATTGAAGAGCGTTCAATGGAAGTCAACAAAAATGTTTAGGGGGCTGGAGCACAGAACTTTCATGGAGAAGCTGAGGGATTTGGGCTTGTTTAGTCTACAGAAGAGAAGAGTGAGGGGGGATTTGATAGCAGCCTTCAGCTACCTGAAGGGAGGTTCCAAAGAGGATGGAGAGAGGCTGTTCTCAGTGGTGACAGAGGACAGAACAAGGCGCAATCGTCTCAAGTTGTAGTGGGGGAAGTCTAGATTGGATATTAGGAAAAACTATTTCCCTAGGAGGGTGGGGAAGCACTGGAATGGGTTGCCTAGGGAGGTGGTGGAATCTCCATGCCTAGAGATTTTTAATTCCTGGCTTGACAAACCCCTGGCTAGGATGATTTAGTTGGGATTGGTCCAGCTTTGGGCAGCGGGTTGGACTCAACCTACTGAGGTCTCTTCCAACCCTATGATTCTATGTTCCAGAATAAATCTGTGCCAGAGAGCACTGTGGGGAAAGAATATAGACTTAGCCTAGGCTGGCATGAGGAAGATGAGGAGAGGCCAGGGACCGCTGGCAGTTAGAAAGCATAGGCACAATATTTATAACACAAAATGTGATACATGTGCAGCAGCAACTTGGCTGTGTCCACCCGGACTTGTAATATTTGTGCTGAAAGTCAAACTCTCATTACAAGTGAACTTAAGTATTTTATGCATGCTAGTCAGGCCATTAATAACTTGTTTATAATAAGATGGGAAGAGCAGTGAGCACCACATAGGAAACCAAACTTCATCTTTCTAAACCCTTAATACCTATATGCAGTTTCAGCCCATGAGAAATAAACCAGAAGATATAAGAATAGCCACAGACTTCAAACCGAATGCCACATGTCTCTGAGCTAGATATTAACAGTACAGGTTGCACATCTCTAGTCCGGAACCCTTGGGACCTGACCAGTTCCGAACAAGAGAATTTTCTGGACGACGAGAGGTCAATATTGTCTAGCAGCATTACCAACACTTCCACTGCTTACTGGGCTCTTGGAAGACATTTAGGGTTAAATTAGAGCTAAATAACAACACAGTACACTGATAGCCAAGACTGAGGGCTATAAACAAACTTTAAGGGACTGTGGGAAACTCGGCCACACCCAGGAAGCGTGGACAACTGGCTAACTAAAATCATTCTGGATGATGGATGTTTCTGGATGAGAGAGTTCTGGATTAGAGAGGTTTAACCTGTAGTAGTCCAGCAAATGCATAAACAGGGTGTTCCATACCCTAAAAGCAAAGGCAGGTACATACTCAGTTAATAGGATGTATACCCAGCCAAAATATTCAGCAAAAAATATCAGAGGATTGTTAACACTGACAAGTTTCCTTGTTTACAGCTGTTCCTACCTCACCGCCGCCAGCACCAGGAAAAGAGCCCACTTTCGATGCTGTCTCCAATAAGCCTCCTTTCACATGGACTGTCCCTACAGTGTCTGAACCCAACTCCACTGTCCACAGGAGTGACCCTTCTCCAAGGTGACTCCCCAGGCACATTCTAGAGGGACCACGACCCGGACTGGGGCAGTCTGACTAGTGGTCAAAACATAAGCCAAGCCAAGTCTGGATACCAGGACACCAGTATCTGAGATAGGCCAGAGAGAAGACCAAGACTCAGGTTTTACCAGGAGATCAGAGTCTAGGACAGACCAGAGGCTCGGGCTCAAGGGGAGGTAACAGGAGCTGGTAGCCCAGGATAGGCAGGCCAAAGCATAGGAAAATCCAGCTGCACAATTTCCTGTACCTCAGCCTGATTTACATAGAAGCAGGGAACCATTCAGGATCCTCTGCATTTTGTCACTCAGGGTATGTCTACACTGCAATACTATTTCAGGATATCAGAGGTATCCGGAAATAGCTACCCCGTGTCTTTTGAATGAGTCTGCTATTTCGAAATGTAGTGGACATGCTATTTCACCATCTCTGTAAACCTCATTGTACGAGGAGTAAGGGATGGCTTGAAATAGTACTTTATTTCGAAATTTGCCACTGTATAGACAGCGCCTCAGATCCCAACACTGGAGTCCTCTGTCAAAGTTCAACTTTGCCTGGTGGTGGCAGGTTGAAACCTATTGGCTCTAAAGAGCTCTGTGGACTAAGGTTCAAGACCCACAGCCCCAAGAAGAAGGCATGGGATGGGGGTAGGCCTGTTTCACAGTGTTCCGGCATGGTCATGGTTTCTGTGCTGCCGTTGGGGAGCAGGCACATCCCTGCAGACACCCATAGTGCTGGAGGCTTAGTGACAAGCTCAACTGCAGTAGCATGGAAGTCTAGGACCGATGCCAGCTGGAAGGCAGCACCAAACCCGATTGGAGGCACCTGGGCTCACATCTTTGGTCTGAAGCAGCAGCACTGAAATTGGGGCTAGATTAAAGCTATGAGACCCCCCATAGCTGCCTCCCTTCCTCCCTACCCGTCCCTGTGCCACTGACCCACCCCCACCTAGAGGCTGAAGCAGCAGGGGAAGTGGCATGCAACCCCACTTATCCTCCACCCCTTGGGGAGGGTTGAGGTGGCAAGAGAGGGCACCTTTCTCCTAGGTAGGCAAGAGAGGCAGCGTCCCAGCAGCCAGGTTGTAAGTGCTCTGAGGACTCTGCCCTCCTCTCCTGCAGAGCTCCCTGCTAGGGGGCACATTGTAGGGGGGCTCTGCAGAACTGCAGCTCTTAAAATGAGCTCTTCATTGAGATGCATGGGGCAGTTTGGGTCTACTGTCTGCCACACTCTAGCCATGCTATCAAGCCTTTCTTGGCAATCACAAGGGCTGGAGACTTTTTAAAATGAAAACTGAGAGTTTGCCTCATCACAGGCTCCAGGGGCTGAGGGCAGGGGCAAGCACACCCGTAGGTTTGCTAGACACCAGACAAAGCATTTGCACCACCAGCTCCTCAGTCCTCATCTGAACCCAGCTCCTCCCAAGTCTCCTTTGTAGACTGAATATTTTAATTCTAAACTCAACTGGCTGCTGAAGTCAAGGGGCTTGCACTTTAATTGTAAGGTGGGGAATCAGGAGATCCATGTTCTGTTCCCAGCTCTTTCACTACCTCACACTGGAGATAACCACTTAACTTTAGTGCCTTTAGTGCCTTTCTCTGTCTGTTGAATGGGGGTAATTCTCCCACATCACAGCCAAAGGCAAGGAACTCTTTGATTAAAATGCTCTCTAAGGCTATGTCTACACTGCAACACCGGATTATCCCGAAATAGCTATCCCACGTCTTCACAGCAAGCCTGTTATTTTGGGCTCACTATTCTGACGTCCCCGTAAACCTCATTCCACCAGGGTTAAGGGACGTTTCAGAACAGCAGGTTATTTCAAAATTTGGTGCTGTGTAGACAGCGCCAAATTACTAAATAAGCTATTTTGAAATAAGACCAAAATAATATATGCAATTTACATAGCTCAAATTGCGTATCTTATTTCGAGCTACAGTGCAGTGTAGACTCACCCTTTAAAAGTTTCAAGCAGGAGAGGAAACAGACTCTCTTTTCCTCTTGCTTTTAGTACAAGAGACCCAGTCCTCCAGATCCTGATACCGTGCCTCCTGCTTGTTCTGCTTCTGATTTTGCTCACTGTTATAGTGTTCAGACGGACCTCACAGAGGAGAGCCAAAGGTAAAAATGGTCACTTTCCCGAGTAATGAGTCATTTTGCTCTTCAGTGCGGCCTGCATGTTCAGTTTCATTTCTCTGACCACCGGCTTCCTTCCACCAAGTCTAGCGACAGGAAACTGCTTCCCAATTCACCACAAGCATCTAGTTACAGTCAACCCCATCCCAGCATCCTCTCACACAGAGAGGGCATGCACAAACCAGAAGGCAGCTGAGCCCATGTGAGCACCATACAAGTTCAGTGGGTTATACAGTGCCATGTTCAACAAACTCATTCTCCAAAAGCCCCTAGACAATGGAAACTGCTAAGCATTGCGCCTTTTCTGAGGACAGCTTCTTTTACCTGACACTGTATCAAGGTGCCCAGATACTGGTGTGCCGAGGGTCTGAGAAACACCTAGACATATATAAAAAATACAGATTCCCTGCGGCTCCAACCCCAAGAATCCCCAACCACAATCATAGCTTAGGCACCTAGCACAGGCCAGCTGGGTTGGTTTGTTTACTTCTAAGAAGCCTACAACTTATTAAGTTGCATACAGTTCAATACAAATTGACCAAAAACAATGGAGAAACACAGCAGTGGGGTCTTTCCTCACGTGATGGTAAATCACCAGCTCATGAGAGTTCCTTTCCCAGTTGCTGCTGCAAGGCTTCCAGTACTTCCAAAGGCCCAGTGCTGCCTGCACTCTGGGAATTGCCGAACCTCTGACTTTATTAGCCACAACTGAGCCAGCCCAGAAGCAATAGGACCAATTCCTTCCTTCCCAGAACAGACTCTATAAGACTTCCTTTTATCGGGTCACACTTACCTTTTTTCCTAACCTCAGTGACCTACAACTGGACTTTAATGAGCCTCATACCTACAGGCACAACCCTGGAGCTCTCTTTTACCAGCTCTGGCATGCAGTGAGAAAGAACGCCGCAGCATTTTAGAAAGAAAAAGGGAAGTTAATGATTTTTCCCACCTTGCCTGCATTACATACACAGTCAAAGCAGAAGAGCTAGGGTTTGTCTACATGGGAAAGTTGTACCAGTTTCACTTCCCTTTGTTCTGGCAGAAAATGCCTTGTGTCCACGCACAAATGATCTAATGTCTGTTTATCTTGCACCTTATTTCAAAACAATTAAACCTCTATGGAACCAACTTGACTCTTTTGGTGGGGGTTATATTAGGGCATCCCCATGTCATTGTACCCACAGCCATTCCATTCCCCTCCTAAGACCTTGTATTTGAATCTCAGACTAGTTACAAGTACACAGAGTCTGAGGCCACCTTGTCACAAGGTCTTTCTGCATGGCTGGTGGCAGCCGACTCTCCTTAGACAGCCTGAATAGCTCCCAAGAAATGTTCCCAAACCTGGGCACAATGATCCCACCATGTGATGCCAGTCGGACCAGCATGAACCTCTCTGTAAAGTTTCTTCTATGCTTAGTTATAGGAAGTCCTCCATCGGTAGCATTGCCTGACTCTTGTCTTCTCCTTGCCAAACATATCTGCAGAGTCCTAACCTCATGGTAGCAGGAAGGAGGGGCTGAGCTGTGGAGGAAGGTTAAACACCCTGGAGAGCCAGTGTTCCCACTGTCCACGTGCAATGAAAAGCATAGTGGGTCTGGGATCCAGAGACATATATCTATGACTATACTGGGAGGTTCGCCTGCTTTATTTAGGCCTACTGGGCGGAGTGCATGTTAGCACCACCGGCTCCCCCAAGTTCACTCAGTGCCGTGTTTGACCAATTCCTTCTCTAAAAGCTCCTAGACAACGGACATTGCTAAGCATTATGCCTTTTCAGAGGACAGCTTCGTTTACCTGGCATTGCACTGAGGTACCCAGAGACTGGTGTGCTGAGGGCCTTGGAAACACCTAGACATACCTAAAAATGGTTTGACTTCATTCTAACACTCTTCCTCTCTCCGGTTCTTTCAGCCCTTAAAGGAGCACCTGGGCACAGGGAAAAGAACTTCCACCCCTCTCGGCTGGTAAGGCAGACCTGAGGTAGATGCCTGAATTTAGAATATTTTGCACGTTACTCAAAACCTGACACAGGCGGCGTTCCAGTGTTGGTCCCCTAGTGCTGATGGATCTCAATACCAGCCCTGCAATGCATGTGTCTGTCCCCCTGTGTTGAAGTAACAGTAGCTGTCAGCCACGCTAGCCCAGCGTGTGACTTTCTCACCCTCTAGTGGCAAGTCCACGTAAAAGAGCTTACTAACAGCTGCTACTTAGCAGAGTTACTGCTGCAGCAGAAGGGGTATTGTACATAGGGGCTGGAACTAGGGGTGTGGAGGGGAGGGGGCACTGCAGCACTCCCTGGCTAGAAGTGGTTTCCATTATATACAAGGTTTACCATTTGGTTCAACGGTTCTCAGCACCTCCACTGTCAAAAGTGTTCCAGCCCCACCGTTTTCAGTCTTGTAATGCTGAACGTGTCAAATTCAGCACCCACTGATGACTCATTTCAGGGTCATTATTCCAACAAAGGTGCAGAGGAGAAACCGATTCCTGGCTTCTCTATCCGTATAGCTCCCCAGTGTGGCACTTTGGGGAGAAGGGCTCAGAGTTTGTCTTCATTCTGAACACCTCACGTGTCTGTTTCAGGCACCTGGAGGCACAAAATTCTCTGCTACCAGTGATGCTGAACCTGGCAGTAAGGCAGCTGTCTGCCCAACCATGGAGGAGACACCCGACCCAGCAGCTGATGAGTTTGTGTATGAAAATGCCCCCTATGACACCCAGATAGGAAGCCCAATGGCTCCCACTGCAAGCAGAGTGCTGCTGGAGAGCACAAGTCACTGGCACGGGAATTCTTCACAAGGCCAGAGCTGGGAATAAGGCAGGTCTGATGTTTTCCATCAACATTTTTCCAACAGAAAATTGGGTTTTCAACCAAAAAAAAATCCATGGATAGCATCCATTCTCCTCACTAAGTTTTGATTTTTCTTTGGAAAATCAGTTATCTAAAAACCGAAACACTTTGCACTTTGGAGAAGTTTTTAACTGAAATTGGTTTTTCTTTTTGTTATGGAAAACAAAAAATTAGGGTTTGGTTATTTGATTTTTTTATGACAAGTCCAGGTTTTCTGTGGAAAACTGAGGAATGCCAAAAATATTTGGATTTGTCTTTATTTTCTTTGTAAGGTAGCACATTGTCCCATTAGCTAACGGAGTAATGGAGTAATTAAAAGAATCTATGGGTAAATTCTTCCCTCTGAGCCTTCCTGCACTGACCCTTTTCCTCTGTCTTAAAGATCACTAGTCTCGGTTTGTGGCAACAACTAATGAACTGTACAGGAAAGTACAACAGAATTAGTTGAGGGCATTTTTCTCTAGTTCCTGGAGCTGCTCCAAAATAACCAGCATCCTCTGATTCACGGTGCTTTTGTTTCAGGTTTCAGGATCGATGGAAGAGGTTGTTCCTGACACGGTGACAAGTCCAATCTCACATACACAGATCTATGCCAATATGAAGCCAAATCCACGCAGTAGGACAATCCCTTCTCGTCCTCCAGCAACGCCTGGGAAGAATGCCGCTGGGTGAAGCTCAGTGCTCTTGGAACATTCCCCCTCTGACTGCTGGAATGTTTAGCAGCTTGTTCTCATTTTCCTGCAGTTAGCTAGAAGCTTTTAGATTCCTGTTCCTCCATTATTCTTCTAATGCCAGGTCCTGGTGTACTGAGGCATTAGAGTTGCTGCTGATTGTGTCCCATTCCCATAATTTTGCAGATTTACTTACTGCTCCATTCTACTTGTTCACATCAAGGTGAAACAGAACAAATTCCCGGTGCTTTTCCCTTCTGAATGGGTGGAAGCATTTTTAGAAGGACCTTGGATGGTTCTGCAGGTTTGGCACACTCCCTCCTCTGTCTGACAGTTTGTTCCTGCCTTAAAGTTAGACAATTGCTAATAAAAAAGCTCTTTTCTCTCTTCTGGATTCTGTTCCTTGCAATGACTCAATAACAGGGTGCCAGGGACAACATGGGAAAGGGTTAATGTCTAATTGTACCTGTAATAAGTCATCAGCTCAATTCCTTTGGTAGTGTCAACATGCCAATAAAAGGCAGCCTGCACTAGGCTGTATTTCCTCACTCCCAGGATTTACAACAGTGCTGGCTAACCTGAGGCCCATTGGGGTTCTATGCATGGCCCATAAGATATTTTGTTTACTGTTGCCCATGCACAGGGTTGCCAGATTTCACTGGTTTCTGTCCGTGTCATTTTTCCATGCTGGTGTTACTAAAGTGATATGCATGTAAAACAAAGGCACGTAAAGTGAGTTGCGTGCTGATTGCACACAACACTGACAATGAGAGCTGAGCGCTCCCTCTGCACCTAATCAAAGCGCTGCTACTGTTCAATCTGCACAACCTGCAAATTCTAGGCATGCAAGTGCAGTTGGCAAAACTATCTCGCACACATCTCGAGTACTGCGTGCAGATGTGGTCTCCTCACCTCAAAAAAGATATATTGGCATTAGAAAAGGTTCAGAAAAGGGCGACTAAGATGATTAGGGGCTTGGAAAGGGTCCCATATGGGGAGAGGCTAGAGAGACTGGGACTTTTCAGTTTGGAAAAAAGGCGATTGAGGGGCGATATGATAGAGGTATATAAAATCATGAATGGTGTGGAGAAAGTGATTATAGAAAAATTATTTACCTTTTCCCATAATACAAGAACTAGGGGACACCAAATGAAATTGATGGGTAGTAGGTTCAAAACTAATAAAAGGAAATTTTTCTTCACACAGCGCACAGTCAACCTGTGGAACTCCTTGCCCGAGGAGGCTGTGAAGGCCAGGACTCTATTAGGGTTTAAAAAAGAGCTTGATAAATTTTTGCAGGTTAGGTCCATAAATGGCTATTAGCCAGGGATAAAGTATGGTGCCCTAGCCTTCATAACAAGGGCAGGAGATGGATGGCAGGAGATAAATCACTTGATCATTGTCTTCTGTTCTCCTTCTCTGGGGCACCTGGCATTGGCCACCGTCGGCAGATGGGATGCTGGGCTCGATGGACCTTTGGTCTGACCCAGTATGGCCATTCTTATCATCTCCTGGGAGATTTCGTTACGATAGTCTTGCGGCCCACTGAGATGATGTAAGGCCTCTCATATGGCCCACTCCCTAGCCTAGGTTGCTCATTACTGATTTAGAAGCTCTGAGGCTATGTCTACACAGCAGCATTATTTCAGAATAACTGATGTTATTTCAATATAACATAGCCTGCATCTAGACAGCAAGCAGTTATTTTGACATAATGTTGAAATAATGTTGAGTTGGAGGACTGCTTACTCCGACTCCTGTAACCCTCATTTTACAAGGAGTAAGGGAAGTCGGAGGAAGAGTGCTCTAACTCGGACTTCCTGCTGCATAGACAGTGTCAAAAGCCAAAATAAGCTATTTCAACTTAAGCTATGCAATTGACATAGTTCAAGTTGCATAGCTTATTTCGGCTTTAGCCCTGCTGTGTGGACATGCCCTTAGAGGTGTTCGTCTCTCTGTGTCCCTTGCTCAAGGGTATCTGAATCTTCATAATTAATTAGCATCAAAATTTCCCAATGAACTCATGCCAGTGAGACAGATGAGGTGATGAACATGTGAAACGGGATGCAGCGGAGGGAGAGCAAAGAGCCAGATTCACAGATGTCATAAACAAGTGCAACTCGACTGAAATCATGGAGACAGGCAGCAGAGAAGCTGCCTCTGAAACAGTCACACAGGCTCACAGTGGCCTCAGTTTAAAGATGGAGCTGCTGGCAGGGTGTTCTACACCATGGAATTCAGTCCCGTCTTGCTCCAAAATAGTCAGATGTCCTGCCATTAAAAGTCTATCTCTTCTCCAAGGCTTGTGGGAAGGGAGGGACTCAGAGATTGTTAGTATTTATGTAATCTGCACTGGGATCAGTGGCTGGAGTCTGTTATAATGAATGGAATGATCACTCTCTAAATGAGGAAGTGATCCTTAAAGAGAACAGATGCAATTACAGACACATGTGGCTTAAGTTCCAGCTTTATCTCCTTTGTTCACTAGTGATAATAACCTGCCTGGATCACTATGCAATACATTATGACAATGAGTGCCTGAATAATTATATTGCAAGCAATTGTGTCATTGATGAACATGTGAAACAGGATGCAGCGGTGGGAGAGCAAACCTCACCACATGCCCATGAAAGCTCATGATACTATCTACATGTTTTGTTAGTCTTTAAGGTGATGCAAGACTATTTGTTGTTTTTTAAGTTTTTCTGGTTACAGACTAACTCGGCTACCCCTCTGAAACTTATTGATGAAAAGTGATAGAGATGCAGCCGTGTTAGTCTGGTGTAGCTGAAACAAAAGACAGAACTATGTAGCACTTTAAAGACTAACAAGATGGTTTATTAGGTGATGAGCTTTCGTGGGCCAGACCCACTTCCTCAGATCAATATGTGGAAGAAAATCGGCACAACCATATATACCAAAGTGATACAATCAAAAAAATGAACGCATGTGAAATTGACAAATCAAATTTTAGAACAGAGTGGGGGTGGGGGGGGAAGTTAGTTTCTGTGAGGTAATGACATAGGGGTGATAATAGGGGAAGCTATCTTTGTAATGGGTGAGATAATTAGAGTCTTTGTTTAAACCCATACATAAAGTGTCAAATTTAAGCATGAATGACAATTCTGAAGCTTCTCGTTGAAGTCTGGAGTTAAAGTCTCTTTGAAGCAGTATGCATGTTTTAAGGTCATTGAGGGAATGATCAGTCTGGCTGAAATGGCAAGTAACAGCTTTCTTTCTGTCAGAGAGTCTTATATTGTCATCTGTAAAAGTGACGACCTCAGTTCCTTCTGGACTGTAGACATGCCCATTAAAAGGTTGTTTGCTCTGAAGCTGTATTTCCATAGTCACAGGATTTGGAATTTCTTACGGTATGTCTACACTGCAGAGTTTTTTAGAAAAATGGCAATTTTTCCGAAAAAAACCTTAGTTACGTCCACACTGCAATTGTGTTCTTTCGAAAAAAAATTGAAAGAACAGAGGGTTTTTTCCGATAGTGGTAAACCTCTTTCTATAAGCAAGAAGCCTTTTCCTAAAGAGCTCTCTCGGAAAAAGGCGTGTGTGGATGGGGAAGAGGGGTTTTTTTCTAAAGAAGAGGTCCCCAGGAAATAGCACAGGTGCCCTGGTGGCCACTCCGTCCAAAGTAATCACAATTCTATAGGTCCTGTGTCCTGGCCCCTTTTAAAGCTGGGGGCACCCTGGACAAGCCTTGTGGCAGGAAGCCAGTCCTGGAGCAGCACCTGTCCACACGGCTCCCCCTGCCACAGACCTGCTGACCCATGGCAGAGCCAGAAGCCCCCCGAGCACAACCAGGGCTCCCTGGACCCGAGGGGTAGCAAGTGGTGGGCACCCTCATGGTCTGGAGCGGAGATCCTGTCCTCCTCGAGCTGTGTGGGGTGGAGTAAACCCTACAGGATCTCTGTTCCAAACACCTCAATGCGGACATTTATGGTCAGATGGCCAAGGCCCTGGCGGAGCGAGGACACTCACACTGGACCTTAGAACAGGTCCGGAGTAAAGTTAAGAAGCTCCACCAAGGATATGCGAGGGCCAGAGAGAGCACACCTGCCCCTATTACGCAGAGCTTCACCAGATCCCGGGGGTGGGGAAGCTCTTTCTCCACCCATTGTCATTGACTCCGGAATGGAGATACCTGTCGTTGCCCAGCCAGAGGTGGCAGAGAAGGAGGAGGAGGATGGACATCAGGAGCACGAGGAGGAGGAGGATGACATGGCCACAGTGATGCTGTCCCTGGAGCTGGTTGTTGTGAGCCTGGACATGTCCCAGGCATCGTCTGACGCCGGGGAGCGATCTTTGGGTGAGTGCTCTCAGTCTGTCACGCACACAGGGCAGGGGAGGCAGGCGCAGGGGGTGCGAGCGTCACTCAGCCTGCTCGGGCTGGACATCATGCTGCAGTCTGTGCACATTGAACCACATGCAGTGTTATTGTGTGCCATGTGGACTCTCAGACAGCCCCTGAGCCCACCCAGGCCCTGCTCCCAGGCTCAGGGGAGCCCACACACACATCTGGCCCCAGGGCAGGAGGACGCCCTCCCACCACCTGCCACGGCTGGAAGCAGGCTAGCCAGAAGGGTGCAGGCATGGCCCCAGACACACCGAGGAAAGCCACACACAGCACACAGGCATGCCTGCCCGCACGAGGCAGCACCTGCTCCCGGGGACAGCGCTGAGAGGCTCAGGTGTGTGTGCAGGCCCCAGGGAGGACCAGGCTGCTCCAGGCTCCTCTGCCACCCATGAGATCCCACTGTGGCCAGATACTTCCCTTGCCTGCTTATCCATGGAGGAGGGGGGAAGCAGGCAGCATGGTTCCCTGGGCACCTCGGGGGCCCTGTGAGGCAGGGCCTGCTGTGTAGCCCACACATGGCCTTGCTCCCGGGACATCCCCCTCCTCTGGGCCGAGGAGTGTTGGTCGCTGCTCACAGAGGAGGGCACTGCCTCAGGGACAGTGTCTGCGTGGATGACTGACTCCTCTCCTTCTTTGTATTCTCCCTATCCAGACCAGCCAGGACTGAGGAGCGAGCCATGCCACGTGAGCCAGCTTTTTCAATATGCTGTGGCAGTGTGGACACTCTTTCAGAAGAAGTGTTTTCGGAAGATCTCTTCTGGAAAAGCTTCTTCCGAAAGCAGCCTGCAGTCTAGACATAGCCTTAGAGGTGTCCGTGTCTGCATCCCATGGGCAGGAGTTTCCGAATTCTGATCATTTATTAGAATCAAACTTTTGCAAAAAAAAATTCTTTCACGTGAATTGAAACATTTCATTTTGATAAATTCAAAACCTAATTCAAACTTACATGGAAAGTCAATATTTAAATGGTAAAATCAAAATATTTTGTCCTGAAAAAGTCAAAAAGGGGGAGGGGGTATTGACTTATTTTTTTAAAAATTACCCATGCCCACCATAACTTGCCTGTTCTATCTTTTCTTCACTCTCTTTTAATTCTACCCTTTGGTTTTGTCAGAAGTGTAAGGGAAGTGTGAGGTTAGCACAGAGGAAAAGGAATCAGATAAGAAAAAGAGAACAGAAATCTTTAAATGCCACTGACACAGCAGGGTGGTAAATTCCAGTAGGCAGTGTCACATTCTCGAAGTAGTGTTCATTGTTGGTGCATTTTAAAGAAAATGCACGAGAAAGAGGCGATCGTTGGGAAGATTCAGCTGACCTTTACCAGGGTGATTTTCCTTTTATCAGGTGAGAGGTTTATGTTCATCTGTTCATGCCACCAACTTTACCCAGGAGGTGGATTCACCACTGGGCTCACATTCCTTTTCTTCCCTTCTCGTCTGTCTGTCTCAGAAAAGAGAGACTCTAATAGGAGAATGGCAAGAGGGAGGAGCAAACAATCTGATATTTCTATTGATGGTTTCGTACCTTAGCACTAACACTACTGGTTGTTGTGCATATAACACCAGTGGCACCAAAGGATATTTCTTATATGGGTTCTTCTGGTGCATTGTGTGGTCTGGTGTATAAGACAATGATTGACATGGGCTAAGAGAAAGGAATCTCTTGAGGTGCTGCCCTGAATCCTCTGCCCTTCTGGGGAGAGTCTGTGATGAATTTTGCTTTTTGTTTTGTTTTTCAGGCTGTTTCTCTGCATCAGCTGCCTCTGTGCTCACTGCCCCTGAGGAGGTGAGAAGGGCCCTGGGCGGGTCTGTGTCTGTGCCATGTCAATACCAGGAAGAATATCAGGGATACCTGAAATACTGGTGCATAGGAGCAGAGTGGAGCGACTGCTCCAAGGTCGTTGAGACTGCAGGGACGGAGGCCGAGGTGAAGCTGGTCAGCGTCTCCATCAGAGACAATCACACCCTGAACACGTTCACTGTGACCATGGAGAACCTGACTCTGGAAGATGCTGGGACCTACTGGTGCAGAATAAATAAAGCTGCTAGATTAGATGCTTATTCCCTGGTTAACATCACTGTAGTCAGAGAAGGGAAAGGCAAGTCTTGTTCTGCTGTCCTGCTAGCAAGCTGAGGCCCAACAGTGGCTGAAGGGGGCTGGGGGGAAAGCAGGAGAGAGAGAGAGAGACTAATTTTATCTGTTAAGCAACAACCAGCTGGAGAGAAGTCTCACTGCAGCTAGGGGAGGGAGGTGCAGTCAGTAGGGACTGAGGCAGGACATTCCCAACACAACTTTCCCTCACCCTACAATGCGCCCAGCAGGGGCACCATTTCAGATTTGGGAGGGGGCAACCTACACATGCCCTGATTTGGTGGGGGGGAGTGAGAGCATGGAGGGGGCAGACTGAGGACAGTGGCTTCAACAGTGTTTCTGAGCATACTCAGTACAAGCTAAGCAGCAAATGGGAGGAACTGATTCCATTCACCTTTCCCCATACACGTATCACCTCTTTGTAAGGCTACCAATGCATTGGAAATCTCTAAGGTGGTTTTTGTTTCTTTCACAGATAACTGAGCAATTAGCTGGTAGGAGCACTGTATCTAATTCCTATATAAAAGAAAGAAAATTTAAATAAATATTAGTCTCACTCAGCTCTAATATTAATATTGTGACATCTTGTGGCAAGTCACTTAAGGGGGACTAGTTAATCTTAAAATTGTAATGTATATTCTTACTTTGTTACTAACTGCAGAGGGAGAGAGCGAGAGACTGTCAGGACTCCTGAGCTGTATCTCAGCTCTGGAAGTGGAGTGTGGGGGGCTAGTGGGTTACATTGGGGGGCAGTTACATTTGGGCTCTATATAAGATCAGAATGGCCATACAGTGTCAGACCAATGGTCCATCTAGCCCAGTATCCTGTCTTCCAACAGTGGCCAATGCCAGGTGCTTTCAGAAAGCATGATCAGAAGAGGAATTCATCAAATGATCCATCCCCTCTTTCCCATTCCCATCTTTTGGCAAACAGAGGCTCGGGACACCATCTCTGCCCATTCTGGCTAGTAGCCATTGATGGACCTAACTTACATGCAGGGCCGGACTGAGGCATGGGCTAGCCAGGCAGCTGCCCGGGCGCAACCGATGGGGGGCACCTGATGGCAGCTGTAAGGGGCGTGCAGCATCCCTTTTAGCTGCCATCAGGCGCCGCGCGCCCGGCTCCCGCAGCACCGGCCCTGCAGCCGCAGGGCCCTGCACGGCCCGGCGTGCACACCAGCAATGCAGACCGGGCCGGGCTGGGCAGCGCATGTACCGTGCGCCCCGGGGGTGGGCCCCGGGGTCGGGCCCCGGGCTGTGCGCCAGCGGCCGTGGCCAGCCCGTGCATGCACCATGCACCCCGGCGGGCGGGCCCTGGGCTGCACACCAGCGGCCGTGGCCAGCCCGCGCATGCGCCGTGCGCCCCGGGGGCGGGCCCACGCCCCCTGGGGGGCAGGCCCACGCCCCACGGGCAGGCCCGCGCATGCGCCGTGCGCCGGGGGCAGCGCCGCATGCTCGCGCCCGGGGCACCAAAAGGGCTCGGGCCGGCCCTGCTTCCATGAACTTATTTTGTTCTAATTAGAACCCTGTTATAGTTTGGGCCTTTTCACTATCTCCTGGCAAAGGGTTCCACAGGTTGACCAAGAAGAAATAATTTCTTTTGTTTTAAACCTGCTGTCTATAAATGTAATTGGGTGAGCTTGTGTTATGTTAATGAAGGAGTAAATAACATTTTCTAATTCTTTTTCTTTTTCACACCATTCATGATTTTCTAGATCTCTAACATATCTCGCCATCCTTTATGGGGATCTGAGGAAGTGGGTCTGGCCCACGAAAGCTCATCACCTAATAAATCATCTTGTTAGTCTTTAAAGTGCTACACAATCCTCTTTTGTTTCAGCAAGATCAGACTAACAGGGCTACATCTCTATTACCATTCCGCATCCTTTAGTAATTTCTGTTCCAAGCTGAAAAGTCCCAGTCTTTTTAATCTCTCCTCGTATGGAAATTGTTTCTTACCCCTAATCATTTCTGTTGCCCTTTCTGTACCTTTTTCAAATCCAATATATCTTTTTTAGATGGGGTGATCCAATTTGCTTACAGTATTCAAGATGTGGGCATGCCATAATTTAAATGGAGGCAATATGATATTTTCTGTCTTATTATCAGTTCCTTTTCTAATGATTCCCAATATTCTGTTGCTTTTTTAAATTTTTTAGATTGCCACTGCAAATTGAGAAGATGTTTCATGAAACTATCCACAAAGATTCCGAGATCTCTTTCTTGAGTGGTAACACTAACAGCTAATTTAGGCCCCATCATTTTTGTCTGTATAGTTGGGATTATATTTTAACATGTGCATTACTTTGCATTTACCTACACTGAATTCCATCTGCCTTTGTATTGTCCAATCACCCAGTTTTCAGAGATTCCTTTGTAACTCCTTGCAGTCAGCTTTGCACTTAACTATTTTGAGTAATTTTGTTGTATCTGCAAATTTTGCCACCTCACTATTTACTCCTTTTTTGAGAACATTTATAAATATAACAGTACTGGTCCAAAGGCAAATCCCAGCAGCACAACACTCATTGCTACTCTTCCCCCCCCCCCATCTTTTAATGACCAGGCAATGTTTTTATTATGATCTAATGATCCTTCAGTTACTTGAATGACCAGTCTTTTGTTATTCTGAGTCACCTGCCTCCCTCTTTTTATAACAAACTCCCTGCCCCAATGGCAAAGCTGCAAGCTGCTCAAACTCTGTTGCAGTTAAGACCTGCCTCTGGAGCCAGGGCATGCTGCTTTAAGCAGACCTCAGATATGAAATACAGGGGTTCAAACTTTACAGGGGGCTATTCCGCCCCCTCCCCCCAGCCTCCCTTAAATGGTGTCCTGGGTGCCCAGCAGCTCTGGCCTGGTGCCATCATCCAAAGCTTTGAGGTGCTCCTGCTTCACCATCTGCACCTGGGTGGCTGGAGGTGACAATAGCAGCAGAGCCGGACATCAGCACACAACAGATCTGCAGCCAGCTGGTGGCCAGAGCCCAACACAGCTCACTAGGATCCAGACATCCCCCCGGCCTGTCATTTCCTGGGCCCACGTCTTTGGAGGCAGCCAGGTTTAGCAGCTTAAAAATCTTCCCCCACTACACACACCCCACCACAGAAGAGGCAGCCGCCACTGCAGTTCAACTGGGACCCATAGTGGCAGGTTGGCTGTGAAGGGGATATGGCAGGGAGGGAATGGGAAGACCATGTGGGCAAAGGAATCATTTCCCTTTTCCTCAGGAGCCACTTCCTCATTCTCAGCAGATGGGAGACAGCAGGTCTGAGGACAGGTACTGGGTTTCCAAGGTTGGGGGCATCATGAGGAGGCAGGTTTAGAAGGGAGGGGTGGTTCTGAGCCATTGGGGAAGCAAGGAAAGGGGGGAGGTGTTTTCTTGCTGGGGGCATGAGCATGGGTGTGTTGGGGGTAGTATTTGCAGGCTGTTGAGGGCTGTGGAGTTCTGAGGTAGAAGGAGGGAAGAAGGGGTTGGCAAGGATGAGTGCAGAAGGGAATAGAGTCAAGTGGTAAGGGAGGGTGGGGGGGCTTTGTGGGACGGCAGGGCAGAGAGACTGGAGGGAGCTAATTGAGACCAGTGAAATTGTCCTCGACGGACAGCAAGGCTATGTCTACACTGGCGGTTTCTTGCAGCATAAATATGCAAATGAGGCTCAGCATGGAATATCACTGAGCCTCATTTGCATACCTAATGAGCTGCCATTTTGCAGAAGAGGCTTTTGTGCCAGAAGGAGTGGTCTACACTGCCCCTCCTTGTGCAAGAAAAGGCAGTGTAGACAGCTCCTTCTGGCACAAGAGCCTCTTCTGCAAAAATGGTGGCTCATTAGGTACGCAAATGAGGCTCAGTAACATTCCATGCTGAGCCTCATTTGCATATTTCTGCCACAAGAAACCGTGAGTGTAGACATAGCCCTACTGTTCTCTCTCATTCTGAGTGGTTTCCCAGGAAGTGACCATTCCCATTGGAAAGAAGAATGGAGTGAGACAGGGTTTCCTGTCTTCTTTCTCCCACTGTCCCACATTTCCCCCCTGACTCAGTACTTCAGCCACCACCTGCTGGGGGTACAGATTGTGACCTGCAGCCCATCTAGCCCCACTGCCTATTCTGCCCTGTAACATGGCACGACTCACTGTATGGCGCCTCCTGCTGGTCGCTTTGGGAAATAGCACTCCAGCCCTGGAGCGCTCCCTTCTGGCCAATGTCACGCTTGCTGTTTGCCTCCTCCACTTTGTGTTAGGACCCACGTCCCTCCCAGACCATGGCATCCCCCCACCCCCACCTACTGCACTATCACAGGACCCCCCACACTCAGGAGTTCTCACCTTGTCTCAGTAACCCACTGCCAGTCATCATCTAGCACCACAGTCTGAAATGGCCACTCATCATTGGCAAAGGGGTGTGGACCTGCTGCCTTTGCCCACCCTGGCTGTCTCCCCACAGCCCTAGTACCCCTCCAGGCTTGCTTCAGACCTTGCAGCCTGGGAACTTGCCCGGCCAGAGCTTCCCCAGCTTCCCTCAGCCCTGCTCTAAGTCAGGAAGCTGCCAGCTTCTCTGCCATCCAAGTGCCTCCTACTCCATAGCTGGAGCAAGAGTGAACCAGTCTTTCCTCCCCCGCCAGGAGCCTTTATTTATACAGCCCCAGCTGGGCCCTAATTAGCTGTATCTGCCTCAGCTGCTTGCTCCACAGCCCCAGCCTTCTCCCAGGGCTGGGTTTTAACCCTTAAAAAGCCAGTGTGTGGCAGACACCCTGTCACATGCTCATATTAGATGCCCTAGGTGCCCTGCAGCAACTAATGCTGAAGTGGCTTGCTGTCCCCCAGCCTTAGGCTAGGATCCTCCAACTGGGCAGCCTCAGCATTTATTTCTAAGGAGGCTGCCTGTTGGTGGTGGAGGATCTGGGGGGGTCTTCATCCTCACCCTCTTATTTACTGCACATGAGTGTTGTGTGCTGACCAGTTTTTTGGAAAGAGCATGTAGGTCTGAGACAGAAGGTGCTGCAAAAATAAGAAATGAATATTAACAGAGGACAGCAGGGGTGAGGAATGTCAGACCTGAGGGCCAGATGCAGCCCCTGGCTTGCCTGGATCCAGCCCCTGAGGCTCAGGGTCCCCTTAGCATGGGGGGGGAGGCCTGCACTGGTGCTCAAGCCCCCCTGCTGACCCACTGCCAGGCTGGAGCACACAAAATCTACTAGCCTGGGCCCCCTGTGTGAGGGGAATGTGGGGAGTGTCTTTCTCCTTCTCAGCCAGGGGCTTCGTAAGTGAGGGGTTTGGTTTATTGTTTGTGTGTGTGTGTATTTGCTGGTTTTTTTGTTTTTGTTGGTTTGTTTTTTGTTTGGAAGGGGGGAGTTGCTTCTCACTTGTGTGTGGCCCCTGACTGATTTTTCTGTGGGTCAGTGGTCCCTGACCCAAAAAAGTTTCCCCACCCCTGGAGTATAGTGTATGATATACTGACACCCAATTTAGTTTTCCTATTCTGCTGAGTTTCTGTTTCCATTTTTAGCTTTTCCTTGCTCGCCAGATGCACTGAACTCAGCATGCTGAATGCCACGCATCCGAGCAGTCGCTCCACCTTGGGATCGGAACTGGACTCCAAAAGGTCTGCAGGCTTCATTCTTATCGTAATTCATGGCACATTCAGGGTCCAACTGGTCCTTCTTTAAGGGAAACTGTAACAGTTCATGCATGGGGTTACTCAGTTTACGCCTTTATTTGTATCCCACCACCATCGTGCCCTTACGGACTCTCGAGTACGGCCCACCCTGGAGCCCTGTCTTTCTACTGAAGCCGTCCTGTCAAATGCTTCAAGCTGGCCCCAGGTATGGGGGGGGGGTCCGGGCCCACCCTCTCTCACGGACCCCAGCCCAGGGCCCTAAGGACTCAGACACACTGCGGTCCGGTCCGGCTGATGGGGCTTCCCGCCGTAACACGCCAGCCCACGGGCACTTAGAAAGCCCTGCTCTGGGCTACTTCCTCTCCCCTTACCTAAACCTGGTTTCCCCCGGTGTCTCGGTCGCTCTCCGCACCCCCGCATGAACCTGCTGGTCGATCGACTCCCCATGCCGTCCCCTCTGGAGACACCGTGGCTCTCTTTTAAACCTTGGCGCCGGGATGTTGTATCATACCCCGTTGCCCACCTTAGCTCCGCCTCCCTTCCCCTCCGTACTGCCCGAGAGCACGCCGCACAGGTGCTTTTACGGTCCCCCTGTGCCGCGCCCCTGGCCCGCGCCGGGAGGTAGGAAGCGCGCAGGTGCTGAGTTCCGCACCACGCGGCCTGAAGCCGCGCTATGCCAGCTTCCTCCCGGCCGCCCCGCGCCCCATATAGGACCGTGGCGGGCGGCTCTCCGGTGCAGGGCAGCCGTGCCCCATCACAGAAACCTACTGCATCTCTGCATCTACCTATCAGAGAAAACAACAAGCTTTACCTACCTTGGTGGTAACACTTGAGATGCCTCTGTTGGTAAAAGGAAAACCGCACCCCAAATTATCTTAATGGGACCAGATCTGTTATAATGTCACAACCTGGAATCCCTCAGGAACACTCCTGGAGGACGCTTAAAGCTATTTGTGGTCCTTCCAGAGAGAGCCTAGAGTCCCTCCCTGCTTTACTGCCTCTACAGAGTCTTTGAGGAGCCAAACCCTTTCAACAGTAAATTCATTAGCAAAACAAATTCATTCCTTCTTCCTCCCCCCCTCCCCCGCATGAGAATACGGATTTCTGGGTGGACTAGATGATGTGTAGGTTTGCAGGCAATAGCTGATGCAGCAATACAGGTTTGCACCCTCGGGGCCTGAGTGGTCCCGAACAAGGGAATTTGCCAGACCAGGAGAGATGAGGTTTCTGGGCTCTCCTAGGTCCCCCCTCCTGGCGGCTGCCCTGGGAGACCCCAGAGGCCTGACCTCCTCCAGCCCACCTGCCTGGCTTTGCTGTGGGGTGGCAGCTACTCCCAGAGTTCCCTGGCCCCCGCCCTGCACAGGACAGCAGCTGCTCTGGAGGTTCCCCAGCCCTGTGTGGAACAGCAACTGATCCCGGGGTTCCCTGCCAGCTCCACGCAAGGCAGCAGCCACCTTTGGGGCTCCCTGCCTCCTCTGTCTGGCCCTGCACCAGGCCACAGCTGCTCCTAGGACTCCCTGCCCCTGTTCCCCCCAGGGCATCAGTCTCTCCTGGTACTCTCTACCCACAAGTCCATGGCTGTGTGGGCTGCCACCTGCCAGACCAGCTCCTCTCCCAGCTGCTCTCAACCTCTGCAGCCAGGGCTTTCTGGTCTAATAACATCTGTGGTCCTTCCGGACTACAGGTGTTGCTGGACAACAGAGTCCTGGAGGAGAGAGGTTCAACCTGTATCTGCAAGGTCCTGTCTGGGACCAGCATCTTCAGGCCTACCTGATTCCTGCTGCCTTTGGGTAAATAAACATCTGGTCCCAGTGGAGGGGTGGTGCAGAGCCCCTGAGTCCCATTGCTCTGCAGAGAAGCTTTGTGCACACTGTCAGATTCAGGTGTGGTTTGGTGGGATGGGTTTGATCTCATACACTGAGCTTTCCCTACTTCTCCTCACACAGTGGCCAGCTCAATGCCATCTATTTCCATTCTCCGGTGCTCTCGAAAGTTCCAGTCTTGCTTTGCATTGTCTGCGCTGGGATCTGGATGAACACACGTTACAATGGGAGCTTCAGGGAGATGCAGCTGGCAGACATGGTGAGACCTGCCACCAATCTTCACACCATGGGCTGACCCCTTCCAGCTGACTGCTCTCCGCCCTGCACTGCTCACAAGCCCTCCGTGTGTGATGCATAAAATGGCTGCTCTGTTAGACATGCTCTGGTTCAACCCATTGGGGCAGGAATTCCTGGGTGAAGAGATGTGGCCTATGCTAGGCAGAAGGTCAGACTAGATGCAAGAGGTCTGGACTGGCACACAGTGCTTTATGCTTCAGCTTCCCCTCCGGCTCAATAGCCCTTCACTGAGGCCTACAAGCCTGAGATGCTGGTAACTCTCTGGTCCAAAGTTAAATTCCTCCCCTTCTAGGGCTGTCACAGAATGGGCCTACAGGAGGTAACATCTGTGATAAAGGAGGGTTGTAGTCACTACTGAATTGTAGACAGAACAGTACCAGAGGATTTTGCATGGAAGTTTGTTTCCCCTTGTCTGAAGGGATGAAATCTCAGGGAGGTGTTTTTCATCCAGCTGCATTTGGAGCTCGAGGATACCTGACTCCTTCTCCTTTGCTACCATCAAAGAAAAAATTCGCTAGGGGCAAAGTGTGTGGGCAGGTCTGGTGGGAGAGGCTGGCTGTGAAGAACTCAAGCACAAAGAGTTTGTTAGAGGAAAAGGAGGTAAGACAACAAAGAGCCAAATTCACTAAGTCAGGCCAGGTTGAGACTACAGAATTACCTCAGCACAACGACATTGCTCAGGGATGTGAATAATCCACACTGCAGTGCAAGGTAGTTATGTAAAGGTGTTCAAACTCCAAACTTCCTCTGATAAGGAGACAGCAGCACAAGGTGCCAAGCTGGTCTGTGAGCGGAGCCAGTTTAAAAACCAGCTCCCTGGACAGACTGGCTGATACAGAGGCAGCAGCATGGGATGGCAGCAGCCCCTGTCTGGGGGTGTCTGAGCTCCCCATGGACAGAGGCTGCTCCACCTCCCACAGAGCAGCCTCTGTATGCAGCGAGCCTGCCACAGACAGAGGCTGCTCCAGCAGCAGCCCTCTGTCCGTGCAGGGGTCTGAGCTCCCTAACCTGGCACAAGCCAGTGTGAGCCAAGACTGAGCCAGACTGCTGTCCAGCTTGCTAAAAAATGTACTGGCGGGGGGAAGAGGGGAAAATGCACGTAGTCTACAGCATTAACTGATAAGCTTTTGCTGATCGATTAATCAACTACAGTATTACATCCCTAATCAACTCATCCGTGAGTTCTGCAAAGAGTTTGCACTGCCTCCTCCACACCCTTCCCCCACCCATTCTATCTCTCCACCAGACTCACGTGACAGAGCCAAGTCCTCTGATGCTCCTGTGTACCAGCCCTTATGACTGCAAAGAGGTGGTCTTGAGGACCGAGCCACTCATCTCACCAGCAGCCCTGCTTTCTTCACTTGACGTCTCTCAGCCTCAACAGGGTAAGCCCCCATTGCTCTTGCCCCCTTACTGGCCTCTAAGCAAGTGAGTTTTCTAGACATGTGACTGTCTAAATCCGAATCCTGCAGACTCTGCAGTCTCCATACAGAGATAATTCCTTCCTTGTTACTGCAGGGAAAATCCAGTTTGTGTCTCTTTCCTGGACTTAGTGAAGGTACAAATAGATATGGACACTTTTCAATGCACAAGGCACCAGTATCCAAGCTCCAGCCTGGAATGGGGTGTGTGTGGGAGGTGGGGAAAAGAAACCAGGTGCCAGCTTATTTTGTTTTGCTGCCTTTATTCACAAAAAAAAATTAACAGAAATACCCCACTTCCTGGAGGGTTACACAATGGTCTAGTTGTGTTTTAACAACCAAAATCCCAAATGGCCGCTGGAAAAGACATGAAATTTGACCCATTTTCTGAGCTCCACCCAATCCACAATGTCAAAGTGCTGTCAACACAGCTATTTTTAGCACACTAGTGTGAACCCCACTAGCATGGGTCTGTGAACCTGGGCTGGCAGGCTCACTCCCAGATGCAATGTGGACATGGCCTTTTGTTCCCAGAGGGATCTGAATACTGTAGTCCTGTGTGGCCGGGTGTCAGAGCATGTGACCTGCAGCCACTATTAAAGCAAGTCTGTCGGTTAAGTTTACCTTCACTTGGTCAGGGAGTGACTGAACCCTGTGAGGAGATGGTACCTGCTAAGGTGGGGGAAAAGAACCTTCCATTGAGCCCAAACCCCTGCCATTCACATACAAACCTGTTGGATGCCAATCAGAAAGCAATCAGGACCTGGGAGCCTAGGATACAGCCATGAAAGGACAGGCCTAAGACCAAGTGTTGCTAGGATGTGTGTCCACACCCTACCATTCTGCAGTGTGGACACAGCCTACACCACAGGCCCAAGCCAGAAGGTATGTGGCTACTTAGGCTACAACTGGATGTTGTATCCAGTTCTGGGCACAACATTTCAGGAAAGATGTGGACAAATTGGGGAAAAAAATCCAAAGAAGAGCAAGAAAAAGGGAGAAAATTGTTCTCCTTAATGATGATAGGAAAAGAAGCAATGAGCTTAAATTGCAGCAGTGGAGATTAAGGTTGGCCATTAGGAAAAGTTTCCTAACACTTAAAGTAGTTCAGCACTAGAACAAATTACCTAGGGAGGTTGATTTTTAAGAGCAGGTTAGACAAACACCTGTCAGGGAAGATCTAAGTGTGCTTGGTCCTGCCATAAGTGCAGGGAACTGGACTGGATGACCTCTCAAGATCCTTTCCAATCCTGTGATTCTATTGTGAAGTACGGCCGCACGGTTGTGAGACCCAGATCCACCAATTTGAAATCCAAGTTTCCAGTGCAGTGTGGACACTCCCACAGGCTTGGACCAAGTCCACAGATGTGGGTGCCATAGCCATACCCAAAGAGAATGGACCACCCTAAGAAGGGAGATGTGCTAAGAGATGAGATCATAACCTGAGGCTAGAGTAGAGATGGTCAAAGCCTTGAGGGACATGGACAAGAATGTGAAAATGGGACAGCATTTTCTTCTTCCTGGCATGTAACAACAATCCCTCCTTCAGCTTCCAGAGGCTGGTCTAGAACCCAAGAAGTCTTATATGGAGCAGGCAGCATCTCTCTCCTCCAGCAGTGTAGGCATAAAACCAACAGCAGACCAGCCCTTTCAGAGAGTGACCCCCTGACAAAGACAATACTGAGTAGAGTAGAGTAAAATCCCTCAATATATTGTAGCAGTTAAACCAATCAAGACTGGCAGAGCCAGTGGTAGAGGACATATTTTGACCCCAGCAGTTAGCCACGTTCAGTGAGGAGGAGAAATCAGGTGTTTTCTTTGATGCAATCTTGTTTATCTGCAAGGAATGTACGAAGTCCCATTTCCCTGAAGACAGAAGAAACCTAACAAATGAGAGAGAGATTCTTTGCTCACGGCCCCAAGCCTATCTAACGAGACCCAGAAGTTCACCCTCAGTTCTGTACACACACACATGCAGAAGGCTCTGTGTGAACAGCAGGAGAATTGTTCTCTGCCGTGGTCCACATCTGAGTGGGGACCTGAAAGCCAGGCACTGCTGTAGGGTTGAGAATTCCAACAGGGGGCATTGCTCTGTGCTCCAGGACTTGCGTCCATGTATAAAAACAAAGTTACACTTGAAATATACTGGATACTGTGCCATTGATTTCCAAATACACAGTTGGATACTGTGCCATTGATTTCTGCTCCACTGGGAAGCCACGCTGCCCTGTGAGATCCCAGACAACTGCAACTGCTCAGGAGAAGACCAAAGCTATTCTGCCAATCCTAGCACAGAACTGACACTACTGCTGCTATTGGCTGCCTGAAGGCAGTTTTCTGCATCGTGGGGTTTACAGGCAGGCCTTCCATTGGGAAGGCTCCTCATCCCAGAAGAGGTCTGTAACTTTGCTGTAGAAGAAGTTTTGATACCATGGTAATCAGCCAAGGAGAACCCCTAACGGGTGGGGCCATTTGTGACTCCTTTTCCACTGACCAATGTTTCAAGACACAGAACATAACAGGAAATATGATTCTTATTAAAAGAAACTCTATTTTCATCGCAGGCAAACAGTGCTAATAGCCTCGGACGAAGGAAATGAAGCACTGAAGAGACTCAGAGATGTCAAAGACCAGTTCACTGAACCACAGGGGTTTTCTATAAAACTATAAAAATAAAATAAATAAAAATGAAATAAAATGAAAATTTGAAAGTCCAGGTGATATTATGGAGAAATCTCCATTTCCCAAAGCATTCGCAGCCAGTGATCCTCACCCAGCCCTTTTCCTTGTCTTGCTTTGCATCCTGCTCACCAATTATATCAATAGAGAGAGCAGAAATACACTTAGGGCTACGTCTACACTACGCATTCTTGCGCAAGAAGATATGCATTTGCATACCTAATGAGCCACCATTTTTACGGAAGGGGCTTTTGAGCAAGAAGGAGCTGTCTACACTGCTCCTTTTGCGAAAAAATACCCTCTTGCGCAGGAGCTGTTCTTCCTGAAAATAAGGAGCAGAACGGCTCCTGCTCAAGAAGGGGTTTTTGCACAAGAAGGAGCAGTGTAGACAGCTCCTTCTTGAGCAAAAGCCCCTTCCACAAAAGTGGCAGCTCATTAGGTATGCAAATGAAGTGCAGTGATATTTATCGCCATGCCTCATTTGCATATCTTCTTGAGCAAGAATGCGCAGTGTAGACGTAGCCTATTAGTGGCTTTGCCCATTTGACAAGCTCAGCTGGCTTCTCCATCAGAGCTTGAAAGCCCCAGATACATTCTTGCAGTGATGAAAAACCCCATGGGAGGAGGGACTTCACTTCTGGTTCTTACTGTAGCAGCCTGAAAACAGGGAGCTGCCAAAGCCTCATGGATATGCTGGGTATGTGGCTTTATGTTCCCTGACTAGGCTGTTAAAGACTATGGCCAGCCAGCCAGCCACACCTGAAGCTTATCTGGCATCAGCCTGAAGGGAGGACTAATTGGAACACCTGCAGCCACTTAAGGTGGATGTGTGCACTATAAAAACACTTCCCTAGGCAAGGCTGGGGGAAGGAGAAAAGGGATGGACTAGAGGAGAATGTAAGGGGAAGAGAGTAGCCCAGAGCAAGAGAACACACCCAAGTGAGTTGATGTGAAGGTTTTCTCCATGATATTGGGAATGAGGTACTGCAGGAGGTGTTGGGGAAGTGGCCTGGGGTTGCTGCTCAGGGGGCAAGGGCCAAGCTATACAGCCTGCTTGGGGCTGCCCCCTCCTATAGGGCCCTGGGCTGGAATCTGGAGCAAGTGGGTGGAACTGGGTTCCCCCCCCCGGCTGGAAGGGCCAGCAGGGACTGGAAAAAGGACACTGGACTGGCCAATGATGAAAGGCTCTGGTAACAGGGTACTCTTGCCTTCATGGCAGTATTAGGCACACTGTGAGCCTCTGAGGTCCACAAGAACCTCCCAGGAATTGCAGGACCCACAGGACTTAGCCCAGACTTTACCACATTACAAGATTTTCAGAAAACAAAATTTGAGGGCAGAATCTTTTTCTCCATTGACAGTAGTCTCCAGAGTTTTATGCTGCAACCTTCCTATGTATAGTAGATATGAGCTATAGTATTAAATAAGTACCACAGATTATATTCCATGGCAGCTGATGAGAAATTTACCATAGATCTGAGTAATAATAATTCACTTCATTGGGTTTTTTTATTTGGGGTTCTATTGAGGGGGAGAAGAGGGGTCAGGGTGACTGCAAAATATGAACAAGAATAGTGCCCAAGGAATAACATATGCAACTGGATATTAGGGTATAATTGATTGATATGTTTACTTTATACACCTCCAAAGCTGCTCAACTGATTTTACATGCACACATGTGCACGCACACATGCATGCGCGCACACTTCCTCATTTTTGAGGAAGAATGGCTCTTGTGCAAAAGGGATCCAAGGAGGAAATACAAATGAGTGCTCCATTTGCATTTCCTCTTGTGGAAGAGGATCATAGTGTAGACATAGCCCCTTTTAGGTACTTGAAACCAGTTACCTTGTCCCCTCTCCATCATCTCTTTACCAAACTAAACAAGCCCAATTCTTTCAGCCTTCCCTCATAGCTCATGTTTTCTAGACCTTTAATCATTTTTGTTGCTCTTCTTTGGACCCTTTCCAATTTCTCCACATCTCTCTTGAAATGTGGTGCCCAGAACTGGACACAACTCCAACTGAGGTCTAATTAGCACAGAGCAGAAGAATGACTTCTCATGTCTCGCTCAGACACTCCCGTTAACATGTTCCAGGATCATGTTTGGTGGCTTTTGGAAAAAGTGTCACACCATTAACTCCTAGAAAGAAGAAAAGTGAAGTCAGAGGGTAGATAACAGTGCATGTGATGGTGAAGTTACTGGAGCTTGATCATATATTTGCTGCTGGGTTCCTAAACCTGGACACCTTATCCATCTTCTGCACAGTTTGTTCTAACACTGCCCCCAGTTCATCTTTCTGTCCCTCAGGCTAGGAGGACTGAACACAATCCTCTGCGGAGCACTACAATGTAATCTGCAAGGACAAGGCTTGGAAGCACAAGCCACCCAAACTCCCTTACCACCCCTGTAGCCTTGCCTCCTTCACCTCATCTGTCCCAGCCCAAGTCATTCTTGCACCCAAACTGACAATGAACAAATCCATGTTACAGACACTGCACAGCTCAACCGAGGCACTGTGGCCTCCACAGTCTCTGTACAGAGGTGAATCCTTCTCATTAGTCCGTAATGGTTACGGTTACTGCAGGCAAAGCCACCAGTTTTCATCTCTTCCCTGGAATGCTTGAGGAAAAGGAAAGTGTGAACCATTGTGACATAGCAACCAGCAAGGTACCCCCACTATGCTGGGCAGTGGGTTGTCAGTGACCTCTGCTGGCTTCAACATGGCCCAGCAGGGCAGGGGATGAGTCATTATGCAAGGGGGCTTTGAAACTCATCAGACAGGTATCTCCCATGGAGCGGAACAATGGAAAGGAAGGGGGCGAGGCCAGACCTGGCTGGGGGCAGGGCTGGAAGTGAGTGAGTTAGTTTCTGTCTGGGATCATGGAGGAGACAGCCTAGGGCCCAGAGGGGCAGGAATTTAGGGGCCCAGCATCCCCCATCTCAGGGGGGCTGAGGCATCCTAGGCCCGGTTCCTGTAACCAGATGACATCTGTGCTGTATCCTGGAGAAGCAATAAACTCCCTCTATTCTACTGGCTGGTGGAGTCTGTCCATGCTATTACGGGGGTGCAGGAGTTGGGGGACCCCGATGTGCTGCCACAACCATCTCCAGCTGGCAGCAAAGTGCACAAAGAGGGGAGAGATCAGCACCCAGATTAGTCTCCTGAAATGAGGCAATGAAATGCCCTCCTCTCTGCATGGCTACACTTGACTCTGTCAAGTTTTAATAAGTCCAAGAGGATGCTAAATGTGTCCAGTTTGCTCTGCTCTGCTCTGCTCTTCCTGTTGTTCCCACTCCACACACTTGCATTGCAAAGCCTGAGGTGGCACCCTTGATTCTCTCCCCTCCCTCAAGGGCACAAGGTGCATTTTATTGTGATTTACACTAGTGTTGTCTGTCTCATTCTCTGTTTCCCTGTAGGCTGCATGGCAGTGACAGGCCCTGGGAGAGTGCACAAGCCCCCAGGTGGGTCAGCGTGTACAGTGCTGGTATGGGAGAGGCTACAAGGAGTATGTTCCTGCTCTGCACGAGAATTTTGCAATGTGGCATTGCCAAGGTTACATCATTAAAACCTCAGGGCCAGAGGTGGAAGTGAAGAGCAGCAAAGACTTCATACGAGACAAGCACCCTCAGCTCATGTTCACTGTGACTCTGAAGACCCTCACGCTGGGAGATGCAGGGACTTACCAGTATGGAACAATGATGCATCTCTTTCCTGATCCCATGCACACTGATGGAATGTCTGTCTCCAGGTAAATCCCTGTTCTGGTGCCCCAGGGTAATGGCAGAGATGTCAGGTTTGGGGAGCAGTGCCTGGGAGAAATATGGGGGTCTGCCCTGTTAAGGGAGCTGAAGAGAAGACTTAAAACATGGTTAACTGAAGGAAATCAGGATGTAAATCAGCTATAGAGTACACCAGCACTCTAGATAGCACTGAAGTGCAGGGTGGGAAGGCTCTTGATGCATGAAGTAGATTCCGGGTTATGAAGAGCTTTGCTCACCTTATGTGTTAACACCCACATTGGTCTTATTGCTGTACAGGGCAACAACATCAGATTAAGACAGAGTGGGGAGGAGACTAGGAGAGCAAATAACTTGTAATTTCAAAAGTTATTGGCTCACTTCTTGGGAGTGACCTGGAAGAAATGCACCTTAGGAGAGAAACCTGTGTGAAGTTGGGATGGGAGGGTATTCCATGGATAGAGGCTGGCATGGAAATAGACACACAGTCAGCAGTGACAGAAGGGGATTAGGGGAACACTGACAGAACAGAGGCAATAGGAAGACTCATCTGGTCCAGCATTAGGCTCATCTGCTGCCAGTTTACCTTCATTTCATTCACTCCAGCCACCACATTGCTGATGCTATTGCATTAACTCTCCCCTTCCACATCTGTTTTACTCGCATACAGTCAGACTCAACAGTAAATATTCTGGCCTTCTTCCTTTACACTCAATAGTCATTTCTGTTTGT
The DNA here is from genome assembly GCA_032595735.1 of Pelochelys cantorii. Taxonomy (NCBI): domain Eukaryota; kingdom Metazoa; phylum Chordata; order Testudines; family Trionychidae; genus Pelochelys; species Pelochelys cantorii. Next base: position 17,255,081 of record CM064344.1, on the reverse strand, counting down.
ACCAGGCTTCACCCTTCTTCCAGGACTTCCAAACTAAAGCCTCTCTCTCTCCCCCTCCCTCCACACGTCATATGCTCTGTCACCTGACCCACAAGACCACAATTCCCTGCTCCATTAAGGAGGGACATATCCCAAGGTGTCTACTTGTTAAGCCACTAACCCTCAGTCTCTACTATGGGAATTCCCTGACAGCTAGAGAGATTTGATTATATCACTGTGTGCACTAAAACAAAAGCTATGCCCAATGCTGGGCTAACTAATGTTTAATTCTGATGTTTATCTGACAATTACTGGTCAAGCTCTTTACTTCCTGAATGATATAGAAAAGGGCTTGGGATGGTATTGGCTGGCCCCAAACTTCCCTAAAAGGGATACAGGTGGAGGGAGATGTGATCAGATCAGAGATGTGGGCTAGAGTGGAAATGAACAGGGCCTTGAAGGGCTGGACAAGAAGCTTAAACTGTTCTTTCTTCCTGTAGTTCAATAACACTTGTCTTCAGCCTCTGGAGGCTGGTCTGGAAGCCAAGTCTTATAGCCACCAGGCAGCATCCCTCTGCCACGATCGTCCAGCTGAGCATGAGACAAACAGCAGAACAGCCCTTTAAGAGGGTGATCCCGAGAACAGACAGCAGTGAGCTCGTCCACATCCCTCAGGGAGTGTTGGAGTCACAGCTCACTTGTGTATGAAAGGTTTGTGTGCAACTCTGGTACCTTCCCTAGGTTTGTCACCCTTGGCTCTGGCATCTTCCCTCAAATTAAATTGTGAACCCTTCCTGGCAGAGACCACCTTAAGCTGTCTGTTTTGTGATGATGCATTTTACAATGTCGTTGTCGTTGTGGGAAAGCCTACAGATCCCCACCAAAACCACAGCCCATTTGTACTCAGCGCTGCACTCATTCCACGAGGAGTCATAGTTAATCCGAACTAAGGACTTAGTTCAGATTAACTTTAAACTGCTGCGTGTAGCCATGGGCAGTTAGTTCGGACTAAGGGGGATTTAAAAATGGCAGCCAGACAGGAACATGCAAATAAAGCCCGGCATATTTAAATCCCAGGCTTCATTTGCAACCCCAGTTCCCTGATTTGCCTACCTAGCTCAAACTAACGAGCTAGTGTAGACAACCCTCAGTCTGGCTCCCTGCTCTTCTAGCAAGCAGGTGTCTGAATCCTTTGCACTTATGGCATCAGAAATTCCCTGCCAGGAGCTGCAGGAGTGTGACAGGAGAACAAGTGAAAAAGGGCTCTCCAGGGGAGAGGGCATATGGACAAAAAGCCAAAGTCACTGTAGGCATTAGCCTCTATGGTGCCAGTGACATCAGGCACCAGATTGTCCTCTCTGGTCTATCAGTGCTACCCAGTATAGTGTGCAAAGACTTGGCCTCCCAGTGCCACCAGAGTGTTTGGCTTTACCCTTGCTTTGGGTGAGCATGTGAGCATTTCAGTTAGGGATGACAGTGGTTAACTGGCAAGCATCATCTTTACCTGGTCCAGCTGGAGTAGCCCACCATCTCCCCAGCCCTAATTTCAATACCACCCACTAGATATGCTAGTGGCAGTAATTACAATGGCTCTATGGGGAAGGAATTATCAATTGTCCATTTAACAGGCATTTTTAAACCTTTATTTTATACAAATTTCTCAGCGGAGTGGCAAAATCCAAAGTACAGAACATGAACTTTGAGCACAATTCAGTTTTTCCAGCCTTGAGGGAAAAGGTGCCCATTTTGCAAGAAATGACACTCTGGGCTCTGCCCTATGGCCACAGATCCATTATACATAGTGGGTATTTTCCTATAGGGCGCTAGAAGATTTACCCAGCATTGTCCTAAAGCTTCAGAGAGGTAGCTGAGTTAGTCTGTAACTGGAAAAACTTAAACAACAAATAGTCTGAAGAAAAACAACTTATTTGAGTTCAAGAACAGAACAATGCTGGAAAAACCCTGACTAGTCTATCAGCAACTTGATACCATCTACTTGTTTTGTTAATCTTTAAGGTGCTGACAGACTATTCAAGGTTTGTTTTTCTTCATTAAAATCATTGCTCTGCAGTAGGGTTGGGGATGAGGGGTTTGGTGTGCAGGCTGTCCCAGGGAGAGAGGACAACCCCAGACCCCTCTCACTGCAGCAGCTTGGGGCCAGGTGAGAAGTGTCTCTCCATGGCTGTGTCTGCTGCCTCTGCAGTGGCTGAGAGGGATGCGTGTCCCCCAGCTGGAGGACAGACAAACAGACACAAATGGACAAACTCTCTGAAATATATAGTAGATAGCTGTCCCTTTCTCTACCCATACCTCCTGCTGGCCCAATGGAATTACAGCTGTCCCAGTCCACATCTCTGACCCCTTGCTGTCCCCTGTGGTCATTATAGAGTATGACTTTCACCTACCAGATGCCTCCCTTCCTATTTTATGAATTTCAGGCACATCCCATTGTCCTGGCACATCCGAACCTTGACCTTGCTTCAAGTTATAAGAGAAAGTAGCATACCAAATTTAACAGTCCTAGCTCTTGAACAGACTGACTCACTGATGTACATTTCTAAAATATATAGTAAGACAATGTAACTTTCTAATGACTACATCAACAGGAGAACCCTTCCTGCACTGGTGATAAGTGGAGTCTATACTAAAGTGCTACAGTAATACAGCTGTACCAATACTTCTGTAGTCTTTCAAGCATGGAAAAGCCCCCAGTCACTGTTTCCAACTGCAAACCTTTCACAAGCATCTAGCTGTGTAACTTGCCAAGTGATCAGAGTTGCTGATCTCTTGACACAGACATAAGAATGGCCATACTGGGTCAGCTCACAGGTCCATCTAGCCCACTAGCCTGTCTGCCGACAGTGGCCAGCACCAGGTGCCCCAGAGGGGGTGGACTAAAGACAATGATCAAGCAATTTGTCTCATGCTATCCATCTCCAGCCTCTGACAAACAGAGGCCCCGGACACCATTTCTATCCCCTGGCTAATAAGGGTTTGCATTGGTCACAAGTTTGATGAAGTTGGGTACATGTCACTGTTAGAAATCAGAGTGCATAATTCTCAGTCCTGCAAGCAATACAAAGGTGTCAATGAATGCCAAAGCCTTTGCCCTTAGCTTTTTATTCCAATGGGTCAACAGTTTTGGATGGAGTAGGGTGTGTTGGGATTCAAAGTTGGGATTGGTCCTGTCTCAGGAAGGGGGCTGGACTTGATGACCTCCTGAGATCTCTTCCAGCTCTATGATTCTGAGAGTCTTACGTTGGGTGCCATTTGTCTTGCTAACTATTTCTAGCTTTGCAGCACCCAAAAGAGATCAGGGCTGGTTGTACTGGGATCTGTGCAAATACAAAACCAGAGGCAGTCCCTGATGGGAAGTGTTTCTGATTTAAACAGGGATAAGACAGATGAGTAGAGGACTAGCAGAGCTGGTCAGAAAACAGACATTTTTCCCTATGAGAAATTTAAAAAAAAGTCAGTCTTTTGTAATCCAAAGGCACTGTGCCCACTGACAATGGAAAATGAAGTCTGCTCTACACCCTTAGCTAAGAGCCAGTTGGCTATTAGTTCATGTGGTAAAGGCATATGGCTTTAACCCCTAAATTCCCAAGGTCAATTCTACCTGCTTTCATGCTGGGGTGTGTTGGCTTTACACTTTACTTTGTTCAAAAGTTCTGTTGAAAATGTCCAGGTTTTTCCAGAAGAAGTTTGGATCTAAAAAAAAACATGGAATTTCATTTTGAATCAACCTTTTGATTTGATTTAAAATACTGTTTCACTTCTTTCTCCTCCCAGACCAAAAAAATTAAAGGAAACAAGAATCCAGGTCAAAATAAAACTAAAATTGTCACTTCATTTTGAAACACTGATTCAAAATTTTAAAAATCATTTCACTGGATATTTCCCACAAAACTTTGTTTCCATTAAGCATTACTCCGCACAGCACAAAGGCTTTCCACGTGAAATATTTCAATCACATCTAAGAACAGACCTACAAGTTTAAGAGGTATGCAGTGCCACTGGATGGGTTCGGTTTTTGCTTCTGTTATTGAAGATGGAGTCTGGTTTCTGTAATGCTAGGCTGAGTGACTGAGCAGAGGGGGTTTGCACATTGCTTGGGGCAAGCAGATGTGCTGAATAAGAGGAAGCTGGGTGTTTTTGCATGTTTGAAATGAAGGGTTTAATGGTGGAAATTCACAGAAATTTCAGGAACTCCTTGCTAGGGCGGTTTCCTTTTTCCACCAGGCCCTATACGCAGTCATGGCGCATGGTACAAGTATCACAAAATAAAAACAAGGCCCTAGCCACCAAACCGCCACGCACTAAGACACGGGCCACTTCCCCTGAGCCTTTTCCGAGGGAAGTGAGAGAGCACAGATAAGAGGAACCCTAGCAATGACAGAGCTCGTGAGAGAGCCTCCGCTTCACTGCACGCTCCTGCAGCACAAACTCGGACTCTCTGCTTCCTAGTAACACGACAAGGATTTTCCTGGAGAGAGATTCCCTGGAACCGACTCCTGCCAGCCTAGGGCAAGGGGCAGAACAATGAGGCTTTTCCCAGTTCTGGGCTGGATGCTTTTCCCAGGTAAGGGGGCAACTTGCTCTGCGGGCACTTGCAGAAACGGCCGGCATTGGGCTTCCGTGGGCCCTTTGCAACCCCCGTGTTCTTGGACAGTGGCTGCTGAGAAGGGAGGAGGGATCCCAGTGAGCCTGCGAGGGTCCTGCTCCCGGGGGCTGGGGCTTTGTACCTTTGCAAAAGTGCCAGCCTCAGATGGGGCGTGGAGCATTTGAACGGCTCCTGGCGGTTTATGGAGCTGCTCCTTCAGCAGGAGGTTTCTGCAGAGCTCACCCGCTGGCGAGGCTGCCCATGTAAAGCACCAACCTGCAGTGAGTTACCGAGCTCTTCCCAACCCACAAGGGGACAACGGGACCGTCCTACAGTCTCCCTCCGTGGCCACGAAGCGTTTGCTCCACATTTTCCCTGGGACGCTCTGTCAGGGAGCTACAGGGTGTCCAGACTTGCAGCAGCACCTGTTATCCCGCTAACACACTTCCTGCCGTGCTTTCCCTGGGAGCGGGTGGGATGTAGAGAGCTGCTGCCTCGCAGGGATGTGCCACCGGAGCATTGGCTGAGTGGTGCGATCGTAGGGAAATGCTCCCGCAGGAAACCGCTGCCAGGAGGAGCGGCTGCTTCCCTCCGGCTTGTAACGAGGGGTGGGTGATGACGGACCCCGAGGGGACCCGGGATCCCACCTACGCAGTCTCACATTGTGGACTCTGAGAGGCGGGAAATCTGTGGCGCGTGGCGGGGGGGGGAGCGGGTGAAGCGATTCTCTGGGGCCTTGTTGCCCGGGAGCCCTGGAGTCAGGTCCCTCCCTCGCATCTCTGTTGTGTGACTGGAAAGGGCATGTTCTAGGTGAAGAAAAGGCTAGTGGTGCCAACCTGTGGAACTCCCTGCCAGGGGATGTTGTAGAGGCCAGAACTATAACCAGGTTCAAGAAAGAATTAATTACATTCATGGAGGATAAGTCCATCAATGGCTCTTAGCTAGCATGGGCAGGGATGGAACCCCATGCTCCAGGTGCCTTAATCTCTGTTCACCAGATAGTGGGTATGGGCAACGGGGGAGGCATCACTGAATGAATACCCATTCTGTTCTCTCCCTCTGGGGCACCTGGCATTGGTCACTGTTGGAAGACAGGATATTGGGCTAGAAGATGGACCATTGGTCTGACCCAGCATGGCCGTTCTTAGGAGAGGGTTGATGTTCTGAAGGGACCAACCCCGACTCCAACTTTATGCCCTACTTCACTGCTTAAGGGGAAATATAAATATTGACTCTGCCCTTTAGTGCCCCCTACCCCCTTCACAAATCTCAGATTCATAAAGAATTTGCATTAGTGGAGTCCAGTTCCAGCCCTGAAATCTACATGGATTGACTTGTGCTCCTTGATCCTGCCACGTAAGCAGCCTCAGTGCCGACAGTACCCCTAGGAATGAGCATTGGAGGTGGCTTTGTTTGCTCTCTGTGGCAGGGAAAGCAGTAACAAGTGTCTCTTCCAGGCAAGAGTTCTCTGCTCTAATCATTACCTGATTCAGCATCTTCCCCGCTGGCTACACGCGCCAAAGGCTCGGGCGCCACCAGCCGCAGGGCCGGGCCCTGGGCCTTGCGTGTGTGTGTTTAGGAGGGAAGCATTCCCCGTGTCTCACTGTCTCTGTCTCTCGCAGGCTGCTGGGCATTGACGGGCCCCGGGTCAGTGCGCGGCCCCCCGGGCGGGTCGGTGACTGTGCGGTGCCGGTATGAGGAGGGCTACGAGAAGAATTCGAAGTACTGGTGCCGGGGACGAACGGGGTTTAGTACAAGGCTCTGTTCCACCACTCACGTAGTTGAGACCAGAGGCTCGGAGGCCGAGGTGACGCGGGGCACATTCTCCATCCGAGACAATCACACCCAGCGCGTGTTCACTGCGACCATGGAGAACCTGAGACTGGCCGACGCCGGCACTTACCAGTGCGGGGTAGAGAGCTCTGTGCTGCGTCCTGATCACAGGCACGTCGTGTTAGTCTTCGTCTCCCCAGGTAAATCCCAGCGCTGCCCTCAAAGGTCACGGCGGGAGTCCAGGGGCCCGCAGCCAGGCGGCCGGTGCCCCGCGCTCTGTAAACACAAAGCCCCAGCCCGAGACGCGCGTACAGGGACAGAGCCCCAGCCCGTCCCGCCCAGCCCAGCGCTCACCCCACTGACCGCCCCTCCCCAAGGCTGGGCGGCAAGGCCTGTCAATAACGTGGCGGGGCAGTATCTCCGTGCACTTGGGTAGCTCCCCTGTCCGGGGGGGGGGGCTACGGCGGGGGAGGGGCTCTGCTTTCACCCGGCTCGGTGTGTCCCTCCCTGGTCTGGCGGTGGCTGAGTCGTGTTTGCTCGCTCGGGCTCCCAGTCACTCGCTCAGGTTCAAGCAGGAAACTTGTATGGATCCCCTGTGTTCTCAGGGGTGGGGCTGTCAATGCTCCATGAGACTCCTCCTGCCGGGCGCAGGCCCTTATCTGAACCAGGACAGGGGCTGGCAGCAGTGGGGTTTGGGCATCTCTGTTGTGTGACTGGAAAGGGCATGTTCTAGGTGAAGAAAAGGCTAGTGGTGCCAACCTGTGGAACTCCCTGCCAGGGGATGTTGTAGAGGCCAGAACTATAACCAGGTTCAAGAAAGAATTAATTACATTCATGGAGGATAAGTCCATCAATGGCTCTTAGCTAGCATGGGCAGGGATGGAACCCCATGCTCCAGGTGCCTTAATCTCTGTTCACCAGATAGTGGGTATGGGCAACGGGGGAGGCATCACTGAATGAATACCCATTCTGTTCTCTCCCTCTGGGGCACCTGGCATTGGTCACTGTTGGAAGACAGGATATTGGGCTAGAAGATGGACCATTGGTCTGACCCAGCATGGCCGTTCTTAGGAGAGGGTTGATGTTCTGAAGGGACCAACCCCGACTCCAACTTTATGCCCTACTTCACTGCTTAAGGGGAAATATAAATATTGACTCTGCCCTTTAGTGCCCCCTACCCCCTTCACAAATCTCAGATTCATAAAGAATTTGCATTAGTGGAGTCCAGTTCCAGCCCTGAAATCTACATGGATTGACTTGTGCTCCTTGATCCTGCCACGTAAGCAGCCTCAGTGCCGACAGTACCCCTAGGAATGAGCATTGGAGGTGGCTTTGTTTGCTCTCTGTGGCAGGGAAAGCAGTAACAAGTGTCTCTTCCAGGCAAGAGTTCTCTGCTCTAATCATTCCCTGATTCAGCATCTGGACACAGACTCCTCCCTGCATTTAAAGCAGATAAAGAGGCAGGAAAGAAAAACAGACACAAATTACAAATGTTCAGAAAGACTGTTGATTCTGGCAGCTTTTACTAGGTGAAGCCCCATTCCTTTGTTTCTCCCGTCTTGCAGCTACTGCTGTGGGGAACCAGCCAGAGAGAGGGGAGCAAAAATAGCAGCAAGGGTGGCTGTGCTAACAGTGTTGCTGTCCTGTTCCTTCTGCAAAGCCTGGTCTGGCCAAATTCCATGCTCTGCCTCTTGGTGGCACACCCCTGAGGGAGGGGAGCAAAGATGGCTTTAAGTCACCCTTGCATCTCTCCAGTTCTGGGCTGTCCTGGGGACTAGGCAGAGAAGTGGCTGCTCTAATTTCCCACAACCTGCCCCCTCCCCAAGGGTTGTCCACCTACCACTTTACATCCCCCAAGAGTTTCTCTAGTGACAGAGAGACAGCCCCCCCTACCCTCCAACCTGGCATGCTCCATGCCAGTGTTTTCAGTGGAGGGAGGCAGCATAAAGCCACTTGTTTGCAGCCTTATCCAGTACTCCTGCTGGGGCAATTCTGCTCTGGTGACTACAGGGCTTTCATGGCTTCTCTACCCCAGCAGAGTCTGCAGGGACCTCAGCAGAGAGGAACATCCCTTCCTGCATCTCTAGAGGCCTGCACCTTGTATTTAGGGACCGGAATGTCTCATGAAGTCTGACTGAGGCTGCTTTAAATTGACAGATGTTACTTCCCAAAAGCCAACAGCAAGCTCCCCATCAATGACACAGCACTCCACTTCTCCATCCCCCCCAGAATCTACCTCCACCTCGACAACTGCTGCAGAAGGGAAATCCAGCTACTCCACGAGCCATGACACCACTGCCTCTGAGTGAGTACCAGTGTTCCAGCCAGACTCATGTAGGGGACATCTACACTGCAGCGGAGTGCAAGCTCGCAGCCTGGGTACACAGACTGGTGATATTGGGGCTTGTTATGGCAGCTACAAATAAACAAATACACCACCGTTGGCACTTGGCCCACCCCCAGGGCTTGGCAGCCCAAACTGCAATGTCTAAGCTACACCAGACAACTATTCCTAGCACATCAGTGTGAGTCCCACTAGATAGGAAGGTCTGTCCCGGCTGGAAGGATTGTCCCCAGCTGCAGTATAAACAGACCCTGTGGGCTGCCATCTCACTGGAATCAGTGCCACATTGGGGGGTATATACTCCTGTCACTGTTCAATACTGCATTTTATAGGGCATCAGGTCTGGGACTGGAAAAATCACAACTTGTGGTTGCCTTTGCACATCTCTCTGATCTGGCCTGGATGCTAAACCCTGCTCCTCTGTCTTATCTCATTCCCCCTTCCCCCCACAGCCTGGACCATTAGCTGTCTCCTTGGGATGTGGTGCTGCATGGGCCAAACCGTACAATAGCTGTGTTAGTCTGTAACTTTAAAAAACAATGAGTAGTCCTGTGGCACCTTAGAGACTAACAAAAAAGCTCATAATACTAGATATATATTTTTGTTAGTCTCTAAGGTGCTACAGGATTGCTCACTGTTCTGCAGAGAACAGTCATTCTGCCTGGGCTGCAGCTCTGAGCAATGAGTGAAGCAGTTTAGGGCTATAACCATGACCCTTCTTCCTCTGCTGAAGTTCAGTGGGACTGCTCATGTGCTTAGCTCAATCAGATCAGATATGATCACTCCCCTCCCCCATAGCATAAAGGGCTTTGGAGGTGCACCACCCCCTGGTGTCCCTGCCAACATTTTAATTGCTAAATGCAGTGCATCCTCATGCCCCCTCCCTGTTCCTCTGGGTGCCTCTCCTTGCACTCTTCTCCCCCCCCTCTCCCCCCTAGGCACCAGTCGCCTATGCCCTTATTAAACCACCGTGAGATGCATATGCCTGCTGAGTAAGCATGTGGTCATACTGCTGCAACCAGCACCCTTCCTCATTCATTCCCCTCCTTTCTGCTTGTTTCTTCCACTTCCTGCACCACCTCTGAGCGCCTACCCCTGCGAGCACATAGGGCTAGGCACGTGAGCAGGGCCCTACCAATTTCACAGCCATGAATAATGCATCACAGACCTTGAAATAAGCCCTTTCCTGTCGAATCTGATGTCTCCTTCTTCCTAGAAGCACCCCATCAAAGGGGGCTTCCTAGCTCCAACTGGGCAGGGAAAGGACAGGACCTGTCCCTCCCTTGTAAACTGTTCTGGTGGTGGGAGGAGGGACCAGACCAGACCCTCTACCTCTTGGGTTGCAGAAAGCTCTGTGGTTGCTGCTTTCAGAGTCCATCTGAGAAGGCAGCACAGAAATGAGGGTGGCAATCCCATCATCCCCCTACATCAGGTTTGTGACCTCCCGCCCTCCCCCCCCCCCCCATCTCCTTTTCGGTCAGGACCCCATGGTTACAACACTGTGAAAATTCAAGATTAAGTAGCTGAAAATGTGAAATGTAAATCCTAAGGCCATGAAACTGACCATAATGGACTGTGGCTTTAGTAGGGCCCTACACCAGAGCAATATGAGTCACGTGACTAATCCCATGGACATCCACATCCTTGTCTATGCTATCTATTCTTGAGAAGGTGAATCAGCAAAGGGTGCAACTAAATCAGGGTATGCCTAGACTACACAGTTTTTCCAGGATGGTATCCCAAAAGAACTGTTTCGCATCCAGGGAATGCGTTTGCTCTTCCGCTTTTTTGTGGAAAAGCAAATGCGCTCTGTCAGCAGCCCCTGTATTCCTCATTCCATGAGGAGTAAGGAGGCTTCTGAAAGAGGGGGGTTTTTTTTTACATTTGGCCCAGTCTAGATGGACCAAATGTTGGAAAAGCCTCTTCCGACAAAAGAAACAGAAAAAGCTATGCAGAATGCAGAGCACATTTTGCGTAGCTTCCGCTAAAGCCCCATAGTCTAGACCTAGCCTCAGCATGGAATAAGCTCCAAGTGTAGACAAGCTGCAATATTTAGAGCTGCAATATTTTAAAAATCTAACTATCTTGTCCCCATAGATTTTGTTTGCTTTTTAAGCTCCATACATCTTGCCGAATGAAAGCAGACTGGTCAGCTTCAGTTTTGCTTCTAATTAGTTACACCATGGCACAATCTGGCCATGTTCGGGTTGCCAGCTACTGCAAGTGACATCCTTATTTGTTCACATTGGAATTTAAAACAATTTGAGGCAACATCTCTGTTGGTCTTAGGTTTTTGTAAAAGTTTTACATCTAAATTTGGGGCTTAATTTGATGTGATGCTGCTTTTTTAAACCAAATAAGATTTTTGTTGTCTAAAATTAACAGTGGATTAAGATTACAGAATCCCTGGTTCCAGGGAAAAAAACTTTAAGGAAGCCAAAATGTTGAAAGGCCTTGATCCTAAAACCCTGCCACATGCTTGTTTAACTTTAAGCATGTTTATAATAAGTATTTGCTTAAAATGTTCAGAGGATTGGAGCGTAAATATCAAAGAATTAACAAAAGTCACCACACATGAGTTAAAGTACATATTTATCAGCTACACCATAGGCTGCTGCTCAAAGATAAGATAAAGGGACAGATGAAGTTAGCTAAGTAGCTGGCTATGCATTTTTCCATCCAGTGAGAGATACAGTGTCCAGATAAGACACTATGCATGCTAAATGAAGCATGAGGTAGGGGATCACCAGACCAATAAAGCTTTGGACATCCTTAACCTTCACTCACCAGAATCAGCTGGTAGATTGGCAGGAGGGGTTGGCTGGGCGTGACCAGCCTCCCATCCCCCAAGGAGATCCAAACAAAGCTTTACCAGGGAAACAATATGATAGTGGTACCACTAGAGCAGATTAAAAATAAATTCTCCATTTATCTTCTCCAGTGCACCAAGCCGTGGCCTAGGTCTTGCTCCCCGACATGCACAGGGCACGGACCATGCCTGCTCCTCTAGATCTGCTCTTCCTATAGATTGCATGAGGTTGCTGGCTACTCACATTGCTGTTTGGTATAGGTGCCAAACTCATTGCATAGGTCACCTATGCAAGCGATAGCTTATACTAGAGCAGGGCTACTCAGCACGCAGCCCGCGGGGCACATGCAGCCCACGATGCAGTTTGAGTTTACATGGGGCTCAACATGTGGCCCATGGGTGGGAGCCAAAACAAAAAAGTAGTCCATATGATGGTCTTGTGTTGATATGTGTTTTATAGTAGTTAAATTCCCGGACTGTCATTGCTTATTAAAAGTGCTGTCATATGGCTGGAAATGGGGTAAATATTGCATTTTATTAATATCAGCAGAACTGACTTAAATGGGGCCTGCGTGTTGTGTAGTCTTGCCTTAATCTTTGTATTCATGCCCATCAGAGTGAAATAAGCTACTTGCATAGATTTGCATATAAATGCAACCACACTTAAGTTGCCGTCCTTGGCATGTGCTGTGAGTATCACTGTGGCCCCAGGGCTTCCAAAGTTGAGTAGCCCTGGACTACAGTATCAATGTGCTGACCGCCTGCTGCACAGCAAATAGTTGCTCCTGGCTGAATGAGCAGTTGAAGGAGAAAGTATGGAAACAGACTGTCTCTTTTTCCAGCAAATCCTCAGAGGACATCATCTTCTACATCCTGGCACCGTGCGTCCTGATGGTTCTCCTCTTGCTTCTGATCGCTGCTGTGGTGTTGGTGAGGGGGTCCAAGAGGAGGAAAAAAGGTAAGTGAAATCCTGCCTGTGTCCTCTGAGTCACTGTGTTTCTGATCCTGAATCTGTCCATTGCTGCATCTCCCTCTCCCTCCTTCCCTCCCTATTCTCCAAATGGGAAAATCCAGAACCCCACAAAGGATAGCTGCTGGACCCAGGGGTGCTGCCATATACCCTGGCTAGATGTGGATTCTGAAATATCCAGGGTTTACAGTTTGACTTAATGGCTCTCAGCACCCCTCACAGTACAAACTGTTCCAACCCCCTTGATACAAGTGACGTCTCTGCTTATCACACCCCATGAGCTCAACAAAGCACATCTGAAGTACATCAGGGATCCGCTTGCAACATTGTGCAAAACTGTAGACAGCTCCCAGTATGGTGTTTGCTCTATATCTGTTAGAGCTAGGCAAAGTTTTACTGTTTTTCAGGGAAAAATGAAGATTCAGCAACATGAAGTCATATCAAACTGGGTTTTTTTTGGGGGGGGTGGGGGCGGGAGGATTCTTACATATCCAAAAATTTATCTACACGTGAACCTCTCTAGTCCAGCACCAATGGGACCTGGATGGTGCCAAACCAGAGAATTTGCTGAATTATGGGAGGTTAATATTGTCTAGCAGCATTACCAACACTTCCACTACTTACTGGGCCTTTAGAAGACATTTAGGGATAAATTAGAGCTAAAGAACATCCCAGAACACTGAGAGCCAGGACTAGTGGCTATGAACAAACTTTATGGGACTGCAGGAAACTTGTTCACTTATCATGGGTGTGGCCATCCCTTGAAAAATAGTCACATTTCAGTCTTGCAATTTAATACTGCAAAGCTCTTATGTCAATTTCACTCCTCCTGCTGCAGCTCCCCTTGGGATTTTTATCCTACACCAATAACATTCGTATCCACATATTAATCAGTTAGTTACCCCCTCATCCGTTGCTGTTATTTTGCTTTAATTTGATCTCTTTTCTGTCTCATCTAGCTCTTTCAGGAGCAACTGTGCAGAGGGACAAGAAAATCAACCTGTCAAATTTGGTAAGACAAATAATAGTATGTCCTGGTAACATCTCCTCTGAAATTCTGTCATAGGGAGATGTAATAGGGCAAATAAAGCAATCAATGCCCTGCAGATACTCAAACTTTTAATTTACTTTTTACCTTCCACCTTGTTCATGTCACCTTAGCATTTGTTTTCTGGTTTCTAGATCAAGTTTTCTACCAGCAGGAATGTTTGATTAAATAGTGAATTGTAAACAAATATTGCAGAATGTTCACAGAAAAGCACATTTTGAATTTGCAAGCATGAATTTGCATCAGGGGAATCAACACCCTAGATCATGCTTTTCCGATCAAGGGGTTGAATTGTACCAAGTGAGCTCAAAGTTTTAATACTTGCAACAGATTGCTCATGAATAAGTTACAGACCAGGAATTATTCACAGAAGTTGTTCATCAATATTTTTTAATAAGGACCTTTAAAAAAATCCCCAAAACAATCCTGTTCTCTTCATGGAAGACTGGCCAAACTAATCAAATATATGACTTAGTAGAAACTTTTCACCAAGCCTCTCAAGGTCCTCCAATCACTTAAAAGTATAGACAGGAAAAGATTCTGCTCAATTCAGAGGCAGAAATTTTTCAGATCCACTTCACTGAGGACAGTGAGCACATTCAGACTGGAAAATATGCATTTTGTCATGCAGCCACCAGGATATGGGACTGCGCCAAAGCAGAATTGTGATATCTAAGTCAGTTCTTTGGTCGCTAAGAAGCACATTTACATGTGCATGGGGCTCTGAACACATCAGCCCATAGAACCTCATGTAGGGCACAGCTAGACTATGCATGGCTTCCAAAAGAAGATATGCACATTCGGCTTGACTTTGCATATCTTCTTCCATTTTTTTTTCCTGGAAAAGGTTTTTCCGATATTTGGCCTGTCTACACAGGGCCAAATATCGGAAAAAACCCTCTTTCAAAAGCCCCCTGTAAACCTCCTTTTAGGAGGAATAGGGAGCCTTTCGAAAGGTTTTTTTTCGATATTTGACCCCATGTAGATGGGCCAAATATCGGAAAAGCCTCTTCCTGGTTTTTTTTCCCTGGAAGATATGCAAATTCAAGCCAAATTTGCATATCATCTTTCAGAAGCCACGCATGGTCTAGATGTGCCATTAATGACAGTGGTAATGTGATAGTAGCTAGAGAATAAATAGGCCTTCAAGAGGGAGGGACCATTCTCAATAGACTGGCTCAGCCTTTACTGAATTGCATCAGACTGACCTATTGTCTCATTTCCCAGAAAAAGAAACAGCCTAAATGGGGAACCTCTGAGTTCATGCAGGAAACTGATTTGATTGTTTTTAGACCCACTGGAAACAGGAAAACTAAAACAGAACAATGAGCCATAATAGGTGGTTGTGATGGGGCTGCTGCTGCTGCTACTGCAGGCCTGTCATTGATTTCATGCTTTCATTTACCAGTTCCTCACAGATCTGCCCTCAGCAGTGGCCCCAGACTGGGGCCATGAAGGGCACAAATTAACTAGTACACAGTCAGCACCCTCACCTGTGTTTCCGTCTAATTTTTATCCATGTGTGGAATAAATTTAATTATGTGCACCAAGACAAGTCCAGATGTGCACCACCAATAGAAACACATGCTATTAGCAGTAGGTGCTCTGCTAATCAGCTGAATCTCTCCTGGGTAGCTGCCCAAGCACTCAGCTTACAAGGAACACTGAACCCCACCTTTAAAATAGTTCCAGCACCATTACTCCCATGGCAACTCCAATGGCTCCACTGTCAATGTGACTAAGACATGGAGCCCTGGGTGCATCTCCTTGCACTGAACACAGTTCATCTTTGTTCCAGGCGGCTGGGAACAATACAGCAGACGGCAGCCCAGAGTACGCGGTTGTTGCTCCTCCTGCGGCCACGGCCCAAACAGAGTTTTACAGCAATGTGAACACCATTCCTAACGCCGTGAACCCTGACTGCAGTTATGAGGAAATCCACCTCCACCCGCAGGTAGGAAGACAAAGCAATAGCTGCCATGAGGCGCTCCAGGCGGCAGCTAACTCAAATCACTCCTCCGAGTGAAACTCCCCCAAGCCCCACAGCCAGCTCCGCAGACTGAAGATGAAATTGACTTATTTAAAACTGGACTCAATACAGGGGCCTTACTCAGGCAAAGAGTCCCAAGCCCTGCTGTGGGGCTCCCTGTGAGAGTGAGAGCTGCAGGTAGACTCACGGCTTATGATACAATCTGGCATTCGCATCCAGGGAGACTAGGTGACCTAGTCAGTTTTTTCTGAGAAGAAAGTCTTTTCTGTCCTATCCCATGCTTTCTACTAGAGCTGCTCCTTACACCGCAGATCCTCCTGCACCTCCTTCACCCACTCAGGAGAGGGGCCAATAGCAAACAAGAACCATTCTTTGGCCAACCAATCCCAAGCTACTACACAAACACATCCCCTTTGAGAAGTCTTACACCCGGCCACATTCCTCATTTCCTTAATGTTCCTTGAGGCTAGACACCAGCTCAGGAGAAGAGCCGAGTTCACAAGGCCCTCACCTGAGAGCTCAGAATGAGCCCCACAAAGTATCTAGAGCCCAAGTCAGACTAGGGACCTAGGCCCTGGGATAGCCAATGTGCAGGTGGATTTCAGTTCCCTGTTCTCACCCTCGCTTCCTTTTCCTGTTTGTGTAGCTTAAGGTATATCTACACTGCAAGGCTATTTTGGGATACTGGAGGTATCGGCTACCTGTGTCTACACAAGCTGCCCGTTATGTCGAAATATTTTTTGAAATAAGGGGCACGCTATTTCGCCATCCCAGTAAACCTCGTTGAATGAGGAAAAAGGGATGGCTCGAAATAGCGCTTTATTTTGAAATTTGGCACCGTGTAGATGCGCCAAATTTCAAAATAAAATAGAAATAAGAGGCGTGATTTGAGTAGCACAAATTGCGTATCTCATTTCAAGTTTAGGGTGCAGTGTAGACACACCCTTAGCCACAGGAGAGGGCTGCACCAGACTGCTTTGGCTGAAAAGGGTAATAGGCCCATACACGAGTACTGTAGGGATCTCAGAGGGCATGTCTACACTAGGAAATTATTTCAAAATAAATAAAATTCAAAATAACTCCCAAAATAACTATTTCAAAATAAGCTTATTTCCCAAGGAAAGCAGGAGTTATTATTTTGAAATAACCAGCCCCTTATTTCAAAATAGCGGGCTTGGTAATGTGGACACTCTACTTGTTGTTTCAAAATAACTCCCTAGTGTAGACCAGGGCTCAGAGACACATCCTCAATACACAGCCCAGACAAGTCACTGGGTTAAAGGGATCCGCTGCAGTTCCTGAAGCCAGGGCCTGCTCAGACACAGATACTTGGGCTCCTCTTCTAGCTTCTTCCCTCTGATCCCAGTGATGTTTTTATTTCAGAGCTCGGAAGGGACAGAAGAGATTTCTTACGCCACAGTGACAATTTCCACTCCTGAGCAGCAGTCCATCTACGCCAACGTGGAGCAGTGCTCCAAGACAACATGCCCGGCCAATCCCCAGGAGACAGTTCTGTACAACGCTGTGAAGAAAAAGCCCAAACACTAGTCCTGACCATGCTGAGGCTGCACAGGGGGCTGCATCGTCCTTGTCCTGCACGGCAAATCTGTAAGGAACAGGGATTAGACGCAGACTCTATCAGCTGATGCATGCAGAGGCCCCATGGACACACACAGCCTGTAACTGGAGTCTCCCAGTTTGTGCAATGGAGAGGTGGCCTGACGGAATTAAACAGCTGCTGTTGTCTTGTGAGAAGTGAGTTCAAAAGGCCAACATCTGGGCTCAGAAGCAATGAAACTCAGCAGGATCTGTTCAGCAGGAGTGGAGAGAAACCTTGTGTCTGAATACCGCACACCGTGTGCAAAAAGGGAACTTAGCAGGACCACAGTGGCAAATGTACCTGAACAGAAGTTTCTTCCCCATCAGGAAAGAAGGCAGTTTCCCCTCTCTCTGCCTCTGAGAGCAAATTGAACTGAAAACAGACCAAGGAACTGGGGAGATGATCTGAAAAGATAATTTATACACCCATAGGTATCCTTGTGCTTAATCTCAGAATCTAGAATCAAACCGAGTCGGGCACCTACATCCAAGCCTAGTTTCATACAGAAACTTAAAATTGAATTGAATTTTGAGCTGGTTGGGCAGAGGGTGCTCACGGTCTGTGGAGAAGTGCTTGGGAAACATTGGCCTTTGGTGGTGTGGGGGGGGGGCAGGGGGAGGTTGGTATTAAGTTTGCCCAACACTTCCCATTATAAGATCCTAGTTTAATTGCTTATAACTTTGCCCGATTTTAAGTTTTCCATGCCAGGTGTCTCTCTCAGAATGATGTTTTGTTTTGCTTTTTAAGTTTCAGCCAAACCGCTCAGATATTTCTGAAAACAAGGCTTGGGAAGAATATCCTGTGTCACAATGTTAAACAAATTCTACCATTTCTTTGAGAAGCTCTAATGCCCCCACTCTTCAAAAATCTGGTAGAGGATCACCCTTGTGCCAGGGGCTTGCCTTTTGCTGTTGCTCTGAAAATCCAGCCAAGTTATAAACCTTTGCGAAATCTGTATTGGTACATGCCCAGTACAAACCTCTTCACATTGCACAGACCATCTTAGTTCCAGCATCTCCTAACTTTTGAGCACTTGACTTTGCAAGCTTCATGTTCTTTTAATGTGGTTACTCACCCTGCAGTATGGATTGATGGCAGGAAATCTGTATTTATTTTTCTTCCATAAACTGTCTCAGTTTGAGCCTGTTCCTCCTTGCAGTAGGCATTTGTGACCATCCAGAAACAATGGATTATTATAAAATAAACTTCATTGTCATCTGTGATTTATACTCCATGACTTGGCTTAATTGGGTTTTCCACAGAAAGCCCAACAACGGGGGAGAAGGTCAAAAAGCACCTGAACTCTGCTGTACTTCTTAATTACTATCTGGAGCCAGCCATGAATTTCATGTGTTGCTGTGAACTGTGGGAAACAAGGGACCCTGAATAAAGAAAGAAGAGCTGGCTTGTGTTTGAGATGCTGAAGTAGGGTATGTAAGATCTAGATTAAATTCCCAACTCTACCACAGATTTCCTGTGTTACCATGGGAAAGTCACTTATCTCTTTGTGGCTCAGTTCCTCCACAACAAAGCAGAAGTAATATTGCTTCACTGAAATTCTGAGAGCAAATCCATACATTTTAGAAATGTGCCTCTGTACAGTGCTGTGAAGAAAAAGCCCAAATGCTAGCCCTGATTGTGCTGAGGCTGTGTGGTCCTTATCCAGCCTGCTTGAGGCCTGCCTGGAAAATCTGTAAGGAACAGGGTTAAGATGCAGGCTCTGTGGACATGCATGGCCTGTGGCTGGGGGGGGCCTTGTCTGTCCTGTATCCCAGGGGTGCCAGGGTGGGGCTTGAACCCTTGATCTTTGGCTCTGAAGGTGGGGACCTGCTCTATTGTGCCACTGGAGGAGCCCCCCAACTGCCCTACCTTCCGGGCCCCCTTTATCCATCCTTTAGTTCCAAAGGTGCCAGGTCCATTTGTTCAAGAACTCCTCCTAAATGGGAAGAGCTAGGACTACTACATTTAGTATGCAGCTTCCTTTTCTTCTAGCTTAAAACAAGGTTAGAGTTTGGTTGTGCCAGGAAAAGGGGGTCTGCCTGGAATGGGATTGTTTTCCATAACACAGAAAGAGAAGGGGCTGATTGGAGGGACTTCTATTCTGCATAGTGACCACTGGAGGTAGCGAGCATAGGGACAGCTACCCTGCAGCATCACCACTGGGGGTACCATGAGCTTCCGCCAACCCTAGCATTAACCAACTCCACATGCTCTTAGCACTGGCTCATTGTTAAGGTCCCAAACACACAGGGCTCTGATGATCAGGGCTTTGTACCTCAGAGCCCTGAGCTCTCAGGGTGTTGGCCAGAGGGGCGTATTTCACCACCGTGAGGCCCAGTCTCAGAGGAAGGCCAGGGTCCTGTTCTGAGAAGGCACCACCACATCTCCCATGATGATCCTCTTGTGCTCCTCATTGGTGACAATGCCTGGGTGTGGCTCACTGCCTGTCCCAGGGATGGCAGAGTTGACAGAAACCTTCCCCGGGGATGGCAGAATCACTCTGACAAGACGGTCCTGGATGACATTGTAGCACAGTTTCCAGGCTTTGAGGTGGGACTGGCAGCCACACAGGACGTGAGACAGCATCTCACTGTGCCTCTGCACTTCCTGCAGCACTGGTTCCGGTTCCCATGGCGGATGGCTCCATTCAGTGGCACGCAGTTGAGCCAAGCCTGGTAGATGAACAGTTGGTGAACTGGGTGAAGCAGCCTCCAGGGAGGAAGTGGTTGCTGACGTCCCATTTGCAGGTCACCTCAAAGACCTTTCCCTGGTCCAACTTTCACTTCATGCTGCAGCGTAGTGGCAGCAGATGGCATCCTTCAGGGTCCTTTCCAGCATGGTTCTGGTGGTTGGGATGATGATGGGTGTCATCTGAGTTCTTCACTCATGGTGCCAGGACTCCCAGCGCCTGAGGTTCCTCACACCAATCCAGCGGCAGCTGATTTATAGCATTGTGGGCATCAGACTAGAACAAAGCATCTGAAGAAGTAGGTCTTTGCCCATGAAAGCTTATGCTCCAATAAATGTTAGTCTATAAGGTGCCGCAGGATTTCGTGTTGTTTATGCAGATTCAGACTAAAATGGCTACCCCTCTGATACTTGCTTCAGTTAAGTTTATGTTCCTTCAGCGTTTGCTTCCTGAAAATATTCTAGAGAACGAGTGTACTACCAGGCATGCTTGACTAAAGAGTTAATTTTAAGCAAAAGTTGCCAAATCTTCACAGAAAGCACATTCTAAATTTGCAGTCGTGGCCACTGGTCTCAGAAGACACTGCAAAGGCACTGCTTCTCCCCTCCAGGAGTAGCAATGTACAACACACCCCGCCTGTTCAATCATAATAGCTCAAATTTTGAGTTGCTGCAACAAATTGCTCAGGCATAAGCTACAGATCAAGAGTTTCACCATAAGTGTTCATCAAAAAATTTCTCATAAATTAAAAAAAAAAAAAAACCAAAACACTGATCTAGTCATAGCAGACAGGCCAAAGTAACCAAACAAATGACTCCATAGGAATTGTTCACCCAGTTCCAGTGACAGGTTAATTTGCTTCCCATGTTCTCACAGGGTGTGGCAATGAGAAGATAGAAAAGGATTCTGCTAGGTGGAGATTGGAGGTGGAATTTCTTAGATCTGTGCCAGAGATGGTAATGAGTATTCCCGCACCAGGAACCGTAGCTTTCCCCATGCAGCCAGCAGGACACATGAGAAGCGTCTACGCAGCAGAGCAAAAGCTGAATTAAGCTACGCAACTTCAGCTACGTCAATTGTGCAGCTGAAGTCGAAATAGCTTTTGGCGCTGTCTATACAGCAGGAAGTCAAAGGAAGAACACTCTTCCTTCGACTTCCTTTACTCCTCGTAAAATGAGGGTTACAGCAGTCGGAGTAAGAAGTCCTCCAGCTCAACCTTATCTCAAAATAATGGCTTGCAGTGAAGATGTGCACTATGTTATTTCAGAATAACATCAGTTATTCCGAAATAACACTGCTGTGTAGATGTGCCCACAATGCCAGATCCTGGGCAACACAGGACCAGGTCACTAAACCACTATCTATGACAGCCAGGAAGTGCACCAGATGTCTTTGTAGACAAACCATGCCCCAGCGGCTCTGAGCCCAG
Source organism: Pelochelys cantorii (assembly GCA_032595735.1). Lineage (NCBI taxonomy): Eukaryota > Metazoa > Chordata > Testudines > Trionychidae > Pelochelys > Pelochelys cantorii. Next base: position 17,233,847 of record CM064344.1, on the reverse strand, counting down.
CAGCCCACAGGGCCTCACATCATGTGATTGATGCTGGAGAATGAACTTTCACCAGGGAACATTCCCCATAACCCACATTTAGGCTTTCCAGTATTGCATCAAGGCACCCTGCTGACTCTTTTATGAAAAGAGAAACTCTGGTTCACACAGGAAATAATTTGGTTACTTATGTCCAGTGGGGGATTTAAGTGTAAAACAGAACAAGAAGCCGCAACAGGGGTGGATGTGGAAGCTTTTGAAACACACATGTTGGGCATGTAACTGATCTCATGACAAGGGTGCCATTTATGGGGGGCTAGGGAGGTCAGTAGCCTCCCCTTAAGTTTGACATACACCCCGCCCCTGCTGGATTTCATACTTGAGGTCTTCTTAAAGCACATGCCCTAGCTCCAGAGGCAGGTCTTAACTGCAACAGAGATTGAATGACTTCTAGCTTTGCCTTTGTGGCAGGGAGTTTGTTTATAAACAGAAGGAGGCAGGGTGATGAAGATAATAAGAGACTTGTCATTCAAGTAATTAATCATTAGATCATCATGAAAACATTGCCCGATAGGAATAAAATAGTGGTGTGCTGCAGGGATCAGCATTTGGACCATTGTTGTTAAACTACTTCTTGAAAAAGGGATAAACAACAGTGAGATGGCAAAATTTGCAGATGCTACAAAATTACACAACATAGTTATATCCAGAGCTGATGGCAAAGCGTGACAAAGGGATCTCATAAACCTGGGTGATTGGGCAACACAAGGGCAAATGGAATTCAGTGTTGATCCATGCAAAGTAATGCACATAAACCAAAATATACATACAAATATGATGGGGTCTAAAATAGCTGTTACCACTCAAGAAAGAGATCTTGGAATTGTTGTGAATAGTTCCCTGAAAACAAGTGCTCAATGCACAATGGAAATCTAAAATGCTAACAGAATATTGGGAATCATTAGGAAATGAATAGATAATAAGACAGAAGATATTACGTTGCCTCTATATAAAGTCATTGTATGTCCACATCTTGAATATTGCATGCAAATCTGGTCACCCCAGCTAAATATATATATATATTGGACTTGGAAAAGATACAGAAAGGGCAACAGAAATTATTAGGGGTAAGGAACAGCTTCCATATGAGGAGGGACTAGCAAGACTGGGACTTTTCAGCTTGGAAAAGAAATGACTAAGGGCGAGGAAATATGTTAGAGGTCTACAAAATCATTAAAGGCATGGAAAAATAGAATATGGAAATGTTATTTACTCCTTCAATAATGTAACACAAGAAGCTCATGAAAGTCAGCTGATCTTGTTATTGTAAGGTCATCCTGGCATAGAAAAATTGCTAGGTCATGTCAAGTTTATACTGAAGTGTTCTTATGGTAGAAAGTCCCATAATCGATGGGATTTTCCAAATCTCCACATCCCAAGGCTTTGTGCATCTTCCTGTGGCATTTGCCTGAACAATCAGGCACTGCCAAGGGCAGAAGATGAGGGCCCACAAGAGACTTTAAAATATTTTGCCACTAAAGGCTTCTGTTAAAAACTCCCTCAGGTCACAGATCCCCCGGCTTTGGACTGGTATTGCTTCCGCCACCCAAATGCAAAAACCCCTTTGAGAACCCGGAAAGACGCATTTGGGAATTTCTTCCTGTGGGATACCTCAAGCTCTTTAACCCTCCCTCTGGAGAGAGCTTGAAAAAAAATGTAATTTTTCTTAATAGCTGGCCTTGCAGTCATGTGTACCCAGAACCTCCTGCCTTCTAGGACACAGGACTCAGATTATGTCCTTAAAAAGGTGATTTTTGTTAACAAAACAAAGAAAACACACTTGTTGAAACATTATTTTGTTGCTAGGTGTTACAGAGCAACTTAAAAAAAAAAATATTACAACACAGAGAATTGCTTCCTTGCAATTCTCTGGAGAGCTACAGCTATGTGAATAGAACAGGGAATGTCTAATCAGATGTGATCAGGTTATTTTTCAGCACAGAGAAGTCCAACAAAGCCCAAAAATAAAGAAAATAACCTGATTGCTGAACTCAGTGCATCTTTGTGACAGGTGGTCGGGAACAAGGCTGCAGAAGCCAGGCCAGAGCATGTGGTTATAGATCCTTCTGAAGCCACTGACCAAACAGGAAGGATGTCGGCATTGCGGCAAAAGCCTAACTCCATGGACCTGGCCAGCAGCTACAAGGAAATTAAGCCCCACTATCAGGGTGCTTCTAGACTATACCTCTCTGTCGACAGAGAGATGTAGATTAGGCACATCATTTTTTGAGGAATACGGGATCTGTCAAAAAAGGGTTTATTTTCTACAGATCCGTGTCTAGACTGCCATGGTTTTTTTTTTAAAAGCTCCGTTTCGAAAAAAAGCGGTGGCCATGTTTATGCTAATGAAGCACGGGATATTTAAATCCCTGCTTCATTAGCAATTTTGATGTGCCTAATCTACATCTCTCTGTCGACAGAGAAGTGTAGTCTAGATGTAGCCTCAGACAGGAAGAAAATGCAACAGCTACAAGAGAAGAGCTCAGGGTTGCAGCTAATTAAACCCTGTGACTGAATGGCTAGCCAGCTACAAAAGCAGTTTCTCCTCTCTTTGTGTTCACACCTCCACATCAGCTGCTAGAAGTGGGCCTCATCCTCCCTGACTGAATTGACCTCGTTATCTGTAGCCTTACTCTTGATTGGTACTCTTTTCTTATGCCTGTATATTTATACCTGCCTCTGGAATTTCCACTACATGCATCTGACGAAGTGGGTCCTTGCCCACGAAAGCTCATGCTCCAATAAATCTGTTAGTCTAGAAGGTGCCACAGGACTTCTTGTCATTTTTGCAGATTCAGACTAACACGGCTACCCCTCTGATACTTGAGCTAATTCAATATTATCCACTCAGGGCTGGAGGCATCTAACACTCAATGCGGGTGTAGATGGAGGTTTCTTCCTCCACTCCACTCTACTACCATGGGGGATGCTATTGCCTTTAAGGCTGCAGTGAATACTTTGCAGAGCACTTGGACTGGTTCTTTAGATGTTAACTAGAAGAGTTACAGGGCATTGCCCGAGTCTTTCATGGCAGGGGGCTGGCTGTGTGGGGGTGCAGGAGTTAGGGCAGGGCACTGGGAGTCCCATCCCGTGGGGCTTTCTCTTCCCCTCCCCTGGTCAGAGGGGCCTTCTCTCTTTCCCCACCCCCAGCTACCAGGGGCCTTCTTTCTCCCCCCTAATCCTGCCAACCACCAGGGAGCTTCTGTCTCCCCTCCCCCAGGCTGTCAGGGGTCTTTTCTCTCTCACCCCACTTCTAGCACTGCAGCCACGGGCCTGGGAGGGCAAGGGTTTGGGGCAGGGGTACGAGAGAGAGGGTTGGGAGTGAGGAGAAGCTCAGGGTGGGCGGTCCCATATGACTATCAGCTGCCAGGGGGCTTTTTTCTCCCCCCAGTCATCCCCACCCCAGTTGCCAGGGGCCTTTTTTCTTTCCCCCACCCCAGCACTGCAGCCAAGGGTCAGGAGGGGCGGGAGGTTTGGGGTAGGGGGGACTACTCCCCGGTGTTCTACAGGCAGAATGGTGGAGCCCCAACCCTGCTGGCGACTCGCTCGGTAGTGCAACTGCCCCCCAGTGGACACACTCACAGTATGTCCCTCTGAACAACAGCCCCTCCCTTTGCACTTTATGGAAAACAGACCCTTTCCTGGGGCTTCCTGGCACAACCAAACCCCGACCTTGCTTTAAGTTAAGAGAGGAGGAAGCTGCATAGCAAATTTGGTGGCCTTTGCTTAGGAGGAATTTTTGAACAAATGGACTCGCAGACAGATGCACTCTAAAATATATATCTAGATTACACACACACACACACACACACACACACAAATAGTCCAACTTCCCAGCACACTCGGGAGATGATGCAAACACACACACAGTCCCCAAGAACTGCAGGCTACAGAGCCTGTTTTAAATCCCCAGCATTCTCTTCACATCAGTTACTCCCTTAGAGCCCCCAGACAGCAGCAGGCAACCCCCCGACAGCAAGGCCTCAAAAGAACTGAGAGAGCTGATGCTCCAGGCCTCGTCTGGCACTGGGGAGCTTCTGGAGCATCTTCAAGGCTTTCGCACATTCGCTAAAAGCAGAGAAAAGGGAGCGATGAGAGACCGGGAGGGAAAGGAAAGCTGCTGGGGAGAATTTCACCTCTGGACGCTCAATCAGCCCTCTGCCCACCCTGCGGAGAGGCTCACCCTGCCTTTGGAGGCCACTCTATTCATGTTCCCCATGTGCTTCCTGAAGCAACAGGCACTTCTTCTGGGCTGGCATGTGTCATGCCCGTTTCTAACCCAGCTTCAATCCAGCTGAGTTTATTCCATTCAACCTTGGTGCCTCACAGACCTGCCTCGCCACCACCAAACCAGGCAGAGGTGACCCCGAAAAGCTTCGTGGCCCAACTCCAGCCGACCAACCCTCCCCTCTCCCCCCCCCCCCTGCCCCCGGCGCCTCCCTTCCATGGGTCTCAAGTCACTTTGGTCATTATCCCTGATCCCTCCATCTGCCCTGCACCTGGCGATAGCCTCATCTGTCTGTTCTTTGAGCATCAGAGTCTTCAGCACATACGCGTTGTTCATTCCCAAGGTGCAAAACGCCCGAATGGCCTGCAGTGAGGAGTTACACACACAGGTGAGGCCTCTGCTCCTGGACACAGGTGAGGCCTCTTCTCCGGGACCCCATGCCTCACTGGAGAGCCTCACTCACCTGTATGCGCACGGCCGGACTGCTGTCCAGCTCCAGCATTTCCAGCAGGGTGAAGAACACATGCTTATTGCGAAGCCCAAGGACCCCCTAGAGACAGGAGATGTGGGAGCGGAGTCACGGGGCACTTTGAAAGACCAAAATCCAGAGGGTTCAGAAAAAGCCTCATCACCTACTGGTCCGTTTCCAAAGCTGATGAAGTCTATAATGCCGGGTCCCTTTTACTGAGCATCTGCAGTGCTGGCGGGAGGAGTGAGGTGAGCAGCTCTAGCGATCAAACTCTTCTGTTTGTTACCAAAACACCTGCAACTAGGGCTGCCTTCCTGCAGGATCCCCCACATTGTGCTGCTTCCACCCCTCAGTCCTGACCAGGAACCACCCCCAGGGTGGAGGGGTCAGACTCTCCATGGCCAGGCAATCTCTGGACTTTGCCAATAAGGGGCACAGTTCTGGAGGCAGTCTGAGATGTGAACAATGTCCAGCACAGAAAGAACAGGCAGCCGGCCATTGGGTGCAACAGCTTTCACTAGCCGGTCGCCTGGGCTGCATTTTGTACCCAGAGACAGCTCCACAACCCATTTTCTGAGCCGTTCAGTCTGCCCGGGAAGCTCTGAAACCAGCCTGGCTGCAGGTCAAGAGGCTAATACACAGCCCCCAGGTTAAAGGATGTCACGTAGGGCGGGGTGAGGAACCGCAGAGAATGGCAGAACAGATGGGACACAGCAAGTAGAGAATGGACTGGAGCTGGAAACAGAGGGGAGTGATGACCAGATGCAAAGGCAAATGGGGTCCAGCCCAGGGAGATCACATGCCCACCCCACCCCCCACCAGTCCCACACTGCCTCTAGGGTAACTAACATCTGGCATGTCTAGTGGGTCAGAACAGAATATGACTTACCAATGAAACTGCCGCCTGTTTTCGGCTCACCTCGCTCTTCTCCTTCAGCTGCCTGCCATGATGCACAGAGCATTACCGGAGGGAAATGAGGCTCCATTTCCCTGCTCGCAGAGTTTAAAGGCAGCACACTCCCACTGGGCTGCCACCTTCTGCCCCTCTTTCTGTGGGGCTGGGCCTTAGCTGGCAGATCCCAGCCCGTCCAGCAGCCAACCCCCTTCTGCCTGACCACAGCCTTTCCTCCCGCTGTTCATAGAATCATAGGTGTGGAAGAGACCTCAGGAGTCATTGAGTCCAACCCCCTGCTGAAAGCAGGACCAATCCCAGCTAAACCCAGCCAGGGCTTTGTCAAGCCGGGACTTAAAAACCTCTAGGGATGGAGATTCCACCCCTTCCCTAGGGAAGCCATTCCAGTGCATCACCGCCCTATTTGTAAAATTGTTTTTCCTAATATCCAACCTAGACCTCCCCCACTGTAACTTGAGACCATTGCTCCTCGTTCTGCCATCGGTCACCACTGAGAGCAGCCTCTCCCCATCCTCTTTGGAACCCCCCTTCAGGTGGTTAAAGGCTGCTATGAACTCCTCCCTCCCTCTTCTCTTCTGCAGACTAAATAAGCCCAAATCCCTCAGCCTCTTCTGTTGCTAGCCCAGTAGATAGGTGCAGGTGAGGAGGTGGCTCCTCTGTTCATTAAACCCTTTGGGAGGAGAGGCGTGGGAGGGGCAGGTCTTTAATGTGGTTTCAGGTCATCCAAAATGAAACTCTCCCCGGTTTGGTGACATCCCCCAGCGTGATTCAGTGAGTCCCCAGCCCCAAACCTGGGGGCTTGTGCTGTAACACGAAGTGGCTAAATTTCACCGCACACTCACTGAGGGCAGAGGAAGAACCTGGCCGGAGGGCCAAGCCTTTCCCACTCAAGTTCCCAGGTTCCTTCCCTGGGCTTCTGCCTGGAAGTCCAGTTGCCACCACACACCATCTGGCCTGGAGGAAAGGCTAAGCCTTGGAATTGTGAGAATAGTGAGTGATCCAGGGAAAATTAGCCCAGCAGGCAGGTTCCTAAAGCTGAGGGCATGGGGATACTATCATGGAAACAAACCCAGCCACCCCTAGTGGCCTTTGGTCCTTGTTCAGTGCACGGGGTGGGGCAGAAGCAGGAGAGAATCGGATCTGTTCCTCTTCTGCTTGCCGCTTACTTCTCCACGAGATCCCAGATTTGCTCCTTCATTTGCAGAGCTCCCGCAGCCATTGCCACTGTCTGTCTCACTACCTGTGAGCGGGAGAGAGAAGCAGGTCAGGGAAAGAGATGCAGGGCAGGCCACGGCGGGAAACTTTCAGAGCAGGTGCCCTGATGAGGATGAGGTGGTGGGAAGCATGCGTGGGAGGGAGGGAATTGTCTATAGATCAGCCTCAGCCCCAACACCTTTTCAGTATTTTGATGAATTCTGAGAGAGATACAATAAAATCAAGACTAAGATTAACCTGAACCATAATCTGGCTCTGGGTTCTGGTGATTTATCCAGACTTCTGGGCTGGTCTCTATGGCTAAACCCCCCATTGAAATACCCCTGGGCTGTGTCTAGACTGGCCAGTTTTTCCAGAAAATCAGCCGCTTTTCCAGAAAAACTTGCCAGCTGTCTACACTGGCCGATTGAATTTCCGCAAGAACACTGACGCTCTCATGTATGATCGTCAGTGTTCTTGCGGAAATACTATGCTGCTCCCATTCGGGCAAAAGCCCTCTTGCGCAAATGCTTTTGCGCAAGAGGGCCAGTGTAGACAATGCAGTATTGTTTTGTGCAAAAAAGTCCCGATGGCTAAAATGGCGATCGGGGCTTTCTTGCGCAAAAGCGTGTCTAGATTGGCCAGGGACGCTTTTCCACAAAAAGTGCTTTTGCGGAAAAGCGTCTGTGCCAATCTAGATGCTCTTTTCCGCAAATGCTTTTAATGGAAAACTTTTCCGTTAAAAGCATTTGCGGAAAATCATGCCAGTCTAGACACAGCCCTGGAGTTTGGATCCTGACTGGGACTTGAGCTCAAACTTAAATGGAAGTGAATTCACTAGCACAGCCTCTATATACCGATGGTCCCTTGGAGAGGGAGGTGGTTGGAGAGGAAGCTTGTTACATTAATATCCCTTCTTTGGAGCAGGGAAAGCAAGGGGTGGGTCCATGGTCCTGATGTGCTCTCTAGGGAGCCCCTGCTTGGGAAGGGAATCAGCTGTTTCATTCTATGGTGATTAAACACTCCCTATCCCATGCCTCACCAGAAACGGCTCCTGGTGCAGCTTTTCCACCAGCAGCTGGAACACCACCTCTTCCAAGCCTTCCCGTTGAATCCGCTCCAGCCCCATGGAGCTCAGCAGATTGGCGGCATCGGCGCGATGCTATGGGGAAGCAGCATGAAGAGAGAAGGGAGGCGGGAGAGGGGCTCTGTGTTACAAATGAGCTAACTCCATGTCTCTCTGGGCTGGGAGAGCCCATGCTAGGGAACCATGCTGGGAGTGCCACCAGCTGGAGAGGTCATTGCTGTGCTGTTAGCCCAGAAGGGCAGGCTGAGGTGGTGCCATCCTAGCAAGGATGGAGACCCATTCCCTTGAAACGAGACTCCAAAAAACTACAGTGAACTAGGATGGTCGCCTAGAGGCTGCCTGCTTGCCTATAGATCTCTCCTTATATGTTTCTTATGGGATTGATTATTTGCTTTATTGATAGGTTTATATTAGAGTGTATTTTGGCAGCAACACAAGGGGACCCCTGCAGGTCACATCTTGAATGCTGAGTTAAGGCAAAGTTAGCAAATGTGCATTTGGCACCTTGCACCTAGAAAGATGGTGAGGTGCTAAAACCTACATGGCTGGGACTTTTAACATAGAGGATGTGTTAAGGCAGGTTGGTACAAGGGCTTTCCTAATTTCATAGACTTTTAAACTTAACAGGCACACTACAACTTGGACAGAACTCGTTAGGACAGAAATAATAAATGTGATCCCTAACCCTAAGAGGCCATCATAATGAACTGACACATATGATAATAAAAAGGATCATGGATATAATAACCTCTAGGAAAAAGGTTCCTCCAACATTCGTAAGGTGAGGAAATACAGATAAGAAAAAGGGGGAAATCTCCTTTTCAATAGGTATCAAGCATAATATATTATACAAGTGGCATCCCAGGCTAGGGGCGGCAGAAGAAGGAGATGGAGTCCTTGGGAGGTGCCCAAACGATGTCCACTAGTCATGATGGGGAAGGTGATGGCTAACACGTCAGGGTGTTCTACAGGAGATGGTGTTGGAGGTGCAGATGGACATTCTGTGGTACCTCTATTGACCTTACTGAGTTGGGGTGTTTGTGACTGTGCTAAATGTATTAATAAATTATGTTTCCAAATATACAGGGTGTCCCTGCTATAAGTCGTCCCAGTATACATCCGTTCCACGCTGAAGTCACCGACGCTTGTAGGAACTGATGTGTTGTAAGTCTTCCCATTCCCCACTCTTAAGTCGCGCACAAAAAACAAAAAAAATTTGCTCAAATGGAAGGCAGCCACCGGAAGACAATTCCTCGCTTTAAGTTGTTTCATTCCAAGTCCAAGTTTTTTAGAACGTATCTTGGACTTATAGTGAGGACAGCCTGTAAATAAGTTTCTATAGTGTGAGTGTCACACCTGTGCACATTAGAGTTCCCAACTATTGACTAGTATCAGTAACTCCGGGCCTGATCCTGGGATATGAACCTGTCAACCCTCAAGGTGATAACTGGGCATGCTTAAGTAATCCATATAATTAATACACAATCTGAAGACGGGCAACAGGAGATATGATGATCCAATTAGGCACAGGGACAATGGCAACCATATGTTTAGGCATGACCCTTAAGGCACATGGATAAAAATACATAGACATGGAGGCAGTCAAAGGGAACCATACTTACTGGCCAATAGACATATGGTCAGAGTAACCAGGCTCCTACATATGGGCATCCGGAGACTGGCCATGGGGCTCCCAAATGCAGGGCCATGGAAAGGGGCAGAGTGGGAGGGAAAGGAAAGGAAAGTGAGACTCCCGGAGATGGTGACAGCTTTGCCTCCTTACCTTGTACACTGGTGAATGCCGCAGCTGGTCTATAAGGGCCTGGATGATATCGGCATTGACTACCACCATGTGCTTCACCAGCATGTTCAAAGCCTACCAGGGATCGAGAGAGAAGGATCATCCACCCCAAGAAAGAATTTGGGCCCCAGATCCAAACCTCCTCATCAATAACTAACATACACGCACACACACTTCTCCCATCCAAAGCCAGGGCAAAGGGAGGCCCTTTGGGAAGGGAGTGGCTGCAGAGAATGCAGCTGTGCAGATGTGCCTGCCAGACAGAGGTGTCTGGATCACCAGGCTGCCAGTGAGGGAACCGTCTGGCATTGCCCCAGTTTTCACCTTTCCCAGATAAAGGAAACCAACGGGCACAGCATGCAGGAAAGGTTCATGAGTGGTCCTGGAGGGGACCAAAGCGAGGATGGAGGACAGAGGCACACATAATGCTCAGGCAGGATCCGCACATGCATTTTCTTCTTCATGTTCTGCTGGGCCAGGCACTTCAGCAGCACCTCTCGGGCGGTGGGACTGGATGCATCCAGGAACACCAGGCAGGTGGCTGCAGACAGGACCGAGTCATCTGTGGGGTCCTGTGAGGCTGCCAGCTGCTCTAGGGCCCTGATGAGCCTGGCCTGGGAGCCCCCCACACTCTGCAGGGAGAGAAAGGAAGAGCAGGGCTGTTGATTTTTCCCCATCTCATTCCAGGGCTGGCAGTGCTGGCCCCTGGGCCAGTTTCAACAGGAGCTATCACCTGGGATTCAGGGGCCATCACCCTCCTGTGCAAAGCCACCTCCAGAGCAGCGAGGGCGTCCTTTCTCTGAGCCGGGCTTCCCTTCTTCAGGTGTCTGACCAGTTCCCTCACCACAGCAGCATCCAGGCAACCTGCCCCAAGCACAGAGAGCTGAACGCCAGAGCCCAGGCAGCTTTCTGGGAATTGGGTGCTGGGGCAAGGCAGCAGAGCAGCAGGCTGGCCCACCACTGGTTGCTAGCCACAGGCCAGCGGACCCAGCAGGTGCGGAATGACTCTTTGTGCAGGAATATAAAAGGATCCAGGAACAGAAAAAAGATCAGAGCCCCTCCAGCCGGTGGGGATGGGGCGGGCATTGTCTATAGCAAGGGGCTTTGGTTAGAGGCAGACCGGGGAACCTGCCAGCTTTGGGTGTATACAGGCCCCTCTAATCCTCAATCCAAGCCCCCCAGGCAGCATGGACCCCATTCCCTTGCCATAGCGCTGGGCCCGCCGGCAGAGGGCATCTAGACCGGATGTGACCAGGTGGCTCAGGCTTTTCTCTGTAATTGAACTGCAGCCACCAGACAGTGGGAACTGGCCTTCCACAAGGCTGGCCCCTCTCACAGATTCCTTCTATCATGGCCTCAGTCTGCCTGGGGGCACCCTAATGAGTCCCCTGTACAACCCTCTCGGGGACCCCCTCATGGAGAAGAGCCATCATGCTCATTTCTCCCACACATCCAGACTCCCTCCCTCTCCTCTGTTCTCCCTGCCTCCCTCCTTCCTCCCCACATCTGCTGTATCCTTCCATGTGTCCCTCCACCCATCTCCCGGGCCCCGTCCCCAGCTGGCCATTTTCCACACACACACACACACACACACACACACACACACACACACTCTCTCTCTCTCTCTCCCCCCCCCCCCCTCTGTGCTCCTGGCAAGCCAGGTGCCCTCTATGTCTCAGGAGCCTCCTGGCTCTATCTAAGGGCAGGAAGGGAGCATCCCTGCTCTGAGCCGTCCCCTGGCTCCCAGGTTATAGTGTCTGAGCCAGATCTGATCCCACAGAGCCATCCTGTGGTAAGGGTGCCTCAGCTCACATCCCTGGCCCTGCTCTGATGCGTCTCTGCAGCCAACCCAGCCTCCCTTTCTGTAACACTCTAAAGGAGAAATCCTCCCGTTCAGCAATGCTCCAGCAACTGGAGAGTGAGAGGGCCGGGACCCTACCCTGTGGCTAAGCACCAGGAGCTGTGACACAGACAGACCAGACTCACATTCCTGAGTGACTAGGAGCCTCGGCAGCTTCCCCTCCCGAATCCCTTCAGAAGTTCTCCGAACACTCTCCAGCAGCCTTTCCCTCACTCACTGACATCCTGTTCTCCAGCCAGGGCCCTCACTCCCGGCTTCCCCCTGATACTAACAGAGACTCTGTTCTAGATCCTGCCCCATGACCCCTCCATATCACAGACTTCCCGAGTCCCTGTCCACAGCTCTCCTCACTCCCCTGACAGGCACCACAGCAGTCACACACCCCTTCACTAGCCCTGCCTATTCAAGTCTCCTACAGCAGACAACTGGGAGCCCTCAACTGATCAAGGATTCTACATGGGTATCATGTAATTTATCTAGTCCAAGGAATGTTCCTGATGTGCCAAATCCCCCCTTCCCTGGTCTCTGAGATAAGGACTCCCTGGATGGAGGCTATGCAGAGAGACAGTGTAAGATGTGGGGTTATATTCCTTGGGGATGACTGGTTATCATCCACACCTGGCTTCTCTTTGCCTCTTCGGAATTGTGTGGTGGAGCCACAAAAAACTGAAAGTGTAACATACACCTTTGTCCCAAATTCACATAGACACACCCCAACGCTTTACCACCTAATTCTTATATAGCTGTTGTCATCTTCAAAGGCCTGTACGGACAATAACTAGTTAACAGGCACAACACCTCTGGGTGGCAAATGTTATTTATCCCCATTTTACAGACTGGAAAAATGAGACCAGGGATGATTTGCATACAAGGGGGTTGATGATGGGATGAAAACTCAGGAGTTCCTGACTCTTGCTCTTGTGTTTAGACAACTGCACCATTTTACCCCTCATATTATGAAGAGACTCATCCCTCCAGAGTTAAGGATGAAATCAGAATTCAGTTATAAACCCAATTTCTATCCCATCTCTAAACTCGGAGAGGAAAAGCACTGTTGACTGAAAATTGTGGATGATCAGAGACAGGCTGGAGCAAGACTTTGTCCATGAATGCCAAGTAATTTACTGAGATGATGTTCAAGTTACAACTAGATAAAAGTTACTCATGCAATTGTGCAGAGACTCTCTCATGTTTCTTCAGCCCTTTAATGTCCCAATAGAAACATCCATGCACAACAGCGCTACATCCCTAGGTCTCATTTCAGTAACAGTTCAGACTCTTTCTCCCTAGCGAAAAGGGCTGTTCAGAAACATTGTCTAACGCAGTGACATGACACAGGAAAGGCTGGGTGAGAATAATCAGGAATACAAGTGGCATGTATTGTTCTATGGACTCGGGGATGGAGCTGTAATTGGTGCAAATCAGCCCCACTGGAGCAATGCTGATTTCCACCCTCTAGATTCTCAATGCACTACCAGGAAGCTACACTAGTTACACTGAAGTATTAGGTACCAGCCTGTTCTTTATGTGAGGTGTACTTAATCTGATCATTAAAATGGTACCATTCTGCACTTAGAAGAGGTGTGTGTGCAACAGAGCTTGAAGGATATTGTTCTGGAGCTTGGTGCCAGGCAGCTGTAGTTGCTATAGAGATATTAGCGCTTTGGGTAGGGAAACAAGTCTTTTTTTAAAAGTTTCTCCCTGGGACTCAGTGGCTGGAGCCCTGCACTATATTTTTAAGGGCTGCATTTTTGGGATGTGTAAAATGATGATGTTCACGTGTCTAGATGTGTCAGGGCCTGTGTGAACTATATGGGCTGTAGGGACCATCCCGCTAAAATGCCTTTATAATAAAGCATAGCTCAATTGTATGGCATCACTCCAGCGTCGAGTCACCTTCCCTGATCCACGGGTCAGAAAGTAGCAGCACTGATGCAGAAAAGGGACTAGAAGAATCACTCACCCAGTAAAACTAGGGTCCTTGAGACTTCATATCGCACAGGCAGGCTCCTGCACACCTGTAGCTGGAAAACAGAGACACCTTTAGCGGGCTGGACAAAAGCCACTTAGCATTACCCTTCCTATCCCTGCAATTCTAACCTTTTACACACATTTTCTGTATTTCTTAACATGGGCATCAGTGTCTTAATGACTGAATCTCTCCCCACCTTAATAAATCTAGTCTCCGTGCCCTAGGGTCTGCTTTCTCCCTTTCCCTGGGAAATCGCCCTGCCCTGCCCTGCCCTCACACAAATCTAGTCACGAGTGTGCAGCTCACTCACCAAGCTGGGGGATCCAGCACAGCCCGAGGGGGGCCGGGTCATAAGTGGTGCTGGCTGACCCCCTTACTCCCCTCAGCCCTAAGTTTCACATCACCCCCTTCGCAGCACACCTCCCCTTCCTGCCTTGGTCCCATGACGCTGCAGTACCACGGGTCCCTTCCTCCAACCCAGCTCCCCGTTGCGGACCGGGCAGCAGAGCGACCGTGAATGGCGCTTTAGCCATGAGCCTGTCCCAGGCGGAGGAGAAGGTCAGGCCCACTGCCCGGTGAGGCAGCACCAATGAGCGGCGCTAAAGCAGAGGTCATTATTTAAAACGCTTTACTGAGAATGACCGTCCCCACGGGTTACACCTACAGCGTTACGAAGTGCAGACAGGACAAGCTCATCTGTGTCCCTAAGGCAGCCCAAGGCCTAAAGAGACAAAGCAGAGGAATTAATCTTTGGGTTAGAGCAATCTGAAGAGACGTCTGGCCCAGCTCTCCGGCACGCTCAGCCCAGCCCATTGGAGATAACGGACGGTACGACTGGCCTGGAGGTGAACACACAGCAGATGGCAGTACAGGTCTCTCAAGAGGCCCAGGGGATATGGAGTCAGGAGTCTCCTTGCAGGCCTCACAGCCTAGGAAGAAGCTTTGGGAGTGGGACAATGTTCAGTCACCAGGACTGTGGCGAATGCCTGCAGGGTACATCTACACAGCAAGGTCAGCTGACTGTTTGTCACAGGGCTCAGGGCTAAACCGCAGCAGTGTAGACACTTGGGCTCAGGCTGGATCCCGGGCTCTGAGACCTCACAAGGTGGGAGGGACTCAGATCCTGGGCTGCCGTCCAAACCTGCACATCTACACGGCAACGTCGAGCCTCGCAGCTCGAGCCTGGCACGTCTCAGTCAATTGACTGGGCTCTGAGACTCTGAACCGCAGGTGTTCTGCTGCAGTGTGGACATTCCCCAGGTAACTGCTGTCTCTTACGGCAGCTAAGCCACAAGGAGACGTCTGTGGGAGGGATTCTGAGCGTGCAAATAATATTATGACGGGGGATAACAATACTTACCCGCCTGGTGGCGGGTTAGGGAGGTTACTTACTAATTATGAAGGGCTGCCTTCTATTAACTGACGGTTGACACATTGTGAAATGTGAATCCTCCAGCCTGTCATCATGCCAGGGATTTCTCCTGCTAGCTGAAGAGTTGGGGGGAACCTCACAAACACCAGCTCCTGCTGGGTGAACAACCTTATATGCTACTTGTAGGGCCATGAGAGGGATGTTCCCTGTCTCGGTGTCCCCTGCACTGGTTGACTTCATTGCGGTACAGCCTAGTCAATATTAATGACCCAGTGGAAAAACCCTGGGAGTTCCAGGGCTCTGCTGTGGGCTGATAAGGCCTAGCTGAGTATTGTATCCAGTTCTGGGCACCACATTTCAGGAAAGTGGTGGAGAAATTGGAGAAAGTCCAGAGAAGAGCAACAAAAATGATGAAAGGTCTAGAAAACATGACCTTTGGGGAGGAGACTGAAAGAACTGGGTTTGTTTAGTCTGGAAAAGAGAACGCTGAGAGGGGACATAACAGCTTTCAGGTACCTAAAAGGTTGTTACAAGGAGGAGGGATCAAAACTATTCTCCTTAACTTCTGAGGATAGGACAAGAAGCAATGGGCTTAAATTGCAACAAGGGAGGTTTAGGTTAGACATTAGGAAAAACGTCCTAAGTGTCAGGGTGGTTAAACACTGGACCGAATTGCCTTGGGAGGCTGTAGAATCTCCATCACTGAAGGTTTTTTAAGAGCAGGTTAGACAAATACCTGACAGGGATCGTCTAGATCAGCGGTTCCCAACCTTTTCCAGATGGGGACCCATTTTGACAATTCGGGAAGACTTGGTGACCCAAGGCAATTCAAAAACGGGGGGAGGAGAGGGGCAGAGCCACCTGGGGAGACACTGGGCGACCCTTTTGAAATGTAATGGTGGTCCATATTTGGGTCCCAACCCATAGGTTGGGAAACCCTGGTCTAGAACATATTTAGTCCTGCCTTGAGTGCAGGGGATTGCATTAGAAGACCTCTTGATATCCCTTCTAGTTCTACATTTCTATGATTGCCCCTCCCTCTCTCACTGCCTGGAGACTTGTGATTTGCTTCAGCCATGGGCTCTATAGGACTCAGCCAGAGTGGTTTATGAAACACGACAGGGGTTAGACACATCACCTGAGCAGCGTAGATTTGCTCTTGTTCTACAGAAGAAGCCAAGCTTTCCGTGAGCTCCTGTGGGCACACAACATAAGAGAGCTCAGATATATCAATAGGAGATGGATTCACGGCCCTCCTGCAACTATTACATGCTGATAAACTTGCCTTCTTTGTGGAGCATCTGTACCTCAGGTGCAACATAGACATTCGCACCACCACATACTGTAGTGATTGATAAGATTAGGAGGAAAAGTCTGGTAGTTGGGGCATGGGACTGGAATAGGGGGACCTAGCTGGCACCCCTCTTGTAAACCACAATTTTTAACCTCTGACCTTTATTCTTTGCATCTTCAGCATCTTGATCTCTGGATCTTCATCCTTCCATCTAATCTTTGCTGGGAATAAACTGTGGATGGACTTTAGGAACTTTGAGAGGAGGAAGTCAGACCTGGCCACAAAGAAGAGGAGGAACCATAGGTTGAGTCTTTGCTGAATTTCATGCACACGTAACACCTGTAGTGCGTCACATCCAGTTTGTGGAGTCAAGGTATCTGGAGGATCCATGCAACAGAAATTCCTACTTGTCCTGAGTGCAGAGCTCCTAATTACAAGCGGCACATCCATGAACGTTGTGGAGAGTTCATTAATTGTATTAGAGCAGTGAGTGGAGACCCTGACTAAAATCAAGCCCCTTGCGCTAGGTGCTAAACCTTCATATAATGATGAAACAGTCTGTGGCCCAATGGAAATAGATGAGACAGAAAAATGAAGTCTTATCCCCACCTCCTGCATGTGGAAGGGGGATATGAAGCACACAAGGATTAAGGGACTTGCCCAAATTCACACGAGGCCAGAAAATGAACCTAGATCTCCCTAGACCTGGTCTAATGCTTTACTGAATGGCCACCCCTTCCTTCTCAACTGCATCCCGTACCCAGAGCTGCATTACTTGGGTTTCAAGTATGCAGGGGGAATATTTCCTTGCTTAAAAAAGAAAAAAAGAGAAAAGGCTTTTCCTTTCCCCTGGGGTTTTGTTTCATAATGACTCATGGCAGCATTTCCATTGATCTTACCAAACATATGGACATGTCCACTGCCACTTACACTGGCACAACCAAAATTACTCAGGGTGTGGAAGACACCCCTAGAAAAACAAGTTTCGTTGGCACAAGTGACAGTGTGCGCAGCGCTGTGTCCGCGGGAGAGCTTCCCCCTCCGGCAGAGTTACTGCCACTCCTTGCGGGTGCTTTAATTACGTTGACGCGAGAGCTGTCTCCCGTCAGCACAGAACAGCTACACGGGAGATCTTACTGCGGCGCAGCGGCATAGGTATGGCTGTGCCACTGGAAGGTTTCTAGTGTAGACATGGCCTAAATTAGGGGGCACATTTGACCTGACAAGTGTCTCTAACACCAGTTTCACTACCAGAAGAGCCTTGTGATCTTTAACCACCACTAGGAGGTTGGTTTCACATCAGATCCACCAGCCACCACCCCCAGCCCTCTGGTTCTCCTCAGCACCAGGCTGAGTACTGACGCCGAAGGGAGAACGTGACTCAACGACCACTCCCCCAAGCAGCTCCAGCTGTTGAGGCACTAGGAACCCTGGGTTACGCCCCCAGAAATACTAGTGGCAAACTTGTGTAGCTGCCACATCGGCGGTGTGTCTAGGGCATGTGGTTCAGTCAGCAATGTGGACTTTTGGAGGCAGACTTGGCTAACTCAGCCCTGCCAGTCTGGATGGCGGCACAACCTGCAGGTATTAGTACCTCATCCTCTGGCTCACAGCCCTTCCCTACAGCAGTGGTTCTCAATCTTTTTGATACCAGAGACCGGCTCGCTGCCTTCCTAAACTGTGTCAGGGAGAGCTCAAGGACCGGTCACTGAGAAACCCGGCTCTAGAGGTCTCCTCTCCAAGCACTGAACCAGCCTAACCCTTCTTAGTGTGCGAGTCCGTGAAGAATACTGCAACCACAAGGGGAAATTAGGCAGGCAGAGTGTAACAACTCTGGCTGCAGGGGTCCAGAGCACAGGCCAGAGACACTGAGATCTGCCGGAGAATGAAAACCTGCCATTGTGCCTCTTACTTTTTCCTCTCCATCATGGACTTCTTCCTTTTGGCCTTAATCTGGTATGCAGACGGCTGCCTCTGGCTAGCCAGCCCGGGCTGCTCCACTACCCACAGCTGGTCAAAGCCATGCTGCAGGGTACTTTTCCTCCACACAGATGGGAGAAGTGGGAACACTTCACGAGGAATCTGAGGAAGGAAATAAGGGGCTATTTAATAACCCCCCATCAATCCCTCCATCAGAACGACGGGTAACATGAAAATGCCCCGTTGAGCTTGGTGACCCAGGGCAATTCAAAAAAAAATGTGTGAATGACTCCTTAAGAGCCACCTGGGGAGACACTTGGTGACCCTTTTGAAATGTAATGGTGACCCATATTTGGGTCCCGACCCATAGGTTGGAAAACCCTGAGCTAGAGGAACAACGCAAACAGCCCCTGTTGTCACTGGCTGGTACAATATTTCTGCATCTGTAACTGGACTGGGGCTTCCAAGCAGGACCATCCTTTGGATTTATGGGGTCCTATGCAGTACTGTCAAACGAGTGCCCCTAAGCCCAATAGCAGCCAGAAGGGGATGACAAAATTTTAGAGATGTGATTTATATAATCTTCAGCAACACACTAATGAAATATTTTTCAAGCAAATTTTAAACTGAAGTCCCATAGTCTAAATAAATTCAGACACTGACAGTATAGACCTGAGGGTGGCAAATGCCTGTTAAATGGCTTCATTACCATTTGAATGGCTCTTTCACTGGTTCAATAGGTCTGGTAGGCTTTCACTTTTAAGTGAACGAGATCCTCTCCTGAGTTAAACTCACCAGGCTGCAGCAGCCACAGAACAGGGATAGGAAGAGGCAGGAGGTGGACATTAAAACCCAGGGGTGCCCCAAATTTTCAGCTGCATATTCTGTGTATGGATGAAGACTACTTCCAGGGAAAGTCTAATACTTAGTGTTTTTGTAAACTGCTTCTGCCTGAGGCTCTAAGAGCAATTTACAGATATTAACAAACTCTCCCATATGCTTGTTTTCATGGCACCTCCTGCCCAGAATACCATCTGGGATCCTTTGTGCCTTTCAGTGTCTCCTCCTGTAAATCCCTCATCAGGACTGGCTTTTTGAGTCAGCTTTTCCACACTGAGCTCAAAGATGGTGTCATCCACTCCTGCCTGCCGACCAGCATTTGCTTCCTGGAAATGATAAGCTATAAAAAATAGACATGTAAGCCAGCTCATCCTCTGGTGTAAAGGGGCTGAGTTCTATCAACTTCAAATGAGACTGTACCTCTTCACACCAGCTGAGGATTTGTCTTAGGGGATCTAAAAACCCTGTACACCAACCAGAGACATTCTGTTATGACATTAGTGGTATGTAAATGTAGCAGGCGCTCTGCTCCCATGATGAAGAGCCAACTGTAAGTCACTAGAGCAGTGTTTCTTAAACTGTGTTCCACAGCACACTGGTGTGCCACAAGGCAGTCGGAAGTGTGCCGTGGAGAACAGAATTCAAAATGGCCACCCTTATTTTTGCTCAATAACTTTCCCCCACCCTTTTTTTTCTTAATAACTTTCCTCCCGACCCTTTTTCCCACCGACCTTTTTTTTTTTTTTTTTTGGGTGTTCCTCATTAAAAAAAAATTTTTGTTTGGTGTTCCTCAGTCTTAAAAAGTTTAAGAAACACTGCACTAGAGAGACCAAAGCCTATCTCATTATATTTTACAGGCCCGTATGCGGGGGGGGGGGTAGGGGTGTGAAAGGTGCAAAAGCACACACCCACATGGTCCTCCATGGGGCTGATTCTTGCCAGCTGGGGCTCATTCCCCCTGCTTCCTCAGGAGTGAGGCTGGGGGTGGGGATGGGCCTCGCTCCTGGAGGAGGGGAGTAGGAAATCAGCCCCAGCCAGCTGAAGCAGGCTTACTTGGGGGGGACCATAAGGGGGTGCATTCACACCCTTGCGGTCTGCATTTACAAAAAAACCCACCCCCCACACAGAAATGCCTGCGTAGGGGCCTGTTTTACCATCAGAGTCTCTGTCCTTGCCCTGCATACTCCTTCTATTGTCCTCCCTTGCTGTGTTAAGTGTACGCAGATTGTAAGCTTCTTGAGGTAAAAACATCTAAATTCTCTCTTGGGCACTGGACATGAGTGGTGCTTTGGTTTTAGGCACAGGTAAACTGAGACACTGAGCAATTGCATAATGTGCTCACAATCATTCAGCAAGTTAATGAAGGGGCAGAAATCGATCTCAGGAGGCCTGTCAATCCCTGTGATCAAACAAGTATGTGCCTACAGTGTTCTTACTTCATGGTATGCTGTTCTTTTCTCTGGTTTAAAAAAAAGGAAGCCTGAAAACTCTTCCTGAGGGTAGGGAAGGAACTTTGGGAAGAGACCCGTGACTGAGACCAATTCCCTTCTCTGAAACCATGAGTTCTGAGGAGGCACCAAGAGCAGCATCAAGGACCATACCTGGTGGCAGGAGGGCTGGGGTAAACTCAACTCCAGCTCCTTCTTGCCAGCTGAGAAAAGGAAAAATACTCAGTTATCAGAACAGCAACTCGATGTTGGACTCTTTCCCCTTTAAGACTGATCACATGACTTCCTTGGTCCTCAAGTCCTCACCTGCTCCAGCCCACCATATCTAATCTCAATAATAAGTGGCAAATGGTATCTACATTACATGAAGTAGCAAATACACTTGGACTAAGGCTAGTGCGTGAAAGACCTCACTGATTTGCTTCCTCCCTAGCCAAGCCCAGCCCTGGAAATTTACTCTTCATGATTCTTTTGTATCTCTACAGGAGAAATCCATCACCTCCTCGCAGAACAACCCTCAGTCTGATCCCATTCTTCCCCCAGCAGTGTAATTCACCTGTTTTCTTCTTGGGCTCAGGCATGGTGCTCCCTGGCACAGTTGCTAAGCTACCAGTACCTTGAATCCTTTTTAAGGGCATCTTTATATCCCCCATTTCTGACCCTCCCTGCCGCTCTAGAGAAATCCCTGCCGTGGATCTAGTGTGCCATTGGCTACTGCTGGGAGAGGTAACTGATGAGCAGAGATGCTGTGAAGAACCCCCCCACAATGCTGCTGGGTTCCCTGGAGATGGCCTTAAAATGATGTCATAAAAAGTGACAGTGATGACATCATATTCCTCCACTTACTCTCCTCCAGCAGGGTCTCTTCTGGGCACTATGGGCAGAAAAGAGAGCTAGGCAAGTAAGAGCAGATAGGAGAGAGACCAAATCCTACTTAAGGGGTCAAGGAACAGTCAAAGCAAAAGGAGGGAGACATGGGAGCCGCTTGGATTTTGATACTCATTATAAGGGACGTGTTTTCACAGCTCCCATGATCATTTGCCTACATGGGGGGGGGGTCGGTCTAATACAAACTATAGAAATATGGTATTTAGAGGCATCTGTCTAGGAATTACACATGGGACCATAACCCACTGAATCCTAACCTCTTGGGAAAGTCACGTTGTTTCTCCGTAACTCTGTGTGTAAAAGGGGAATAATGGGCCACGAAAAGCAAGTAATGACCCAGCTTAAGGACATTTCCCTGTTTGGAATCCCAACCCAGAACCATTCCAGAAGGCCAGGGAATATGACAGCCACCAGTGGAGACAACAAGCCTATTGATCTGGATGCAAATCTGAATGCTAGAAAAGCCGGATTCACAAGCAAATCAGGACTCCCAGGGTACATCTATACAGAGGCACTGTTTCAGGATAACATCCATTATCCCAAAATAGCATTCTGCACGTCTTACCAGCACACCCGTTATTTAAAAATAACAGGCTTCTTATTCCAGCTTCCTGTAAACCTCCATGCATTAGGATTAAGGAAGATGCCAGAATAACAATTTATTTTGAAATTAGTGCCGTGTAGACAGCGCCAAATTTTGAAATAAGCTATGCAATTTATGCAGCTCAAATTGTGTAGCTTATTTCGAGGTACACACTACGGTGTAGATGTACCCTCAGAGAGCTTGGTTCTACAGGCAGAGGAATCTCTGCCACCCCCTGCTGCAGCAGCAGCAGCAGCAGCAGCTTAATTTGCAGCACAGGTGATTGTCTGTAAGCTGAACTCCATAACAGAAATGAGAGACATACAAGATGGATTTGTAGCATTTGATACCCACTGTGCACATGTGCAAATCACTGCATTAGGGGCAGGGCAGCAGAGGATCGGGCCCCCTGTGTAACAAAGCCAGCTTCTCAGGCCTGCTTTCACCAGCCCCTTCACCACACAGTAGGAGACACCAGCCTCCCACGCCCTGCTTGGGACACTCAAGCCATTGGCCCTCTCCTGACTGCTTCCCATGAAGTCAGAACCCATTTTGTGTCTTTCCAAGGGGCAAGTCAAAGGTGATTGGTCCCCCTTACAGCTCTGACTCTGGGAAAAAAAAAAAAAAAAAAAAAAAAAAAAGCACAGTATTGGCACAGTGCAGAGGAAAGCGTGAGGTGAAATCAGATAAACAAGAACAGGTCTGGTCTGCCATGGGCTCAGATTCAGCTCTCCCTGAAATCGGGCTGGGAAAGCTACCAGTGACTTCAATAGGCCCAGGCATGGGGCTGTCTAAACAGCCTCAGCAACTGCTCCCAACCTGTGCCACAGAATACGGCTTAAGGAACCTCTTTGGAGCTCTCAGCTACAGGATTTTCTGTGGGGTTGGGAGCTTCACATCCATGGCTGCCTTATCAAACCCTCTGTGTTCATCCCCGCTCCCTCCAGGTCACAGCGCAGAGAGTTCTTTGCCCAGCAACCTCACTAGGCTCCTGAGGTGACTGGTTACCTGTTACGTCGCCTCTTCCAGAGCTGCTCAGTCTGATCTGTGGTTTATCATCCTCTGCCTCTCCTTCCTTTTGCCCCCTGAAATAGCTCCTTCCAAAGGGGTTCTCTTAACTACTCTTGTCCTCCCCAGGATAGGCAGTTTCCCTCCCCCCCTGGCTGGGTTTGAGGGTCTTAACAACCCTGTCATAACACCTCTGAAGCTGACTTTTGTTTGACATAATTATTCTCTAACCAAGCTTGTCTGGGCTTGTCTCCATACGTTAGCCTTGGAGACAGCCTGCTGCTGCAGGATCCCAGGGAAGCATAACTATAAATCAGCAAGTATTTGTAAGCAGGAGGACAGGTCTGTCAGCTTAATGAAAGCCATACCCTAGAGCAATGATCCACCCCAGTAATTCTGCTAGAGAAAAGAGCCCCAGCTGAGGGTGGAAAGGGGGGGGGGGGGTTAGATTCCAGCTGTATGCACCTGAATAAATCAGCTGCAGCTGATCCTACCTAGAATCAAATCCTTTGGGGGAGAGGGGGCTCCTTTCAGAACAAAGCAACAGGTGTCTGCTAATCAGAATGGAGGTGAGGGAGTGTTGGGAACAGAAGAGCTGTGCACTGGTGCAGCATATCCTTGTTTGCTGTTTACAGTCTGTTAAATTGCACAAAGGGATTGTGAGGAGAGGTTTTTCAGCTTTATGTAACATTGGGTATAATAGAAAAGGAAAATCCAGTAAGTAAACCTGAAACCCCAGGGAGGGCTTGGTTCTTGTTTAATGTAGGCCAGGCTTGTCAGTCTGCACAAAACGACACAGCCAATACTCCCTTTTATCATGCCCATCCATGTGCTGAATAAATTTTTATATGCACTGAGGCATGTGCTAATGTGCACCACCAACAGAAACAACCCCTAGCTAGGGGCACTCTGCTAATCCGAGGGTGGCATCTGAATCTCTCCTGAGCAGGTCCACAACTGCACAGCTTACGGGGAACACTGGCCACAACAGGGACTAGCTCTTTAAAAGCTCCCCTTGATGTGAGGGGGGGGGGCAGACTCTTAAAAGAGCTCTTGAGGGTTGCATAGCTAGTTGGGCCCCCATCCCCTCTGCTGAGTGCACCCTGCCAGGTCTTGGGCCCTGAGTAATCACTTCTCTGGAGCAGAATCCTGTGATTCTCATGTTCAGACTAGGCAGCCCAGCCCCCTGGGTAGAAACAGTGATTGCTCAGCAGGTCTGAATGGGTTTGGCTACTGGTAACCCACAGTAACACAACGGCTGTGTCTAGACTGGCCAGTTTTTGCGCAAAAGCAGCTGCTTTTGCGCAAAAACTTGCCAGGTGTCTGCACTGGCCGCTTGAATTTGCGCAAGAGCACTGACGTTCTAATGTAAGAAATCAGTGTTTCTTGCGCAAATACTTTGACGCTCTCATTCGGGCAAAAGTCCTTTTGCGCAAAAGGGCCAGTGTAGACAGCTCAGTTTTGTTTTGCGCAAAAAAGCCCCGATGGCTAAAATGGCGATCGGGGCTTTCTTGAGCAAAAGTGCGTCTAGATTGGCCACGGACGCTTTTGCGCAAAAAAGTGCTTTTGCGCAAAAGTGTCCATGCCAATCTAGATGCTCTCTTGTGCAAATACTTTTAACGGAAAACTTTTCCATTAAAAGCATTTGCACAAAATCATGCCAGTCTAGACGCAGCCAACGTGTGGTTTAATTTTAACAGTGGCAGCACAGCATAATGAGAAAAGGGCTTTTAAAATAATAAAAGTTTGTCTGTGTCTCTTACCTAAAGGGTTAGGTTTATTTTATCCCCCCAGCTGCTAAAGTCTGAGGGCTGACTGCTCCCCAACAATTTCTGTCAGTTTCCCCACCAATTGACTGTATTGTTCAACACTTCTGAGGCTTTTCATCTTCTCCCCCTGTATCACAGAGGTTGAGTTCCCCTGGGAAAAGTTGGTGTTGCAGGACCCCGGAAGGGCCTGGCAGACAAGGGTAAATCTCTCGTTGGCCAGGAGCTGTGAATATTAGGTGTCACCCCACCCCCCTTTCCTGGGGTCATTGCCTGGAAAACCTGAGACGGAATTAACACAAGACATAGAGTAAACAACCACCACCCATATCAAATGCAGGGTTCGTCACTTACAGCCAGCTCCAAATCTCTCCCCTTTCCAAGAGCTCTAGAGCACATGAACATTTCGCCCATCCCTCTGCTACCTGGCAATTGCTCTTGTGGCTTGAGCAGACAGCAGAGGAAGGTGAAAGCCCATGTCAGAAACCATGGTGGAGAGGCCTGAATGTCTCGCTGTCTAAGGGTTTCTAATGTATGTATCATGGTAGCACAGGGACGGGCAGCCACGAATAGCAGGTGGGCCGCATGTGTAGCCCTCCTTCACCTCAGTGGGCCATAGCAGCCCACTGGGGTTCCCCCTCCTCCATGCACCTCTGCTGGGGCACTAGAGCCTTTATCTGCTCCTTCCCCTCCCTCCCAGCACTTTTGGAGCATGTGAATCACCTGAGTCACACTCCCTCCCGCTCCTCCCCCTCCCTCCCAGAGCTGGAATGCTTCCAACAGCTGATTCCCAATGTTCCAGCTCTGGGAGGGAGGGGGAGGAGCAGGGAGGGAGTGTGACTCTGGTGATGTGCGGCTCCACCAAAAGTGCTGGGAGGAAGGGATAAGGGGGAGGGGCGTAGGAAGTGCTGGGCTTGAGGTGCGGGGGGAGGGAGGCAGTCAGGGGGGTCTGTGGGTACAGGTGGAGTCTCAGTGGGCTGGGGGTCACACAGGTGAAGTCCCCATGGGCTACGAGCCCACCTCTGCCATAGCATCTGGGCTGCAATGTGCACAGAAGGCCAGACCTACCAGAACTAAATATGCAGCAAGCAGGAGGTGCTGGTATGCAGAGGGGATTGTGGCAAGAATCGAATCTTGAGCTGATGCTCCATTTACTTCTGATCCCAACACTACATGCTTCCCTAATGCACAGTACAAACAGGACCAGTGACTGTAGGGGGCCGGTCCAACTCTTTATCAAGTGGTATGTTGGGTCCCTTAGAGCCGTGAAGACTCTGCCTCATTTCCTTCTCTGGTTGCAGATGCCCAAGGCAGAGGTTTCAGTGCTTTGCCTCTTCCCGACATCACGTCTCCCCCCAGTCTCAAACCCATCCTGCTGTGCACTCTGCCCCTGTGAGCCCCATCCTGCTTGCATACTACACCAGCATAAATGGGGAGTTAATGCCACTGGAGCGTCACTGGTGTAAAGCTGATGTGCCTGAGAAGAGAATCCAGCCTAGAGGATCTAAACTCTGATTTGCTGGATGTACAAGCTGCTTCTCGTGGATATTTTTGTGGGTTTGAGCCATTTGCACATTTTCTCCAAAGGGTCCTGATAGGGGCTCTGTGACTTTTCAAAATTAATTGCCACTAGTTCAGCAAGATGCCCAGCTAAAGTTCAGTAGGTTCATTAGCTAATTCCCTAAAGGCCTTGGTATGCTTCTTAGACAGATGTGCTGATCGGTAGAGAGTCAATTTTTCCAATTATTCCCTTACCTACTGTTCATCAACACCTTCTCTGACACAGTCTTTATTACTCCTGTGCTTTATTTTTCCTGTTACTTTGATAAAGCCTCTGACTGCTTGCAGCCTTCGGCCTCAGAGCAGTTGAGGGCCAATCCATGCCCTCCTATGTGGAGGCAGGGGGGAAAGCACATGGGAGATCTCAGGTTAAGCAGAAAGGCCTGAAAATATTCACTTCAGGAGTTTCTGACACATGGAACAGATTCTGGAAGGCAACTAGTAACTCTGTCGCAGATACCTGATCTAACCTGAAGTCAGCACGGTTGCTCACTGGCCATTATTACTTTAGAGCAGCGGTTCCCAACCTTTTCCAGATTGGGGACCCATTTTGACAATTCAGGAAGACTTGGTGACCCAAGGCAATTCAAAAATGAGGGGAGAAGAGGGGGCAGAGCCACCTGGGGAGACACTTGGTGACCCTTTTGAAATGTAATGGTGACCCATATTTGGGTCCCGACCCATAGGTTGGGAAACCCTGTTTTAGAGGGACAGAGTGACACACACACACACCCCCACAGATATCCCAAGCTCTGCAGAAAAATCCCCTGGCTCTCTCAGGCCATCACTCTGGGGCTACGTCTACACTGCAAGGTTTTTGTGCAAAAACAGCTGTTTTTGCGCACAAACCTGTGGAGCATCCACACCTCAAATGCACTTTTGCACAAAGAAATCAAGAGTAAAACGGTAGAACAGAGGGCTTTTTCCACCATAGGTAAACCTCCTTTTACAAGGCATCACTCTCTTTTGCACAAGAGTTCTTGCACAAAAAGGCAGGTGTGGATGCTCCAAAGGAGTTTCTTGTGCAAGAAACCCCTGTGGGAAAAAACACAGGTGCTCTGATTGCCATCCAGAGCTTTCTTGTGCAAAAGCGTCCATGCAGTGTGGATGCTCTCTTGCGCAAAAGCACATCACTTTTGCGATGTGCTTTGAGGTATGGACGTGCTCTTGCGCAAGATGTTTTTGCGCAAAAACTCTTGCGCAAAAGGCTTCTTGTGCAAGAAGCATGTAGTGTAGATGTTGCCTGGGGTTGGAAAATCCAGGCAGAGGACCCATCCCTACGTGTTACTCCTTATTTGTCACCTCCCTAAGCAGCATAGCTCCCATAGGAGTGAAATTCACATTGCCCTGCATACAGGACTCTCAAAGGGAATGGAAGGCATGAAACAGATTAGCAAGAAAGGAAGGGCTGTCAGTGTCAGCCACAGGGGACAAGCTGCACAGGTACTGCCCTGGGACAGTGGGGGATGATCCCATATACCCCTCCAAACCCAAATTGCTCCCATAAAGGAGCTCCCTTTGTTTTATGGGGGAGCACCTGCTCAAGTTTCTCTCCCCTTGTTATATACTCACCAACTAATCTTAGCCATTACCTGGACCCATTTCCTTCTCTCAGAGCCTAAGTAGAGAGGATGATTCATCCCTGAGATTTCTACTGATCAGTGAAAATCCACATTACTCTGGGCTTTTTATTCCACTCAGAGATGATTGTATGTCTTGATCTGTAGCATATTTCTCAGATAAAAATGGAAGAGCCACCCTCTTGAAAAGGGATTTTTCATTAAACTGAGAGCCAGACAATTTTGTACCAACTTGAATCCACTTACCCCTTCCAGGAAGGTCATTGCTCCAGTTTGCCCTGCAATACCGGTTGAACCTCCCTAGTCCAGCAACATCCATGGTCCAGCATGATTTTAGTGAGCTGGATGGCCACTTATCATGGGTGTGGTTGAGTTTCCTGTGGTCCCATAAAGGTTGTTTACAGCCACCAGTCCTGGTTCTCGGTGTTCTGTGCTGTTACTTAGCTCTAATTTACCACTAAATGTCTTCTAAGAGCCCAGCAAGCAGTGGAAGTGTTGGTAAAACAGCTAGATAATATTGACATCTTGCAGTTTGGCAAATTCTCTGGGGTTTGGGATCAGTCAGGTCCCCAGGGGTGCCAGACTAGAGAGGTTCAACCTCTGTAGTTAGGAAAAGTTGAGTGGCTGGCTGGGTACAGAACCTTCCACCTTCAGGAGACTAGTTTGCATCCAATCAAGTTTCATAGTGGTGAGATGCTACAATAAAAATATGTTAACTGGGATAGAGAGAAAACTAGTGGGGGGAATAGATCAGAGAAGCACTTGCATGTGAGATGTAGAAGGGACATTCCAACTTCTCTAAATCACGGGGAACTTGGTTCATATGGACTTGTACTATAAGAAATATGGTACCACTTTGAGGATTAGACCTTAGGCTATCCGTGCTTTTCTGCACATTGGGCAACACCTTAAGGATCCACTCTACTAGTTCAAACCAAAAGCACTGAGCTGTTGAAATGGCAGCTGGGGTTTGTTATAGTCTCTGGTATGTGCCATGTTGGTGAATTAGTGCCTACAATCACATGCAGCAGACTGTGATCACGTGTGCACACAACTCACAGAGGCCACATTGAGGGAGACATAAGGGCTCTGAATTTAACATCCTTCTAGCAACGTGTTTTGATGACACTTAGAAATCACACTTATATTTTAAGATCTGATGGCTGCTATAAATTCTCCCAGCTGAAGACAGCTGTGGCTAAGATGGGACACTTGCTCACATCCAGATTCCAGAAGGGTGCAAACACACACACACACATATATACACACACACGTCTTTGCAAGTGTTTCTGTGACATCATTGGAACATTCAGTACAGTGGCGCCCACCGCTCTGGACTTGACGTGATCTGTGGGGACATCATTATTTATAGGCTGAGGACTGTACATCACTGCGTCTCACTCTGCAAACACTAATGTTAGGCTATAAGCTGCATACCCAGGCTGCATTTTCCGTTGGTCAGTGGAGGTGAAAGGCAACAGGGCAGTGCACACTTGACTCATCAAGGCCTGGTTAACACATCTGGGAAGCTTCCCAGCTGGAGGAGGGAAGAGAAAAGAAAGCAGCTCGCTTATTCCAGTGCAGGCACCCCCGCTGGATTAGGAAACTCAGAAATCATTACAAAGCATAAAACGTACTTTTAGGCTGCAGTTAAACACACCTTTGTGTAATAAGAGGTAATCTTAGGGCATGCAACCCTTATTCAGTAGATGCAACTAGAACCAGCAGAGGCAGGTAGCGGATAGAGGTGGGATGCAAACCAGTGACCTTTCCACAAGCCCTGGCCTGCAGATGCTGCTAAAAGCAGGCCAGGGAAAAACAAGGAGAGAGAGAGAGCAAACAAACAACAGAGAGCAGCACACATACATCCCAGGCCTGTATGCAGGGGATGTGTGCAAAGGGTGCAAACCACTACCGCACAGTCCCCCAAGCTGGCCCAGCTGAGCCACATGCCAGCTCCCAGTCCCAGACCCTCCCCAGCCCAGCTGAGCTGCACTCCAGCTCCCTGCCTCCCCCTCAGCCCACATGAACTGCATACCGGCTCCCATCCCCCTTTCCCCTGCGGCTCAACTGAGCCACAGGCTCGCTCCCTGCCCCCCCACCCCCAGCCCAGATGAGCTGCATGCCAGCTCCCATCCCCCCCTTGCAGCCCAAACCTGTTTGGCCCCCCAAACCAGAAGGGGGATAGAAGGTTGATTTGAACCTAAGAAATCTATCAGGGTTAGGGTTGCCAGGTGTCCAGTTTTGAACCGTATAGCCCAGCATTTGAGCTTTCTGTTCAGGAAACAAACTGGGAAAATATAAATGAGAAAATATAAATGTCTGGTATTTTCTAAGTAAGATGTAATGTAGATTGGGATGTAATGTCAAGTGTGTCCGGTATTTTTGTTGAAACCATCTGGCAACCCTAATGAGGGTTGTTGTTTTTTTTCAAAATTTGAATCAAAATGTTTGAGTAAACCAAAAT
Source organism: Pelochelys cantorii (assembly GCA_032595735.1). Taxonomy (NCBI): domain Eukaryota; kingdom Metazoa; phylum Chordata; order Testudines; family Trionychidae; genus Pelochelys; species Pelochelys cantorii. The sequence goes on along the minus strand of CM064344.1, from coordinate 17,203,557 downwards.
TAATTTTCTTCATGTTTTTCATTTTCTTCTAGTCATTTTGGGTATGTTTCACCCGGGCATGCAAGTGTGTATTTTAATTGGATCAAATTTCAATAAAGAAAACAAGCTCTGCTACACTCCAAACTTTTCCTGGGCCCACCCTTACTTCATAGAGGTCTTTTCACACTTGAAAAGTAATAACTGACTTTACTGTAGCAAATTATTTAAAAATAGCTTTGTAACCAGAGTAGCAGACATTTTAATGAGCAAAGCTAATATTCTCTCTAATATTTTTTACATGTCTTGATGATCTTCAGAATTCCTCTCACTATGAAATGCTGCAGAATATTCATTTGAAAATACGATGGGGATAAAACCAGCATTGAGCTATGGAGTTTTATGGTCTAATTCCTTAACTGGAGTCAAGATCGAACAGCCAAAAAGTCATTATGATCTGATGGTTGTTCAGTCATGCACTCTTGTGGAATGAGATGGTGGTCTCAATTCACTTCCCAGTGGATATGTCTACATCAAACATGCCAATTGTGCATTTCCATCTTGCACACATCACTGGAAACACCACATGAACCTCCTCTCATGAATCAAAGGGTTGTATTTTAAGTGGTCTGCCTTTCACAAGAAACAAGTATAGGAAAGTTCTCTTCCTGAATAGAGCTAATCGGTGAAAGAGTACCTTGTACCCTATGTCAGGCAGTGCTGATTAGACCCAGTTTGGAGGAAACAGGTGAAGCAGGTTAGTGGTTTTCAATTGGCTGTTTGCGAACAAAAGCAATGAATAGCAATGAGCTTATGGAACTTCCTCACTGGTTATACCACCCCAGAGCTCAAATCAGCTCTAAACACTGTCATGGAGACACAAGGCACATTATCCTAAATTGGCAACTAATGTCACCAAGATAAAATAGTTAATCATGCATATAATAGTGACAAGCCATAATTTCACTGCAATGAAGACTGGAATATTTTGGAATATTGTTTTCCACTTACGATATTACAGCAAGACCCCGGAAGGTAATTTCTATAAAACCTTTATCACTATATAAATTTTTAGTATGTTATAACAAAATCATTTTACCAGTCACTGTTTCCACTCAAATTTTTCATTAGCCTCTCTTATGTACACTCATTGCATGACTATGTTGAACTCCTTTATATTTAAAAAAATTGTGGTCCCTAAGTACAAAAAAGTGCCCCTCCAAGGCAATTCCTGTATATGGGCCTGCATCCTATTTTGTGGGTGCAATTAAATGCACCCATAGCCAACAGGGAATAAACATACCTCAAGGGAGGGCTAAGCAGGGCTATCTCTAGGGCACGTGGGGCCCGGGACAACCCTCTGCACTGCCTCTTACTGCCCCTGCCTCACCTCCATGCCACCCCTTCTCCCAAGCTCTACCCCTGCTCCACCCTCTCCTGCCCCCATTGCACTCCTTCCCTGCAGCCCCTCCCCTGAGCAACAGGACCCGGAGGGATACTGAGGGGCCTGGTGCACGGTGGTAGCAGGGGTGGGGCAACTGCACTCACTGCGGTGGCAGGAACTGCAGGAAGCAGAGTGATCCAGCAGCCTGATCTGCTCTGCCATCTTCCAGCTGGGCCGCTCTGCTTCACTGCTGCAGCAGGAAGCCATTTGGCCCCAGGCTCCCCAGGTAATCCCCCAGGCTGCCCTGGGGCCCATGAATGAGGACAGAGTGAATCTCAATATGGGAGACTGTCCTGTCCATAGCATGGTTGGGGCAGAGGCCATGGGGCTCCCCAAAGCACAGAGCCTGGATCAGCTGCCTCATATTGTCCTATGGAAGGGATGGCTCTGGGACAAAGAGACACCACAGCTCCCAAATCCAGTGATGAGCCTTATTGGAAAACCAGGGTGGTGGTCGGGGGCAAATCCAACCGCTTCCAAAGGCCCCTCCCCCAACCTTGCGTGAGGGACCACTGGACCTGGGATCCAGATGAATTTTTGGGACAACTAAGGACTAACAGGGACAGGAGTGGAAGTCACAGCTTCAGTAGTAGGTACCCAGAGAGAGGTGCTATCCAGAGAACCCCAGATGGCACCCACCACCCCTCAAAGCTGTTTAGGGAGCCAGTGGACGCCATTCAGAGGAACTCTGTCGGGATACTTGAGCACAGGGTGGAACAGAAATAGGTCCCAAAGTTGCGGAGCACCACCTTGTCCATCCTCCTCCCCCCCCCCCGGTGTTGTAGATGGGCACTTTAGTCAGCGCCCAGAGGAGGCTGACCAGAAGGTTGCATGACTTTGTGGGCCCATGGACAGAGTGCACAGATACACAAAGGTGCAGCCAGAACCTCACAGCAGGTTCTGGAGGAGCTGGAATAAGGCCTGCAACTTGGTGCATTCTAGATAAGCGAGCGCCAGGTTCTCCCGCGCGCTGCAGAAGGGGCAGGCGTCGGGGACGGGAGCTGAACTGTGCCAGAGACGTGCCAGTGCTCATGGCTCCATGAACGAGCCGCCAACCGATATCTGTGGCGGTGTGTGGGACCAGGATGGAATGGAGGCTGCCTACTGGGGTTCCTGCCCCTCCGAGGGCAGTAGACAGTCCCTCCACTTGAAGTTGGGGTGGGACACGGGGGTGAGGAAATGGGCCATGCAGAGCACAGGCATGTGCAGTTATTCCCTAGGCACGCGTTGAAAGCGCACGCACGGCAGGGTATGCAGTCGGCTCAGGTTGTGGTAGGGAGGAGGTTGGGGGTGGGATGCTTATGAGAGCGGGGTCAGATAAAAAGGTCCAGAAGGCCTGTGGTGAGGGACGGGCAGGGAGCACCCCTCCTCGGATCCGTACCCAGATCCTCAAGCAAAACAAGAGGGAGGGGTGCTAAGGCCTCCCCACCCCCTCCCAGTCCTGAGCAGGTGGGTGACCGAGGGACTGCCTCTCCCGGGACAAGGCTGTGACTCTGGCCGCTGTTTTCCTTATCACAGTCCATACGGGCCCTGGCGCCCCCAGGGGGCTGTGAGCCCCTGTCTCCGTGCGGCTGTGACTGAGCCCGGCGGAACAGCATGCCACAGTGTATCCAGCCGGGCTGGCTGCATTGCCCCCTCCGCCTCCGAGCCCGAGCCCGTCAGGCGCCTTTAAGGACCAGCTGCGGGCGGTGGTGGTGGGGGGGGGTGTTATACTCCCCACCCAATTCCTCCTGCGTGCTCGCGCCCGCGGGCCACCGCCGCTGTGCGTGCGCGCGCCCCCCGCGGTCTGCAGGGCTGGCTGGCTGGCTGGCTCCGTCCCCCGCCGCTTGGAGCGAAGATGGTGGCGAGCGTCCGGGTGCAGAAACTGGCCCGCCGCTACAAGCTGGCGATCGGCACGGCGCTGGCCATCCTGCTCATCCAGGGCCTGGTGGTGTGGAGCTTCAGCAGCCTGGAGGAGGACGACCGCGGCGAGGTAGCGGAGGGGGGAGGCTTTGCTGGCGCGGGAGGGCAGGGGAAGGGGGCGAAGCCGGGGGGGCAGATGTGGAGTGGGGGCGCAGTCGGGTCTGGGGAGGAGCCTTGCTGTGCCCCGGGCCTGGAGGCGGGGTGGTCCAATGCATTAGGCACTGGGGTGGCTGATGAGGGAGGCGGTGCATAAGGATCTGGGGTACCTGCTAGGGGGGAGACAGGACGCTGGGGTCTGCAGTACTTGGGGCATCTGGCCGGGGGGGATTGAGTGAGGGTGCGGGAGGCTGGGTGTTGCAGGACGGTTGGTGTGGTAGGGGCCGGGTGGGCTGCTTGGGTGTCACAGTGCATTAGTGTCTCCAAGGGTCTGACCTGGAAACCTGTGCTGCGAAGTATTAAGATGTGTGTGTGGGGGGGGGTGTTCTGAGTGCCTCCTACCCTTAGTTCATCAGAGTCTGGGAGCGCTGATGGGGGGGCAGTGGCCATGCATTAGGATCCAGGGTGTCCTATATGGAAACTTGCTGTAGGGCATTAGGTCTGGGGGGGGGGGGTTAGATGAGGTACTGCTGCTATGTATTAGGCTCTGAGGGTGGGATATGGTGGGTGGATGCTGAATTTGGATAAGTGAGGAAGACCTGGCTTGGGGTAGGTAGTACCAAAGGCTGGTGGAGAGGGTGTGTCAGGGTGCATTAAGATCATGGGGACATTACAATAAGTTAAGGCTCAGAAGGTCTGATCCAGAGAAATAGTACAATATATCATGACACAGAGGGTCAGATGTAGTGAGACTGTCAGAATTCAGGGCTCTGATGTAAGACCAGGGTTGTTAATACACCGTTAGTTGGAATCTTACATTTTTGAAGCAAGTTCACTATGAATCTTGTTCTGAGAGGCTGATCTGGGGAGGAATATTAGTAGGCATCATGATGACATCATAATACCTCGCACTTCTATGTTGCCTTTCTTCTGAGACGTTCAAAGTGCTTTATGAAGCCAAATAAGCCCCCGCTTCCCTTTTTGATAGATGGGGATACTGAGGCAAGGACAGGGGAACTGGTTTGCCCAAGGTCATGGACTGAGCTGGCGGGGAATAAAAGCCAGGTTTCAGGATCATTCAGTCTCATCCTTTGCAGGAAAATTTTGACCTCTAAGTCGCTCATTCAGATGAGTCTGTTGATTACAAGCATGTAGATTGTGTGTCTGCCTCTTATAGCCGGTCAAACCCAGATCAGGGCAGTTGTGACCAAATCCTGTACCTGTCAGACTGAACCCCTTAACTCCATTCATCTGAAGAAGTGGGTTGTGCCCACGAAAACTCATGATACCATCTGCATTTTTTTGTTAGTCTCTAAGGTGCTTCAAGACTGTTTATTGTTTTTTAACTGTATTCAGTTATGGACTAACACGGCTACCCCTCTGAAACCTATGGCAGAGTTGACAGTCTCAGTGTTATTTCTCATAGCCAAGTGTCTGACTGACAACTGAGCCCCTCACTGGCTGTCTCAGTTGGGAGGCCTAGAACTGTATGGGCCACAGAGACTTCGCCATCTTCTTCCCCCCTTTAGAAACAAGGCTGAAGCGTATCTGCATCAGCATGAGTGCTTATACTTGTTGCGTATTGTGTTCCTGTTCTACAGCTGATCAGAGGCTTTCTGTCCAGGCCTGTCAATCTCAACACTTTTTACAAGTACAGGTTGAGCCTCTCTAGGTTCATCTGAAGAAGTGGGTTGTGCCCACAAAAACTCATGATACCATTTACATGTTCTGTTAGTCTTTAAGGTGCTACTAGACTATTTGTTGTTTAAGTTTTTCCTCTCTAGTCTGGCACCCTTGGGACCTGACCGGTGCTAAATGACAATATTTGCTGGACCACGGGAAGTCAATATTTTCTAGCATCATTACCCACACTTGCACTGCTTACTGGGCTCTTAGAAGACATTTAATGGTAAATTAGAGCTAAATAACAGCAAGTAACACTGAGAGTCATGACTGATGGCTACAAACAAGCTTTATGGGACTGTGGGAAACTTGGCCACACCTTTGATAAGTGGACATCCAGCTAACTACAATCATGCTGGACTGTGGATGTTGCTGGACAAGAGAGTGCCGGATTAGAGAGGTTCACCCTGTACTAAATTCATTGTGGGGACTATCCATATAGTGGTAAGATCTGGGATTGCATGGTTTGAGGGAGGCCAGGCTGAAGAATTGTATAGTGCCCCAAGGATGAAGGGTGTGAATTGGGGAACATGGGTATATACTGCTGTTGTGTTACAGCATAATAGCTTTCTGGGGATAACAGAAATTAGAAAGTTGTAGTTATCTTCTAAGGTTCTGCTTTTTCTTTAAGGAACAGATTTTGTGGCATTTCTGTTGTATAGTGGGGTGGTAGTAAAGGAGAAGTTCTAGGATTCAACAGTTTTTTTTCACAGGCCTACCAAAAATGTGGTCAGCTGTCCTTGAGCATTGGGTAGAGGCAGAAATAGTTGACAGGTCTGAGATGTTACATGAGAGATGCAGGGAGCAAAGTATTTTGGGAAGTATGTGTGGCCTAAAATTGTCACACTCCCAGCAGTCTAACTTCCAGCCAAGTGTGCCCTGTTGTGAATTATGGGGATTGATTTGATGGGTGCATGGATAGAAAGCAAGACCAAGACCCCCTCTCCCCCCCCCGCCCATGAGCTGCGTTGTTATCTCCGGCTATGTCTACACTGCCGTTTTTTTTGCAGGAGAAGATATGCAAATCGTGCTCTCATTTGCATATCTTCCGCCGATCCTTTTTGCGGAAGAGGTTTTGCTGCTAAAAAGCCCTGTGTAGACGGGGCCATTAGTTGGGGGGAAAAAAAACCCCTTTTGAGCAAGATCCCTTATTCCTCAAAAAAAGAGGTTTACGGGATCTTGCCCCAAAGGGTTTTTTGTTTTTTTTGGTTTTTTCCCCCAACAAATGGCCCTGTCTACACAGGGCTTTTTAATGTCAAAACCTCTTCCGCAAAAAGGATCTGCAGAAGATATGCAAATGAGAGCACGATTTGCATATCTTTTGCTGTAAAAAAAGGCAGTGTAGATGTAGCTTCCCTGTGCAGGAAAACCAAGTGACGTCTAGAGCCTTATGGCCCAAAAAGACTTTATTGAAGCTATGGAATAAATGTTAGTGAAGAAAAATCTCCTGTGATACTAGGACATTGGGAGCTTTTGGAGCTAGTGCGGGGGAGGAGAAGGGAGAGAGATTGGGACAGAATTGGGAGACAGGAATTCCTGAATTGCAGACGGGGCTTGACCATTTGCACATTTATCTAATGTGTGTAAAGCACTCTGAGAACACCTTCCTGTTAAGATATCCGGTGTCTATTTTTCCTGTTTGCCTTTCTCCAGAAAGAAATATTTAGTCTACGTTCCTTCCTGAGGCCTCTTCTCTTGGCTTTTATCCTGGATCAGAACTTACCTGATTCCTGTACATCTCTTCCTAAAATCAGACTGGGAAATGAGCAGGTTTAGCTGATGCCCTGGGACATCTCGTTAAGAAATGTGAGGCATGGCCAGCTTGTTGATCTTAGGAGATGGGTGATCTGGTTCAGAAGAAGCAAAAGCTCTCCTGAGCCTGTGCTCAAAACCTGAATCTCTTAGCAAGTGCCAGAGGAATTCAGTTAACTTTTCTTAAAAAAACAACTTTTCATTTTCACATGCCTCTGCACTTCCCGACCGTGGCTGGCACAGAAGGAGCCAGAACACAGAGGTATTTCTGGCAAAGCTGGAAGAAACAGAAATCTTGCAGGAGGTCCTGTACTCCTAAAATTACCAGCCAGTTTTGCAGACCTGAAGGGCTTGGAGAGTACAGGTCCTGTTAGTTGCTTAATCGGTAAGAGCCTTTTTGTTTTCCCAGTAGCTGATGAACGTTCTGTCCCAGTATTTCTGGCCCTGCCCACCTCTGCTGTGAACCAGTTGCAGTTGGCTTTGGAGACTTGAAGGCGAATACTAGTCCTTAAATACCATTGAGCAGCTGAAGTATTTAGTCACTCCAGTCAGCCCTGTCCTTTCCTGTCAGGGTCAGCGCATTCAGCTGGGACTCCTCTGGAACAGTGTTTCTCAACCTTTTTATATAAAGTACCCCTTTTTAAAAAAAATTATAAGTATCCCCAGTACCTACAGTTTTCAGACACACACAATTGTTTTTCTACCATTGCAACGCATTTGTTTAAACAACTTAATCATAGCCGGGCGGGCAATGAAATTTTTGGGTGTAAAAAGTACAGAAATAATAAAGTGTTGCAAAACTTAAGACAAAAATTCAGTTTTTTCCAAATGTCAGTTGTGTTGACATACTTCCCCAGACTTCTCTCAAGTACCCCTCAGGGTACTTGTACCACTGGTTGAGAAATACTGCTCTGAAAGGCTGCAAGGACTCTTCTGCTGCTGTGTATTGTAGCCGCATGATGGACTGTTTGCAGCCTAAGCCCAAATGTGAACCAATGTCCCCCAGAATGCATTTGAGTTTACTCACTGTGTCATCTAGCTGTTCTTAGAGCAGCTGTTTCTAGCTGTGGTTCTTCTGGCAGGAAACTTCCCTTGATGCCTGTTTCCTCTCTCTGTCCTCCCCAGCCCTTTTTGCCTTGTTTTTCAGAGAGGGTGCCACATAGATAACGGGGAGACTCTAAATACAGAACAGGAGGAAGGTCTCTGACAGAGACTCAGTACACTCTGAGGGCAGAGATAGGGTCCAGAGTGACTTAGACAAATTGGAGGATTGGGTCACAAGAAATCTGATGAGGTTCAACCAGGACAAGTGCAGAGTCCTGCAATTGGGACAGAAGAATCCCAAGCATTGTTACAGGCTGGGGACCAACCAGCTAAGTAATAGTTCTGCAGAAAAGGACCTGGGGGTTACAGTGGATGAGAAGCTGGATATGAGTCAACAGTGTGCCCTTATAGCCAAGAAGGCTAATGGCATATTAGGTTGCATTAAGAGGAGCATTGCCAGCAGATCCAGAGATGTGATTATTCCCCTTTATTCGGCTCTGGTGAGGCCACATCTGGAGTATTGTGTCCAGTTCTGGGCCCCCCCACTACAAAAAGGATGTGGATGCATTGGAGAGGGTCCAGAGGAGGGCAACCAAAATGATTAGGGGCCTGGAGCATATGACCTATGAGGAGAGGCTGAGGGAGTTGGGTCTGTTTAGTCTGCAGAAGAGAAGAGTGAGGGGGATTTGATAGCAGCCTTCAACTTCCTGAAGGGAGGTTCCAAAGAGGATGGAGAAAGGCTGTTCCCAGTAGTGACAGATGGCAGAACAAGGAGCAATAGTTTCAAGTTGTGGTGGGAGAGGTCGAGGTTGGATATTAAGAAAAACTATTTCACTAGGAGAGTGGTGAAGCACTGGAATGTGTTATCTAGGGAAGTAGTGGAGTCTCCATCCCTAGAGGTGTTTAAGTCTCAGCTTGACAAAGCCCTGGCTGGGTTGATTTAGTTGGGATTGGTCCTGCCTAGAGCAGGGGGCTGGACTTGATGACCTTCTGAGGTCTCTTCCAGCTCTATGGTTCTATGGTACACAAACAGAACAAGGTCACTGGCCTTTACTGAGTCGGTCTGTTCGCAGGTCTAGAACCGCCATTTTGTCAGCTCGCTGAGGGGTGGCTGTGAAGGGAAAAGGGAAGGAGAATGGCCTCACCGGACGTTCCCATAAAGAGTGTGCTCGGACAGCGAAACAGCCCGAACCTCAAAGTGACTGGCCCAAATGAGCCGGTGCGGCGGCTGTCCGCTGTCTTCGGATGGGGAGAATGAGAGGCCGGCTCTTCTCTTTGAACCCAGCGATGCGTGTCAGCCATGGTCTATGGTCACAGCTGGACTCTGATCTCCTGAGTGTGTAGGTGCCCCTTCAGCATGGATCATGGTCTGGAGCATCAGATAGAAATCAGTAGAAATCGCTTGCAACATAACGGAATGAACAGAGCGAATACAATCCTCACTTCATCACATCTCTTCCCCCTTTTAAGACCAAACTGAGCAGGGTCACTTAACCAGTGGCCTGGGGGAGTTCAGGCGCCCCTCTCCGCACCAGAGCATCAGCCATTACTTGGCACTGTCAGACCACCTCCATGTCCTAGTCCTGCAGGAGCAAACTTAATCTCAGCAGCTTGGTGCTGGGCCCTTTTATTTGTGGTGCAAATTCCCTGGAGCTGTCTGGTTGCTCCCAGCTAGGACAGGAAGCAGCTCCGTGGTACAGCCCTGAAAGCAGCAGTGACAGCTTCCTACGTGCCCCCTTGCCTGCACTTCTCAACCCTGGTAGGAACAACTAAAAAGTTAACTCAGCCTCTAGAGCACGTGCAGTCCTTGGCTTCTATGCAGGGACCAGCCCCAAGGGATTGCAGTGATGACTGTCATGATGTGGGTAGCAGTCTGCTAGGAACTGGGCCAAGACTAGCTCCTTTCACATGGGCCACCAAACAGCCTGAGTTACGTACAAATGAGCAGTTTAGAGATGAAAAGCCCTGTGCTTTATTCCTATTCCCTGGAAAGCTCCCTGTCACATTCCCAATCCACTGAGTGTCTAATCCACTCAAGTATGTGCCCTTCTATGGGCATCGCATGGCTCTCTGGGTTTTTATATTTGGTTGGAATTTGTCCAAATTGCAGTTCAGAGGAAGCTGATGTATCACTCTTAAAGTCACAGTCTGCCCTGGGATGCACATACATCTCTCCCATACAGTTAACTGGGGTCCGTGTGCATACAGGTCAACCGCAGGGTGGCCTCTTTAAGAGCATTCAGGTTTGAATGCGTGGAAGGCTTGGATAAGCCACAGAACATCCTTGTAAATGCGGAGGAGGAATTGTGATTTGGGAAAGGTCCATTATGTCTGATTCATTTTATTTAATCTTCCCTCTTGGCTTGATAATCCTCAGTTCAAATGGATCCAGGCTCTGACTAAACAAGGTGTTTGTATCACACCCAGCACAGCGAGACCAGGAAAAGCTCCCTCCAAAATGTCTTCCTCTGTCAGTGAACCTACAACAATGGCACATATCTTCGCCAGAGTCCTGGCTTTTAAAGAGAGACAGCTGAAGTGTAAGATTTTGGGGTTCAAAGCTGCATACGCTAATGGGAATTGGGTTTCCAAATGCCCTTGGCCGCTTTGAAAAATTTCAGCACAGGATTTTAGTTTGGTAGTGAAGTCCCTCACCCCGGCCACCTTTGTGTTTAATTATTTTCCTGTAGTGGCTGCACCCCAAATGAAGCAACATCACCGGAGGCTTAGAAAGCAAAAGTGACCAGTCCTGGTTTCATTGTCCGATTTGAACGAAACTCACCGAACAAACAGGTGGCATCAATGATGAAAAGTAAATTCAGATTTAAAGTATATCTTTAAATCATGCTCATGTTTGTAGCCCAGGTGAGGAATACTAGAACTGGAAGGGACCTCGAGAGGTCATTGAGTCCAGTCCCTTGCCCTCATGGCAGGACCCAGTACTGTCTAGATCCTCCCTGATAGAGATCTAAGGATGGTTTCCCAAGTGGGCCATTTTGCTTTAAATCTGAAAATGCCACAGACCCTTTCTATAAACATTTCTGCATCAGCAGCTGCCCACCATCCTCATGACACATTTGTGAAGTACCTGAAGAAATGTGGAGTAGAATTGAATTGCTCCCCTGCCTGACCATATGTAAGTTGTTCTGCCTCCAGAACAAACCCACAAGCTGTGGAAAGAGACGAGGAACCTCTTGTGCAGGTTTTGGAATTTTTATCAGAGCAGGTTGTGCCCAGGCTAGAACTCCGGATGGAACTCCAAGCCTCATCCAATATTAGCTTGCCTCGAGGGGGTATGTATTTCAAACCAGGCCGGCCCAGAAGCGGGAGGGACAGAAGTCGGTTGGGTTACTGGTACCAGGATTTTCAGAGAGCTGTAATTATCTTGTTGTATTTCAGCAATGTCTGAAGGCCCCAACTGAGATCGGAGCCCTGTTGGGTCCAGGTGCTGTACATACACATTAGTAGTATATGCACAATCCCAAAGATTTTACAATGAAAATAGGCTAGCCAGACAAAAGGGAGAAGGGGAGCCTCATGATCATTTCTTTTCCTGTTTCCCCAGGATCAAAGAATTGTCTCTCCCCCCCCCCCCCGGTCTTATTCCCTTCTGATGAAGTAACAAGTTGAAATAAGACATTTATTGCCTTCGTCATGTTGCCACTGCTGTATCTTTTTGTCACTGCAGGAGGGGAGGGGAGTCCCTTGTGGGCAGTTTCCATGCTGCTCAGGATTCATGGTGTATAGATACCTTGGTGAAGGATATGTTAGAAACATGCCTAAGAGATTCGCGTTTGTCAGTGCTTTCGTTGCACCAGTCTGGCTGGCGTCACGGGTTGTGATGCACCACGGCACCCAGCCCTCTGCTCCTTTACCTACTGTGAGGCCAGGGGGTGTTGATGAGAAGGAAATCTGGCTGCAAAAAGTGGGAGAGATCCTAGGGAAATGACTTCCGGATAGAGTACAGGAATGGTGTCTCTGGTGGAAAAGGGGGGCATAGACATGGGGTTCTTTCTGGGCACATTGCCAGAAGTTCTGCAGAAGTTTTTAAATCCAGTTGAGTGACATGGCTGGAGTAATTCCCCGACCAGCAAGTGAAAGGAGGAGTAGAGGGAGCAGTTCAGCGCAGCACGGTCATTAGGGATGGTTTTGTTCATTTACTGGCTGCTCGAGGGAGGACGCGGTCATTTCTTCTTATTCTGACTGTTGGGAAGGAGAGCTGGGCACGCTCTGTCAGCAGTGAGCCAGACCACAGGCTCCTTATGGGAAGGATGAATCTGACTCTAACGATGTGGCAGTATTTCACGTGGTCTGTGCTGAAAGCACAGGAGGAGGAGAGGAAGAAACGGGGGCGGGGTGGGAGTGGACCTATGTCTCAGCACCATCTCCCCTCCCAGCCATCTCACTAGAGCCCCAGTGGGCATGGTATGGAAAAACAGCTTTGTGCTGAAGGACATAATCAGTCGGAAGGTGATTCTTAGGGCCCCGGTGTGGGAGAGGGAAGGAAGCCTGGCTGGGAACAGAGACGTTCCCGCAGATGCTGCTGGGAGTTCAAATCTCACAGTAAACAGAATGACTTTGCTCCTGATGCCTTGGAGGGGAAAAGGGAAATTAAAGCCAGTCTGGGCAAGAAATTCTGAACCTTGCCCTGCACACACTCCTCTGCCTTACCCTCCTCCCAGCCAGTTCCAGGAGCATCTCCTTCCCGGCTCGCTGGCTGCCAGCGCTTTCCCTGGCCTCCTGGAAGCAACCCTGCCAGGGCACCCGCTCTGGAATGTGGAACAGACTTGCTCTTCGCCTGCCAGTCACCTCCTGGACGGTCCGCTCCTGTGACTCTTGTGCAGAGAAAACAGGTTTTTTAATCCTACAACAGATGGTCCTGTGTGGTGACTAATGAACTGTTCTCTCTGCCCGTTCCGGGCACTCTGCTCCGCGTGCTTGGAGTGGGAGATGGGGCAGCGTGAGCCTTGAAAGCGCATTGCAGAGAGATGCATGTTAGAACTGACCGCCTCTGATCTTTCCCTCACCAGGTGATCCCTGCATGTCCATGGAGCAGTTGTGCTCCTAGAGCGGGTTATTAAACCAAGTGTCTCGTTGATACAAGAGAGACAACGGGGCTTTATTTCAGCCGATGTAGAACCTGACGTTTGTACGGTCAGGTCTTGGAAGTGGCTTGGGTTTCCATGCACCCTGGTCTCCCGCGCGCCGGCTCTTCCCAGTGACTGTGCCGCGTCAGGAAGCTATGGAAGGATGCTGCTTGCATGAAGTCATTCGTTCAGTCTCTCACCCTGGTGATGAGCCAGTGTGTTGGCTCAGTGCTGCTCTTCCTGCACATCAGCACGAGACGCACCCTGTGACTGTGGCTGCCCCACTGCATTCTGGGACTCCTGTCCCATCCCAGCTCTGTTGGTGGCAGATGCAGCGTGGGGGTGACTTTCAGACATAATGCAGGGATCCCTTGCGGGCTGAGGGACTGGCTGAACTGGGGCTGCTGCAGCACTTAAAGCCGCCTGTCTCGGCCCTTATCAGCCAGACCTGAGCTCAGGGCTTTACGCTGAGGTGGAACAGTTTGTACTTATCACAGGCCCAGCCTGCTGCTGGTGGGGGTGAACTTGAGGCATCGTCCGAGCACTGGAGACTCAGGGTATGGTGGCCAACACCATCAGCAATGCCCGTTGGTCTAGGCTAGCCCAGGGAAGCATGCCAGTTTGCTCCAGTTGTGACTCCACTAGCATGACAGAGCTCGATGGTGGTGCCTTGGTGGTCACTGATTCACCTGCTCTCTGTCTGTCTGTCTGTCTGTCTCTCTCTCTCTCTCTCTCTCTCTGTTCCGCCCACCATCTCATCATCACTCCTTCTGCCAAGGAAATGCCAACAGAGGCGATTTTTTTCCCCGGCTGTCCCTTGCTCCACACTTGCCCCCCAGCCTTCAAATGCTGTGCAGCCTATTACGACCTCAAGGCTCTTGCAGCATCCTGCTTCTGTAGCATTCCCCTGCTGAACCAGCCCCGTGCTCTGTCTAGTCTGGTGGCCTGCCTGTGACGGGGGCTGATATTGTAAAGCACAGAGGCTTCTGGCTTCAAACTTGTTCTTACCATCAAACTTCCCCTGCATACAGGAGTGATTCCCTCCTCTCCCCAAGGCCAAGTCCTGTCTGCTACTCAGCCAGCGTGGCAGAAATAACTCTGTAATTAACGGCATCCTTGACTCCTCAGCGCGGCTCCTTGAGAGAGTTTGCGCTGGGTTTTTCAAAGCACATGGAGATCCCAATTCCCTTTCAGACCCAGCTCACAAACTAGCTTCTGTGAGCCAGTGTGCGTAGAGAGGAAGCGCAGCTAAAGCACATGGGGGTCTAATCCAGACGGGGCTCACTGTGTGACCTCAGACACAGAGATCAAGTAGTCAGCCCAGTGATAAAACAATAAGCCTCTGATGGGGCTTTGTACCTGGGGATCTCCAAGGACATGTTGCGCGTTTAGTGAATGTGGTCTCCCAGCACCTCTTGTGTGGAGTGTAGCTACTGTTATCCTCATGTAGACTCAGAGACTTTAAGGCCAGGAGCAACCATCTAGTCTGACCTCCTACATGTTGCAGGCCACAGAACCTCACCCGCCCACTCCTGCATTGGGTCCAATGACTTCTGGCTGAGATCATCTGATCTTAAGAACATAAGAATGACCATACTGGGTAAGACCAAAGGTCCATCTAGCCCAGTATCCAGTCTTCCAACCGCGGCCAATGCCAGCTGTCCCAGAGGGAATAAACAGAACAGGGAATCATCAGGTGATCTCTCCCCATCACCCATTTCCAGCCTCTGACAAACAGAGGCTAGAGACACCATTCTTACCTGTCCTGGCTAATAAATAGTAATGGACCTATCCTCCATGAATTTATCTAACTCTCTTTTGTGCCCTGTTTCAAGTCCTGGTCTTCACAACATCCTCTGGCAAGGAGTTCCACCAGTTGATATAATGATGTCAGGTTACAGAGAATCTATTATTACTAAACAGCAAATGACCCATGCTGCAGAGGAAAGTGAAAACCCCTCTCTGTCTGCTTATCTGGCCTGGGGGAAAATTTCTTTCCAACCCCAAATACGGTGATCAGTTAGATCCTGAGCAAGTGGGCAAGATCCACCAGTCGGACACCTGGGCAAGAATTCCCTATAGTAGTTCCGAGGCTTCCCCATCTAGTGTCCCATCTCTGGCTGCTACATTGTGGGCAGTTTTGTCATGTCATATCCCCTCAAGGAAGTGACTGCATCTCAGTCTTGAAACAAGGTAGATTTTTGCCCCAGCTACTCTGCTGGGCAGGCTGTCCCAGAACATCACTCTGCTGGCAGTTAGACACCTTCATCTAACTTCATGTAAGAGATGAGGAAACCGAGGCGCGGCGAGAGTTGACTGGCCTGGAGCCCCCTGGAACTCGCGGCAGTGTTAGCTAGGAACAGAATGCATGGCCGCTGGCTCCCAGCGCTGGACGCCAGCTCTGAGACCACAATGTAATTATAGTGCGTCCACCACAGCGGTTCCCAATCGCTTGCCTTACCCGGTCCCATCTCCCTTCCCATGGGGTTGTGGGGGATGGTTGTGCAGCACACGGGAAGGGCAGTTGCTGTTTACATGCAAAGCAGCAGTAGGGTGAGTGCACAGAGGGGAAGGGTGAGCTTGTGGTTCTGCACTCGACTGAGACCTGGGTTATGTTCCCAGCCCTGCCGCTGATGCCCTGTGTGATTTGGCTGAGCCTCTATTCCCCATCTGTTACAGCAGGAGTAACAACACATCCTATGGCTAGTTCTGCTGTAAGCTCTTCAGGGCAGGGACTGTCTCTCACCGAGGCCAGGCCTACACTACACACTTCAGTATCGCTGTGTTGCTCAGGGGTGTGAAAAATCCACACCCCTGTGCGATGTAGTTATACTGACCTTAACCGCCTGTGTAGATGGTGTTGTCAGCAGGAGAGTTTCTCTCCTTGATGCTGCTTCCCAAGGTGGCATTACTAACTCAATGGGGAGCTTAAGAGCGTCTTCCCCAGAAGTGCTGCAGCACGGTTTTATTATAGGCTTGCTGTGAGTGTATGTACAGCACCTAGCACAGTGGGGCTCACTAGGGTCATGTCTGCATGTTACTGTAATCCCAGAGATGTGTGATTTGCCCTTGTTATGTTAGCGCCTCCAAGTTTGTGCTTGAGCATCCACATGGCATTGTAAGCCTGAGTTTCCAATTGTGGGACCCTCACAGCCTCGCTGATGTGCTACATGGACCTTCTGACTCGGGTGTGCTGTTGGAGCTGTGTCTGTGCTGCAAAATGACAGGGATTGGACCCAGGTCTCAGCACCGCTCCCCTGGGTGGGTCCTGAGGATTTGCTGAACTCAGAGTGATTTGCACATGGTTAGGGGGATTCAGGCTCAAACGTGAGTCTGAGTAGACTCAATATAGAGGTATCCTGGTGTTCCCATGGGGCCTCATAATTATAGTGAATGCAGGAGACTGTCAGGGCTCCAGAATTCTGTTCCCCATTTTGCTACTGACTTGCTTAGTGACCTCAGGCCCATCACTTATCCTCTTTGGACTTGGCTGTACTAGAACTGTCTCAAGGTCAGAATTGTCTCCCTCCTCCTCTCCCTGCTCCCAACACAAACGTCCCTCAACTTTGTGGGACTCATGGCAGAAGTCAGTGTAGCTGTGCCTCAGTTTCCTTGTGTATCATTGGAGCTGGACTGTATTTTTCCCTTCCCTCTCCCCCCCTTGCAGGGGTGTTAGAAAAGCGCTTGTCTGTAGCATGTGGAGGACTCTAGCAGGGTGAGGTGCAGCTGCTAATGATAAGGAAGCTATTACAAGAATGTGTTGTAAGAGATTTAGTGAGGCCCAAGTTAATGTTTTCCCTCTGTCTTATGTCCAATCCAACTGGGAGAAGGGACGGCAAAAAAAAGCCAGGCTGCCAGAGAACAGCGAAGGCTCCAAAGACTCAGATAGCTCAGCCGGTCGCCGGGGGAGTGCGAGCCGGAAGCATGGCCGGTGGAAGGGCCGGCCGGAAAGCCCTGGCGTGCTAGTGGCCAAGGTGGTGAGAGCCGTCACCATGAAACACAAACCCGGGCGAAGGCTCCCCATCGCTCTGGACTCCTCGCACCGGGGGAACCTGACTGAGCTGCGTGGGGATACCCAGCTGGCCGTCTTCCAGCATGGCGACACGGGCAGCGTGGAGGGGGCTCCCCAGCCCACCGAGAACAGCTTCACCCCCAAGTGTGAGATCACGGGCAAGGATGCGCTCTCAGCGCTAGCGAGAGCCAGCACCAAGCAGTGCCAGCAGGAGATTGCCAACGTGGTGTGTCTGCACCAGGCAGGGACTCTGATGCCCCGCTCTGTGCCCCGGCACTGCCAGCTGTCAGGTGAGTCTCTCAGATTGCGATCCCAAGGGATTAGCTTTGTGGCAAAGATGCCCTGCTAGTGTGTGTCAACCTGTCATCCAGCTCTGATCTGAGGTACAGGGGGAGCCAAGCATCCTGCCCCTCCCTCCTCCCCCCCCCACCAGATCAGCAACCCTGGGCCTCTGATTAATGCCTGGATTAAGGAGGCAGAGGTAATCCAATCAAAGCCACCCCAGCCTATTAGCCTAAGGAGTCTCCCTGCTCCTCGAGGCTGCTTTGGCTGGGTGGGTTCATGCTCTGCTGCAGGGATGCAAAGGAAAATCACAAATGCAGCCCGCTGTGTTCCTGCATTATGCCCCTACAGCCACCCCCCGTTAGTGGAGAAGATTGTCCCATGGAGATGGCACCTAAGCATCCTGGCCACGTTGCATGATGGGACTTCGAGTCCTCCCAGCCCATCTCTTGTAGTGGAGATGGGGTGATTGGGGTCTGCTGTTCTGACAGATCAGGGGTGTCCCTGGGGCTTGTGGCAAGGGGAAGGTCCAGCCATAGCAAGACGCTAATGCCAGGGCTGGGCAGGCAGAGAACTCTGTCCCTCCCTGGGAGAACAGCTGGCAGCAAGGCCTTGAGGAACGGTCACTTACCTCGCTTCCCCGGCAAGAGGCTGAGCTGAGCCCCACTGGCGGCTCAGTGCATCTCCTCTCTGTGTCTCCCCCAGGGAAGGTCAGCCCCGTGATCCAGTGGGATGAGAGCAGGATGCACCAGAGCTCTGTGAGCAAGCCAGTGAGGATTGCATACATGCTGGTGGTCCACGGGAGGGCCATCCGCCAGCTGAAGCGGCTCATCAAGGCTGTGTACCACCAGCAGCACTTCTTCTACATCCACGTGGACAAGGTGGGGGGCGGGGTGTTGGTGGAAGGTCATGCTGGAGTTGGGCGGGGGGCACTTGGGGGAGGATGTGCCTGAGGAGGACATGCCTGAGGTTGTCAGGAGACAATTGTACCAGTGCCCACGACTGGATCGTTTGCAGGGACTGAATCTGGCCCATGGGCTCTGAAGGTACCAGCTGCAGCTGAAGGATCAGGCCCGCTAGGAAGGGGGCAGAACAGTTGGCCAAGCCACTGTACATAGTGTAGCCACTAGAGGGAGACACGGAGGCCCGTTGGATCAGCATGGGCCATGTCTGACACCCTCAGGAGCGCTCGTGCGGCAGAGACATGAGCGGGCCCCGCGGCAGGCGGGGGTGGGAGAAGTGCAGGGCCAAGAGTCGGCTGCTCAGGAACACTAGGCAAGGCACCGGTCTGGGTGCTGTGAGGCATGTGCCAGAGGGGGAGGGCTGTGCTGGTAACACACTGTGCCTGAGGGCCGTGTCGGTGGGACCCGGTGCCATGTTCCCAGGTGGAGCGGGAAGGTCTCTCGCTCCTAATCGCTTGTAAAGTGGATTCTCGTGGGCCCCTCGCTGGCTGGAGGCGCCAGCTCAGCAAAGCTGCAGCCTCTGAACAGCCCGTGTTGCCAGTGCGGATCTGACCGAAGCGTGGGAGCTGGGATCGGGGCTGCCCTAGACCCAGCACATCTGAACAGAGAGCACCACGTGGGCCCCACCCCCGCTCCCCTCACCCCATAACACCCATGGACTCCCATTGCTGGGGAATGTTCCTTTTATCAGTCCTATCCCATCTGCCCTGAAGGCGGGAATCAATTCCCTCCCGCCGTGTTCTCGCCATTTGTGTGCTCCCCCACATCTGCTGGGATTCATTTCCCTCCCCCCCCCCCACCCTACCGATCCACCGAGGGCACTGGGATCCATTTCCCCATCCCTTCTACCTGCCCAGTCCACCCTGCCCTCTCCAGCAAGCTGGTGGCAGACGCCCTTCCCCTAATCCTCTGCTCTCCAGTGATCCCTTCCCGGGGGGAGGAGCGGAGTGAAGGACTCTCTCTTCCACCCGCCCTCCCCCCCCCCATCCTGGAGAGGAAACGAATGTTCCCTCCCTTCTTCCAGCTCTTCTCCCAAGAGACTGGGCTGGTGGCAAAACACCCCTCCCCCCCCTCCCCGTCCGTCCCTCCGAACCCCAACGGGCCCAGTGGCTGGGCTCTGCACCGAGATGGGAGGTGAGAACAGCAGGAGAGTTACTGCAGCGTCCCAGCCTTGCTGCCCAGCAGCACAGGGGAGAGGAGGTGTCCGAAGGGGCCCATCAGGGCAGGGGCTCATTGCAGGATGACAGCTGCTCTGGCTCTGCTTCGCACAGTGGCTCTGTCCTCCTCTAACCATTTTGGGGATCTGTCGGAGGGCCATCGGCTTCCCCAGCAGGACATGGACCATAGCGTGGCCCAGATGCCATAGGGACAGTGAAGGAGCCTGGAGGGTTAACTCAGCTGGGTTCCCATCCTTTCTGGGTGGCCCCAGCAGGCTGCCTGACCTGGCCTGGCCTGGCCTCCCAGTCTGTGCCCCGAGTCTCACAGTGGAGCTTGGACTTCTCCAAGCCCCTGGTTCTGCTTCTGATCATGAGACTGAGGTTTGGAGCTGCCGCGAGTGTTGCTGCAGATTAGCGTGTGCCCAGGGGGCAGGGCTCAGTGGCCCATCAGGCTCCAGCCCAGAGACTCGTCGTGAAGGCAGGTGGGTGGCCCAGGGTATCAGCCATAAGGGACAGAAGTACCAAGCAGGCACAGTGGGTCTAGTGGTTAGAGCAGGAGTCAGGAGTCCTGAGTTCTGCTCCTGCCTCTGCTGCCGATTCACCTAGAGACCTCGGGCAAGTCTCTTAGTCTGTGTGCCTCAGTTTCCCCCATCTGTACAGTGGGGCAGTAACACCCATCTCGGTGAAGCGCTCAGGGAGGGCATGTGTTCTGATCCTTAGAAGCCCTGAGCAGCTCTGGCTGAAGGCAGTGGGAGTGTTGGGTGCTCAGCAAATCTGGCCCAAGAAAGAGGCGGTTCGGGGCTAGGAGCTGGTGCTCTGGAAAGCCCAGTTGCTGAGGTGGAACCTGTGCCCTTGCAGCGCTCCAACTACCTGCACCGTGAGGCCGTGGAGCTAGCCCAGCACTACCCCAACATCCGGGTCACGCCCTGGCGCATGGTCACCATCTGGGGCGGGGCCAGCTTGCTGAAGATGTATCTGCGCAGCATGAACGACCTGCTGGAGATCCCAGACTGGCCCTGGGACTACTTCATCAACCTCAGCGCCACTGACTACCCGACGAGGTCAGTGGGGGGAGGGAGGGTTCCCGGGGTCGGGGGAAGGAGCCACTTCCCACAGCAGGAGCTGGAATCCCACCACCCTGCCTCAGCTCCCCCTGCAAGACCTGAGATCCCCCCTGCCGCATGGGGTGGAGGGGAAAGGAGGAGAGCAAAGGGGCAAAGAAGGTGCAGATGGAACCCATGTGCCCGAGGAGGGAGAGAGGCAAAGGTGATGGAGGGGGCACTGCCCGCACTGACCCTCCAGCTGGTGAATGAGAAGCCAAGTGTGGGGGGAGGAGGCACCATGCAAGTGGGGGATGGACCAATTCAGCTTTGCCCCATCCCCAGGCCTGATCCTATCTCTGCAGCAGAGCACTGGATCCAGCTGGGAGTGCAGGACCTTTTCTGGGAGTCTCTAGTGTGAATCAGTTTATCCTGCTCTGTCCCTCACCCTGCGAGTGCTGCAGGGGAAACACGCCCCCGCTCCGGCCCCCGCCCGCCCTCGTTAGGCACAAGGCAGATTTGCATCTCACCTGCACTGCGCTAAGGATTCGCACCTGTGCCCCTCAGCCGGTGTTAGAGCACTGTGACCGGCGGCTCTGCAAATCGCAGCCTTGCCATGTAAGCGTTTAGCCCCGGCGGCTCCGTTCCTGTGCCGCTAACGCACTCTCCGTGTCACTGCTCCCTGCAGGACCAACGAGGAGCTGGTGATGTTCCTGTCCAAGTACCGAGATAAGAACTTCCTGAAGTCTCACGGCCGAGACAATGCCAGGTAACCCATATGGGGAGGGGGGCAGAGCTGCAGTTGGCGCTGGGGTCGGGATAGAGATCGGCATGGGGAGAGCTCTGAGATGAAGCAAGTGCCACAAAGCAGCTGGACGAACGAACCCAGCGCCATAGTGTCCTATAGCCACAGTACAATGAGCCAGGACAGCCACTATTTAAACCAGCATTGGCTGTAAAGAAGCCCCCCAAGTCAGACCAGCAGAGGATCTGCTCCAACTGCATTGCAGCACACAGGCAAATGCCCCTGCCAGTGTTCCCTGTAGGCTGAGCGCTTGGGCGGCCACCCAGGAGAGATTCAAATGCCGTCCAGCTGATTAGCAGACCGCCCACAGTGCTTGCAGCTGGCAGCAGGTGTATCTATGGGTGGTGCACATCTGCACATGCCTCTGTGCGCATAACAAAATTTATTCCACACATGGATGAAAAAATATCAGAGGGAACGTTGGCCCCTACTCCGTGACTTCTCGGCAGTAGGGCACATGTGTTCCTTTAGAGACCCCGGGCCACTGACCCTACCCGTCCCTGTGCAGGTTCATTAAGAAGCAGGGCCTGGACCGCCTCTTCCACGAGTGCGACTCCCACATGTGGCGCCTGGGCGAGCGGCAGATCCCAGAGGGCATTGTGGTGGATGGCGGCTCAGACTGGTTTGCGCTGACGCGGAGCTTCGTGGAGTACGTGGTCTACACGGAGGACCAGCTGGTGTCCCAGCTGCGGCAGTTCTATACCTACACACTGCTGCCAGCCGAGGTGGGTGGGCGGGGGGGTTCCCTGGGCGTGGGGGAGGAGGGAGGCGCTCAGAGCTGGCTTCATCACAGGGTTTGGAGCCTCTCCTGTTTGACTCATCTTCCTCCTCTTGGGACCATTATCTGCCATGGGAGCCCCATCCTGTTCTCATCCAAGTGGAAGCTCCTAGCAGCTTTGATGGCAGCAGGATAATGCTCTCTAATGGCCTCCCATTAGTGTCGTGCCATAGGTAGATCCTTTGGGTGTGGATGAGACCGGGAGGGACGGGGGAAAGAGGAGAGAGACTGGAAGGGGGATGGGCCTGGAGGAGGGTGTGCGATGGGGGAATTGAGAAGACCCAGCCAAGCACAGCTGGAAATCTGCCTTCCCCCATTGCTAAGCTCACCCCGGTGAGCTTGCACCTGACAATGACAGACGCCCTCTGGCTGTTGCTGGCGGCAGCTGGGGCAGGTCCCTGTGGCCGACCCGTCCCCGTTCCATGTGGCAGATGCCTCCAGCCGCTGCTCGGTGGCTCTTGTGGTCCTGAGGGTCTTGCTGCCTTTTCGCACAGAAGCACCAGCTGGTCACCAGACCAGTGACCGTGCAACTGCTGTCGGAAGGCTCCTTGTTTCTCTCTCCTAGCGGTGTCTCGGAAGCAGTGAGCTGCCCATGCAGCTGCCGCTGCTTTGTGCTTTGCTTTGCCTGCCTGCTCCATGCACCCAGCCTGTGCCCCAGCTCTGCCTTTCCCTTCCCTGGGAGTAAAGGCCCTGCAAATGGAGCTCCGGCCCGGGGTTGCTGGGAAGGCTTAATGGACTCTAGCACCATTCGTTCTTCCTGAGCTCTGCTGGCTCCGCAGGCGACCAGGAGTCCGGGCTGGTGTGTGTCAGGGAAGCACCCTACACGGTCAGATTCCCCCTGCCCGCACCTGTGCACCCCCTTGCAAAGAGGGAGTGAAATGCTGCCCTTCTGCCCAGTAACACTTCTCTCCTGCTTTGCGTGGTGCCCATGGTAGGGATGTTAACTAGCGATTTAATTTACTAGTCGAGTAGTCGATGGAATTTCCATCAACTACTTGACTAGTCGATAGGCATTTCCGCGTTCCACCATGCTGCACTTCCTCTTTGAACTGCACAAGAGCCCCCGCTGGGGATTCTTGTACATTTCAAAGCTGGCATGTGGCACGGAGCCCGGGGTCAGCGGGGGAATCCCCAGCTGATTCTGGGATGCACCCAGCATTTCAAAGTGGCAGCACTGCGCAGAGCCCAGGGTCAGCTGGGGGCTCCCCAGCTGATCCCAGGATCCAAGCCGCTTTGAAATGACATGCAGAGCCTGGGGTCAGCTGGGGACTCCACCCAGCATTTCAAAGCGGTGGCGCTGCTGCACTGAGCCTGGCACTGCTGCTTTGAAATGCTGGGTGGAGCCCGGGATCAGGCTCCATGCAGCATTTCAATGCAGCTTGGAGCTCGGGATCAGCTGGGGACTCCCCAACTTACCCCGGGGTCCATGCGGCGCTGCTGCTTTGAGGTACCCGCCTCTGCCCTCCTCTTCCCCCCCCCCCTTGCTGCTTCTATCTGATAGAAGCAGCTGGGTGGGGGGGAAGCAACTTATCGACTATCCTGTTAACTGTCCAATTTGCTCATTGGATAGTCTAGTAGTCCTTAACATCCCTAGCCCACGGCTGCACAACATGTGGGACAGGGGTGAGGCGGACCCACAGGAAGCAGCCAGGCTGAATAAGAAAGTGCCTTTTGTTTTTCCCAGTCTCTTCATTAAGCTCTGGCTGCCTTACATCAGTTACAAAGCTCCCCCCTGGACACACGCGTCTAGTTCTGGGGAGCACGCTGGGAATCTGTGCAGCGTGAGCTGATGACCAACCACCCCCTGGGTCCATTATGGGAGGGAGCCCGCTGCCAGGACTGCCAGGAGTTAGTAGACAGAAAATATGAAGGACTTTTGTCCCATTTTAAACCCACAAAGCTCTGTCTGTTTAAACAGCTGATGCTTAAAGTCCCCTCCTGCCGGGGCACAATGGGGTGGGTTGTTGAAGGGAGTGAGGGCTAGCAAAGATCTGCATTATCTCGGCTTGCTCCATCTCAGGTGGTTTTGCTCTTTCCTCTGTCTGTGCACAGTCCTTTTTCCACACCATCCTGGAGAACAGCCATGCCTGCGAGACCCTCGTCGACAACAACCTCCGGGTGACAAACTGGAACCGCAAGCTGGGCTGTAAGTGCCAATATAAACACATAGTCGACTGGTGCGGGTGCTCTCCAAATGACTTCAAACCCCAGGACTTCCTGCGGCTACAGGTGAAAATGACTCTCCCCCTCCCATGTGCTTGTCTCCCTTTTCTCTCCCCTGACACATCCTGTTTCTTTAGTGCTACAAGCAGTTCCCTTCCCATCCTGCATCTCCTTCCATTTCCCCCTTTTCCTCTCTATACGGCTCTCATGCTCAGGTAACCGCTCATCTTTCCTTCCTCCTCTGGCTTTGGTTGTGCACAGCAATCTTTGAAAACCTCAACTGCTGTTAGGGGACAGTTTGTTAAACATGAGGCAGATCGGCCTGCTTTCAAATGCAAGGCAGAGATTGTCTGAAGAAACTTGCAGCCCTCCCACTGCAATTAATCTCTGCTAACTGAACACTTAAATCCTGGCTCTGTGCAATCGAAGGTCCTGATCCTGCCACCTGGGCCACCCAGGCAGAACTCGGCGCACACACAGAGCCTCATCCATGGGGAGTTCACCTGGGGACTCTTAAATTGCAGGGCTAAGGGATGGAAATAAGGCCTGTCGGTAACAGGTTTCTCCAAGAGCTGCTGTCGAGGTACAAATCTTTCTGGAAAACAAACTGATCTGCCTCTCCGGTAACGTTTTCACTGATGAGTAAATTGGGAAGCATGTTCAGTCTTAATTCATGATTTGGGCTCTTGGCACTTTGCCTTTCCCTTGGCTTGTGCAGCAGCAATAGACGGGTTGCATTTGCTGCTGTTTGTCAGTGTCTCAGCTGCTGCCAATGCCGTTGGGAATGCCTGTCTCTTTTCAGCAACTCTCCAGACCCACGTTCTTTGCCAGGAAGTTTGAGTCGACGGTGAATCAGGAAGTTCTGGAGATCTTGGACTCGCACCTCTACGGTAACTACCCACCCAACACGCCAGCCCTCAAGGCCTATTGGGAGAACGTCTATGACCGTGTGGACGGGCTGAGCGGGCTCAGTGATCTCATCCTGACTGTGTACACGTCCTTCTCCAGGCTAGGGCTGCAGAAAGTGACCTCATCCCAGACGCAGAAGGGGGAGAAGCTCTGCAGGTAGGAGACCCGGAGAGCCCGGATCTGGGCTCTGAGTGGTAGGGCCACTCTCAGCACCGTGGAATGTGAGCATGCCAATGGTCTCTTCTCTCTAGATTTGAGCCCCATGGCTTCCCATCCAGTGTGCACCTGTATTTCTATGACGACCGTTTCCAGGGTTATCTGGTGATGCAGGAGGTGCAGAACTCTGGGACAGGGCAGGTGGAGTCTCTGGAGTTGTGGATGATGCCACGAGGGGCTCTGAAGCTGGCAGGTCAAGGAGGACAAACTAACCGGCTACAGAACCTGGAGGTAGGACACCTAGACGCTTGCCTTTCCAGCCTTGGTAATCCCTCTGACTTCCATAGCTACTGCACCCTCCAGCTCCCCAATTCCCCCTGGCACTATCTTTGCCCACCCTGGACGTATCAAAGGAGATATGCAAATTTGGCGCTCATTTGCATATCTTCTTCGGATCGCTTTTTCGAAAGCGTTTTTTTCGAAAGAACCCTGTACACCTCATTTTTTTTAAGGAAGAAGGGTTCTCTTGAAAAAGGGGGGGTTCTTTCAAACTCCCCCCGTCTAAACTGCTTTCACTTTTGAAAAAAACACTTTCGAAAAAGCGATCGGAAGAAGATATGCAAATTAGCGTCCAATTTGCATATCTCCTTTCGAAAGAAGAACGTTGTCTAGATGTACCCTTAATGTTTAAACCAAGACTGGCTGGTTTTTCTAAAAATTCTGGCCTTGGAGTTATTCAGGGGAGCTCCCTAGGTGACAGTGGACACTTCTGGCCTCAGAATGTGTAACTGGTAACAATGAGTGGAGCAGGGGGATGAAGCGGAGGTGGTCCTGAGCCCAGGCCCAGTTCTCTGTCTGTTCTGGGAGTGTCTCGTGGGAAGGGAACAAAGGAGAGAGACTCCCGGGTGAAAATCTTGAGCCAGGGGAGTGGGAAAAGGCTGGATGGGCAGCAGCAGGGTCTGCAGCCCCCTCAGGAAGGGGCTCAGGCTACTGCTGTGCAGCATTGTGAATTTGTAACTGATTAGCAGCTTTGTTCCAGTGTCTAATGCGATTGTGTGTCTGTGGCCACCAGGCAGAAGACAATACGGTGCAGGGACAGGCATGGGTCACTGTTGGGGGCTCTAACAGAGCAGATAGGAGGCTTCCCAGGGAGGGTGCAGGAGAATGCGACATGGTACCGGGAACCCGTTGGCGTTTCCATCCCACACTCATACTCCAGCAAGGGGAATGCCCTGGGGTGGAGTGGCTGAGGCAATGCCCCCTATTTAATGAGGGGAGGGGCTTGCGACCCAACTGCTGTGCACTTGGCTGCTTTCTCGGACGCTTCAGTTTCCTTCGGGTATCAGTGACCCAGCCTAGGCCCGGGGGGCGGGGGGGGCGGGGGCGGGCAGGGACTGCGTTGCCTTCTGTCAGGCCGGTGGAACGTTCTCCGGAGTGTGATGTAAAACAGAGGTGTCTGGGGCCACCTCACGCGCTGGCCATCTGTGACCAGGGGCCACCTCACCCCGTCCTCACTTCACTCTCCCCCCCCCTCTCCGCCCGGCAGGTGGGCACAGAGTGGGATCCCAAGGAGAGGATCTTCCGGAATTTTGGGGGCCTGATCGGGCCCTTCGATGAGCCCGTAGCCATGCAGAGATGGTCCCGGGGGCCCAACCTCACCGCCACTGTGGTTTGGATTGACCCCACCTACGTCATCGCCACATCCTATGACATCACCGTGGATGCAGAGGCAGAGTTCACGCAGTACAAGCCCCCTCTCAACCGGCCCCTGCGCCCCGGTGTCTGGACCATCCGCCTCCTCCAATTCTGGGAGCCCCTTGGAGAGAACCAGTTCCTGGTGGTGCCTCAGACCTTCAACCACAAACAGCCTGTTGGGAAAGGTAAGGAGAATGGCTGGCTCCTGCTGGCACAGCCTATACCTAGTCAGTCCTGCCTTGCTTAGGCTTCCTCCGGCTGCTCTGATTGCAGCAGGGAAGGAGGCTATGTCTCCGTGGCCAGTGGGATTCTTGGCTTCAGCTGGGACTGGCAACAGAGTGGGATCAATTCTACTTTCCTTGACCACTGAAAACCACCAAGCCTATTCCCCACGAGCTATCCAGGAGCTGTTGGTGAGCTAATATGCATTGGAATCTTAAGGCTTGTTACGTGGTGAGTTACTGCACGGCAAGTCAGGCTGTGAAGCTACAGCGTCACAGCTTTCTGCACAGTAACACTGATACAGTGAACACTGCTACAGTGTATTTGAACACTGCTACAGTGCAGCAAAAGTCCGGGAGGGCAGGTCAGGGTACGGTGGGTACTCCAGACCTTTCGCTGTAGAACTGCTAACTGTAGTCAGTAAATCCACTTTAAATCCGCTTCTCTACCGATGTTTGGAACATAGCAAATGTGACACCAATCTTTAAAAAAGGTTCCAGAGGTGATCCTGGCAATTACAGGCCAGTACGCTTGCCTTCAATACCGGGCAAACTAGTTGACACTATAGTAAAGAGTAATATTGTCAGACACATAGAAGCACGTAATTTGTTGGGGAAAAGTCAACATGCCTTCTGTAAAGGGAATTCATGCCTCACCAATCTACTAGAATTCTTTGAGCGGTTCCACAGGCATGTGGGCAAGAGGGATCCAGTGGATATAGTGCACTTAGATTTTCAGAAAGCCTTTGAGAAGGTCCCTCACCAAAAGCTTTTAAGCAAGTAAGTTGTCATGGAATAAGAAGGAGGCCCTCTCATGGATTGGTAAAGATAGGAAACAAAGGGTAGGTATAAACCAGGGGTGGGCAAAAGGGCCTCTCTGGGCCGGATCCAGGCCACTAAGTGAGCTGATCCAGCCCACGGAGGGCCTGCCGCTCCCCCAGGCCAATCAGGATATGGGGGTGGGGGGAAAGCACATGAAGTTTCCTCTGCCCTGCCCCCACCCTGCAAGGAGCACATGGCACTTAGAAGTGCCATGTGCTCCTGGCAGGGTGGGAGGAGACTTTGCGTGCTCCCCCCACCCCCAAGCCCTGATTGGCCTGGGGCAGAAGGGGGAGCGCATAAAGTCTCCTCCCATCGCCAGGGACACGGGCACTGAGGGGGGAACCTCTGGGTCGGGGAGGGGACAAAGACTTCACTTGCACCCCCACCGCCAGACCAATCATGGTCTGTGGGTGGGGAAGCAGGGAACTGTCCTGGCCCTGCCCCTTCTGACTGAGGCCCTGCCCCTTCCCGTGCAGGCTGAGGCCACTTCAAAAATTTCTGAAGTGGCCCCCAGTAAAAAATTATTGCCCATCCCTGATAGAAACAGTGGTGTCCCACAGGGGTCTGTTCTGGAACCAGCACTGTTCAACATATTCAAAAATGATCTGGAAAAAGGGGCCAACAGTGAGGTGGCAAAATTTGCAAATGATACAAAATTACTCAAGCTTGTTAAGTCTCAGGCAAGCTGCAAACAGCTACAAAACAATCTCGCAAAACTGAGTGACAGGACCACAAAATGGCAGATGGAAGTTTAATGTTGATCCATTCAAAGTAATGCACATGGAAAACACAATCCCAACTATATAAAATAATGGGGGATAAATTAGCTGTTATCACTCAAGAGGTCCTGGAGTCATTGTGGATAGTGCTCTGGAAACATCCACCCAGCACTGTGCAGTGGCAGTGAAAAAAGGAAACAGTGCTGGGAATCATTCAGAAAAAGGGCTACGTAAGAGAAACTTTATCATATTGCTTCTATATAAATCCAAATCTTGAATACCGCGTGTAGATGTTTTCACCCCTATCTGAAAAAAAAATTGGAATTGGAAAAGGTTCAGAAAAGGGCAACAAAAATTATTAGAGGTTTGGAACAGCTTCCAGATGAGGAGAGATTAATAAGACTGGGACTTTTCATCTGAGAAAAAGGATACTAAGGGGGTATATGATAGAGGTCCATAAAATCATGACTGGGGTAGAGGAAAGTAGATAAGGAAGAGTACTATTTACTCCTCCTCAAAACACAAGAACTAGGGGTCACCAAATTAATAGGTAGCAGGCTTAAAACAAATGGCAGCACTACTTCACATAATTCACAGTGAACTGTGGAACTCCTTGCCAGAGGGTGTTGTGGAGGCCAGGACTACAAGAGAGTTCAAAAAAAGAACTAGACAAATTCATGGAGGTTAGGTCTGTCAATGACTTTTAGCCAGGATAAGTAGGAGTAGGGTCTCTAGCCTCAGTCAGAAACTGGGAATAGGCAGCAGGGGACGGATCACTTGATTGCCTCTTCTGTTCATTCCCTCTGGGGCACTTGGCATTGGCCACTGTCGGCAGACAGGATACTGGGCTAGCTGGACCTTTGGTCTGACCCTGCCTGGCCGTTCTTATGATGTCATGCACCGCAGCAGTGTTCACACGGGATATTACTGCGCGACAAGTTGGTGTGCTGTAGGCTCGCACTCTGGCTTGCTGTGCAGTAACTCGGCATATCGATGTGGTCTAAGCAGATGACCTGGTGACAGATAGAGCCTTTGCCACCTGTCACTGGGGAAATCTAGAGCCATTCTCTCTGCTGCTGCAAATGGGAGAGATCTCACTGAAGTCAGTACAGCTGCACCTGTCTAGGCCAGCAGCAGGTGTGGCAGAATCCCCATTGCCCTGAGCCAGCTTTAGAGATGCAGCTCGGGCAGAAGTGGTCTCTGCTCCCGTTGGGTGTCACACATTAAGGGATGGGCTGGTGAGTGCCTCCGCACTGTTTGAAGGGCTTAGGGGCTGTGTCCGCCTGTCTTAGTCACCTCTGCCTCTGTGTTCTGCCCAGATGACAGCAGCTGGTTACATGGGGGTCCCCCCCGCAATGAGTACATGGAACAAAGCTTCCAGGGACTGAGTGGGATTTTGAACCTGCCACGCCCAGATGAGGTGGAGAAGGAGGCCCTGCAGAATGCACAGCTGACGGGCAAGGCCCTGGAGGACTGGACAGACAGCAGCATCGGCAGCTTCTGGTCGGTGGCAGATCTCTGCATGAGCAGCCCTTCCAGCTGCTCCTCCCTGGAAATTTGCAGCAAAACCACCTGGAGTTCGCTTTCTCCAGACCCCAAATCAGAACTGGGGGCCGTCAAAGCTGATGGGCGACTGAGGTAGCAGGGGCAGCCTGGGGCAGATAAAATGGAACAAGGGAGCGTCCCCCACAGTGAATGTGGGGGAGAAACGCACGTGCCCCTAGGGGGGATTCTCTTGACTGCCGTCCCGTGAAATTGCACTTTATTCACTCTGGGAAGAGAAAGAGGAATCTTCAAGCAGAGGAAGAATTTTCCCGTTTCGTTTTAGGGGGAGGTGCTAGAACAGGAGTCCCACCCACCTCTCTCAGGAATGGGCACTGAGTGGCTGGAGAGAGCATGCGGAAGTGCTCATCATCAGGGCACAGGGAGGGCGACAGTAGACGGGGGAGCAGCGTATTTATTGAATCTGTGCAGGTGTGACTCAGGTGTTGGGCGGAACCCCGCTGAGCTGCCGGCTGTGGGGTACCCCCAGTGCATCCCCTGCCCTGCCCTTCCCCATCTGTGGCTGAATCTCTGGGGGTCAGGACTCCTGCTGCTGATCTTTCACATTCGTGAGCAATTGCTGGCAGAGGACTCTGGGAGCACGGGTTGATGGGGAGCACCAGAGGCTGGGGCTGCCCTGCCTGTGTCCTTGCTGCTGGCTTGATGCCTGCATCTCATCCCCCTCCACCCTATCCCCTTAGTTTGTATTTTTATAAATATATAGATAAATATATATGAAGCCAAGTGCAATAGAGACAAAGGCCCACGTGGCCCATTTCCTCATGGTGACTGCTGGGAATCAAACCTTGCCGTCCCTGGGCGGAGTCAGTTCCCTTCCCGCTCGCCCCAGGCTGCTTCGTCAGGTGGGTTCTTTGTAGCAGCCGAGTGCCAAGGCTCCCTGGAGCGGGGCTGCCAACTGTGCCAAATGTTTGCACCTGCTGGTGTTTCCCGTGCGATGGGGGGAGCCTGGGAGCCGGGAAGCGAAGCCCCCAGGCCCCTTCTCTAGAGGCTGAAGTCTGAGAAAGAGGCCCTGCAAGAGCTGCTGCTCGGCTGGATGAATAAACCCTCCCACCCTGGCAAGTGTCTGTTCTGCCCCAGACGGGTGCTCAGGACTGTGTCCAGTTAGCCCCCAGTGTGAATTTCCTTCCCCTGGGTTGGCAGAAACCTACAGCCTTTCCCCAGGCCTGTCGTGGCTTCGTCCACAAAGAGCCACGAGTTAGTCCCACTTTGTCCTGCCCCCTCCCGTTCACACCTGAGTGCTATTTCCCCCTTATCCATGGGGCCTAGAGCCCGACCTTCAGAAGCTGCCCGGACACTATGGAGATGGGGCTTTATAAGCTGCTGATGTGACAATATCCTTCTAGGCCAGGAGGGGATGGGGTTTGTAGGATTCCCGAGCCCCATTCACGCTACTTTCAAGATCCCCTTACCTACGAAACCATGTTTGATTCGTAACCCTGGGCTGATCTCAGCAGGTAGGTCCCAGAAGCTGAGACCCGACTGGAATTTGCCCAGTGGAGTGGTGGTGACTGGTTCAAGGGTTGGGTATTTTCTAGTTGTCCAGCAAATGGGCCAAGATAAATTCTTTGCCTTAGAGGTGACCCTCTGTGTGCTATAGCAGGCTGCAGAAGGAATGCACAGACCCACTTAGTGCATCCACCTCCCCCGCTCTTTGATGGGAATGAGCCCCCGTTTGAAAGTTCTGACCCAGCTATGAACTTACCCAGGATTCAGGGATGGTCCCCTGGGGAGGGGAGGTGTCGGTGTGACCCATTCTAGAGCAAGGGCTCGCTTGTGTTTCTCCAAAACCTGGGGCCGGTCTGGGTTCATCTCTGCTTTTAACTTGATCATCTCCCCATCTCTGGTCGAAGACGGGGAGAGAGTGCTGCTGAAGGGGACCTGCTGAGGTAAGTTCCTTCTCTAGCCACATGGGGCTTTCCAGACCCCCATTCCCTTCCAGCAGATGAGGACAGACTAGGCTTATGCCTACGTTGTCCGTCCCCTCCCTCCCCTCACTTTTAGCTGGGTACTTGGGGCTGCTGCCGTGTGGCTAGGGCGAGTCTCAGCCTGGAATGTGTTCTGTGTTTGCAAGTAACCTGGTAGAAGGAAATAAAGGGAAGAAACGGTGCAGGGCTTGGAACCTGTTCCAAAAAGGTAACCCCGAAAGCTTTGTGTCGGAAGCATTATGTAAAGTTGTCTTAAATATGCAACACCACTGCAAATATAGCGTTCTCTCTATGGCACTGTGCGTCAGTTCTTCCGGCGCTTCCTTGAAATCTCCCCGTTTCCTGTTGAGATGTGATGCAGAGCCAGATCAGCTGGCCCCATCCTGGGGAATCCCCTGAGGGACTGACACTCTCACGTGCTTTGTTTCAGTCCCTTCTCTGAACACCTGCTCACTCTGTTGACCACACTGCAGGGGCCACAGAAGGAAATGAAACTGTGTGTAACAACTTTGCACGGCAGCCCCTGTTGACACTGTCCTCAAAGCCTGGAAACGCTCTTGAGTGTTATTTAGGGAGTTTCAGCATCTATCACCCATTTCAGGAAGCTTCATTCTGCAGCTCCTGCTGCTAGCACGTTTGCCTCTGATTATTTTATTATTATTGTTTTGTTCCCTGGGCAACTGCTGCTTCTACATCAGGACATCACTTGAAACCTGACTTGAACCTGACAGGCAAGCTGCACATGGGGTGGGGCACTTTGGAAGGGGTGGGATGATAATTGCTGACTTAGAATGCCGCTGGAGGCAACGGGGGTGATTTTATGGCACACACAGTTTCCCCACCACCATTTGGGGATATGTGCTACATAAAAACTGACATGCCTACAGTTGAGCAAACATGGGCAGGACCACTGGGAGTGTTGGGTTCTGTTCTGGGCCATACATGGTCTCCTTGGTGCCTTGCTCAGCTCCTTTGACATGGTAGTGACTTGATTTCCCAGTGTGTAGGATGGCAATACTGCTCCTGACCATGTTTCACTTGCCTGTGCAGAGTGAGGCTTGTTCCTGAATGTGTCAGCTGGTGGAGCTCATCCAAGGGGAGTGCTGGCTCCTATTAATACATTCATATCCCTTTTATTAGCCACCCTGTGCGTTGCTACACCCCAGGGCACAAAGAGCTGGCTGCCTGCCTGCACTATCAGAACCACCTTTTAATGAGTCTAAGGAGAGCTGAGCAAGGAAATGCTACATGGTTTCCAAGCAGTCGGGAACCAGACTCTAACAGCACCACAGAGCCCATTCCCATTTAATGGGTAAATAGCACCAGATGCATTAAACAAAAGCTGCTTCTCGTTCTTCCCACGCTTTTGCTTGATCTTCTGTGCGTCGCCACTGCCAAGCCCACTCGGCCCCAGCGTATCCCTGTGTTCCCGGAGTTGAATGGGAGCTCGTTCAAGAGTGCTGTGCTTTAAACAAGCTGCCTACATCCACGCTGGCTCATAGTCGGAGGAAGTGTCTTTGGTGGATTTAAAAGCAGTCTGGGGTGGATTTTCTCTGCCAGGGCTGTGACTTCACTTTTGTGATTTGTCTTAGGGCAGTCCCCAGTGGCCTGAACTGAGAGCATAGCTCCACTGAGCCAAGGATTGAAGTGTGGGGTTGGTTGTACAAGCAGTCCCTGCCCTTAAGATCTTAGGCTGCGTCTACACTACATTTTCTTGCGCTTCATTCCGATCCATTTTTGCACAAGGAGTTTTTGTGCAAAAACAAGCAGTGTGGACATTTCCTTTTTGCACAAAACCCCCTTTTTTGCGCACAATCGGTATACCTCCTTTTTTGAGGCATAAGGATCTTGTGCAAAAAGGAAACATCCACAGTGCTTGTTTTTACGCAAAAACGGATTGGAAGAGAGTTTGCAAATAAAGCACGAGAAAATGTTAATCTGCACTTCATTTGTACAGGTTCTTGCAGCAAAACTGTTGCAGCCTTATACTCTAAGGCTACGTCTAGACTGGCATGATTTTCCGTAAATGCTTTTAACGGAAAAGTTTTTCTGTTAGAAGCATTTGCGGAAAAGAGTGTCTAGAGTGGCACGGATGCTTTTGCGCAAAAAGTGCTTTTGCACAAAAGCATCCATGCCAATCTAGACGCGGTTTTGCGCAAGAAAGCTCCGGTGGCCATTTTCGCCATCGAGGCTTTTTTGCACAAAACAGTTTTTACCTGTCTACATTGGCCCTCTTGCGCAAATGCTTTTGCGCAAGAGGGCTTTTTCCCAAGCGGCAGCCTCAGTGTATTTGCGCAAGAACACTGACAATCATACATTAGATCGTGAGTGTTCTTGCGCAAATTCAAGCAGCCAGTGTAGACAGCTGGCAAGTTTTTGCACAAAAGTGGGTGCTTTTGCGCAAAAACTTGCCAGTCTAGATGCACCCTAAGGCTTTGTCTACACTGCAGGGTTTTTGTACAAGAAACTTTTTGCGGAAGAGATCTTCCGCAAAATCTTCTTGCCCAAAAGCACGTCCCCACCTCAAAAGTGCATCACGAAAGCTGTACATTTTCTTGCGCAAAAACGCACTTGAGGTGCGGACGTTCTGTGGGATTTTGCGCAAAAACCCTGTACTGTAGACATAGCCTAACTATCTTAGGGATGGGCGGGACCTGGTGCCGTAGTAGCAGGGGTCTTCCCCGCCACACACACACTCACCATGTGGGTGGTGGGAGAGGGAGTGACCCAGCAGTCTGCTCTGCTGCATCTTGCTTCTCCCCGGGTGTCAAAACCAAAGTGTCCTGGGCTGCTGAGAAGCCATGTGCAGTAGGCAGAGGGAGGGCGGGGGAAAGGGAGCGGAGCAGGCCGCTGGGCCACTGTGCTTCTCACTGCCCACGTGGTGAGAGCAGAGGAGTGGGGAACCCTGCTGCTGCCGCACCAAGCCCCCATACTGTCCCAGGCTATGGTGTTCTGGAAAGGGGGTGTGGGAGTGGGAGTGGAGCAGGGCCAGGGCTGGAGAAAGGAGTCAGGCGGGGCCTGCAACAGGAAGGGTTGTCCTAGCCCGGGACCTGGGGGGAAGGCGAGGGGGAGGTGCCTCAGACCCTGTGCCCCATGCCCTCCTTGGCCTCAGGGATTTCAAACTCAAGGCTTGCAGGCTATTTGCTGCCCAACCAGTTTCACAATCTGGTCTGCACTCAGCTGCCAGACCCAGGGCTGTGTGTCTATATATACCCTTCCCCCAAGCCCAGCCCCTGCTCTGCCCTTCCTCCATGGTACCCATTCCCTCAAGCCCCCCTCCCCTGAGGGACGTGGCCTGGGAAACATGGCAGCTCAGGCTGCTGCATAGCTCTACTTCCTGATGGCTCCTGCAGGGCGACTGATCCCTACTGCTGGCCCCAGCCCACCCCAGGCCCCTACCGCTGACCTGGGTATGGGGGACTGTCCAATCCATAGGACAGTTCAGGGTAGCCACTATGGGGCCCCACAAAGCACAGGGCCTGGGGTAGACACCCTGAGCTGTCCAATGGATAGGACAGCTCTGCACACAACTCCCTTGGGCCGTAGGGTTGTGCTGGCAGTAACATGGAGCTAGGCGCTGGAAGCTGCTCTAGCCCCGCTGTGTTGCCAGTGGTGGCAGTTGGTGCCCAGAATGTGTGTGTAAATCTTCTAGAAGTACCAGGAAATGCATGGGGGTGGGAGGGAATGCACGGAGACCCCCACCCCTCCCTTGGAGCCCTGCCAGAGGAGGGTGCCTGCTGACTCACTAGGAGAATTTGAGTACTGGCACTGGCCCTAAGGTAAATTGAGTTTGAGACCTTGGTCTAAGTAGACAGACACAGGGTAGAAGGAGAAGCTGAAGCACATGGAAGTGAAGTGACTTGCCCAAGGTCACACAGTGGCAAGCTGGGAATAGACTCCCAGGTCTCCTGAGCCTACTCCTATTTCCTGTGTGCTGGACTCAGACTACTTCCATGCTGCCACTTATGGGTGGAAGGCTCTCTCTGAACGGGTCTGTCCGTCCTACCCAGTGTTTCCTGTAACCTGAGCACTTGGGTGGCCAACCAGAAGAGATTGAAATGCCACCCAGCTGATTAGCAGAGCACTCTCAGCCACCACCATGTGTTTCTACTGATGCTGCACATCCTCGCATGCCTCAGTGCACATAAAATTTATTTCACACAGGGATAGAAAAAAATTCCAGGAAAAATGGTCCTACGTCTCCAAAGCCCTCCACACTCAGTGTGGTCATGACACTTTCAATAAACCAGCCAGCTAGTGAAGGGCAGATGGGGACACTGGCACTTTATTTTTGTGGTGTAAATGCATCTCTGATTGTATGTTTCTTTCTCCCACTCATTATGTTTTGCTTGTTGGCTTTAGACTGGAAGATCTTTGGTGGGGGGAGCTGGGTTTTGTACATGTTTGTAAAGGACGTATACAATGGAGCCTCTTTCCTTGCTGGGCTTCTGTGTGCTATTGCAATAGAAATATGGAATAATACTCACTGAGGACCTGAAATGGAGTATTGTTCCTTCCCCTTCTTTCTTCTTCCACAAGGGCATCACAATGCTGCTGTGAGCTCCAGGATAATAATAAGGGTATTTAGTTTTTGTGAAAAGTGTTGGTTATAGAGTAGTTACTGCTCAAGGCAATATCGCTACATGGTGTCTGAACCCTAATAGAGAGGGATTCTTTACTTGGGGCAGGAGGAGGAAACTCAAAACTCTGTGGCAGACATTTGGAAAGCATTTGGTTGCTGTGTACAAGGAAGGGGCTGAGTTTATGGTGATGGCAACTGTTGTGTGTTGTTGTTTTTTCATGCAATTTCACCTTTTAAAAAAAGAAAGCTATGTTTTATTACCTCTTGCAATCAGGGAGAAAAGCTGAAAAACATGAACCCCGAAGGCCTGAACCAGAAGCTACCCTCATGAGTCAACCCGCATGGTTTGCGGGGTCTGGATTTTAACTGCTTGGGGTTGGCAATAATATGATGGTAGGCAGCTTTCCCTTGGGTAAGTCCATTTGCAGAAACAATGATCCGTATACGTGGTCTGATCGTGTTTCTTAACATTTGTACCGCACTTTCGTTCCCACATTAGCCAATGAACATTTGTGACTGTTCTGTTACCCATACGGTGTAGCTCCAGCAGAGGGAGCGCCTTGCAAGAGCTGTGCGTGAATGCGAAACCTAACATTTGCTTTAAATGAGCAGAATTTAAACAGCCTCCAGCCCAAGGGCAAGACTTTTTTTGGGGGGGGGGAGTGGATTGACACATCGAAAGGTAAGTCCTAAGAGTCCTGCGGGTGTAAGTTAAGGGCTCACCTGACGGGTCTCAGTCACTTGGAGAGAGACTGGGGTATTCTTAAAGAATCTCTCCGTGTAGGATTGTGTCATGGGTTTCAGTGAGACACTGTGTCATACTTTTCTTGTATTTCCCCTCTTGTTTAAACGGCCGCCAGAGCTATCACGGGGAAGGCTATTATCGAAAGGGAGCCAAAGTATTGGAGGTCACGAGGATGCTCTATTCAGGGTGTGTTTGCAATATAGCGGCAGCAGAACCTTCCTTTCTGCCAGGACTGAAGAGCCGCTGCTAGCTGAGGCTCCGTTACACCTAAATGGAGATCAGTGCAGCTGTAACCTTCAGGCTGATTGTGGCACCAAGATGCACAATAAAATCCATTGATAATGGGAAGCTGGAGGCGTGGGACAGCTTCTCTCTCCCTCCCCACGTGCTGCGTCGCCACAGCAACCGCCGACACAACGTTCCATTGGGAGAATGTAGCAATTTTCACTTTGAACCAATCAAAGCCCGGAGGGATGATTCAGCAGCCAATGAGGAGAGAGCTGCGGGGGGTAGGAGGTGGAAGGTGCAAAGATCTACGCGTGAGCCTGGCGGTACCTGGTCGAGCCCGGCCCGGAACAAAGGAGGTTGGCTAGGTCCGGTCCGGTCCGTGCAGCACCAGCTGAGAGTGAGTCTGACTATCCCGAGACTGATCCAGCGCCTGGAGTTGGGTTATGCGCTGCCCGGTCCACGCTGAACAAAGCGGCCCGGCCCAGAAGTTATTAACCCTTTAAAGGGGTTCCCCGAGAGCGGGGCTCCGGTTCCGAACCTGGACACAGGAGACGAGGGGCAATGCAAACACTGTGGGCAGCAGAGAACTCTCAAGGAAAAGGAGAGACCAGAATCCAGTAGACCCAGGTCAGTGCATCAAGGGAAGGGAAGATCAGAAGCAGTGCAGGAAGAGGAGACTCCAGAACCAAGCCAAAATACACAGGGGGAAACAGCGGGAATCCATCAGAAACTGGTCGGGCACAGGCGATCAAGGAAAGAAGGCACCAAGGAGAGAGCAGAAGCCAGTCACCTTATCAAGAGGAAATGTCATTGGGCCCACCATAGACCCAGATCTGTCATCAGAGGAAGGCGAAAACAGAGGACAGTGTTCCATTAGCAGGTGAGAACAGAATGGACTGAATGGAGGAAGACAGCAGCAACTGAGGTGAAGATTGATTGTTGTGGAGAAAATAAAGCCACCAACTTGTTTTTCAGAGGCTGGACTCAACTGAGAAGTGGGTGAGGATAATTAGGAGGGGGCTGTGCCAGCGTCACAGGGGGGTTGTTCCAAAGCATGGCTGGCGTTTCTACATGTACCCAGGTCTGTTTTGCGTGAGGAGGCAGCCAGCTGAGCAAGAGATCAGGCAATGCCAGAGATGCCCCATCACGGTGATGTGCTAACACCTCCTCCTACTGCCAGTGTTTCCATGGACGGCAGTGTAGTGGCCATCATCATAGCTGCAAGTGAGTACCCTGTCTTCCTTTTGGGGTTCCCTTCACTGGGGTGGGAAGTGAGGAGCTGAGCTTCCTATGTGTTTGCTGCTACATTGACAAACTCCTAAAGCCATACATGGCAGAAAACAAAACTCTCAAATGTGTCTCCCTCCCTCAGAGTTAAAATCCCTTTGGTTCCCCCCTGCCTGGATTTTCCAGGCTCCTTTCTCCTCTCTTTAGCAACAGAGGGCCCATTTCTCCAAGTGCTGCTGCAGATACATTGTGCCATTGCTATGAAATTAGGGTTGGGAATTCTACTCTGGAGTTGCTGTGAAAGGCACCTGGCAGGAGGGGGAGGGAGAGCACACCCGCACCTCTGGTACAGCTGGATTTTTAAAGGGACGTATCACTCCCATTGACTTCATCAGAACTTCGGTGCTTAGCACCACTGAACATCCAGTGTTGTGTATGGAGAGTTTGTGTGAGGGGTGGGTTTCACCAGGTGCTTTTATGTTAGGAACATTATTTTTTTCTTCTTCTTTCTGATGGACTTTCTGAGAGGCCCCAGGTAGGCGGAGAGAACTTGCTTTTCCCATCTGCTGGCTTGGGGGAGCTGTGCTTGCGTTAATTGGTCTGCCTGGAACTGAACATTTTGTTTGATTCTGCTTACCTGGGTTTTTATCACGTGTCCATCACATATTGTTCGGAACAACTAGCATTGAAGCGCCTGGTTTCCAGGTGACCCATTAAAAAGCAGACACGCTATTCCAGCTGATAAAGAAATGGCTGGCAGCCCGTTCTGTCCACCTGTATTGACTCCATATGGTGGAGCGGGAAATAATTCCCTGCATGTTCCATAAAGCCTCCATCAAGGAGGAAGACAGGATCCTTTTGTCCACTTAGAAATGTTATCTTTGAGTCAGGGTGTCTCACATGAAATGTTTCACAGATAAAATCTGTTTCAGATCCCAGAGAGACTGGACATGACACTACATTTTCTAAACATTGTATGTGGAAATAATCCCCCTTTAACGTATCTGCCAGGACCCGAGTCCTGATTCCTTTGTTTTTGCTGCTATATTGGCAAACACCTATAGCTATTTAATAGCAACACTCAGCCCTTTTGCCAGGTGCTCTCACAAGGGCCTTACACAAACAACTGTGTTATGGTAAATTTCACAGTACCCTCTTTGGGATCTGAAGCAGATTTTATCTGCGAAACATTTCAGGTGAGACACCCTGACTCAAAGATCACACTTTTAAGTGGACAAAAGGATCCCATCTTCCTCCCTGATGGAGGCTTTATGGAACATGCAGGGAATTATTTCCTGCTTCACCGTATGGAGTCAATACAGGTTGACAGAACAGGTTGCCAGATGTTTCTTTATTAGTTGGAATAAATAAATGGCCCTTTGTATCCACAGAAGAGGAAATTTGAACTGGGATGGGGAGTGGACTAAATAACTCACTTAAGTCCACGCAGCCTGTCGGTGTCAGAGCTGGGACTAGAACTCAGGAATCCTGCTCTAGCTGTTTACCTCTCTCACGCACTGTAGAGGCATGTCTACACTAGGAAATTATTTTGAATATATTATTTAGAAATAGTGTGTCCACACTGCAGAGAAGCCTCAAAATTAGTCCAAGGCAGGCTCCCTTAATGTGGATGTCACTACCTCGACTCCCCAGGAAGCACTGGGGAGTAATTACTTTGAATGACTCTGGGGAGGAATTATTTTGAAATAGCAGCAGTGGTGCGTCCACACTACCCCTATTTCGAAATGAGCATTATTCCTCATGGAAAGCAGGAGTTATTTCAAAATAACGGGCTTGATAGTGTGGGGACACTGCTTATTATTTCAAAATCAGGACCACGGCTAAGGAATGCGCTTTCTTGTGCTGTGCTTTGTGTCAAGTTATCTAACCAGGGAAACGCGGAACCCTGATCTCTGATCCTGGCCAGGGTGCCTGTTCTCTTCCAATGTGGCTATGCTAGTCAGTCTCTCTGAGGGTATGTCTACACTGCATTCCTCTTTCGAGAGAGGAATGCAAATGCAGGCAAGCGAAATTGCAAATGAAGCGCGGATTTGAATTTCCCGTGCTTCATTTGCATAATCGCGTCTGGGCGCTTTTTCAAAATACCCTATTTCAAAAGAAACAAGGCAATCTAGACGGGTTTATTTAAAAAAAAACCCTTCTTTTGAAATAACCCTTACTCCTTAAAAAATGAGGTTTAAGGGTTATTCAAAAGAAGGGTTTTTTCTCGAAATAACCGCATTTAGACAGCGTTTTTTTATCTCGAAATAGGGTATTTCGAAAAAGCGTCTGGCTGCAATTATGCAAATGAAACATCGGAAATTCAAATCCGCGCTTCATTTGCAATTTCGCTTGCCTGCATTTGCGTTCCTCTCTCAAAAGAGGAATTCAGCGTAGACATACCCCTACTGTCTTG
This sequence comes from Pelochelys cantorii, assembly GCA_032595735.1. Lineage (NCBI taxonomy): Eukaryota > Metazoa > Chordata > Testudines > Trionychidae > Pelochelys > Pelochelys cantorii. The sequence continues at coordinate 17,162,166 of CM064344.1, read as the reverse complement.
TGTCCTCCACCCCTGTGTCCCTATGCAATTAACATGAGACTTCACCTTCCAGCCCTTTGCAGGCGTGGAAGTTGGGGAGAAAGACAGAGAGCCCTTTTGTGAAAGCTGGGTATTATGGGCCCACCCTCAAGGCTTCTACTCCCGGCTCTTCTGCTGTTGCTCATCCAGTCCCTCAGTATGCAAACAGATTATAAAGAAGACTCATCTCTTAAGAGCTGAGAAAATGAATGAGAGTTAATAGTAATAATAATTCATTACACCACGTAGCTCTTATATATGGTGTTTTTCATCAGTAGATGAAGTGGTTTGAGATCCTCAGCTGAAAGGCAAATTGGCTTGTTCTGATGCGTAGTAGGGCTGGTTCCGTTCTGCCCACGTGAAGGATAAGTGGGCACGGATTCCATTTCAATACAGAACTAGCTGCTCTACCCCCCGCTACACAGAAGGGATGTTTGCCACTGGATAGGGAAGGAGACAGATACCACTTCCCATTGGGTTTTAAACATCCTCAGAAAGGAGAGAGGCAGCTGCTGTTGGGAAACTGGCTAGCAGATGGCTGTGTCGGCCACCTGGCTTCTTCCCCGGAGTGCCTGATAGAGGACGAAAGCAGGAGGCTTTAAGGAGCCTCTAGGTTGGCTGTGACTGGCTGGGCATCCCAGGCCAGGTGGTAAACTTGTTTGTTCTTTCTTATCTTGGCAGCAGTTTCTTCATCTGTCTTCATAGTGGCGATATTGGTGCTGCTACTGCTCTTGTACCACCGGGACCCCCTGTGCTGTCAGTTCCTCTGTTCCTGCCGTTTCTTTCAGAGTCCCAGCCAATATGTAAGTATCCTGCCCACCTGTCTGGCTAATCCTCTGTGTCCTAACCCTTACTTGCAAATCCCTTACATCTCCGTACTGTGCTGGTTTGAAGCTGGGTTAGGAGTCAGCAACCCTGCAGCAGCCAGGTTAGAGAACCTTGGTGCAGTCTGATCCCCTGCCAGTGCGATGCTGGGTGGTGGTGTGGCCCCATTCATGGTTCTCTTACTGAATGATAGTGTGTTGCACAGAAGGACTCTGACTCTCTCAGCTTATCATTCATTCTCTCTCCAAAGAAAGCCCAGCTAGAGACCCTTGCACCCAAACCTGCCATATTGGACAGTTAGGGTGTGTCTACACTGCACCATAGCTCAAAATAAGATACACAGTTTGAACTACGCAAATTAATTGTGTATCTTATTTCGATCTAATTTTGAAATAAATAACCCACTATTCCACAACGTCCCTTCCTCCTTGTGGAATGAGGTTTACAGGGATGTCAGAGTAGCGAGCCCATTATATTTTGAAATAACGGGCTTGCTGTGAAGACGCGGGATAGCTGTTTTGGGATACTCCGGTATCCTGAAATAGCGTTGCAGTGTAGACGTAGCCTTAGTGATGAAAAGCAGCAGTCGGGCAATCACGGAGTTAGGAGAGGAGCATCAGAGAACACCCTGAGTGATTGACGTCTGCAGGGTTTTATTCCCACAGTGTAACAGAGAGCTCCCTCCCCTCTGCCTTTCCTGCCCTCCTGTTTGGAGCCAGGCTTTGCTGCACGCCTTCTCGTCACAGGCACATGGCACAGCAGGAAAAGCTGCTGTGAAGCACAGTGGAAATACAAGACTCTGCTGCTAGTATGCCAGCAATTTGCCAGTCAAAAGCTTGCACTGAGGGAGCCAATCAGAGCCAGAAGCCCTTCTCATACCTGGGCTGTACCTGGGGACAGCATTGGGCATGGAATCTCGTGGTAGGAAAGGCCAGATCATCCAGCCCATCTCCCTGCCTCTGCGGGATTGATTCCTGCCTATGATGGATTGACCTCCAAAGCCGGCAGGGCTCAGGGTTCCAAAGGAGGGACAGTTTGGAAGGGTGCAGAACTGTTCAGGGCCTTCCTTAGGATTGATGGGACCCTGTACTATTAAATAGTACCTGCAGTACTATTAAACTGGTGCTCCTATGCCCAATGGCAGCCTGGGGAGGGGAGCAATGATTTTTCAGAGATGTGATTTTATAATCTTCAGCAACACTCTCATGAAATATTTTTCATGCACATTTCAAACTAAGGTGCCGTGTCGACTAACACAGTAAGTTCAGAAACTGACAGGATATACCTGTTAAATGCCTGTTAAATGGTTTTATTGCCACTCGAATGGCTCTTTCACAAGTTCAGCGTTCTGCTAACAGGTCTGGCAGGATTTTTCACTTGTAAGTTAACTAGATCCTCCCTGGAGGACGCAGAAGCCACAGAACAAGGATAGGAAGAGGCGGGTGGGTGCATATGAAGACCCAGTGGTGCCCCAAATTTCCTCTGCATATGGGTAAGAAACGTCCAGGGATTGCTGCATACAAGAAAGCATCCAGATACACACGTGGGTATGATGTGACAAGAAGTAATTAGAATTTTCCCCGTTCTTAAACAGATAGCATCTCAGGGGAGGAAGGAGGCACGAGACTGAGAAAGTCCTTCAGAGCATGAAAGGCAAATGTCAGAGTCCAACTGAAGTAAGGGCCATCGTAGGCTGAGAAGTCCTACTAGTGGATCATACTGGAAACAAGGGCTTCTTTGCCGACTTTCCCTGCACGGAGAGAAAGGGCCAGGAGACCCCTGGATCTGGATTACTTCACCCCTTTCCCCTCAGCTGTTCCGAGGAGGTGCTCTCCACATTGATATGTTATAGGGAGCTGCCAGCAGGCTCTAGCAAACACCTGTTCATGGAAGCTGGTCTCCTGCTTTCACTGAGATGTGAAAATTTAGGGGGCTTCAGTGCACACACCTGTCACACCTGTTCTTTGTGGCGTCTTCATGTTTCCCTACAAGGTAGGCCCCCAAGAGACCCCAGCAGAAAGGGTTTTTTTCCCCACAGGTAGTGAGCAGCTGTCCTCCTGCAAGTCAAGCAGTTGTCAGTGCAGTTGTGGTGAGAAAAGTGACCACGGCCCTGTGACACCATCGATTTGCTCTTTCTGCTGGGTCAGAGTCTTAGCTGCTTGAATTTCTAGCATTTCCCTTGGGAAGAGGAAGGAAACCCTCTGTTAGAGAATTGTAAAACCAGCGTATTCCAGGGAACAGCCCAGTATTTGCATGCAGATGGATCAGGTGACTGGTTAGTGAGCCAGATCCTGTTCTTGTTTGCATGTGATTGAGAGAATTAAATTCTGCTTCCCTCTTCTGTTGTCACTGCAGAGTGGTGGTGTGCAAGCCAGAAAGAGCCCAAGGTGAACTACAAAGGCAAAAGCCACTCTTGTGCCTGGCTTCTTTGCTGCACCTTTGTGGTAGTGAAGGATGAAGGGGAAGGGGCTGTTTGTGGATTACATTTACTATTTACATTCTTTTGCTAGAGAACCTTTGCAGGATCCCCAAATACGAGGCTGCATCTTTCCTTCCCTACTACTAAGAGGAATTGTGGATTCCTTTAGTCCAGGGGTGAGGAACCTTTTTTGGGTCGGGGGCCACTGACCCACAGAAAAATATGGGTTGGGGACCACACACAAGTGAGAAGCAAAAAAAAAAAAAAAAAAATCCTCTCTGACATGTTCCCTGACTGAGAAGGAGAAAGACACTCCCCACATTCCCCTCACACACCAGAGCCTAGGCAGTCCCAGGATAGTAGATTTTGTGTTCTCCAGCCTCATGGAGGGATTGCAGGGGGCTGGAGTCCTAGCACAGACGCCCCAATGCTGGAGGTGGGAAGCCCTGAGCCTCGGAGGCCAGATCCAGGCAGACCTTAGTTTCCCCACCCGTGCTTTAGTCTGTATATGGCCTTGTTTTCACGATAAGAAAAGGCGCATCCTTCTCTCCAGGCAAAAGCCTGGTGAAGAGGAGGCTTCACTTCAGTTATCTTCAGTTAAGCTGATGACGAGGGTTTATCTTAGATTTCCTCACTCGTGAAAACTGCCTTCTCTGCAACATTCCCTGCCCCTTTTTTGTTGTGTAGTGAAGACAAGGCTTAAATCTCTTCAGCCCTCCAAGCATCTAGCCAGAGTCCTCCTGCAGAGTCAGCAGAAGTGAGGGTCTGATACTTGCAATGTAAACAAACAAGAAGGGAAATTTCTTAGGCCTTGTCTACACACAGAAGTGGTACCACTTTAACTCTACCGCGCTGGTGAAAGCAATAGTGCCTTTCCACCCCCTTGCCCTGAGTGTGGACACAGTTACATTGGTGTGAAGGTACTTTTGATCAGTATAGTTTATTGCCATATGGAAAAGGGGAATAAGCTATATGGGCGTAATGCACCTTTATAGCTGCAACCAAGTAGGGGTTGGACCAGTTTAAGTACAATAGAACCTAAGAGTTACGAACTGACCGGTCAACCACATACCTCATTTGGAATCAGAGCATGGGCGGTGGATATGTTAGGTGGGGGAAGGGCTTTGCCTTCCCAAACTGCCAGCCTGGCCCCTCCCACACTCCGTCCCCAGAACACCTACTATAAGTGTATTGGGGGCGGAGTGTTGCTGCCCCAAGCACCTGCCCTTCCCATGCTCCAGGAGGGGAGGCTGGGGCTGCCCACCCTCCTCTCTCCCTGTGTTCCAGGTTGGGGGGGGGGGTTGGGTCTGCATGCTGCCTGGGGAGGCTGGAGTCACTCCCTCCTCTCTCCCCATTTTCTGGGGTCAGCAAGGCTGGGGCCATGTGCCACCCTCCCTCCCTGGTGCTCTGGGGTCAAGGAGGCTGGTGGCCACACGCCACCCTCCCTTCCTGGTGGTCCAGGGCCAGAGCGGCTGGGGCCACATGCTGCCCTCCCTCCCCAGTGGTCTGAGGCTGGGGTCACACGCCGCCCTCTCTCCCTGTGGTACTGGGGGGAGGGTGGCTTGGCGCCTGTGGGGGGCAGGGGTGGGGCTGGAGGCTTGCCTCCCCCAACCCTACCTTCACCCCACCACCCATGAATCAGAAGTACACAGTCAGGCAGTAGCAGAGACCAGAAACAAAGAAGCAGATACAGTTAAACATAAACTACCAAAGAAATAAAGGGACAGTCCCTCAGCATTTTTCTTCTGCATAGTAATGTTTCAAAGCTGTATTCAGTCTGTGATCAGTTGTAAACTTTTGAAAGAACAACCAGAACGTTTTGTTCAGTTATGAACATTTCAGCGCTATGGACAGACTCCATGTCCAAGGTGTTCACAACTCTAAGGTTTTACTGTATTTCAGTTTAAAACATTTTGTACCTCACACCAAAATAGTTAAAGCCTACAAAAGTGGGTGTAGACGTGAGACAGTCTTTATAAGCAGCAGAGAGCAAAAGTAAATTTTCCGTTTGCTTTGTAGTTCACCTTTCCAGCTCCAGAGCTGATCTTGCAGGGCGGGCAATTAGGAGGGAAAAAAAACCACCACATTTACTACATGTTTACAGATTTTTTTCTCAAGTCATTAAGAGACAATGGGATATACACATACCCCTCCCCCACAGTGCCATATCTGCAGAGCCACTTCCAGCTGCAGAGGCTTAGCTGGAGAGAAAGCCATAAATGCACTGATTCTGACAGGAAGAGAAACAAAGAATGGATGAAACATAAAACCCCAACCACTTGTAGTTGGAGAAGATCACATGACACTTTTGCAAGCCTGTGAGTGATTGCCCTTGGCCAAATTCCAGTGAGGGCAATTACAGTCGGCCTCCTCACTTCCCCTATGGAGAAGTTCTTTGCTGGAAAAGGTGGGTGTAGCTGGAGCACAAACCTGGGAACAAGAAAGTGCCCAGAGCTCTAATCTTTCCCTTGCTAACAAGGTCTTATTGGGGAAAATGACCATCATAGCTATTGCAAAATAGCTTCCTGTGCCAATGTTCATATTCCAGAGTAAGGGATGAGTCTATACCTGCAGTTATTTCAGAGTAAGGTGGGTTGTGAATTTAAAGTGCAATTGCTATTATGGAATAGCACCCCTTGTCTGGACATATTATGCCAGAATAAAAGTGCCTCAATCTTGTTTTGTTTAATCCACTTCCAAATGGGATTAAGGAAATGAATTCTTATTCTGGAATAAATGTGTCTACACCTGGGGAGCTATTCCAGAGTAGCATTCATACTGTTCCTTACTTTAAAATAACGTCCTGTGTGGACATGCCTTTGCTTTATCTGGAGCCTTGGGCAAGACTTACCTCTCAGACTGCTTTTATCTATGCTAGAGGAAAGATGCTTCCCACAGCCCTTAGGTATCTCAGTGAAACTAGATTCATTTGAAAACACTAGCATAGATCCAGGGCTTGTACTGGTTCAAGATGAGTTAGTCTGATTCTAAATTGCTAGTGTATGCTCAATGCAATGCAACACAGCACATTAATGCCACACTTACTGTAATCTGTGGAGTCCTCTTGCAAGGGGACGAAGTTTGCTGCAAGCTGAATTAGTTCAGTCTGGGGGTTGTGTGCATGCAGTAGCTGCACATTACTGTTTGCATTCCTCAGTGGCTATCTCCTGCTGCTTTGCAGCCTGCCGCTCCGGAGCTTCCATTTATCAGTGTGTCCTCCCCTGCCCTGGTGTCCAGTTCCTAAGATGACCCCTTCCCTTGCTTAAAAATGGGCCCAGGTCTAGATTTTGTCCATTTGCTCTTTGATTCGAGTGCATCAGCGTTCTTGTGACTCTAGAGTGATTCTGCTCCACGGACCCCCCAGCATGGTCGCAGTGCTGCTTGGAGGTGTTCTGACTCCCTGGCTCGCATCGACCTCTTGAGAGGCACATCAGTGCAGGAAGCTCTTGTGTCCGACCGTCATAATGAAAAGCTGTTTGTGGAGGTTGCAAAGCAGATGTCCACAAAGGATCACGGCTAACATACCTGCCAGTGCTGGATACAGAGCAAGCAGTTCAGGAGGGCCTACATTAAAACAAGGAGTGCAAGGAAGACAAGGGGCATTGAGCATCTGATCTGTCCATTTTGTAAAGACCTGGACAGGATTTTACTCAATTTTATATACCCCCTCCCAACACAGTTTGTAGCTACTGCTCCCAGCTCTCTCACCCCCTGCCCTCCAAGGCCGACCAGCCGTGCTCATTGGAGAGTGACTGGGATAAGGATGGAGAAGAGCTGCCCATTCAGAGCCAGGATGTGGATGGGAGTGAGGACTCTGATGCAGACCAGACTGAAAGCCAGTCTGCATCCCACCCTGCAGCAATGCGGCCCGAGTGCCAGCTAGCAACCCAGGCTTGGGAGCAGAGAGAGAAGATGGAGGCGGAAGTATTGATGTCTCCAAGGTGGTGGGGGTACTGTGTTACCTGAGCAAGCTTCTGCTCCAGAGCCCTAGGCTTGCAGCCCCCGCCCTTCTCCTTTCTGCTCCTGCTCCCCTCACTCCAGACCCCATCTACATTCCCAAGATGGCGGCTGATCCATGAGGGCATTCAGCCTCTGTCACACGCTACCGCCCCGACCATCGGCCCTTCTCAGGCCCATGCTATGGAGGGCATGTACCCATCTGCCTGCTTTCCTTCCCCTTCCCTCAGTTGGCCTGTGTCTGAAGCCTGCCCCTCCCCCAAAGCACTGGCTCCCCCCCCGCTCAAAACGGCAGCTGGAAACCTTTCTTTTCTCAGAAATCAATACAAGCAACCAGGAGTTCTGGGGCACCTTGGAAGACTGAGATTTATTTGGGCATAAGCTTTCATGGGTAAAAAACACTTTATCAGATTCATCTCACAGAGTGGTTTTTACCCACAAAAGCTACTGCCCAGGTAAATCTTAGTCTTTAAGGTGCCCCAGGACTCCTGGTTGTTCTTACAGGCTAACCCGGCTTCCCCTCTGAGACTTGTCAAAAATCACTCGTTATTGAGACTGGTGACAGGGAGAGGAGTTTTGGCCCGCGTTCGTAGCGTAGGTCAGGTACACACACATATCGTATGCCCAGCACCGGTGCAAAATGCACTGCTCCACGCTGAGGTGAGATGCCCTGGAACGCATGCTGTACTGTACAGTCATTGCAGGCCCCCAGTGATTTTCCTCTGCTCTTCATGAGACAAAGCGGAACTGAAGACTGAGGAATTGCTCAGTTTGGGTTCTCCAGTTGAAGGAAACAGCCTTTTCCCACAGCACAGCGTGTAATTCCCTCCCCTTCCTGCTGCAGTTCTGATGAATAACCTCCCAGAGAGTCTTGCTGGTTTGCCCTTTGCCTGTCTGAATAAGGCCATTCTGCCCCTCCTACTCACCTGCCACAGCAGCGTAGAGAGTGAGAGGTAGGACAGCCCAACAGGCATGGAGGGGCAGTTACTATCCAGTTCATCCCAGTGCCCAGTCAGTGAACCCTTGGGCAGCACAGAACTGCCTCTACCACACAAACAGAGCTCCAAATCTGGACTGGACCTGCATAACTTCCCTCCCTCAGCCCTGTGAGGCCCAGCAGCGAGGCAGGGCAGCATGTACTGGGTACACATCCCAGTGAGGCAGGGCAGCATGTACTGGGTACACATCCCAGTGTATCGCTTCCGTTCCTATGCACACACCACTTATCGTCTCAGGTTCCCCCAAGACTGGGCAGAATCTCACGGGGTGAGGGAGGAACTAGTCACAAATACCTATGAAAGAAACACAATTATGGCCTGTCTGGAAAACAAACAATAACTTCAGGCTGGCTTCTTTTTCCCCCTCATACTCTCAGCCATGGCATCTGCAATGGCTGGGCCATCCAGAACAGGGCCTCTGTCAACAGCAGAGTGTCCAGCTGCCTGAGGGGGAGAAAAGGGAAAACTTTGGTTAGGATGTCTGCAGAATTCATCCCTGAGTGTCACTGCGCCCTCCCCAAATGCATGAGAAGTGCAGGCACTGACTGAGGAGCCAGGAAGAGGATGGAATGGGGCTTTCAAACCAGATTGCGAAGGGCAGTGTGGGACTTGCCAAGGAAAGCCTTGCCAAAAGAACAGAGAGGTGCAGAGGCAGCTCCTGGAGGCTTTGTCAAGCCAAAACACACTGCTGCAGTAAGACCCAGCCAGGTTCTTCAGCCAGTGGATAATGCAAACAACGGCACCACTTGCAACTCCTCCCTGCTGTGCAGACAGTCCCCTGGCATCTCTTGCCTCTAGGAACAGAGCTCTCTTACTGCTCGGAACCCAGCTCTTTTGAGCCCTCCAACGCTCCTGACAAGAGTGAACTGCGCCCCTTCACCCCAGAAGCCCTGCAGACAAGAAGAGGAAGAGTAAAGGCGCATTCTCGCCTCTGATTCTTACCCATCTTAGCTGCTCTACACTGTCTTGCCCTGCCCTGCCCTGCCTTGTTGTTTTAATGGCTTTTTTAGTTGGCCATTGCTAGCTGGGTTTGTTATATGTATTTTGCCAAAGAAGTGTGTTTTAATACGTTTCAGAGGGGTAGCTGTATTAGTCTGTATCTACAAAAACGAGGAGTCCTGTAGCATCTTAAAGACTAACAAATTGATTTGGGCATAAGCTTTTGTGGGCAAAAACTTACTTTGTCAGGTGCATCTGACAAAGTGGTTTTTACCCACGCAAGCTTCTGCCCAAATAAATCTGTTAGTCTTTAAGGTGTTTTTGTTCTAATAGTTATTCAATTAAAATGTCAGGTTTGATTTTTTTACATTGCTATTTGTCATCTCCTAATGGAAACAGTTGAAAATTCATCTTTTGTAACTCGTTGCTGCATTGAAATCCGTTTACATAAAGATGAACTAATCCATGATGTTTTAAGAGAACATAGGGTCAGGTGCCTCGTGTAACCCTGTAACCGCACAGCTCACAAGGAACCCAGCCCTTCCTCCACAGGCTAACAGCTGCACATTGTCAGGTCTGCGACTCAGAATAAGAACAATTGGTATCCCTAACAATACGAATTTCACTAAGCAATTACAGAGAGACTGCAGAACTGGAATTAATCTACTACAAGTTTGACACTGTTACCCAGAGCTTGAATAAAGACATTAAGGCTATGTCTGCACTGCGGTTATTTTTTGGAAAAAGATACGCAAATTGCGGTTCACGATTTGTGTATCTTTTTCTGCTTGTTTTTCGGAAGAGGCTTTTCCGACATTTGGCCTGTCTACACAGGCCGAATGTGAGAAAAACCTCCTCTTTCGGAAGATCCCTTATTCCTTGTAAAATGAGGAATACAGGGATGCTGAAAGAACGCGCCCGCTTTTTTGGAAACTGTTCCAAAAAAGCAGATGTGTTCCATGGATGTGGCAGAGTTTTTCCGGGATACCAGAGGTATCCCGGAAAAACTCTGCAATCTAGACATAGCCTAACCGGTTGGTGCATTACAAAGCCAATTTATCCTGCCTTAAACATCCCCATTTTCACATAAAAAACTATGAATGGGACACAGCCAGCCCACTTAATTAGCCTCATTAACACTGGTCATACAACTGACAGGTACTTCTTTTGCTGTTATATCTAATCTATCTATCTATCTTGGTTTTTGTTATTTCCACTCCAATTTATCGGATAAAGCTCATGATGGGGTGTGTGTGTGTGTCTATATATATATATATAATTTTTTTTTTGTTAGTCTCTAAAGTGCCACAGGACCACTTGTTGTTTTTGATAGTCTCCTAGGTGTTTCTATAGGTTGCCTTCCTGGCTCCTGGAATTGCAAAGCAAGTGTCTGCAGCCAAAGGGTATGAATAGGGGACATAGCCTATGCACTGAGCTGGGGATGGGGTAGGAAAGCCAAACAGAATGGGAGATCCAAAGGGCAGATCTCAGGACTTTTTACAGAGCTGCACAGGTCAGGGCTGTTTCCAGTTACTGATGGCAACTTCAGCACACTCCATAAGGTCTCGGTACTAGCAGAGGTTACTGGATATGTTATTGCCTGTTGGCAGCAATCCGCTCACTGTGTTGAGCACACTGCATGCCTCCCTAAGCCCCCAGCACACACACCGAATGCCAGGACTATCACCTTGAATTCATTTATCTTCCTTTCCCTTCCTGGCATGCCATGTAGGACCGTCCTCCTCCATACTTCAGCAGTAACCAGCGGCTGATGGGACCCCAATCCGGAGCACAGCAATTGGAGAGCGCCACCGATAATCCAGGGGTGCAGGTGAGGGTGCTGTGGGTACAGGGTCTTCCCTGATGGGGTAGATAAGAGTGCTTTGGGGAAGAGGGCTGTTGTATTAATTTTGATGGACTAAAACGGCCCAGAGCATCAATGGTCTTTCTGTGACCCTGTCACTGTCCAACATTAAAGTTTTAAACAGCATTCTGGGTTTGGTATGCAAAGACCTCCATCTGCTTGAGATCAGGTAGCAGACACACTATTACAGAGCATGTTAGCCCTTTAATAAAGATAAAGAAAAGGAAAAACAGTGAAAACATTTGCAGTGTAAAGAATTAAGTAAGTGAGGCTTCTGTTTTAACACCCTGGCTCCCTTTCCTGTTAGCTATAGACAAGTTCTGGAAGGACCTAGGGATGTTAAGAGGCAGGTATTTAATTGAATAGTCGATCGAATTTTTATTGACTACTCCATTAGTCAATAAGCAGCCTGGCTCAGTCCCAGCTCGCGCTGGGTGCCGGACCAAACCCCGCTGCAGCTCTGCAATTTAAAAGGCAGTAGGGGCCAGGCAGTCTGCCCCCCAGCTCCTACTGTATTTTAAATTGCAGAGCTGCAGCAGGGTTTGGTCCCGCACCCAGCGCAAGCCGGGACTGAGCCGGGCTGCCTGCCTGCCCGGTTCCTACTACATTTTAAATGCAGAGCCCACAGCGGCCTGCATACAGAGGCAGCAAGCGAGGGGGGGATGTGAGTAGTTGACTAGCCGACTACTCCCTTATATCCCTAGAAGGAACCCCTCCCCTTTATGAGAGTCTTTGAGGTGGTATTAAAGCTGATCATAACTGGAGCTGTTAAAGTCTGGTCCCATTTTCCTGAAAGACAAAATAAGACAAATGCACACCAGCATGGGAAAGAGAACCCAACAAAGCTAGAAAAGGCAGTCACCTGTGTTCCTGGTGTCAAGATGGTGCTCAGGGTCAAGCCAAGGCATACCCAATGGGGTGATGATGGATCTTGGAGTCCCAAGCGAAAGTGGAGGTTGCAGCATCATGATAAAGATGGTGTAGCCATGTTAGTCTGTCTCAGCAAAAACAAAAGAAGCCCTGTGGCACATTAAAGACTAGCAAATACATTTGGGCATCAGCTTTCATGGTGTATCTGATAAAGTGGGTTCCAGCCCATGAAAGCTGATGTCCAAATACATTTGCAAAAACAATGACAAGTCCTGTGGCACCGTATAGACTAACAAATTTGTCAGTCTATAAGGTGCCACAGGACTTCTCATTGTTTTTGCAGATTCAGACTAACACGGCTACCCTCTGATACTTCTAAATACATTTGTTAGTTTTTAAGGGTATGTCTAGACTACATGCCTCTGCCAGCAGAGGCATGTAAATTAGACATACTGACATAGTCAATGAAGTGGGGATTTAAATATCCCCGCTTCATTAAAATAAAAATGGCCGCCGCGTTGTGCCGGCTCAGCTGATCGTCGGCACAACGTGGCAGTTAAGACACAGATCGGTTGGCAAGGAAAGACTTTGCCAACCGATCCCTTATGCCTCATGAAACATGGCCGGCAGAGGCATGTAGTCTAGACATACCCTAAGGTGCCACAGGGCACCTCATTTTTTTTATGATAAAGCTTGCTGCCAGTCCACCCATTCCCCACCCAGCAGTTGTCTGATTTCCCTCCCAACACCTGGTCCTCTCAGGACCCCACATGGGAGTGATGAGCAAAACAGCCCATCTTCCCCAAATTTGGTTCAGCAATCAGGCCTAATTTCTAACATTGTCCCACTCTTCCTGCTTGCCAGGCCTGATCTTTGTCCCTTTTCCCAGCAATTCTCATGGGTTAGTGTGGCCTTTGCTGCACTTTACTAATTACTTACACTTGAGCTTACAATGAGGGTAAATTCCTAGGCCCAGTTACAGGAACAGGGCTGCAAAGAGATCATGACCCACAGTGAAAGATGCTTTGGGAGTGGGAGCCAGGGGAATTGCGGGATGCAGGGAAGAGAATGAGGCCATTCCTGGGTGCAGGATCAGGATAAAATCCCCTTCCGTGGGAGCAGGATGCCAGAGAGCCTGGTCCTATTGCAGGGAGGGTTTGGGCATGAAACACTGGGCAGAATCTCCTGGGTGTGGATGCTGCAGGCATGGGGCTGCCGTGGGAGACCAAGGACACTGTCAGCACAGAGTGCTGGAGTGGGTGTGTTTAGAGACAGGGCTCCACAGATCCTGGTTTCTGGGGGTGGTCATGGGGGTGCTCTGAGCACTGGCACCCTGAATGGATTTCCTGGGCTGAGAGCTCCTCGCTTACGGGGTGCGCTGCTTGCCTGAGTCACCCGTATGACATGTTTCCATGCCGGGTGGCACTGGGTATTTCTAGGGAGAGGAACTATTCTGCGTTGGACCCCCCAGCAGCTATCAGCTCCCTCCCTGGGAGCAGCTGCGCTTGCCGAGCTACGAGAGCGTGCGGAAGAAGGATCGGCAGCGGGAGATCCACCAGATGATTGCCGAGAGGTTTGGACTGTGGGCAGACCCCTCCCAGGAGGTGAGTGGAAGGCTGCCAGCATCCTGCCTTTGACTGTCTAGAACAGGGGTCCCCAGCGCAGTGCCCGCGGGCGCCATGGCGCCCGCCGGGGCATTTATGTGCGCCCGCCTAGTGACCAGCGCCAGCCCGAGCCATTCTTGCAGCCTGGGCGCCCGGTGCATGTGTGGCCCCCGCCCCGGGTGCGCGGCGCATGTGCGGTGCCACCCCTGGTCGCGTGGCGCATGCGTGGTGCCTCCCCCCGGGTGCCTGGCAGCCCCAAAAGGTTGGGGACCACTGGTCTAGAAGCACAGCAATTGTCCCATCCTGTTTGTTGATAGGCCTTCCCCAGCCCTTTGCACTGCAGCGGTAGGGGCCTCTCTTCTCCATCGCTGCAGCTGCTCTGGGAAAGGCACACTGACCTCCAGGAAATGCCATACATCTGCGAGCACACGATAGATCCCTCCCCTGTGCATCTGCAGCAAGGCCTCCAAAAACCACACTGGGAGAGGGCACAGGGTTGCTGTTCTCTTTGAACATGGAAATGTGCCTTTGGGATCTAACAGGATTCTAAGTCCTTCTTCTCCCCCCTCCTTATGTAGGCAGCCCTCCTCACTGCTATGACTGTTGAATGTTTTCCCCCCTGCCTGGGTTTGTTCATAAATTACAGGCTGCTCACCTGCCAACGGTTCAGTTCTCTGTTCAGTAGGCTAGGGAGGTCTAGACTGTCTGAAGTTTCTACATCCAGTTGAGCAGGTCAGTCCTGGGGCAACACCCCCAGTGGGATAAGTCTGCTGTACCATCCGCTCCATCCTACCACATCTAGGCCTGTCTGGGGCATAATGGAAATCTGTGAATCTTTTAATACTGTGGGATTCCTCTACTGACTTCCTTCCTTTAATGGCTGAGCCATTGAGCCTGTATCCAAAAAAAGACTCAGTGCAGTGGATGCTACGACACTTAGCCTGGCCTCCCCGTGGCAGTGTGCATGGGCCGGAGGGATGTAAAATCCTGTTTAATCAGTTAAGTTAAACCTTTACCGGGATCCCACAGGCAGCGGGCTGCTGCAGCTCAGCTGGACTGGAGTGGCCCCCTGCCCACAGTGTGGTACAGTGGGCCTAGCTGGGCTGGAGTACCTCTACCCCTCCACCTGTGTCTTGGATGGGGGGGGGGGGTCTGCTGAAGCCTGGCCAAGCCCACTGTGTTGCAGGCTGCTCCGGCCCCAGTTGCTCCAGCCGTGCTAGGCCTGCTGTACCATGCTGCGCATGGGGGCTGCTCTGGTCAGGCTGGGTGCACCACACCATGGACGGGGAGCTGCTCCAGCCGGGCCGGGTCCACTATACCGCACGATGGGGGGAGCTGCTCCAGCCCACCCAGGCCGCCAGTTAACCAGTAAGCTTACCTGTTAACCGGTTACATCCCTAATGTGCAGAGTGCATGATGTACACTTAAGAAACTGCCTAGCACAGGGGTGGCCAACCTGTGGCTCCAGGGCCACATGTGGCTCTTCAGAAGTTAATACGTGGCTCCTTACAGAGGTACCAAATCCAGGGTGGGAGCTACAGGTGCCAGCTTTCCACTGGGCTGGAGGGTGCTCACTGTTCAACCCCCAGCTCTGCCCTAGGCGCTGCCCCCTCCACCCTTTCCCTCTAGGATCCTGCCACTTCATACCCACTGAGCCTGTCATACTCATACTTCCCCACTCCAGTGTCTCCCACTGAGAGCTGATGCCGGTGGGCAGGAGGAAAAGGAGGAGGCACTGACCGGTGGGGCTGCCAGTGGGCGGGATGTGCTGAGATTGGTGGTGGGGAGATGATCAGGGCTGGTGACATAACTGTTGCTCTTTGGCGATGTGCACTGGTAAATTCTGGCTCCTTCTCAGGTTTAGGTTGGCCACCCCTTGCCTAGGACTTTGTGAGGCAGAGAACCTGAAGCACAGAGAGGGAAGGGTCTTGCTGCGGAGGGAGATGGTAGTAAAACCAGGATTAGAATGCAGGAGTTCTGGCTCCTGGCACTGTACCACACATCTCACCTCACCCTGATTCCTGTGCAGAAGTGGGGATGTTTTAATCACTCAAGCCCCAGTCCTCAAAAGGTATTTAGGCTCCATTGATTTCAGTGAGAGCTAGGAGTCTAAATACCTTTGAGAAGCTGGGCCATAGCTTCTAGTGATGGGAGCAGTATAAAAACCTGAATTGTTAGGTCTGGCTTATAGATACCCATAAGCAACAGCTGGCATTAAATGCACAGAACAGTATAGATGGGGGAGGGGAATATGCTAGAGCCAATCTTATTTTAACAGAAAAATAATAATTTTGGACGGAAGATTTTCCTGAGAAAAGGTTTTTAGTAGAAATGCTGACAGGCCCCTGAACTTCCTAGCAAGAGCCACAGATGGGGATGAAGAGATGCAGTGTAGGAGTGGGTGGGATGGCCGTAATAGCTGTATTGGATTTCCACCTAAACTCTTCATAATCTCCTCCTGTACGCTCATCTAGTTGGCAGTGTGGAGGGTATAATGGAGGCCCCAGAGAGTTTAATTTCAGAGCCGTGGCAATGGTGTGAATGGACTCGCTTAAACCTCTTATATAACACGGGGTAAACTTCACCAGTGTTTATTATTATTCAGCATAATGGACGTCTCTTTCCTCTCTCTTAGCTGCCACCACCCTATGAGCAAGCCCTACGGCATCCTCCAGCCTGCCCAGAACCCGGAGCAGGGTCAGAGTTACCAGACGGACACAGATTGCTAGATGCATTCCCGGCCTCCATCAGCTACCCAACTCAAAGGAACACAGCTGTGTAGAAGGGGAATCAACCCTGGAACACCTCTCCTTCCCTCCGCCACAAGGCCTGGGACGTCTGTCCCTTCCTGCAGGGCAGAGATGCACTTCATGCCTTCATCCAGTCACACAAAACCGTTGAGAACCACTTGTGCAGATCCCAGGCAAAGCAGTGGAGATTTCCATCCGCTAACGCCCCGCACAAGAATGAAGGTTGAGTGAATACCAGGATCTATCTACCAGCCATCTCTCTCCCAGAAACAGTGGAATAAACCTGAGGCCATTTCTTTTCCACTGTTTCCACTCAAGTAACCTTATCTTAGCCAAAGACCATGGAATAATCCTCAGTCATTTCGGTTGTATTTGAGAGGGCAGAGCAAAGGTGATGGTCCACCAGCCAAGGACTGTCCCTGGAGAAAAGGCAGGTGGCTCTTTCACTGTAATACACCTCTATGAGGCTGCAGTAGCTACTGCCACCCACTCTAAGGATTAAACCTCTGAAACTCAGCATCTCTTCCCTAAAAGCTTTATCTTATCTACTCCCTATGTTGTAAAAACATTTACTTTATCAGGTACCAGGGGGAAGCCTGGCCTGCCAATGCCGTATGAATGTATTTGTACTAGAGCTGCTGTCATCATAGCTAGGTGCTCCACATTCACATCCCTCTGGGATATAAAATGCTATGTGGAGAAGTCTGCGAAGTTCAGACGAGATAAAGGTTCAGCAAGGGCTAGGGTTCTGGGAATTGAACAGCCAGTTGCTCCACAATGTGATCAACAAAAGGCAGAGGACAGTAGCATTCCAGAACAACAGGAGTGGTGTGCCAAGATGTGCAGCTGGGAAAGTGTTAATGGGGATTTCACCCTGAAAGGAGCAAGGGCAGACGAACCAAGAGGTCCATCTTCATAAACAAGAGGCAATTTGAGCTCGGTAGCTCAGATAATCTAATTATCCCTGTGATGTTGCAATTGCAATTCAGATTTTCACCTACTTTTTATATTTCAGGGCAAACTTTTGAAGTGTTGTTTACAATGTGGTGGATGAAACAGAGCCAGTCAGATCACAAGATATCTAAGGAGTGACTGAGTGCTGTGAAATGACTGCTCAGCAGACTGACAAAACAAAAGTTGTGTTGTTTGGATTTTGGCCTTGGGGTACGCCTCTTTCACCCTTCAACTCAGGAGCATGATATTCTCAGACTTCTTCCCAAGTTGGGAGTTCCAAACTCAAGTCCAATTAGCTTTGAAACTATGGCCACATCACCTCCTCTATGTCAGGGGGAGGTTGAATAAATTTGTTAGGGTTTGAGTGTTAAAGAAAAAAAAAAAAAAAAGACAGACGAAAAAGCCAATGAGGTTTTCATCTTTTAATGACACACACTTTTTTTGGTGGTTACTAGAGAAGGGAAAATTCTCTTCTGCAGTATTAAACCTAAACACAACAGGATAGTGCCAGTGCCAAACAAAACTAAGGACAAAAATAAAACCAACCAGTCTAGTTTTGTTGAAGGTGAGTGACAATGCAAAATATAATTAGAATCATAGAACTGGAAGGGACCTCAAGAGGTCGAGTCCAGTCCCCTGCCCTCATGGCAGGACCAAGCACTGTCTAGAATGAAGGACTCTTTTAAAAAATGACTTGTTTACTAATCTGAGGAAGTAAGAAGCATGGATAAAGTTTTTTTTTTTTTAAGGCACATTATGCTAGAAATTATAGGAACAGAACATTTTACACACTGTTATTAAAACCAAAACCTTTAGAATTCAGCTAGCCTTAATTTTTTTCCACTGATTCCTATGCCATTGGACAATACTGTAGCATGAGTGTTACAAACAGGAGGGATGCAAAATCCAGACACATTGTTTTAGAGTGAAACTTTAGAATGTCGTGACTTTTTTTTAATTGACCTTATGGTTTATTTTTTACCACAATCAATATGGCAGTTTCCCCTTTAAATATGCTCACCATGGCAGGACGGGACATGGCCGTAACTCCAAAGCTATTTCATGATTAAACGTTCACATTCTCTGCAGCTGTCTTTTGGACAGGGAGCACCTGGATTTCCCTATTCTACCAAAGCAGACAGGAATGTTACAGTGAAACTTCTGTGTGAGGCTTGCATCTTTGCCAGCACACTCAGAGCTCACCATGAGAGCAGAGTTGGTGGTTTGGGTCTCCCTGGACTTTCCCCTCTGAGGAGGACCACAAACAATAGACACAGCACCTTCTGGTACTTGTTCCTGCCAATAAATTGCAGCATTGGGAACCCAGTAATTCCTTGCATGCACATTTATTACTTTTACCAATATATTGCAAACTCTTTCATTAAGAGGAAGGGGAATGACAACAGGATTCAATACAGCATCTGATCCCCACATAGGTCACTCCCGCTTATTAGAAATTGTGATTACAGTTAGCGCAGACCAGGAAGCATTGAGTGAATCACTAATTCCTGAGTAATAACCTTGACACTGGAGTCTTCACCAAATCCTGTGCCCCAGTTTCCCCATGGGAATAGCTGCTTTCCTACTTCACACACATTATGAGTTCATGTTTCCAAAGTGTTGGTCATTATCCCTGTGTTACCAACTAGAAGCTTTACCCAGCATTGCTCAGCTCCTTAACGCAAATACGTTTTGTTTTTCTTCATGTAAATCATTGGGCTGCGGGGTTCAGTATGCAGGCTGCTCCAGGGAGAGAGAACAGCCCCAGCCCTGTCTCACTGCAGCAGCTTCGGGTCATGTGAGAAGCATCTCTCCATGGCTGCTGCAGCAGGCACAGCAGAAGGAGGTGTGTTGTTTACAAACTCTCTCAAATATATAGTAGATAGCTGTCCCTTTCTCCACCCCTGCCTCTGTGGGATTATAGCTGTCCTGATCCCCATCTTTGGTCCCTTGTTGCCCCACTGTGGTCATTATATGAGCTAACTGTCCCTGCTATCAGATCCCTCCCTTTGTTTCTCATAAAGAGTCGCATTCCAGGCACATCCCATTGTCCTGGCACAACCAAACCCTGACCTTGCTTTAAATTATAAGAGGAAGTGGCATACCCAATTTGGTGGTCCTAGCTCTTACTGTTTAGAAGGAGTTCTTGAACAGACAGACAAACTCTCAAATATATAATGAATCAGGAAACTGAGGCAGGGGCCCAATGCCACAGAATGAGCTGATACCAAAGCTGGGATTAGAAGTCAGGTTCCCAGTCTTGGACTGATTCCATCCCCTGCCTTCTCTTCCTTTTTCAGAATTCCCAGTGTACATCAGGTGCAGTCAGGAAAGGAACCGTTCCAATGAATACTGAGAAACAAAATGGCTGTGCCTGGAACTGGATAATTCCTGTGCAGAAAGTGCAGTATTTCCAGTTGGATTGAAGCACAGCTATCCAGAAGGGAAAGGCAGCTTCACTGAGCCTTTCTGGTTTTAAACTTATTCCACAAACACCATCACACTGTTAGAGAATCCCAGAACATTTATTTTATATATGCTTCAACAAACATCAGGGCAGTCCAGATTACCTTGTAACTCTCAAATTTACACCCAGTGAGTTCTAGGAACAGGAACCTGGAGTTGCCAACAAGTCATTTCAGATCTAGAGGAGTCCTCCAGACATCTTTCTGGTTGAGTGGCAGGTTTGTCATGGTGATCAGTCATGACTGAGAGGAAGCAGAGCCTCAGATCATGGTGACTAGCTTGAAGCTCCCCACTTCTTTGATGGGGACAACGTTGATGAAGGTTTTGTAAAGCACTGCTGATTTGGGTAGGCAACAGATCACGTCCCTGGTCTCTTGGCTGCGGGGTGGTGGCACATAGACCTCCTTGGTGAATCGCACAATCCCATCCTCCAAAGCATAGAGTGTCTTGTTACAACCTATCCCCACCTGGAAGAGAGAAGAAGTGTGTTGTTAGAAAGGGTTTAGGTCACTGCGCAGCATTTAACAAAGTGGAACATGCCACTGGTCCAGCTAGTCTGGTGTCCTGGCTACAGCAATGGCCAGTACCTGATACTTCAAAGGAAGGCAAAAAGCACAATGCACTCAGGGAACTGCTAACAATTCTACGTGCTGTGGGGATGGGATAAAATACATTATTCTAACCCTGAAGCATGAGAACTGATTAACTTCATGTTAGGGATGTAATAGTGCAGTCGATTAACCAATAAGCAAAAACTTATAGGTTAATGCTATAAACTACATGCATTTCTCCCCTCCCCCGCCAGTAAGTTTTTTAGTAGGTTGGCCAGCAGCCGGGCTCAGTCCTGGCTTGCGACAGGTCTGGGACCTACCCCTGCTGTGGCTCTGCATTTAAAGTGTATTAGGAGCTGGATGGGCAGGCAGCCTGGCTCAGTCCTGGCTCATGCCAGGTCCAGGACCTATCCCTGCTGCAGCTCTGCAATTAAAATGTATTAGGAGCTGGGTGGGCAGGCAGCCCGGCTCAATTCCAGCTTGTGCCAGGTCTGGGAGCTCAGACCTGCCCCCAGACAGGGGCTGCTGCCACCCCACGCTTCTGCCTCTTTATTAGAGGCAACAGTACAGGGCAATAGGCATCTGGTCCATGAAAGGAGCTGGCTTTTAAACTGGCTTCCCTCATGGACCAGCACCTGCCTGGAACCCTGTCCTGCTGCCTCTGATACAGAGGCAGCAGTGCAGAGTGACATGGGGCTCCTCAGGAGAGAGGCAAGAGTGCACTGGCTGCTGGCCCCACCCCCAGGGACTATAGAATAGTCAACTAACCAATAAGAATTCATGAGGTTACTCAACTATTCAATTAATCGTATTTAACATCCCTACTTCACATACAAATATTGGTTATAGTCAAAACTCTCCAGTTGTTTACTAATTCTGACTCCTGCACTGATATGGTTTCGAATAAATGATAAGACGTGTCTGGTAATGAAACAGTGACTTTAAGGTTCTACAAAATGCAACGGAGGAAACAGAGAAGAGCCTTGACAGAGCTAAGGCTGAATTCTGGACACTGCCATGGAGAGCTATAAAAGATGAAAAACTAACTCACATGAGCTCCTGGATG
This sequence comes from Pelochelys cantorii, assembly GCA_032595735.1. Classification (NCBI taxonomy): domain Eukaryota; kingdom Metazoa; phylum Chordata; order Testudines; family Trionychidae; genus Pelochelys; species Pelochelys cantorii. Next base: position 17,140,885 of record CM064344.1, on the reverse strand, counting down.
CCAGCGTATCACCCGCTGGGTGGCCAATGTGGTGCCTGCATGAACAAAGGCACCTGCAACAGAGTTACATGGATTCAGATTACAAAAGAATAAGCTTCTCAATAGCCTCAGCTCTGGTAGAATGAGAACTCAAAGCCAGCTGTGGTTGGGATTCCTAAGGAGGAATGATTCCAAACTCTAAAAACATTTAAAAAATGCTCCTACCAGGGAATACAGGGTACTTGATACACAATGGTGAAAAGCAGTTTTAACCTTTGAAAAGATTAGTTCGAGGGCACAAGGCATTTTCTATTTGCTGCAGGCATTTTTATTGCCTTTTACATCAGTTTTTTCCATCAGCAAACCCACCCTAATTGTTAGGCACTCAGTTAACAGGCATCTGTACTTTGGCTTCTACTAAGCCTCATAATTCTACTCTTTATAAATACTTGAAATGCCCAGCTTCTGAGCACGGGATGAGGGGAAAGGGCACAGGGCTGCCTCCTGGGGTGTGCTTCCACGCAGATTCCCCAGAGACAAGCTAAGTTAGAACCAGTGCCTGTTTCTTACTGGTAACTTCATTCTGCTGAATGTAGGCAAATCAGGGAATGAGCTCCTGCTGGCTGCTCTCTCAATGGTGGTTATGTATGCAATGTTGTTGTAGCCAATAGTGGCTAAACCTTCTGGTTTCTTTCTCTTTAGAGTCACAAACAAACCCTCCCATCTGAGCTCTGAAACACATATAACAGTCCTGATAACAGGGTAACTCGTGGAGGGCACATTCCAGAGTTTGTCAAGCAGTTGGATGGACAGAAAGACTGACTTACCTTCTGTCTTTTTATAGCCATAGCGTTTCCCAGGACTGTTGCCACCGAGATTTTTTGAGCTGCCTCCACTCTTCTTGCTTGCACATCGTACTGCAACTGCAGTCACCTGTGGAGCAGCCAAAACTGTATTTAAAGGAAGAAAAAAAATTAATTAACAGTGAATTCAAAATGAGTACAAATTTGCACTTCCTTTTAAATCAGAAAAAAAATCCTAATTCAAAATTCATGTAATTTCAAAACAAATGTTAAAGCCTAAGTCAGGTAAAAAACCCTCAGAATAAATGTATTATAAAGATAATTCATATTTAATCCATTGTGTCTCTCCTGCACACAATCATGTAACACTTCAGAAAGCCTCCCAATACCTCAATGGAGTAGCAGAACTCTCAACAGTGTATCTAAATGCAAACAGTCTGCTATTAATTGTGGCCATGCACTTTAAATTCCTGAGCTCCAGAAACAGTTACAGAAAAGAGTCAGTGTAGCCAACTGATATGAGCACAGCACTGGAATTCAGGGCACTTGGGATTACCTTCCACTAACTCTGTGAACTTGAGACAAGTCACAAATATTGTGTGTCTTAGTTTCCTATCTGTGTGATGAGTATTAGTGTGGGGCTTAATGATTAATGTAAAATGCTTTAACAGCCCCAGTTAACTGTCTATAACCATGAACAGTTTCATCATCAAGACCCTGATAGTGAACAATACATAGCCATGTGGTTGCGGTCCTGAATAGGAACAAATTTCAGCACATACCCTACTATTCAAGGCCTGGGTTAAAAAAAATAAAGGTGTGACAGTAACTGATTCATCTTTCTTCTCTTGGAGTATGTCACTCTTTTACATCACAAAGTTCTTCCATTAAAAATCAAATACACCAAATCCACTGTCAGTAAATACTCAAGAAAGTCTGACCTGGCTGTGAATTCCACTTCGTAAGTTTCTTGGATATATTTAGTTCTTTTTCATATAGTCTTTTTGCCTTTTCTCTAAATCCTTCTATTCAGCTTAGAGCAATGTTTCTTAAACTATGTTCCACAGAACACTGGTATTCTGTGAACAACTCACAGGTGTGCCACAACCTCTTCTTTGTTTTTGTCTTTTTTTGTCTGACAATTTTTTTTAAAGAAAATTTTCATAGGTGTTCCACATAAAAAAAAAATCTTATTGTTTGGTGTTCCATGGTCTCAGAAAGTTTAAGAAACACTAGCTTAGAGTGTTGCTAAACAGTGGTTACTACAAGAGTCTCGTTTCCTTATTCAAAGAAAGGCAGTGGATTCATTTTATCTTTATTAAATTATCTCAGATACTTAAATAAAGATTTGGAGGATGTCTTTATAAAGAACATTTTATTATACACGTTTAGAATACATCAAGTAAAAGAAAGTGGCTGTGACTGAATGAGGCAAGGAAGTAATGGGATTTTCAGAGCTCCTAGCAAAGTATTTTTACTAGACTGGGATTAAAGGTAATCTATAACTAAGACACTAACTATCTTTGTTTGATCGGCAATGTAATTATTTTATATTTTAAATCATGTTATGCGTTGTTATTGTACCTCGTGTGAGGACATCAAATAACTTTACCAATATCAGTTAAAGCACACACCATCAAATATAATAGGAAAGTATTTATCTTTTATAGATAGGTAAACTAAGGCACAAAGCTCAAGGTACTTGCTCAAAGTCTCATTATGAACTGGTGACAGAATTCCAAAGTTCTGAGCCCCTCCCAGAGAACGCCCGGTCAGCAGCGCTCTGTTGTTGTTTTATTAGGAAAGGACTTAATGCTTGAGCGCCACTGCTGATTGTAAAGGCAGCAGCACAGCACAGAGAGAGTGGCAGTCTCTCAAATGAGCAGATGCCAAGCTATTTACATCTAGTTTGTTTCATGTCAGTCAAAACCAGCCTCTTAAACGCCACATGAATACCATACAGCCACTTCATTTGCCCCAGGCTTGGCCTGCCCAGATAGTAACAGCTGTGAAGATACCATAGCATGTTATGAAAAATTCAGGGACTCGAGCAAATGATGTGTAGGTTAGAAATACATGTGATATTTCCCGTGTAAAACAAAGCCAGACTCTTTGCTTTAAAAAAAATTTCCAGTTCAATACACCATTTCCTTCCTCCAAGTCCCTGTTTTACTTCACTCTAGCCCAACACCTATTCATTAGGGATATGAAAGTGTAATCATGTACATATTAAATGCAGACTCCGGTTTGCATGTGCACACTGGCTCCTGGGGAGCCACCTGTAACCCCGCAATGTATTGCTGCCTTTTGCATTTTTAACATCCCTACTATTAACCCAGAACAGTTCCCCTTCTGCAGTATCTGATGGAGACTCCCACAGGTGGCTTATCTACTAAGTAGCTGTTCTTCAAACTGCAGCAGATGGCTGTTTTATTGTATCTGGATGTAAAATGGTGAATTGAAAGTTTACAGGGTTTGGGGGGGAGGGGGAGGTCCTGCAACAAAAATGTGGTTTTAGAAGCCTGCTCATATAGGGATGTAATAGTGTAGTCGATTAACCAAATGCTATAGACTACATGCATCGCATCCCACCCCCCTTGCCAGTAAATTTTTTAGCAGGATGGCCAGCAGCCCAGCTCAGTCCCAGCTTGCGCAGGGGCTGGGACCTACCACTGCGGCAGCTCTGCCTTTAAAGCATATTAGGAGCCAGGCGGGCAGGCAGCCCAGTTCAGTTCCAGCTCACGCCGGGTCCAGGAGCTCAGACCCCTCTCGGAACAGCGGCTGCTGCCACCCTGCACTGCTGCCTCTCTATCAGAGGCAGCAGTGTAGGGTGACAGGAAGCCCGGTCCACAAGGGGAGCTGTTTTTTAAACTGTTTCTACTCACAGACCTGCTCCTGCCCGGCACCCGAGGCAGCAGTGCAGAGTGGCAGGGGGCTCCTTCGGAGCGGGTCCAGAGCGTACTGACTGCTAGGCCTGCCCTCGCGGACTACAGAATAGTCAAATAACTGGTAAGAATTAATGAGGTTAATCAACTATTCAATTAACCTATATTTAACATCCCTATGTTCAAAAGCTTTAAGATCAACCACTAGTCTACAACGGAGTCTGTTACTGAACAATGAAGCAGCTGCAGCACCACTGACACTCCCCCCCCCCCCCAATCTTATGGAATTTCCCTCCTGTATCCACCAGCCAGTATGTATGAGCGACACATTATACAATTCCTTGCTGGCCACTCCAAAGAAGTGGTGGTGAAATTTAAACTGCTGCTCAACCAAGAGAGAGCCCTGCAACTCAATGGTCCCCACCTCCTCAAATCTGAACAGGGAGCTTCCATTTGAGAGGGAGACAAGCAGCCACTCCTTGAGTCAGTCTTCCTATACCCAAAGCTTCCTAACCCCAGCTGAGCAACTCTTCTATCTGACTCTGTTTCCAGACATTTAGCAGGGAAGACCATCCACCTTAAGAATCAATGGAGACCTATTCCCCATCTGACCTCCCAGCCACCACCAGTTTCAATGAGCAACAGAGATTAGGAAGTGGGCATGTTTGGGGTGGCAGAGAGGGTAAGGAGCAACAGACTTTTTTTTTTTTAAAATGAGAACTCAGATTTTCCTTCTTGGGCACAAAGACTCGCACAAACCCATACTAGTTCATCAGTTAAAAGTAAAAAGATAAACCTGACCAGGTGCAGAAGTATTCCCTACCATACACTGCTCAACAGGCCAACAAGTATAAAACCAGAGTAACTCCACTGAGTGAAGATGTAACATATGCTTGCCTACCTCCCATGTCATATCTTATATACCTTGGGCCAGCTCTACACTGAGGTAGACAGCTGTAAGCAGCAGAGTAACCTCACTGACTTATAGCATGGGCAAATATGTATGGCATATAGATTTTAATGTCCCAGATCTGACAGAACTGTATATTTTTATTAGTACTATTAGTATTTCAGATTACTCTAATTTCATGTGCTCTGCTAGGGACGCAGGGGTGCTAAGCATGATACAGAACCCTAGACAGATTACCCAACAGGCAAAAAGCAGGTAGTTAAAGGAGGGAGGGAAGGAAAGGGGTAATGGATCACTTAATACCTACTCCTTCTATAATGCTGTTCATCCACTGATCTAAAGTGCTTTAAAAAGTATCAACAGGCTCATGTACAACCTCGTAACTAGAGGGAACACATCCGGTACCCAGGCCACCACGACCCCTTTGTGCCACCCTCGCTGAGATCACCCCTGGTTTGGTACGTACAGAACTTTCAATGGTCCCAACACCACTGAAGGGGGGGAGGCGCCTGGGTGTAGGCAGCCCCCCCCATTAGGCTGTAATCGCTACAGGCCAGTGATGCAAATCGATGGCACCACAACCGCCATGCCGCTCCTTCGGGTACTTACAGGCCATGGGCCAGTCACCGGGCTCGTGGGCTCACGGCCTTCCACACACCCAGCCGGGGGGGCGCACTGGGAAAAAGGGCTACTTCCTCTTCCCTCCCCCCCCCCCCCCGCCCCGGGCTGCACTGATCGCTCTTTCCCCAACCCCGCCTCCAGCCCTCGTCCATCACCCCTTCCCCCCTGACACTCACGCAGCCTATTCACCGCCACCAAGCCCCCAAGACGCCCGAGCCCTGCCACCGCCATTTTCCTCAACGTCACTTCCGCTTCCGGTGCGGCCGCTTCCGCCTCCGGTACAGGATTTCCGGTCAGGGGCGAGAGGCGGCGGCAGGTTTGAATGCGCCGACGGGGGAGGCGCTTGGGTTCCCTCCGTTGCCGCGGGGGGCGGGGCTGTGAGGTCGGCGCTTGCGGGGGACGCCGGCGCCCCCTCAGCTGAGCCCCGCGCGCCCGCGGTCGCCCCCGGGGAACCCGCCCCGCGGGCCGCACGTTAGCTCGTGTCCCTGGCGCACGAAAGCGGGTCCCCTTTCTGGGGCGCGGCAGAGCGAGGTTGTTCCGGGGGCTTAGGGAGCTGCCCAGCCCGGTCAGGAGGAGCACGGGGCCGGTCTGCAGCCGCGCCTCGGGGCTCTGCTGTCCGTGGCTCTTCAGGCGCCACTGACAGGCCGCGATGTCCCTGGAGTCGGACGAGAGCGAGGCCGAGGACCTGCTGCCAAAGTTCACTTTCCTAAAGCAACAGCATCCTGCCGTCAAAAGCAGCCGGCGCCGCCGCCGCAGCCAGCCTCGTTCAAAGGAGGGGGTTGTGGTGGTCTGCAGCTCTGACTCTGAGGAATCCTCTGCTTCTTTGCCAGGGTGGAGAAAGTTCCCTGGCAACCAGGATTCGGACAGAGCTAGCTCTTGTAAGGGTGTGACTGCCAGGCTAAGTAGTGAAAGCGAGGAGGAAGAGGAGATTATACCCCTGTCTGAAAGACTGAGGGGGAAATTGGTGAACAGCAAGTCCTCCAAAACTAGCATTTTGCTTTCTGAGGCTCAGCAGCTGAGTCGCTGTGATGCGGTGTGTAAAGCTGGAGGTACTGTGCTCTGTCACAGCAATGAACGAGGGGTTACTGACTGCAGAGAACAGTTGCTGCCCAAGGTCTCTGATACCCAGACAAGAACCCCTGTCTTATCCTGGGAAATGTCAGATAGTGACCAAAATGATGCCACACAAGATTCCAAGACAGTGCCTTTGCACCAGTCTCCAGTTCATCTGTCAGACTCTCCAGCCCAGGGTAGACGGTCTCTGGTGGCAAGTTCAGAAGTGTCCCCTCAGCAGAAGAAGTTAAAACACAGCCAAGAGGAGAGAGACAGGGCTGTGTTGCAGAGGAGGCGACAGCAGGAAGCCCAGAAAGAACAACAGGAGCAGGAGCGAGAGCGGAAGAAGGCTCTTGCCAACATGCTGAAGGCCCAGCGACCAGAGGAGTGCCTGAAGCATATAACAGTGGTGCTGGATCCAGGTACCCATTCCTTATCTCTTCTTTCAACCTTAAATGAATGCATCCCTCGTTGTGGGCCTTTGACCTTTACACCCATCTTAGTTCTCTTACAGGTGGAAGGAGGTGGACAAGTCCTCAGTGCTTTGCAGTCCATGAACTGTGGCTGTGTGATTGAGAGTCAGGCTGTTCCTTATAGCATCACATGGAGGAGGAGCGCTGGGTCATCTCAGGTAGGGGACCACAATGTCCAAAGTTCTCACCCTTTTTCTTTCTCTGTGTTTAGCACGTGGGGTTGTGTTGCTTGGTGATCAGATGTTACTGGTGGTAGCTTTGTGCTGTCCACGAACTACTGAGATAATCTTAAAATGGGACTGACTTCTCTTTGGTCTTTCCCTTGCATGTGAAACTTCATTTCTCACTTGTTTTCACTATCTTCTCTTGTCTGTACTATGTAACCAAACACTCCAAGACTGCCAGTCTCATCTTTTTCCCAGTAACTCTGGTTCCTTTCTTCTCAGGCTTCCTGTGAGCCACCTGTATCATTTCTGGAGGAAGATTTAGATTTCCCCTTCATTTCCTCTGCTGAAGTGCTGCTCCCAGATGTATCTTTCTTTGTTTCTTATTTCTGACACACGTGCACTCACACACATACACATTCGCACGCTCTCAAGCTTTGGCATTATTTCTAGCAAGATAACACCCATTTCCACATTTGATTTGACAGACGCTGTCTTACTGCTTGCTATGTCTCTGTCAGCTCCTGGTTGACCCATAATTTCCTACTGTTAAATGCTTCAGAAATTAGTCTTCCTCCTGAGTTAAAACTTCCTTAGAGATTTCAGAATCATGGAATAAACCTGGACCATAAGTCCTGGCTGCGAGGGCAAAAATCTTGGAATGCTTTCCTTAATCTGAATTTTTTTGTCCTCTCCCCTAAAATAGTGCCAGTCCTTGTCTTGGTCCTAACTCCTCTCAAATGCTTACCTGAACATTTATTCCCTTTCTGGACTATTCTAAATATTTCCTATAGTATTATTTTTTAAACCTCAGTTATGCTCTTGCCAGGCCCCTTTTCCTCTCAGAAGTGGAACCATTACATACACATCCTCCGTATTACCTCTGCTGACTTCTTATCCATCTTTGAATCCAATTTTAAACTCCTTTGTTTGCATTCAAAATTATCAATAGACATTCCTCCACGATACTTCTGATCTTATGCCCATCTACTTCTGCAATTGCTTGCTCACTCTTCTCTCGTGGTTTTATCCCTCCTCCGAAGGGTAGTTGATGTTCACTTTAATCTGGAGTAGTGACTCTCTGTAAAGCAGATTGACATTATCTATTAATGTTTTATAAACACAATTCATTGTCCATATCTTCGACCCCTTTTTCTGCTGGGTTCTCTTAATATTCTCCACTTTGGGGTCACATTTCTCTGCTCCCTATGACCACTCTGGTCTCTTGCTGTTCCCAGACTTTTGCATGCTCTCTCAACTTATAAACTGATGCCACATGTACTATAAAACTCATCATTAGTCTTAGTAACTCTCCTCCTGCCTCCTTTTAGCAATCAACTCAAGGGAGGTGGATCATTAACAAGCTCTCACATTGAAATGTTTCATGTGTGGCTAAAACCCTGGATATAAGTGAAGCTGGGATCGGTTTCACTGATATCTTGAATCCAGCATGTGTTCAACACTGGGCAGGTCGAAGAAGGCAGCTGGATAGAAGAACCCAGTATCCTGGTTCTGCTTCGCCTGGATGATTTTTTATCCATGATCTACAGCTACAGACAGGTGAGATTGCTCATGACTACTGTGTGCTGTCCAAATGTGCATTACTTATTTTTCTTTTTACATAAGTTTCTTTTGGAGGCTTAGGGCAGTACAAATTTTCCTGTTTTAAAACTATGAATGTCCAGTGTTGTCAAGCCTTCCGAACTTGCGAGATGGAAATCGCCCTTCTTGCCCCCCCACCATTGCTGCTGTATTGGAAGGAGGCCAGGGATGTGCAGAAATTTCTCTGCATGTTGCAGGGTTTGACTTAACTGCAGTACTGGAACCTGAAATTCAGTTCTGCAACTGGATATGAGTGAGCAAACCCTTACATCTGCACAGTTCCAGGATTGGGGGCTGAGGTTGCTCTTTGTTAGTGCTGGCTTGTGTGGGTTAAAGGGGGTTTAAATACTATTTTCTGACTGTCTTTGCAGGAAATCCAGGGTGGCAAAGAAGGACCAAAAGAGACCTTACGGAGCTTTGTAGCTTGTGTCCTAGAGAGAGCTCCTGGAAAAACTCTAGCACTGGCTGTAGTTGAACTAGAAAAATACTTCAGGTTAGAATTCTTCAGAGGTTTCAATGCCATTTCTTATGGGATAAGTGTTGGCAATGGCCATAGGTGTTCTGCATCTTCACTTGTATTTCCTACTGGCGGAGGCTGAAACATGAAAAATAGCAGTAACATCCTCTGTAACTAGTCTTCCTTCTCTGTTTCATACAGCATCTCGTACAGATGGCTGGTAACTGAGATCCCCACTGACTGCACTCCTGTACCAGCCCTATAGTGCCGTCTGCTAGCATCATAGGAGATGTGGACTCCTGAGCTATTCTTTTTCTTCTCAGATCTCACAAAGTTCAGTCCCGGAAGAAGCTACGGCATGCAGTGCTGAATGGAAGCCAAGCAGATGGACAAGGGAAACGAAAAAAACAGAAGGGAAAGGGGAACTCTCACCCTGAGCTGTCAAGAGTGGAAGTGGAAGAAGTGGGTAAAATTGGAGCATTTTTCTCCTTTCATTCTCTCAGCGATTTAGAATGTTATGCGAGAAGACTCATTCTGATGTGCTTCATGCATGGATTTGTGGGTCAGCCTCAGTTCTCTACCATAAGCAAAGAGCAACTGACCTGAACGTATCTAACAGAAATAGGATACGCCCAGGGATTCTGATGCTAGTAAGAGTCCAGGAACTTGGTTTTGTGTGTCTGAATGCATTCTTGCTGCTAGGGAGGCAGCTTGAATCAGATGGAGCTATTCAGCTGCTAGAGGACTCTAATGCTACACATCCATCCCTTCTCTCTGTAGACCAGAGTGTCTTCCCTATTTCACTTTCAGATGTCATTCCCTTAATGTAACATCCATTGTTCTTTACAGCCCAGTGGATAACCCTTACCAGAGTGTGCAATGGACACTGGCTGGGGTAAATGGTGCAAAACAGGGTCCTCTGTAAGCAAATGTTAATCTGCTAAAATGGATTAAACTGGAATATGCTTCATTTTTCTATAGAGCAACTATTGCGACCTAAGCTAGTGAGTGGGCCCATGAGTGGCCCTTCATCGTGGGCCACAAGAGTTTCATAACCAAGATTGTCTCTTGGGATAGGGTAGTTTTGCTAATTGTGCTTGCCTACCTAGAATTTGTGGGATGTGCCAAATGAACCATAGCAACATTTTGATTGGGTGCACACCCTTTGCATCCCATTTGTCAGTGTTGCACTTTGTGTGCCCTTCCTTTAAGTGCATTTCACTTTAAAAATACCGGTTGGGAAAAAATCAATGCAGATGGAAATCAGCATAATCTGGCAACTGTGCACATTGGCAACAGTAAACAAAATGTCTCACAGGCCACACGTAGAACCCTAAGGGGCCACATGTGGCCATCGGGCTGCAGGTTGCCCATCACTGCTTTAGAGCAACTCAAGAGGCAATAAATAGAACACTCCAAACTGTTAATCTTTTAGGCTATGTCTACACATCAGCAGAAAATATACTAATGTGGTTGTTTTCAGAGGCTTCTTGGGTTCATGTCCCCTCCCAAAACATCCCCTAAATCTTTGCCTTAAGCAAAAATGCTAGGGATTGGACTTTGGCAGTGGGGCAGGATGAGTCAACTCACTCTTGGGCTTTGTCATGTCTACAGGCATTGGTGGATCTGCAGCTTCACACAGGAGTCCAAGTTAGAATCCTTGAGAGTTGGAAGGAGTTTGGAGACTTTGCTGGTATGTTCACCAAAGCTGTAGCTGAAGCACCATTCAAGTGAGTGGGATTTATTGTGTAAGCTAAGTTACTTTTGGGGATAGCCCCAGGAGAGGCCTCATTTCCATGAATATTGGAGGGGAACGGCAGTCATGCAACCTTACTTCAGTGCTACACAGTATAGTACATTTCTTCATTGCAAAACAAGGAGAGTGGTGTTCTGAACTTGAGCTAAAATAGCAGGGAAGACAAAATGATTCTGTTTTAACTTGGGTAGCAGCGTGAATTAAAGCTTCCAGGGCAGCCAGGGGTTGAACTTGAATTGCAAACCTGAGTTGCAGTCTTTTCATTGCTACTTAAACTTGAGTCAAGAACACACTTTTTTGGCAGTGAAGAAACAGCCTCAAAGGCCAGGCAGTGCTTAGCAGCCATTGATTAGGTGCCTTAAAGCAACTAACGCTAGCGTCTCCTGCCCTGAAATCGCTGGTGCATTGGGTTACAAGCCTAAGAGTTGGTTTCACTTGCTATAGTACCCACTTCTATGCTTCACCCTGAAAATATTTGTGATTGAGAGATGTCACTGAGGCAGAATCCCCATTTAGATGATCACAATAAGACACTCTGTAATTATGTTCTTATAGGTCATTCCCCAAGAATGAAATCCCATACTAGCATACTCATCACAGCAGCTTCAGTAACATCCATGAAAACACACAAACCTTTATAATGCTTTTATATGTTGCTTATAACATCTCTTTCCCCAGATTGCATGTGCATTGGTTTTTTGTAGGATTGTTTGAGTGCTGGGCCATTGGTATCAGGAATAAAAAGCACAGATTATTTGGGCCAGTTTCTGCCCTATACTCTACCTCCTGTGCTGCTTCAGTAGACAAAAAGGGCCTGAGTCTGCTCTTGCTAAGAGGAATCCCTGGGTAGCACAAAACCAACATAGCTGCCTCTGGCCTTTGTTACCACCAGTCCTGCTTCTAACATGCCAAACTCTCTCTGGTTATTTCCACCCCAGTGAAAGGCTCTTACTAATACTTGTAGGCTATATCTACACTGCAGGTTTCTTGTGCAAGAACTTTTTGCACAAGAGTGCATCCACACTGCCTTGTGCTTTTGCGCAAGAGCATCCATGGCAGTGTGGATGCTCTCTTGCGCAAGAAAGTTCTGATGGCCATTTTAGCCATAGGGGTTTCTTGCGCAAGAAACCCGTGTTGCCTGTCCACACATGCCTTATTGCGCAAGAGTTCTTGCGCAAAAAGGTTTATTCCTCTTGGGGAGAGGAATAACTATTGTGCAAAAAGCCCTGTGTTCCTATGCTTTACTGTACTTTTTCTTGCACAAGAATGGGCTTGTAGTGTGGACGCTCTGCAAGTTTTTGCACAAAAACATCAGTTTTTGCACAAAAACTCTGCAGTGTAGACATAGCTGTAGGGAAGATAGTATCATGGCAGATGTCCTAAATTTGTGCTGGATGTGAGGCTTCCCTGCTCTTTGGCCATTGTTTTTTTCTCCTATTATCTGTTGAGAGATGCAAAGATTAGTTTTCTGATTGTTCTTCCTCCATTCTGTGCCCTCTGCAGGCAACAGCGAGAGAAGACAGGTTTCTCCTTCTACCTGGAGAGTGAGTGGTGTGGAGGTGTGAAGGTGGACCGCTCAGGGAAGGGACTCTCACAAGTTTGGAAGAGGCAAATCCAACAATTCAACCGGGTCAGTCTGGAGATGGCCAATGCCATTGTGGCTGCATACCCTTCTCCTCTGCTTCTGAATCAGGTAAGGGTGTTCCGCAGTTACTGATAACATTGTGCACACAGAGCTAGTAATGCAAATAACTTCAGAGAGAAATACTGAGTAATCCTATGTCACTTCGGAATACTTTGTCCAAAACACCCAGTCCCCTCAGAGCAGCACATGGGGTAACCGTGGCAAATAATTCCATACCAACTTTTATTGGTGGCTCTCAGAACATTCGGGGGGGAGGACATTATTCCCCTTTCAGAGAAGAAGTAAACCACAGATTATGACCCTACCGCAGCACTGCCATGAGTTAGTGAGAGCCAGGAATAAAAAACTCCAGTCTCCTAATTCATGTGCTCTAAGCAGTACATTGCATGTGAGGGAGCTGCTGACAAGAAGAGGAGCATTTTTTATGGGACACCTGAGTAACCTGTGGAAAAACTGGGACTGCCTGTAGGCTCTCTTCCTGTTCTCTTGCACCTCCTGCAAATATCTGAAATAAGTAGTATTAGTTTGTAAGGATCTTTGTTTTGTGCTTCTGACATGAGGTACCTCAAGCCTGAACATTTCAGATGAGGCATATCTGGATATGAAAATTAATCTGGAATAAAGCAGGGTATGAATGCTGATTCCAGAATGAGTTTAGTTTAATCCACTTTAAGTCAATTGGGAGTAAGAGCATCTACCCTTCAGTTAATACAGAATAGTTTCTCTGGATTAATTCCCTGCTTTGACACCCCTCTCTCAGGATTTAAGAACATAAGAATGGCCATACTGGGTCAGACCAAAGGTCCATCCAGCCCAGTACCCTGTCTGACAGTGGCTAATGACAGGTGTCCCAGAGGAAGTGAATTGAACAGGTAATGATCAAGTGATCTCTCTCCTGCCATCCATCTCCACCCTCTGACAAACAGAGGCTAGGGACACCATTCCTTACCCATACTGGCTAATAGCCATTTATGGACTTAACCTCCATGAATTTATCTAGTTCTCTTTTAAACCCTGTTATAGTCCTAGCCTTCACAACCTCCTCAGGCAAGGAGTTCCACAGATTGACTATGTACTGTGTGAAGAAGAACTTCCTTTTATTAGTTTTAAACCTGCTGCCCATTAGTTTCATTTGGTGGCCCTAAGTTCTTATATTATGGGAACAAGTAAATAACTTTTCCTTATTCACTTTCTCCACACCACTCATGATTTTATATACCTCTATCATATCCCCCCTTCGTCTCCTCTTTTCCAAGCTGAAAAGTCCCAGTGTCTTTAATTTCTCCTCATATAGGACCCATTTCAAACCCCTAATGATTTTAGTTGCCCTTCTCCAAACCTTTTCTAATGCCAGCATATCTTTGAGATGAGGAGACCACATCTGTACGCAGTATTCAAGATGTAGGCATACCATGGATTTATATAAGGGCAATAAGATATTCTCTGTCTTATTCTCTATTCCTTTTTTAATGATTCCTAACATTGTTTGCTTTTTTGACTGCTGCTGCATACTGCGTGAACGTCTTCAGAGAACTATCCACGATGACTCCAAGATCTCTTTCCCGATTAGTTGTAGCTAAATTAGCCTCCATCATATTATATGTGTAGTTGGGGTTATTTTTTCCAATGTGTATTACTTTACATTTATCTACATTAAATTTCATTTGCCATTTTGTTGCCCAGTCACTTAGTTTGGTGAGATCTTTTTGAAGTTCTTCAGTCTGCTTTGGTCTTAACTACCTTGAGCAGTTTAGTATCGTCTGCAAACTTTGCCACCTCACTGTTTACCCCTTTCTCCAGATCATTTATGAATAAGTTGAATAGGATTGGTCCTAGGACTGACCCTTGGGGAACACCACTAGTTACCCCTCTCCATTCTGAAAATTTACCATTTATTCCTACCCTTTTTTTCCTGTCTTTTAACCAGTTCAGTCCATGAAAGGATCTTCCCTCTTATCCCATGACAACTTAATTTGCTGAAACTCCAACAGTGCAAAGTTCAATTTGAAGGCTTAAAATGCAGGTGGTGAAGATGACTTCTCTGCATTCATTGACTTTGGCAGATAATGAGACTAGCATTCAGAGCAGAATGAAACTATTGAAGAGACCTGTCTTAAAGTTCATACCCTCACTTGCTTGAATAAGAGTTTCCCCTTCCCCACATGGCTTTCCTAGGTGTATCCAAGCTGTATGCTTCTTGCTTGGCATAGTCCTTACAGTGAACATAATCTATACTTACTGAAGTCGTGCTGCCTCTTGGCTACCAAGTGAGATCTTGAGGGAAAATTGACAGAGTATAAAACATGAAAGGTGGAAGCAATGAAGGAATGCTTCCCCTCTGTCCTTTGTGGACAAAGGATGAAATCACCATTCCTTTGTACTGTTTTTAGGCCTACCGTAGATGCCTGTCAGTGCAGGAGCAACAGAACATGCTTGCTGACATACCTGTGCGCCGTGGTAATGGTGTAACTGCCACGTCACGGCGGGTTGGACCAGAACTCTCCAAACGGATTCATCTGCAGATGACCTCTCTCAATCCTGACCTCTCTCTGGATGTCATGGGCTAGCCCACGAGAACATGGATTTTACTGGTTAAAATATTTATCTCCCTTTTAGAAAGAAAAGTTAGCTAATAAATGGAATTATGGATCTTAAAAGTTTAATCAGCTGTACTTCCGGACTGTAAAGGGGGATGCTCCTCTTCAACAACAAACTGCACTGACTCAGAAGCTCCAGGTGTAGCTTGATCTGCTGGAATCTGAAGTCTGGTTTATGGATTAGAGAATGAGCCAAGTTCTAACAGGCTTTATTTGCAGCTAAAGATGCTTCAAAGGCAGATGCTTCCTGTCTTAGAGATGTGCATTTAACTTCCCCCAAAGCCTTCAGTACTCAAACTCACGTATGAGCGTAGCTGCAGTCCTTTAGTATTCATGTCACAAAGCAATTATTTAAGTGAGTGTTAAGTCAAATGCTATGCCCTGTATAACTTATCCATTGTACGCGTGGCACTGCAGAGGAGAAAAGATCCATATTACAGCCATGCTGGGATCACTACAGTGCATTGCCTTTAATGTCTGTAGGATAATCCTACTGTTAGGCTGTGATACACATTTTAGCATTGATACCACTGCATTTGCTGACTGCTGTAGGTCTTTGAGGCAAACTTCACTGTTGTTGGGTGGAACACACTTCTCTGCTAGAGACAACTTGTATCTATAATGGAGTATTGATGGTTCATAAACAGTAGTTACAGCTCCTCAGTCTAGATAGCATATTAGATAGAAAGCCAGTACCTGTGAAAGCGTATGGTACAAAGATCACATACACTATGTCTGTACTTACCTCTGTAGATGAAGGAGGGTGTCACTGGAAAGCCTCAGACTATCTTCCTTTTAGCTGAAACTCCCTCCCTGCTGTGTTACACTGGAGCTAGGGAACAGTAGCCTTATGTTTTGTCCATCTGTATTAAACAGCACAGGTGAAGACTTATCTTCCTTTCTGTGATGAGCTATTGGGAATTAAGCACTGGGAATGTGAGAATGCAGTAATCCCACACCCTGCTGTACCGCTGGGCTGTCACAGGGGTTCAAAGCACCAGAATTGGTTCTAATGTGAAGTTGGCCAGTTTGAGACTTTATTGCAGTGGTCACAAACCAGTAGATTGGGATCAATTGGTAGATCCTAGAGCCTCTGACAGGTGATCCTGACTGGTTTGGCCAGGAGGTTATAAGGTGCCAGCACTTTGGCTGCCCTTCCCCCCACTGCCATGGTTATCCTGCCCTCTGCTTTGGAGCTGCACCCCAGAGCTTCCTGCTTGCTGTGCAGGATGGGGGAAGAGAAAAAAAGGGGGTGGTGATATCAGCATTTCCCCATCTCCCTACCCCTGTACCACATCTCCACCGAGTGAGCAGGGGCAGGGCCTCAGGGAAGGAGGTGGGGCAAGGCTATTTGGATTTAAGGTTAGATGCTGGATTGACTTAAATTGAAAAAGTGATCTTGTACTTAAAAAGATTGGAGACCACTGCAGTTTATGGAGAATGACTTCTAAAGTATGATGGGCTCTGCACAGCACAAGAGTTTTAAAGACACTTTGACCAAGTATCACCCATTGACTGATATACTCCTAGCATAGATTAGAGGTGAAAGGTTCTATTTTCATGGCTAGCTGCAGCATCACTGTCATTTTTCAACAGTCCTTCAGGAGCCTGCTCTGGCTCTCACTCAGGGAAAATCAGTCTGTGTGACTGCCTAGTCTTTCCTCAGTATAACTGCTTTTTGTATTAGCTTGCTCAAGTTAGTGGTTCCATTAGGGTGTAATAGTACAATGTACACAAACCCCAATCAAAATGGAGGCACTGCACAAATGTGCGTAAGCAATGTAAATATCCAGCTCAGAATCAGACACCAAACTGCTGCGAAAACTGTTATATTGACAAAGCTGACAATTCTTGTTTCAATAGCATTTCATCACTCCTCCACTCTGATATATCAATACACAGCCATCCTCCATACATCTTAGGGGGCTTACGTATTTTGCCTCACCACCACTGATTTTAGCAAAGGTTTGCTTAGAGTCGGCAAGAAGATGATACTCAGTCTAAATACTCCACCTCCTTACAGGGCCATAGTTACCTGAATGAGTTATAGCTTTCTTCACTTCTCCAACTGGCAACCTTCTGCTCCATTAGTAAGGGAAAGTCTTAACATGTTCTAATTTAATGTGAGCATATGACAGGAGTTGCAGCCCAGCTCAGACACAAGCACAACAAAAATAATCTAAGCAGTTGCTCAGCTCTGTTCTGAATGGACCAACAACTCCAGTGCTGACTGATCAAAGGCAGTTTCACCAGAACACAATTCCATAGGAATTCTGGCTGTGGTGATGGTGGCAAGAGATGCTGACAATGCACATGTCCAAGTAGCAGCATCATTGCTGCGAGTTCTGATGTAATACATTTTGCACTATTTTGTGGCTTTGCAGAGCCGTTACCACATCCTCATAGAGAGCGTTCACACTGATGCACAGAGAGTGGCGCTGCAGCTCTGTCACTCGGCAAACAGCCACAGTGCTAAGGGCACACAGAAATATCAAGAGCAGCAGCTTCAACAATGCCTGGAACCAGGAGCGCCTGTGCTGGGGCAGCTGAGATGGATGAGAAACTGATGCAAGCTCTGTAATGATATAAATTGGGGGAAAAGAGAATGGGAAAACCAAATCACATATGAAGAGAAATCTCTATCCATGTAACATCCTATATGCAGATGTGAGTCCCTTATAAGAAAATGCTGTGTGACATGGTTCGCTCTCCCATAACAAAATACAATTATTACACCATTTCAGATTTCCCTAGTGTTCTTCAGGTCGAAACATGCACAGGCCCCATCCACAAAGAATTCAACATTTCATATTTCTTTTCAGTAAGTAGATGTTTTTGATCCCACAGAAAACAACCATAATGCTCACACCCATTATCCAGATAAGCAAGCAACTTTGAAGACAATGAAATGCATTAAACTTGTGTTAAGAAGCCTTTTTTGCAGGCATTTTAAAGGTACATTCAATAAATGTTTTATGAGGCAGAGGAAAAATATACCTTAGCAGCAATTGCAGAACTTTGAATCTTTCAGGTAAGTAATCAAGCACTCTATCAATTGCAAAGATGTTGAAGTTGTGCTTGTTCTCCTAGAGCTACTCATATTGCAAGATTCTGAAATAGCTCTGCCACTGTGGCCCGTTTCCTCTGTCCCTTGCCCATACTGAACACAAAGGACTACTTCCTAATAACTTACTACATAATCTAGCACTATCAAAAAGCATGGTGGAGCTGGAGCTAGAACCTCACCAATGATGTGTTCCTTTCTCATTCTCTTCCACTTATTTCTCCTACACAGTGCCAAAATACAGATGAAAACATTTGCACTGTACTCTGTAGAGTACACCTCCTTCCTAGTAGATATTTCTCAATTGACTTACTTGGCATCTCACTGCTTTCTTTTTGTGTTTGTGTTTCCATCTCCTGCCTTGCCGCTTTTAGGGCATCATACTCCCGTCTCCTGCGTTCTTTCTCTTCTGCTTTCTCTCGCCTTCGTAGTTCCCTCTCCTGAGCCTCCTTTTTTCGCTGCTCCGCTTCACGCTGCTTCTCCATCTCTGAGGACCAACAAACATTTTTTTCCCCCATCTGTAATTAATAATAGCACTGCACCTTCCCCCTTGCTGTATGATTGCCTGTTCCGCACAGAAAAGGTAACAAAATGAAATAACTGCCCCGTTTTATTATCCAGAAGTGTTAGATGCACTTCATCTTCCTCCTCCTAATCTATTCTCCTCTAAAAGCACTTGTGAGTCAGTTAAAAAGAAATCTATATACTTCACACCCCTTCTCTTTGTCAATAACACCTCTCATCCAGAAATCTTAGCACTTTGCAACCATTAACTTAGCCCCGATGCATTGTCCATGTTACATGTGCAAGAAATGGAAGCACAAATGTTAAAAGGACACAGTCAACTTAAATTTTATTAACATGATCAATTTTAAAGAAATTCTAGTTTGATAAAAGACTATATAAGTAGTAGGAGTAGTAGTATTTAAATTCCATTTAAAAATTAAGGCTTTTTCTGCGTCATTCAAAAGGGTCTGTTTCACAGATGAGAAACTGACCATGCACTGAATATTGTCAAATGCAGAAAGTATATTGAAGTAAGTGTTTATCACTAACTTTTCAATAATAGTAATCTTTGGTATTAAAAATTTTCAGACACATATGACTTTTCAGTTTAACGTTCCTTTTAAAGATGTAAAATCCCATTTAACTGGTTAACCAGCTAAACATTAGGTTTATTGGTTACCCAGTTAAAGGGAAGGGGTGGGGGACCCATGCTGCAAGGGTGAGGCTTACCAGTTAACCATTCACGTCCCTAGTTCTTTAAGAGTTCATTTACATTCAGAGTTTGCACCCATAATTCATCAGTGGTAACAGTACAGGTGCACTGTTTGTGGACGTGTTTCATGCTTTTTTAGCACCACTGAAGTAAAGCATCTGACCTTCTCTACACTAGCACTTCTGCTTGTGAATTGAAACGCTGAACTTGGTCAGCGTAGGCAAGACCTATGTGACATTCATAGTGAATAGCAGTAAGACTCCTATTTTCTTGCTCCTGCACTCAAACCACACCACCTTTCTAAGAAGGGAAGAAAAAAGGTGCTTATGGAAAACAATCCCCTTTAAAAAGAAAGACAGGTCTCCACTGTGGAAATCAGTTTCCAAGACACAGAAGTAAAATCAGGCTCTAGGGAACCTCCCAACAGAGATCAGGAATCTATACCCTATCAGGCCTTCCTGTGGCTACCCAACTGATCCACCAGAGGCCATGCCTCTCTAGTATGGATCAGACCCCCCTCCACTTTTACAGGTTTAAGTGGTTATTTGGGGATCTCTTCCTCCACCTCCAATTCAAAACAAACATTCTGTAGGTCCTCAATGCCATGATATTTGGAACGGTCTTTTTTAGCTGTCCTGGAAGGGCAGAATCAGCAGGTTTGGACATGTAATCTATGGAAGTAGAAAAGAGCCTAAAGCAGTGAATGGGGGCTACTTATGCCTACCTCGCTCTGCTTGTAGCCTTCGTTGCCTCTCTCGATCCTGCTCAGACTGGATAGCTTTCATATGCTGCAGCACCTTCAAAATCCAAGACGACAGCATGAGATCTATGCAGTGAATTCATTGCACTATCATCTTACTATGCAAACAGCACTAGAATGCAGCCATAAGTGGGAGAAGGAATGCATTTCTCTGGGACTGACTTCTGATTCTATGAAGAAGAATATGAGTGAGTCCCAAGCAGCTCTTACACCAATGTCACAACCTCCATGTTTACCCTGACAATCTCCACATTGCCTTTAATGCATCATCAATACAATACATCAAAACCCCGCCATTCAGAGGTGGGGGAAGATAACATTAAGAAGGGTAGACATCATATTGATTATATGAATTAAACATGAAAATGAATAATACAGACAACACTTAATTCAAGGGAGGCTGCCACAGAATCCAGGAGCCCCTGCTACACAGTTTAGGTCTAACTTACCTCACTTGTTAAAGCCCCGTGTGCTGTTAGGCAACAGCCACATTAATGATGAAAAAAGCTGTATGACAGCAGACACTGGTTTGACTTTTTTACACTAGCGTAGAACCCCAACCTGATTATATCATTACCAAGGTACATAAACATCTGATGATGGAAATGCTAGGACATCTGCATTGGGCTAGCTCCTCAGATGGTGCAATTTGGCACAGCTTCATTTAGACTTTGATGATGTTGCTGAATGTTTGAAGCACTGACTACTTTGGTCCCAAAGATGATGCTTCAGGTTCAGACAAAAATCTCTCAATTAAAAAAAAAAAAAAAAAACCTCCTCACAGCCTTTGCGCTAGTGCTAGGTATGCATCCACTGCTCCATGACAACATGCTTTTTCTGCGACTGAAAAAGGGGACATGATCCCTGCTTCGGGAATGGCAGAGAGCTGCAGCAGCAGCATAGGCTCCAACCTGCTCTATTCCTGCTCCATGACTCCTAGCTGTAACTCTACACAATGCTGCAGAGTGCTAGCACTTCTTCAAAAGTGCAAACCTGATGTGGATTATTTTTCTGAATAATCTTTTTCTTAGTGATCCGTACTTAAATGCTCACTCTTAAGGCCACCTCTGGCTGAACACCCTGATTAGCTCACTTCCTAGCTTTCCAGGGTCATGGCAGTAATGAAATCATCACAGTGGCTTTGAATGGGACTTGCCCCTCCCTCATTGCTCTGTAACAATTGCCATACTGAGGGACTCCAAGCAAGAGAATGAGAAAGAACAGCCAGGGAATCCAAGCAGGAAGACAGATATAAAATGGTTACCCTGATAGCAGCCTGTTTACACTGCTTCTCATCCAGGCAGTCTCCTGCCACTTTGGCCAGGATAGGATCCAAGGGGTTGTCCTTCAGATCCAACCACTTCAGATTCTGCAGGAAGGAAACACAAATGGGACCAGGCTAGAGTAGGCACACATCAGTACAGCGACAAAGAAAGAGCACGTATAAGGTGGTGTTTATTCTAAAGAGTCAAAGCAGAAGTAAAGAGCTATTTAGCTGTCATATGAATGAAAGAGATATGGGAGACAAATGCAAATTTCAGGCAGGAGTTTAACTGTGACAATACTGAAAGTTTTGTCAACGGCAGCGGGCTAGTTCCCAGTTACATATAAGAGCCCACAGTGGTCTGCTGGCAGAGACACTGACTTTTTACTAGAGGAATCAACTTCAGAAGAATCATAAGACTTTGGGCTGCACTCCAAGGCTTTACATAAACTGCCTAGCCAGAGGAGTTTTACCTTGAGCTGTGCAAAACTGACTGGCAGCATGACTAATCGGTTGTTCAGAAGGTCCAGGTGCTGCAAGTTAACCAGGCGACCAAAGTCTGAGGGGAGCTGCTGAAGCTGGTTTTTACTCAGATCGAGTTTCACCAGGTGGGTCAAACTGCAGAAGTCCGACTAGAACCCAAACAGGAGTGAAGAAATTTACAAGCTTGTCAATCACCTTTACCAAGGAATAACAGATGCTACAGCTAGTCTATGCTGCACCCGGAATCACCCGGGAGATTCACATGGGTTTAGGCTCATTATAAAGCTGTTTGTGTCAGCAGAGGCATGTAATCTAGACATACCCTAGGACTGTAATGTAGGGAACAGTGAATAGTCTCCGAAACAGGGCTATATATAGCAATGTAATTACAATGGACATAAGACTGATGCTTTTGGTATCTAGCTGGTAGAGCACTTTGGAATAGAAGCTGCTATCACTGAGTACATTCATTTTCTATAAGAGCACTGTGCTATGCCAGCCAACCACAGTAAAAGTTAGTCACCTCAAAAGGCCCCTCTATAATGGGGGCAATGTCATTTATCCTCCCAAGAAGCTAACATAACTGCTAGTTATCAAATTCCCACCTCATCCTCCCATGCAGATAATACCCTTCTACAGATATTTTCAAGCAGATCCCACCCTCCTCCAGAAAGCTTTTCTCTCCTCTTACCGGTAAGGAAGTGAGATTGTTACAGGACAAATCCAATATGGTAGCCTTTGGAAGAGCAGCCTGAAAAAGAGCCACGGAACCAAATTAAACCTATACCAAAGCTACAAAAACAACAAGGAGTCCCATGGCACCTTAAAGACTAATATATTTATTTGTGCATAAGCTTTCATGGGTAAAACCCACTTCATCAGATGCACTGGAGTAGAAATTACAGAGATAGGGATATATATGTACTAGTATATCAATAGAAGGGAGTTACTTATCAAGAGTTTGACCAGTGACTGAATTGGGCTCATTAACACTGGTCCTACACTTGATAACTCCCTTCTTTTGATATACATGTGTGTGATATATATCTCCCTGCTTTTCTAATTTAGTGGGTTTTACGAAAGCTTATGCCCAAATAAATCTGTTAGTCTTTGAAGTGCCACAGGACTCCTTGTTTTTCCAGATAAAGAGTAACACAGATACCTGAGACTTATCAAAGTTACAGTTCTTTAACATGTTTGATACTTTGCTGCTTATATTTCAGTTTTTGGGATTTCTCCCATACATGGAGTTTTAAGAATTTCCCAGTTGCCACCATTCAAGTCACTTTTGCAACTCTCTTACATCTCACTCAAAGTCAGGGTTTTATGAGCACTGCTCCCACTGAAATAGGTTCTTTCACCCAAAGCCTCCATTTAATACACAATCTGGATTAAACCAGATTAGATCAATTGGAAACACATTTTTCTTCAGGTCACATCAATCCCCAAAGTCAAGACAACAGGAAAGATTCAAGGTGGCATATCCTTCTCTTCCCCTTTTTCCTTCAAACCAGGAGAAACTGTGTGTGTGCGCCTTTAAATACTGAATTGGCATTACTGTGAGCTGGTAAAAAACAAAATGTACACAGGACCCCAGGCCTCAACCCCACCCCTTCCTGGACCAAACTGTAATTCACAAAGACCAAGTGTAATCTCAAAAGCTCCCCCTGCAACACCTTAACACTCCCCAGAAAAGACTGATACTGACCAGCTCTTTGACTGGCACTTCATTCAGGTCACTCAGGCTCAAGTCCAGTTCATTGCCATCAAGTTTGTCTTTCAGGTTCACACCTTTTCCTCCCGCTTTTGCCATGATCCTATTAACAGATAAAGAGTCTTAAGTAGCTCACCAAAGGGCCTTCTTTTTTGGGGGAAGGGAAAAAGATCAGGAATGGAAGAAGGGACACCAAAAGAAATTGGCAAACCCCTAGATTTTCTTTTAAGCTGTATCTACCTAACAATTACAGCAGGAGTCTGGACAGCTGTTGTGCTCACTTTTTAAGGCCAGGATACTTTGGTCCCCTTTTAGATCTTGCTCTGGTCTGGATGCCAGAGTGTTTGCCAATTCAGGCTAACTGTGGACATGGTTTTTGCAAGCTGTCTACCAGGAACTGGACTGACAGCCCACCAACTCATTTAGCAGAGGCTACTGAAAGGCCACCAAATGGGAACAACTATTAGTCTTTCCTTTTTACCAATTCAAGCTGAATATGGATTGTAAACCTATACCTGAGACACCTGATAGGCATCACCAGTGAAGTGTGCACCTTCCAGGCTTTTCTGGCTAAATGAGCAAGAATTTTATTTTCTTAGAAATAACCCAGCCTCCTCCAATGCCCGTCATGCCAGCGGGACATCTAGGCACAGTGAGAACACTGTAAGGTATCTGTCCCACTGCCAAGGGTAGAATTGATTGGGTTGTGGTGGGGAGAATCCAAGGGTGTTTTTGAAGAGAGCTCTCCGAAGGACAGAAGTACAAGAGAGGGTGGTGAGTGGAGGGGGCAAATAAGTAGAGATGGAGGAGGCAATGCTGTTTAACAGCATGGTGGCCCAGTTCCTGGACTCTGTCCCACCACATCTTGCTGTAGCTTTGGTATTTTTATTCCTTTGCATTCCGGTAAGGGAGAAAAAAAGCACAAAGGTAGGAGTGCGGCATATCTCCTCTGCCCCAGCAAGCCACTAGAAAGAGTAGGCGACCCTGTCCCCCAGCAGCTCCATCTCCTGTGGGAATGCCCCATCCCAGCCAAAGCTTCCCCCCAAGGGACCAAGAGAGCCTCAGACTGCCAGTCTCCTCAATACCCCCCGCACAGGGCACCCCCACCTCAATACCCCAGGCACAGAGCGCCCCTCTCCCCAATACCCCCGGCACAGAGCGCCCCTCTCCCCAATGCCCCCGGCCACCCCCGCGCAGGGCGCCCCCTCTCCCCAATGCCCCCGGCCACCCCCGGCACAGGGCGCCCCCTCTCCCCAATGCCCCCGGCCACCCCCGGCACAGGGCGCCCCCTCTCCCCAATGCCCCCGGCCACCCCCGCACAGGGCGCCCCCTCTCCCCAATGCCCCCGGCCACCCCCGCACAGGGCGCCCCCTCTCCCCAATGCCCCCGGCCACCCCCGGCACAGAGCGCCCCTCTCCCCAATGCCCCCGGCCACCCCCGCACAGGGCGTCCCCTCTCCCCAATGCCCCCGGCCACCCCCGCACAGGGCGCCCCCTCTCCCCAATGCCCCCGGCCACCCCCGCACAGGGCGCCCCCTCTCCCCAATGCCCCCGGCCACCCCCGGCACAGAGCGCCCCTCTCCCCAATGCCCCCGGCCACCCCCGCACAGGGCGCCCCCTCTCCCCAATGCCCCCGGCCACCCCCGCACAGGGCGCCCCCTCTCCCCAATGCCCCCGGCCACCCCCGCACAGGGCGCCCCCTCTCCCCAATGCCCCCGGCCACCCCCGGCACAGAGCGCCCCCTCTCCCCAATGCCCCCGGCCACCCCCGCACAGGGCGCCCCCTCTCCCCAATGCCCCCGGCCACCCCCGCACAGGGCGCCCCCTCTCCCCAATGCCCCCGGCCACCCCCGCACAGGGCGCCCCCTCTCCCCAATGCCCCCGGCCACCCCCGCACAGGGCGCCCCCTCTCCCCAATGCCCCCGGCCACCCCCGGCACAGGGCGCCCCCTCTCCCCAATGCCCCCGGCCACCCCCGCACAGGGCGCCCCCTCTCCCCAATGCCCCCGGCCACCCCCGCACAGGGCGCCCCCTCTCCCCAATGCCCCCGGCCACCCCCGCACAGGGCGCCCCCTCTCCCCAATACCCTCCGAGCCGCCACCGCCCCCACACACGGACGGCGGGCGCGGCCCAGAGCGGTCGAAGCGCCCCTTCCCAGCCCCGCACTCACCGCCCCGCCCCGCTGTCGTCTCTGCCGCCAGCCACTTCCGCATCCAACGTCCACGTCTCGGCTCAGCCCGCCAGCGCCAACGAGCCGGCCGGCTGGCCAAGAGGGCCCCGCACTCAGGGCAGAGCGACGCCTTCGGCAGGGCTAGCGCCTCCTAGCGGGGGGAGGAGATGAACAAAAGGAAGGGGACTGGAGGCAGGGGGAGGAGGGTGAAGGTGGGAGGGGGGCAGAGGAGGCGCAGGGTGAGAGGGGAGGGTGAAGGTGGGAGGGGGCAGAGGAGGCGCAGGGTGAGAGGGGAGGGTGAAGGTGGGAGGGGGGCAGAGGAGGCGCAGGGTGAGAGGGGAGGGTGAAGGTGGGAGGGGGCAGAGGAGGCAGAGGGTGAGAGGGGAGGGTGAAGGTGGGAGGGGGGCAGAGGAGGCGCAGGGTGAGAGGGGAGGGTGAAGGTGGGACGGGGGCAGAGGAGGCGCAGGGTGAGAGGGGAGGGTGAAGGTGGGAGGGGGCAGAGGAGGCGCAGGGTGAGAGGGGAGGGTGAAGGTGGGAGGGGGGCAGAGGAGGCGCAGGGTGAGAGGGGAGGGTGAAGGTGGGAGGGGGCAGAGGAGGCAGAGGGTGAGAGGGGAGGGTGAAGGTGGGAGGGGGGCAGAGGAGGCGCAGGGTGAGAGGGGAGGGTGAAGGTGGAAGGGGGGCAGAGGAGGCGCAGGGTGAGAGGGGAGGGTGAAGGTGGGAGGGGGGGCAGAGGAGGCGCAGGGTGAGAGGGGAGGGTGAAGGTGGGAGGGGGGCAGAGGAGGCGCAGGGTGAGAGGGGAGGGTGAAGGTGGAAGGGGGGCAGAGGAGGCGCAGGGTGAGAGGGGAGGGTGAAGGTGGGAGGGGGCAGAGGAGGCGCAGGGTGAGAGGGGAGGGTGAAGGTGGGAGGGGGGCAGAGGAGGCGCAGGGTGAGAGGGGAGGGTGAAGGTGGGAGGGGGCAGAGGAGGCGCAGGGTGAGAGGGGAGGGTGAAGGTGGGAGGGGGGCAGAGGAGGCGCAGGGTGAGAGGGGAGGGTGAAGGTGGGGGGGGCGGCGGAGGGGCGGGGGGGGGGGGGGGGGGGGGGGGGGGGGGGGGGGGGGGGGGGGGGGGGGGGGGGGGGGGTGAGAGGGGAGGGTGAAGGTGGAAGGGGGGCAGAGGAGGCGCAGGGTGAGAGGGGAGGGTGAAGGTGGGAGGGGGGCAGAGGAGGCGCAGGGTGAGAGGGGAGGGTGAAGGTGGGAGGGGGCAGAGGAGGCGCAGGGTGAGAGGGGAGGGTGAAGGTGGGAGGGGGGCAGAGGAGGCGCAGGGTGAGAGGGGAGGGTGAAGGTGGGAGGGGGCAGAGGAGGCAGAGGGTGAGAGGGGAGGGTGAAGGTGGGAGGGGGGCAGAGGAGGCGCAGGGTGAGAGGGGAGGGTGAAGGTGGAAGGGGGGCAGAGGAGGCGCAGGGTGAGAGGGGAGGGTGAAGGTGGGAGGGGGGGCAGAGGAGGCGCAGGGTGAGAGGGGAGGGTGAAGGTGGAAGGGGGGCAGAGGAGGCGCAGGGTGAGAGGGGAGGGTGAAGGTGGAAGGGGGGCAGAGGAGGCGCAGGGTGAGAGGGGAGGGTGAAGGTGGGAGGGGGCAGAGGAGGCGCAGGGTGAGAGGGGAGGGTGAAGGTGGGAGGGGGCAGAGGAGGCGCAGGGTGAGAGGGGAGGGTGAAGGTGGGAGGGGGGCAGAGGAGGCGCAGGGTGAGAGGGGAGGGTGAAGGTGGAAGGGGGCAGAGGAGGCGCAGGGTGAGAGGGGAGGGTGAAGGTGGGAGGGGGGCAGAGGAGGGCAGGTGAGAGGGGAGGGTGAAGGTGGGAGGGGGCAGAGGAGGCGCAGGGTGAGAGGGGAGGGTGAAGGTGGGAGGGGGCAGAGGAGGCGCAGGGTGAGAGGGGAGGGTGAGGGGAAGGGGGGCAGAGGAGGCGCAGGGTGAGAGGGGAGGGTGAAGGGGAGGGGGGCAGAGGAGGCGCAGGGTGAGAGGGGGGGGAGGGTGAAGGTGGGAGGGGGGCAGAGGAGGCGCAGGGTGAGAGGGGAGGGTGAAGGTGGGAGGGGGCAGAGGAGGCAGAGGGTGAGAGGGGAGGGTGAAGGTGGGAGGGGGGCAGAGGAGGCGCAGGGTGAGAGGGGAGGGTGAAGGTGGGACGGGGGCAGAGGAGGCGCAGGGTGAGAGGGGAGGGTGAAGGTGGGAGGGGGCAGAGGAGGCGCAGGGTGAGAGGGGAGGGTGAAGGTGGGAGGGGGGCAGAGGAGGCGCAGGGTGAGAGGGGAGGGTGAAGGTGGGAGGGGGCAGAGGAGGCAGAGGGTGAGAGGGGAGGGTGAAGGTGGGAGGGGGGCAGAGGAGGCGCAGGGTGAGAGGGGAGGGTGAAGGTGGAAGGGGGGCAGAGGAGGCGCAGGGTGAGAGGGGAGGGTGAAGGTGGGAGGGGGGGCAGAGGAGGCGCAGGGTGAGAGGGGAGGGTGAAGGTGGGAGGGGGGCAGAGGAGGCGCAGGGTGAGAGGGGAGGGTGAAGGTGGAAGGGGGGCAGAGGAGGCGCAGGGTGAGAGGGGAGGGTGAAGGTGGGAGGGGGCAGAGGAGGCGCAGGGTGAGAGGGGAGGGTGAAGGTGGGAGGGGGCAGAGGAGGCGCAGGGTGAGAGGGGAGGGTGAAGGTGGGAGGGGGGCAGAGGAGGCGCAGGGTGAGAGGGGAGGGTGAAGGTGGGAGGGGCAGAGGAGGCGAGGGTGAGAGGGGAGGGTGAAGGTGGGAGGGGGGCAGAGGAGGCGAGGGTGAGAGGGGAGGGTGAAGGTGGAAGGGGGCAGAGGAGGCGCAGGGTGAGAGGGGAGGGTGAAGGTGGGAGGGGGGGCAGAGGAGGCGCAGGGTGAGAGGGGAGGGTGAAGGTGGAAGGGGGGCAGAGGAGGCGCAGGGTGAGAGGGGAGGGTGATGGTGGGAGGGGGGCAGAGGAGGCGCAGGGTGAGAGGGGAGGGTGATGGTGGGAGGGGGGCAGAGGAGGCGGAAGGGGGCAGAGGAGGGCAGGGTGAGAGGGGAGGGTGAAGGTGGGAGGGGGCAGAGGAGGCAGAGGGTGAGAGGGGAGGGTGAAGGTGGGAGGGGGGCAGAGGAGGCGCAGGGTGAGAGGGGAGGGTGAAGGTGGGACGGGGGCAGAGGAGGCGCAGGGTGAGAGGGGAGGGTGAAGGTGGGAGGGGGCAGAGGAGGCGCAGGGTGAGAGGGGAGGGTGAAGGTGGGAGGGGGGCAGAGGAGGCGCAGGGTGAGAGGGGAGGGTGAAGGTGGGAGGGGGCAGAGGAGGCAGAGGGTGAGAGGGGAGGGTGAAGGTGGGAGGGGGGCAGAGGAGGCGCAGGGTGAGAGGGGAGGGTGAAGGTGGAAGGGGGGCAGAGGAGGCGCAGGGTGAGAGGGGAGGGTGAAGGTGGGAGGGGGGGCAGAGGAGGCGCAGGGTGAGAGGGGAGGGTGAAGGTGGGAGGGGGGCAGAGGAGGCGCAGGGTGAGAGGGGAGGGTGAAGGTGGAAGGGGGGCAGAGGAGGCGCAGGGTGAGAGGGGAGGGTGAAGGTGGGAGGGGGCAGAGGAGGCGCAGGGTGAGAGGGGAGGGTGAAGGTGGGAGGGGGCAGAGGAGGCGCAGGGTGAGAGGGGAGGGTGAAGGTGGAAGGGGGGCAGAGGAGGCGCAGGGTGAGAGGGGAGGGTGAAGGTGGGAGGGGGCAGAGGAGGCGCAGGATGAGAGGGGAGGGTGAAGGTGGGAGGGGGCAGAGGAGGCGCAGGGTGAGAGGGGAGGGTGAAGGTGGGAGGGGGCAGAGGAGGCGCAGGGTGAGAGGGGAGGGTGAAGGTGGAGGGGGGCAGAGGAGGCGCAGGGTGAGAGGGGAGGGGAGGGAAGGGGGCAGAGGAGGCGCAGGGTGAGAGGGGAGGGTGAAGGTGGGAGGGGGCAGAGGAGGCGCAGGGTGAGAGGGGGGAGTGGAAGGGGGGCAGAGGAGGCGGGGAGAGGGGAGGGGAAAGGGGGGCAGAGGAGGCGCAGGGTGAGAGGGGAGGGTGAAGGTGGGAGGGGGCAGAGGAGGCGCAGGGTGAGAGGGGAGGGTGAAGGTGGAGGGGCAGAGGAGGCGAGGGTGAGAGGGGAGGGTGAAGGTGGGAGGGGGGCAGAGGAGGCGCAGGGTGAGAGGGGAGGGTGAAGGTGGGAGGGGGCAGAGGAGGCGCAGGGTGAGAGGGGAGGGTGAAGGTGGGAGGGGCAGAGGAGGCGCAGGGTGAGAGGGGAGGGTGAAGGTGGGAGGGGG
Source organism: Pelochelys cantorii (assembly GCA_032595735.1). Taxonomy (NCBI): domain Eukaryota; kingdom Metazoa; phylum Chordata; order Testudines; family Trionychidae; genus Pelochelys; species Pelochelys cantorii. Next base: position 17,111,032 of record CM064344.1, on the reverse strand, counting down.
CAGAGGAGGCGAGGGTGAGAGGGGAGGGTGAAGGTGGGAGGGGCAGAGGAGGCGAGGGTGAGAGGGGAGGGTGAAGGTGGAGGGGGCAGAGGAGGCGCAGGGTGAGAGGGGAGGGTGAAGGTGAGGGGGCAGAGGAGGCGCAGGGTGAGAGGGGAGGGTGAAGGTGGAGGGGGGGCAGAGGAGGCGCAGGGTGAGAGGGGAGGGTGAAGGTGGAGGGGGGCAGAGGAGGCGCAGGGTGAGAGGGGAGGGTGAAGGTGGAAGGGGGGCAGAGGAGGCGCAGGGTGAGAGGGGAGGGTGAAGGTGGGAGGGGGCAGAGGAGGCGCAGGGTGAGAGGGGAGGGTGAAGGTGGGAGGGGGCAGAGGAGGCGCAGGGTGAGAGGGGAGGGTGAAGGTGGAAGGGGGGCAGAGGAGGCGCAGGGTGAGAGGGGAGGGTGAAGGTGGGAGGGGGCAGAGGAGGCGCAGGATGAGAGGGGAGGGTGAAGGTGGGAGGGGGCAGAGGAGGCGCAGGGTGAGAGGGGAGGGTGAAGGTGGGAGGGGGCAGAGGAGGCGCAGGGTGAGAGGGGAGGGTGAAGGTGTAAGGGGGGCAGAGGAGGCGCAGGGTGAGAGGGGAGGGGAAGGGGGGCAGAGGAGGCGCAGGGTGAGAGGGGAGGGTGATGGTGGGAGGGGGGCAGAGGAGGCGCAGGGTGAGAGGGGAGGGTGATGGTGGGAGGGGGGCAGAGGAGGCGGAAGGGGGCAGAGGAGGGCAGGGTGAGAGGGGAGGGTGAAGGTGGGAGGGGGCAGAGGAGGCGCAGGGTGAGAGGGGAGGGTGAAGGTGGAAGGGGGGCAGAGGAGGCGCAGGGTGAGAGGGGAGGGTGAAGGTGGGAGGGGGGCAGAGGAGGCGCAGGGTGAGAGGGGAGGGTGAAGGTGGGAGGGGGCAGAGGAGGCGCAGGGTGAGAGGGGAGGGTGAAGGTGGGAGGGGGGCAGAGGAGGCGCAGGGTGAGAGGGGAGGGTGAAGGTGGGAGGGGGCAGAGGAGGCAGAGGGTGAGAGGGGAGGGTGAAGGTGGGAGGGGGGCAGAGGAGGCGCAGGGTGAGAGGGGAGGGTGAAGGTGGAAGGGGGGCAGAGGAGGCGCAGGGTGAGAGGGGAGGGTGAAGGTGGGAGGGGGGGCAGAGGAGGCGCAGGGTGAGAGGGGAGGGTGAAGGTGGAAGGGGGGCAGAGGAGGCGCAGGGTGAGAGGGGAGGGTGAAGGTGGAAGGGGGGCAGAGGAGGCGCAGGGTGAGAGGGGAGGGTGAAGGTGGGAGGGGGCAGAGGAGGCGCAGGGTGAGAGGGGAGGGTGAAGGTGGGAGGGGGCAGAGGAGGCGCAGGGTGAGAGGGGAGGGTGAAGGTGGGAGGGGGCAGAGGAGGCGCAGGGTGAGAGGGGAGGGTGAAGGTGGAAGGGGGGCAGAGGAGGCGCAGGGTGAGAGGGGAGGGTGAAGGTGGGAGGGGGGCAGAGGAGGCGCAGGATGAGAGGGGAGGGTGAAGGTGGGAGGGGGCAGAGGAGGCGCAGGGTGAGAGGGGAGGGTGAAGGTGGGAGGGGGCAGAGGAGGCGCAGGGTGAGAGGGGAGGGTGAAGGTGGAAGGGGGGCAGAGGAGGCGCAGGGTGAGAGGGGAGGGGAAAGGGGGGCAGAGGAGGCGCAGGGTGAGAGGGGAGGGTGATGGTGGGAGGGGGGCAGAGGAGGCGCAGGGTGAGAGGGGAGGGTGATGGTGGGAGGGGGGCAGAGGAGGCGGAAGGGGGCAGAGGAGGTGCAGGGTGAGAGGGGAGGGTGAAGGTGGGAGGGGGCAGAGGAGGCGCAGGGTGAGAGGGGAGGGTGAAGGTGGAAGGGGGGCAGAGGAGGCGCAGGGTGAGAGGGGAGGGTGAAGGTGGGAGGGGGGCAGAGGAGGCGCAGGGTGAGAGGGGAGGGTGAAGGTGGAAGGGGGGCAGAGGAGGCGCAGGGTGAGAGGGGAGGGTGAAGGTGGGAGGGGGGCAGAGGAGGCGCAGGGTGAGAGGGGAGGGTGAAGGTGGGAGGGGGGCAGAGGAGGCGCAGGGTGAGAGGGGAGGGTGAAGGTGGGAGGGGGCAGAGGAGGCGCAGGGTGAGAGGGGAGTGTGAAGGTGGGAGGGGGCAGAGGAGGCGCAGGGTGAGAGGGGAGGGTGAAGGTGGGAGGGGGGCAGAGGAGGCGCAGGGTGAGAGGGGAGCGTGAAGGTGGAAGGGGGGCAGAGGAGGCGCAGGGTGAGAGGGGAAGGTGAAGGTGGGAGGGGGCAGAGGAGGCGCAGGGTGAGAGGGGAGGGTGAAGGTGGAAGGGGGGCAGAGGAGGCGCAGGGTGAGAGGGGAGGGTGAAGGTGGGAGGGGGCAGAGGAGGCGCAGGGTGAGAGGGGAGGGTGAAGGTGGAAGGGGGGCAGAGGAGGCGCAGGGTGAGAGGGGAGGGTGAAGGTGGGAGGGGGCAGAGGAGGCGCAGGGTGAGAGGGGAGGGTGAAGGTGGAAGGGGGGCAGAGGAGGCGCAGGGTGAGAGGGGAGGGTGAAGGTGGGAGGGGGCAGAGGAGGCGCAGGGTGAGAGGGGAGGGTGAAGGTGGAAGGGGGGCAGAGGAGGCGCAGGGTGAGAGGGGAGGGTGACGGTGGAAGGGGGGCAGAGGAGGTGCAGGGTGAGGGGAGGGTGGAGGGAGGCGGAAGGTGAGAGGGGAGGAAGGGGGCAGAGGAGGTGCAGGGTGAGAGGGGAGGGTGAAGGTGGGAGCGGGGAGGGCAGAGGTGGCAGGGGGAGCAGGGGCTGACAAGGAGGAGGAGAAGGGCCTTGCTTGCATTGCTTTGTTGAACACACAATTGGGGGTGATAGTTTAATAGCTGTGTCTGATAGCGATTCTGGGGACAGAGTAACCTTTTGTGGGCCCCACACCAAACATGTCTGTGAGTCCCCAATGGAGCATAGTGCGGGGAGGTCAGTCCCCAGAGCAAGGGGCCAACCAGAGGCAAAGGGGCATGGCATGGCAGTGGCATCCTCACCCCACCTAGCACATGGTTGCTAGTTACTATCTGGCAGTCACCAGACGCACACGGCTGGGCCCACCTAACCCTGTGCTGCCAGTGTGTCCCTTCCCCTCGGGGGTGGGATGATGCCGTGCCACACAGCCCCCTCGCCCAACACCCCCTGATTCCCTGTGTCCTGACCCTGGCTGCAATGACCGGTCCTGCTGGGAGGTGACTGTCTGCAAGGCTGAGCCAGCAGCACAGCTGGGGCCAGTCCTGGTCAAGGGATGGGGAATTGCTTGGGCCCCCTGGGAGCAGCACAGGCAGCCAGGCAAGGACCTGGCCCTGCCCAGACCAGGCGCCTTCAAGACCCACTTGCCTGGAGGGGCCCAGCCAAGACCCACACCCCACTACCCTTTCCCACTAGCCATGACTGCCCAGATCCAGAGCTGCACAGCAGTCTGACCAGGGAATGGGGGCAAAGAGGAGCCAGCAGGCAAGGCCATGTCACTGCTCTGCTGCCCAGGAGACTGTGGGATCCAGATGGCAGCATCCCAGCTTACAGGTGGCAGCCAGCACAGAGCAGTGATCCCACCCCAGCACATTGCTAGGGAGCAGGCCAGCTGGGGGGGAGGGACTGCCACATGCGGAGTCCGGCTGGGGTTACATAAAGCGCATAGGGAGAGACAACCTGAGGTCTCTACTCTTGCTTGGCTCTGTCTCTCCCTTGGTTTTGGCAAGCCTGGGTCAGGGATCTGTTAGCAGAGCACAGGCAGCCCTAGCCAACCTGTGAGCCACCACTTCTCACCACATTGTTTGTGCAAGCCAGTTTCAATGCCACTTTGACAGCAACACTTGGCCCCCTAATGCACCTGGGACCTCTGAAACTGGTGTCGTTCCCCCCCCCCCCCAACACCTAACAGTGAACCCAGGAGCATGAACATGCCCCCATGTGCGAATGGGAAGCTTGGGATCACGGAGAAGTCCCACCTCCCTGGGGCCTCATTCAGCCCTGTCCACATGGTGCTAGTGCCTGCAGTGGAGAGGAGATGTTTCCTTGCAGAGGTGAGCGGGGAGCTACTCACCAGCTGAGAAAAGTGAGCAGCGGTGGAGCAGAGAGGGGCCAGGTGATGGAGAGGAGCCAGCAGCTCGGGGCACAACATAAATATATCTGACACTCCTTTCCACTCAAGCTCCTGTTTCAGTCTTGGGGATTTCTCCCACACAGGGAGTTTTAAGAGTTTTCCATTTGCCATCTCTGCTACTCATCACTTTTGAGATGCTTAATCTTCATCAAACACTCACTCAAATTCAGGTGTTACTGCTCCCGAAATTGGTCCTTCCCCAAAAGCAACAACTTCATCCTTTAGCTACCAGGTGAATTAGAACAGGGTTGTATTTTTCTAGGTTACCTGACTGGATTTGGAGGGAAAGCCAGGTCTAACTGAACAAGAAGCCCAGCTGGCCAGGAGTAGCTTGTAGTATAAAGTCAGAAAGTTTACAGTACAAAGGGACTGCAAGGAGACAGTCTACAGTTGCTCTCTGGAAGTAGACACAAGAGGAGGAGAAAACCAAAGCGGCGCTTATTGAGTTATGTGGTCCCTGCTTTGCCTGGGCCTGGGAATAAGACTGCAGGCTGGTAGCACCACCACCTAAATGGCCTGGATTGTCCCCTGCTGTCCCTCTGTAGAGCAGGATCTTATTACAGTCCCCACAAACTTTTGTCTCCAGTTCCAATCATGTTGTTTTACCATGTCCTGACAAGGTAATGGTCCAGGCTTTGGTCTTCCATTTGCATTTCCAAAGTCTTCCATATACATGTTGACTGTTCTTAGATTTCCACTGCTTATCCTTAGACTTGGCAGAATATGTGTGTGTGTGTGTGTGTGTGTGTGTGTGTGTGTATATATATACACACATATAAAATTATATTCATGGCTAATAGTGATGTTTATTTTCAAGCAATTTTTTAGATTTTAGTGATTTTTAAATGTTCACAGTAGCAGGAAATGATGGGGGAGGGGTCAGAAACATTTAATGACAGGAAACATTGAGATTCAAGCAGCATTTTTCTTAATTGACATCTTTAAATGTTATTATTGATGGAAATAGTGAAGAGTGTGTGTATGTGTGTGTGTGTGTGTGTGTGGAGAGTGGGGGCAGGGTAGATGGAGCCCATAAGCACCGTGAAATTTGGGGCAGTTTGGTAACCCAAATGTTGTGGTGCCTTACATGGCTATGTGAATTGCCTATCAGTAGGGACAGCCCTGACATCAGCTCCAAAGAGTTTTTTTCTTAGTCTCTATAGATATTAAAAGTTGGATAAATACCCCCTTTGTTGGTTTCTGAACACTGGGGAGGGAGGTTGTTTTGAGTTTCAAGCAGTTCCCATTTGTATTAATGTTCCTTTTTTTTTTTAAGCTGGGCTGGATAGGGCATATGTGCTTGAAACAAGTCTCATTGGGTTGGTGAAGTAGCCCTTCACTGCCCTCTTGTGAGGTGATGCTGAAGTCACAGCACAGTTACACTTTTCTCCATGTGCATACACCTTCATCACCTGTGTGCATCTGGCCTTGGCTTTTAAGCTCAGTGCATTTCAAGCTTTCATAAATGATCTTACTTGATGTAAAATAACACCATGTGCAACTGGGTGGGTTAATTGCTTATTTTGCAGGGTTTAAATCTGTTCTCCCCTGGGACTGCTTGGAGCCTGATTGTTGCAGGCCTAGCTTGATGTGAGGACCTGGACACAAGTGAGGCCTCACTTCTGGGGAGACAGATAGGGAGGTAAATGGAGTAGTAGGCTGTAAACAGAATGGCTATGTCAACACTACAGGGTTTTTGCACAAAAACAGCCAGTTTTGCACAAAAACCCGTGGAGCATCCACACCTCAAGCACGTTTTTGCGCAAGAAAATTTACAGTAGAACGGCAGAACAGAGGGCTTTTTGTGGTGTAGGTGTACCTCTTTCTATGAGGAATAACTCCTTTTTGCGCAAGAGTTCTTGCGCAAAAAGGTGTGTGTGGATGCTCCACAGGGGTTTCTTGTGCAAAAAGAGCCTATCAGAAAAAGTACAGGTGTTCTGATGGCCATTCTGTGAATGGCCATCAGAACTTTCTTGCGCAAGAGTGTCCATGCAGTGTGGATGCTCTCTTGCGCAAAAGCGCATCACTTTTGTGATGTGCTTTTGAGGTGTGGACACGTTTTTGTGCATGAAGTTTTTGCGGAAGATCTCTTCCGCAAAAAAGCTTCTTGCACAAAAACCCTGCAGTGTAGACAAAGCCAATGTCTCAGCTAGCGGCGATAAGGGGGAATACTCAAGGAACTACTTCCAGGGGACAAGGTAACAATGGATAAGCTAAGGTGGGAATGTAAAGATGAGGTATAGAGAAAGGAACACATGGAGAGTGCATGGACATACATGCTGCCCTGGGATTGATTCCTACAAAGTGACTAAGCCAATTCCAAAATGTGTAATGCAATGTTCAGTAAATGTATATAAAGGAAGAAGTTTGTAGTGTAATTTTGGATGTGTCAGATGCCCTGTAAACCCCTTCCCCTCCCATATGCTTATGTCTGATCAACTCAAGTGTAGTTTGATTGTATGCCAACAAAGAAACCTCAGTAAGGAGTTCAGAGGTGAGCTGAGCTCTTGGGAACCAAATGGATAAGGTCTCAAAAGTCACCCCAACACACTCCTGAGTGGGGAAGGTCTCAGAGGCTACACCAACAGATATCGTCACTGTGACTCAGATCTGCTCATCAGGAGCCAGTAAGGTAGATCCCTTTAGTGTGAGGATCACAACCGAGCATTAAGGGAAATGGCATTGCAAGGATTTAAGGGTTAAATATAAAGAAGTTAGTACCATTCTGGAGACGTTAAATCTAAGGGCAGACCCTATGGACTCCACAGAGAAGTATTAGGGGTAGAGTGGAACTGGGTAAAAAAGGAACTCCGGAGAGTGGCCTTGGAGAGTAAAAAAGGAATGCTTGGCAGAGGATCATAGCAGAGGTTCACTGAATACCATAATTAAAATAATAGCTAAACACAGGAATGGTCTGTTAAATGCCACTGAATTTTTTTTTTTTAAAAGTACCTATTGGTAGAGCCCTGTGTGGATACAAAATTTGTATCCACATCCATATCTGCAAAAATGAGCCATGGATATCCGCACCCACATCTGCAGATATAAAGCAGATATCCACAGATTGCAGGGCTCTAACTATTGTCTGCCATGGAAAAAAAATGTATCTTGTTTATTTCCCTAAGGCAAAGAAAATCCAATTCAAGGCAGCAGTCCACAAGGATTATTTCTGGTGGCTAAGACTTCACAAACGAAGTGTGCCACCTTAAGGAATGAATGTAGAAAGCATAAAGAGCAAATGAAAGCTGTAAAGAAACAAAAATACTAAATGGGAACAAATCCTAAAAGGTCAAGGAGGAAACAATTCTCTTTGCATTATTCATACAACCAATATAAAAAGGAGCTCTCCTTCAAGGACTGTATTTAGTAAGTGCAGCTTTGGAGGCAAAGTGTATTAAGTGTAAAAATAAATGTTAAAAAAGCTTAAAGCTGCCAAAATAGTTTGGCAAAGAAAAATCACTTTGGGAAATAAGTGAGCCATTTTTTAAAAAGAAGCTTTTGCACAAATAAACACTGCAAAGTTTGAGGGAAATTCAACAGCTGATGGTTGTACGACTGTTAAAAAGAATCTTAAAGTGTTTAAGAGAATGATTTAATAATAAACCTGGGTCTGCAAGTGCAATTGTGCAGTCACACCTGGTGAAACCCTTAGCAATAAAACAAATAATACAAGGGGGAGGAAAACAATGTTCCCTCTAATTTGTTTCCATCCATGTACAGAGTAAATTTTGTTATGTGCATGGAGGCATGTGCAGATGTGCACCACAAGTAGAAACACATGTTACTGGGTGTGGTTGCTCTTCTAATCAGCTGGGCGGTATTTGACTCTCCTTGGTGGGTGGCTCCCCACCCAAGTGCTCAGTGTACAGGGGACACTGGAGGAGAGGTGACTGCTACTGCCACAATAATGCTTTTTCCCCTGGGAACTCTTTACAGCCATTCATTCTGAAGAAAATGGGTCTCTCCAGTGAATGTGTCTGTAAATGATCAATTTGTGCTGGCTGCTGCAGGCAAAGTAACAATCCAGTCTAAATGATTGAACTATACATGACTTAGTCAAAATTGCTAAAAAGCAAATAGGGATTTCTATATGGCTTGACTGCTTCAAAATATACTAGCAGAAATATAGCCTGGGTACAAGCGAGATGGAGAGGGAACTTATAAGCAATGCAAGGGACATTAAGCAGCTCAAATAACAGGTTGATTCTCCTCCCAACCTTTTTTTTCTTAACATTTAATTCAGCCTCACAAAAGGGGCCAGAATTAGAGCCCATGTAGGGGTTTGAAGTGAACTGGATGGGAACAGCGATGTCCAATTGCCCAGGGCTTCTCCGTGTCACTACACAACGTGGCACTGGAAGCAGGAGAGGACCAGAGGAGGCAATCAGGCAGGCATGGTGGGTACACAGCTGTTCAGATTACCCAGTCATTGGTCCCCTGATGGAGCAAATGATTCCCTGTGGCCTTCAAGGCAACACAAAGGACAGAATCACTGGACTTCCCTGCCCCAAACTCCAGCCCATGGGGTATATTTAGCCCAGGCTAAAGTTAACAAAGTGGCTTAGAACAAATCTCTTAAAGGTAAATAAAACTGAATCTAATCTCCCATAATACTTTGGATGCAGCTGCAAGTTCCAGGGATCCTGTCTCTCTGCCCTGCCCTAGGCATGGGCTGACTGAGAGCCAAACCTGCAGTCCTCAGCACAGTATGGAATCTGTGAGTATGTCCTGGCCAGGTCCATATTGTGGGTCTGATCCTGCTTCCGGTGACAACCCCCCTACACCCACACAGCATGGGCAGGAGCAGGCTGTGCCTCTGTAAGGAAAGGGCTTGTCTCGTAGGCTTTGCTGCAGATTGCCAATAATCTTTGGCATCCAGGGAAGTGTCCGTGGACTTTGGGTTCTGGGTTTCAACGGAGCCAGGAGCCAGGAGCACTTGGCTCTTATCAGAAGGAAACGAGAGCATGGGTCACAGTTGCACAGCAGATCTGCCAAATTGCCTCATTTGGAATGAATTTGGAGGCAGAATTTAAGACCTGTGGCTTTGATGGAGACAGTTAAAATCTTACTCAACCCTAGGCAAGGTTTCACTCATTCATAATCTCATTGTTTTGACAGCCTTGACCATGTGCCCTCATTTGGCCAGAGGGGTCAGTCACAGGGATTTCTGCACACTATTCGGATCCCAGTGCAGGCTGATAATCTGAATGGGGGGAGGTTAAACTGTCACATAATTTTTTACTAATTATCTTACCTAATAGTAAGCTCTTTGGGTCAGGGCCTGTGTTTTTTTTCTGTGTTTGTAAAGCATACGGCATGTTTGGGATGCTGCCATATATAGATATAGCCGTGATCACTGACATGGTCTTTATCCCTGGTCCGGTACCCTGAGGAACTGACCAGTCCCAAATGAGGGAGTTTTCCGGATCAGGAGCTGGGGCTCCCAGCTGCCGAGCCCCCTGCTGCTGGTTCAGATGGGCCTCCGGCCCTGTTGTTGCTGCCCCAGCAGTTCTCCTGGCCCCTCTGGCCACCAGCTCGGCAGGGCTCCTGGCCCCAGTAGGGCTTCCTGCTGCTGGACTCCCAGCTGTGGGACCTCTCTGGTCCAGGAACTTCTGTGGCTTTGCCAGACCACAGATGTTGCTGGAGCAGAGAGTCTGGGTGCATCTAGACTGGCAAGATTTTGCCGCCTGTCTACACTGGCCGCGAGAACTTGCCACCTGTCTACACTGGCCACGAGAATTTGCACAAGAACACTGACTTTGTAATGTACGAAATCAGTGCGTCTTGTGCAAATACTTTGATGCTCCCACTCAGGCATAAGCCCTCTTGCGCAAGAATACTGGCGCAAGAGGGCCAGTGTAGACAGGAACGTTAATTTCTTGCGCAAGAAAGCCCGATGGCTAAAATGGCCATTGGAACTGTCTTGCGCAAGAGAGCATCTACACTGGGCACGGATGCTTTCGCGCAAAAGCAAATCTTTTGCGCAAAGGCACATGCCAGTATAGACGCTCTCTTGCGCAAATACTTTTAACGGAAAAACTTTTCCATTAAAAGTATTTGCGTGAAATCATGCCAGTCTAGACGCAGCCTCTCAGTTTAGGAAAGTTCAACCTGTTCGTTGTTTTCACCCAGAATGCCTTACAGTCAAAGGCTCTGATCCCACAAACACGTATTAGGGATGTAAATAGATAACTGGTTAGCTGATTGGTCTGGAGCGCCGCCCACCCATGGCACAGTATGGTGAGCCCGGCAGGGCTGAGTGCCTGTGAAATTTACTCCTTTCTTTACTCACTGATTTTAATGGGACTAACTCACATGAGTGAAAAATCTCAGAGGGGTAGGAGTGTTAGTCTGTAACTTTAAAAACAACAAATAGTCCTGTGGCACCTTAGAGACTAATCAAACTGTAAAGAATCATGAGCTTTTGTGGTAAAATCCACTTCATCAGGGCTGCATCTAGACTGGCATGATTTTGCGGAAATGCTTTTAACGGAAAAATTTTTCCATTAAAAGCATTTCCGCAAAAGAGCATCTAGATTGGCACGGGTGCCTTTGCGCAAAAAGTGCTTTTGAGCAAAAGCATCCGTGGCCAGTCTAGACGCGCTTTTGCGCAAGAAAGCCCCGATCGCCATTTTCGCCATCAGGGCTTTTTTTGCGCAAACAGTTCTTCCCTGTCTACACTCGCCCTCTTGCGCAAGTATTCTTGTGCAAGAGGGCTTATCCCTGAGCAGGAGCATCATAGTATTTGCGCAAGAACACTGACAATCTTACATTAGATCGTCAGTGTTCTTGAGCAAATTCAAGCGGCCAGTGTAGACAGCTGGCAAGTTTTTGCGCAAAAGCAAAAACTTGCCAGTCTAGATGCACCCCAGATGAACTGGAGTGGAAAACACGAGTGAAGTTGTAATTGCCACCAGGTGGATTTGAACCTGGGACCTCTGGAGCTTAATGTAGGAGCCTCTACCACTTGAGCTAAAAGCTAATTGGCTGTCAGCCCAGGTTGTAGAGATCTCTTCTTAGCTGTTACTGTAAGTCAGCCGTGCCCAACCTTTTCCAGCTGGGGACCCATTTTGACAATTCAGGAAGACTTGGTGACCCAGGGCAATTCAAAAAATGTGTGAATGGCTCCTTAAGAGCCACCTGGGGAGACACCTGGCGACCCTTTTGAAATGTAATGGCGACCCACATTCCCGACCTGACCCATAGGTTGGGAAACCCTGCTGTAAGTGGTCTAAGTGTCACTGTGTGGGACAGTGAACCACACACTAGGGCTACGTCTACACTGCAGAGTTTTTGCACAAAAACAACTGCTTTTGCACAAAAACTTACAGAGCGTCCACACTACAAGTGCATTTTTGCGCAAGAAAAAGTACAGTAGATCATCAGAAGACAGGGCTTTTTGTGCAAGAGTTATTCCTCTTTCTATGAGGAATAAGCCTTTTTGTGCAAGAGCTCTTGCGCAAAAAGGCATGTGTGGACGGACATTGGAAAAATGTCCTATTGAAAAAAGCACAGGTGCTCTGATGGCCATTCTGTGAATTCACAGAATGGCCATCAGAGCTTTCTTGCACAAGAGCGTCCATGGCAGTGCGGACACTCTCTCGTGCAAAAGCACATCTCTTGCACAAAAGCACATGGTAGTGTGGACGCGCTCTTGTGCAAGAACTTTTTGTGGAAGATCTCTTCTGCAAAAATTTCTTGCACAAGAAGCCTGCAGTGTAGACGTAGCCCAGGTGTGTGGGGTACAAAGTAACACGAAGTAGCATCAAATGCCAGCAATGCCCTTCTGCCATGTATATTGGCCAAACTGGACAGTCCCCACAGGAAAAAATTTATGGACACAAATCAGATATCTGAAAAGGCAACACACAGAAACCTGTTGGAGAACAACCTGCCCCGGCACTCATTAATGGATCTCAAAGTCACAGTGTTGTTTCAGGCCAATTCCACAAGCCAAATACACAAGGAAGCCTTGGAACTTAACTTCATTTACAAGTTTGGGACCCATCACAAAGGTATGAATAAAGACATTATCTGGCTAGCACACTACCTTCCACATCCTAATGACTTAACCAATTAAACAATGGGTACTTCAGAACAATTTGCACGTTCTCTATCAGCTTCATGTAACATGAACACTCTAATTCACTATTTTTCCCCTTCCTTCTCCTCCCCGCCATCTCCTATTTATTTTGGAACTGGACTTTTAATACTCCATTCATTTGAAGAAGTGGGTTGCACCCATGAAAGCTCATGATACCATCTACATGTTTTGTTAGTCTTTAAGGTGTTGCTAGACTATTCATTGTTTTTTACATTTTTTTGAAGTAACATGAGTTCGTGCTTGCTAAATTGGCACCAAAATAAGAGAGAAAAACAGAGCAGGACTACAGTAAAAAAAGGTGGGTGGAAGGCATATCAGTGAGGAGAACGGAGCAGGGTTTGCTAAATGAAGCTACACTATGAGCCTAATTCTCTGGTCTTTTACAATAGTGTAAATCAGGAATCAGACCACTATGGCCAAGTATGTCCCAAGTGACCAACGATTTGGATGCTTCCATTTCTGGATGCTCAACCTGGGACACTGTCAAAGAGCCTGGCTATCAGAAAGTGAAAATTAGGCCTGATTAAGCTGGCTGTAACTGAGCACCCAAAATCAGTAGTTTCAACTGAAAAATTTGGCTTCTGAATTTAAATTTTCCAACCTTTATTCACACTGTACTGCAGGGATGTAGCTTGTGAGAGACGCCCCTAGAAGCTGAGATCAGGACCCCACTGTGATAGGCACTATACAAACACATCATAAGTCCCCGCCCCGAAGATCTGGCATTTTACCTACAGAAGGTGGACAAAGGTTGAGCAGAAACCGGAAGCACAGTGAGGTGAAGTGACTTGCTTGAGATCAGCCACTGAACCAGAAATAGAACCCAGGTCTCTTGAGTCATAGTCTGGTGCCCCTCGGTAACATTATTTAGTTATTGTGTGTACAGTACTTTAAAGATGTAAAATGATTTTTATAAGTGCTAAGTGTTCACTACTTAGCTAAGTGAACAGAGGCTCTCAGAAATGTAGGCAGGTTTTTTATAGCTAAGTTTCAGAGAGGAAGATGTGTTCATGCGGGGATGATTTAGTTGGGATTGGTCCTGCTTTGGGCAGGAAGCTGGACTCGATGACCTCCTGAGGTCTCCTCCAGCCCTAGGATTCTAGGATTCTATGTGTGTTTCTGCAAAAACACCAAGGAGCCCTGTGGCACTTTACAAACTAACAAATGTATTAGGCATAAGCTTTTGTGGGCTGGAGCCCACTTTGTCCGATGCATGAAGTGGAAATTTCAATATGGCAGGGATGCCTTCACATGGAAAGACAGGTGTGTTACCTGGGTCTGAATGGAGACTGGGACTGGCTAGCTCACTGCAAGAAGTAATTTTCCCTCCTTTGGTAGTCTCACCTTCTCCTCAACTCTTAGGAACAGGCCACATCCACCCTGACTGAATTGACCTTGTTAGCACTAGTCCTCCACCTAGTAATGTAACACTCCCATCTTTGAATGTGTATATCCCTGCCAAATTGAAGTTGCCACTTTGTGCATCTGACGAAGTGGGCTCCAGCCCATAAACACTTATGCCCAAAGAAATGTGTTAAGTTTTAAGGTGCCACAGGACTCCTTGTTGTTTTGGTATAGACAGAGTCCCTGCCACTTGCCCTCACATAGTTCGGTCCTACTTTATCAAAGGGTGTATTTAAGATCTGCCACATCTCTGCTTCCATACATCTTCAGTGACATAAAGTGGAACTCCAGCTTGCAGTTCAAGGAATCAGTGCCAGCAGATCACTGAGTTTGCAAGAGGAAAGTGAAGGCAGGAACAGTCTCTCAATGTGCGTGAGCCTGAGCAACTGAATCAGAAAGGGGCTGCAGTGCCAGACAGGCTGCTGCATATGACCCCTGTCCACCCCCCCAGAAAACTGTGGTGAAACTTTATCCTAATGCTGCCTGGGCTCTGGCAATTCTCATGTCTGCATGGTGCTGGCTGACACTGAAATGCCAGCCCCCAATGAGTGCTGCTGTCATTTGACAGTCTTGGGTGGCAGGTTTGCATAATTTTTGGTGGTGCCCAGAATGGGTCCAAGCAGAGTCATCATAGGGCAGACCAGGGCAACCGTCCTGGGCTCCCGCTTTGGGGGGCTCTGTGCTTCAGGGGGACATAGGCTCTAGGCAGGGGGACCAACAGACTTGCCGGGCACCTGGACAAAGTGTGTGCGTGTGGTGGGAGGGCTGGCTCCATGCTCCCTGAAGGGGCAGGGTCTCAGGTGAAGGGGGCTAGGCCTCAGGTGGAGAGGACGGGGTTGGGGCAGCCAGCTCTCAGCGCCACCCAGAGCATGCCATGCCACACACCCCCATCTCTCAGAGCCACCTGCAGTGCACTGCATGGCATTCCAAAAGTGATTTAAAGGGCTCGGAGCTCTGGCCACTCCTGCTCCTGAGGTAGCAGTGGCCATGAGCCCTAGGCACTTTTGAATTGCTAGGTCCCAGGGCAATTGCTCTTTCCCCCCCATCAATGGACCTGGATCCAGGGTGACCTGGAAGATTAGTGGGCGGGGCCTGGTGCTGGCAGCAGCCGGACCCACCCTGCCAGCTCCTGGCATTTCTCTGGATAGGTGGGTAGAAGCTGGAAAGAGGCTGGGCAGGAGCTTGGGGGAATGGGTGAAATGAGGGTAGAGCAGGGGCAGGAAGGGGAAGGGCTTGGGGGGGTGGGAGCAGGCCAGGGGCAGAGTGGAGGCAGGACGGGGTGAGGGCTTGGAGGAAGGGGTGAAGTAGGAGCAGGGAGGGCTAGGTCTGCATCTGGGTCACTGCTACTGGTGCCAGGTCCCTTGCTAACTTCCCAGGCCATCCTGGTCCCTGCGTCCCAAAATGCAGGACCAGGGGCAGTTGCCCCGGTCTGTCCTATGGATAGGATGGCTCAGAAAATATAGGTCCAATCAATGGTGGAGCTGAGCCCACATTGCTGAATATTTGTGGAGCACAGGCACCATGGGCCCATATAACTCGCCCCCTGGGAATCGGAGCAATTTTTGCAGCACCCGTCATCCCTAAGGTTCAATGCTACTGTTATAAGCCCATATGCAGGAGGGTGTGAAGGGTGCAAAAGCACCCCCATGATCTCCCAAGTAAGCATGCTCCGGCCAGCCAGAGGAAGGCAGGAGCAGCACTGCCTGAGCCTCCCTCCCTCATGCTCTGACCAGCCAGGGGAAGGCTGGGGCTGATTTCCCTGCTTACTTGGGAGACCATGGGGGGTGCATTCACACTCTTGCGGTCCACATCTACAAAAAAAGCACTCCCCTCCAGAAATTTCTGCATACAGGTCTGTGTTATGAGCCCAAAACTATTTTCTCCTTGGGGCTGGGTGCTGCAGAGAGCTGGGTACCTCTGTTTTTGGGGGCTGGTGTCTGGAGCTGCCTTGGTTTCATAGGTGTGGTGGTGCTACTTTGGTGTTTCTGAAGTAGCTGTGCAGTGCCCGGCTGCTCTTCCTATCCCGTGAAGCAATACAGGGAGCTGGGTCCCGAGGCGCAGGCTCATGTGGGCAGGGAGATGCAGCACTACTATGGCATGTTTGACACTAGAGGTTTGGGCGGTGATCACAGCACTTGTAATGTGAACAGGCTGAAGGGCATTTGATAAGTTACGTAAGGAGGCAGGGTGATTCTGTGAAAGAGAGGCCAAGTTCAGGGCAGGCTATTTCAGGTTAGATGGAGAGAGGCAGATGTTAGGGGAGAGCCAGTCTGGAGAATAGGGGAAGGGACAAATATTAAAAAAGGATAAACTTAAAAAACAACAAATAGCATGGTAGCATTTTAAAGACTAACAAAACATTAAAAAAGGGACAGTTTTGGCCTTGGGTTGCAAGTGGGGCAGCTTGGGGAACAGGTAAGAGAAGCAGATACAAAGGCACAGATCTGAGGTAAGGGACGGTTGTGTATGATGGGGCAGGGTCCAGGGAAGAGGAACAGTTTGGGACAGTGGTGAGACAGATGAGTTATGAAATTCTCAGCCTCTGTATTCCTCCTCCTTCAATTAATTTAAAGTTGATCTGTGTGCAGAGCAGTGACGTGCTGCCCTTATTTTAACAAGGGGCTCCTCCAAACATCCCTCTCTTAGCTTGTGCAAATGTCCCAGAAGGGGCGTTGGAGCAGGACTGGGAAATCTGCTCTTTGTTTAAATGAGGAAATGAAGTTTTCTCACAACAGGAACCAAGCTGGAAGGCAGCAGTGCCACTCAACTAACACACTGAGATGAAGCATACCACATGCTGCTTCCAAGAAATACAAAGAGTGTATTATATAATCCACATGTGTCCCTGTACATGGGGAGGGAGAGCTGGAGACTTTGCATAGGGTTCATACCCTATTCCTCACTCATGGTGTAGTCACCTAAGGGCAAACCCTGTTCTCTGAAAGCTGAGCACTTGGGCAGCCACCCAGGAGAGATTCAAATGCCGTCCAGCTGATTAGTTGAGCCCCCACAGCCAGCAGTATGTGTTTCTATTGGTGGTGCACATCTGCACATATGCCTCAGTGCACGTAACAAAATTTATTCTCCACATGGATGGAAAAAAATAGAGGTAACACTGCAAGCAAATCAGTATTTTTATGAGCTCCAGTTACATACCATTTCTGGCAGGATGATTGAACAGTATTCCCAGACATGTGTCTCCATCTGCGGCAGGGACATCTCAATTTTACCAAGGATGGGGGAACCTGTAAGGACGGGCAGCTGGCTGGTTTAATGGGTAAGGCTCAAGCTAGTGGGAGACAGCTTCTAGTGAAGTTGTGAGGGGCCCTGTGAGTTGCTGAAGCTACTGCAGACTCTCAAGCAGCCAGCTGCCTTCCTTGACTTTATTGTATACACAGCACCTCAGTGCGTGTTGGCTGCTTTTCAGGATATAACCCATCGCTTCCTATGTTCTTCCAGCTGTTTTTACCCAGGCCCATTTGGCCCCGTTTCCTTGCCCCAGTTATTCCCGCTAGGAAACTGCTTTGCTTTGTCTTCGGACTCTTCCCAACCCGCCCCCCCCCCTTTCCTCCCCGCGCTCCGCTTTGCCTGCTTCTTTAAGAGTCTCCCCCTCCCCCCGGCCGTGGTGCTGGCCTTGTGCTGCTGCTGCTGCTGCTGCTGCACCCGCTGCCTTGAAGGGACCCCCCCATGCAGCTCAGTGGCTCTCCGCACCCCCCTCCCCACTCTAGGAGCGGATCCAGCGCCCCTGGGAGGCGGCTGGGAAAAGAGCGCGTGTTGTGACTTAGAGGTGCCAAGGGGGTGGGGTGCGTCTCGCCTTTCGCGCCTGGTCTCGGGCCCTGTGCGAGCTCGCTGGGGAGGGAGGGACCCCGCCTGCAGCAGCGGCCGGGACTGCGCGCGAGCTCGCGGGGGAGGGACCCAGAAGCGCCCCTCAAGTTCCTTCAGCGCTGAGTCCTGCCTGCGCGCCGCGCCCCGCCCCGCCCCTCCCCGGGCCAGGCGATTCCGCACTCGCAGCCCTCCGCGCGCCGCTGCCTGCCAGAGCTCCCCGGGGCTGCCGCCGCGAGCTGCCGTCGCCGGTGGCGTGGGGCTGGGCAGTGGGGCGCAGCGCCCCCTACCTCGCCATGGCTGGCGCCGCCTGGCTCAGGCTGCTGGCTCGGGAGCTGGTGGCTGCGCTTGGGAAGCGCCCGGGGCTCCGGGGCGTTCAGTGGGTCAGGTAAAGCCTGGGAGGGGAGAGGGGAAGAGGCACAAGGATGGGGGGGGGGGAGATGCCAGCTGGGGGAGGCAGATGTGCAAGGGGGGGCCTCTTGGGGACAGGTGAGGGGTGGCAACTGGGGTGTTCTGCGCAGGGGGGCAGTTTGGGCATGGTGAGCAGTGGAGAAGATGCCCTGTCAGGCGGGCGCTTTGGGAAGTGTAGGAGCCAGGGGCACGCAAGAGGTAACGCAGCTGGGCAGGTTGCCTGGAGAAGGGCAGTTTGCAGATAGGTGGGGGACGTGCACCAGTTGGGGAAGTAGGAAGGAGGCAAGTGCTAGCAGCTAGTCTGCTGTTTACGTTCCCCCGGGGCTGTATGTCAGCTCTCATCTCTTTGATTCTTTTAACTTGGTGTCTCTCAGCCTTCCTGATACCTGGGACCAGCTTGCTGTGTCAGGGAGAGTTTGGGGCAGCACCCTGAGAAACACTGCTCTAACTCACCCTGTGTCCCCTGCACACTGTGCAGTGGTCAGTCTGTGGGGCAGATCCCTGCAACTCGGGAGCCCCAGAAGCAGTGAGTAAAGTGGAGGTCACAGAGGCCTGGCTGTTTTAAAATTGAGTTGGGTCAGCGAGGGGCTCATTTTACATTCTGCTTTACCAAAGCTGCTGCTTCCAGGTTATTCTTTTACCCCCCACACCCACCCCTTGAATTTGGGCCCAGCAAGAGAGGGCATCTCAGTGCAGCTTCCAACCTCTGAGCCAATCTTTCCTTCCCCATCATGTACTCTTGATGATGATCCCGTGAAAACCTCTCAAGTGTCTCCTCCAGCCCCTTCCATGTTACTGATCCTAGCAGTTGATTTTGCTTAAGTCTGTTGATGCTCCTTCTTGCAATCCAATAGGAGCCCCTCTGGGTAAAGCTGTGATGCTCATAAGCACAGGGTCCCAGACAGAAGGGACCTTTACAATGTGTGGATCCCCAAGCTCTAGGGGGCAAAGGCAGAGAGGGCATTAGGTGAGTTGGTCTGGTGTGGTTGGCTGGAAGGTGAAGCTACTGTGTTATGGAGCTGGAAATGGTTCTTTGCCATGCTTGGTTTTAAAACTGGCTGTGGGATTGGTGTTGGAGAAGGGCCTGGAGCCTTCAAATCCCACCTGCCCTACGGAAAGGGAAGGGCTTTTTCATTATCTCTGTTGAAGTCCCACCAGTGCAGTTGAGACTGATGCTCATCCGAGCAGTGATTGGGAAGAAATACCTATTTTTCTTTTTCAGTGTATTATTTCTAGCTTAGGGGTTCTCAAACTGGGGGTTAAGATCACTCAGAGGATCAGGAGTTGTGAACCTCCATCCCAAAGTCCACTTTGCCTCCAGCATTTATGATGGTGCCAAAAATGTATAAAAGTGGTTTTTAATTTATAAGGGGGGGGGTCACATCCCAAGGCTTTGTTGTGTCAAAGGGGGTCATCAGTACAAAAGGTGGAGAACCACTGTTGTAGCATTTCTTCTATAACACACGATTGAGCCATGAGGGAGGTGTTTGTCTGTGGGCTTAGAGACCAGGCCGGCATTGGGAGCTCATTCAATGACAATGAAATAACAAGCTGTTCTCATGAAACTGCAGCTGCCTGGGAAGAGAGGTTTCCTTGAGGTGTCGAATCTATCCCTGGAGTGTAATTATAAGGATGGGTTTGAATTCAGGGTGCTGGGTGTCTGTCTGAAACTTTTTGGAGCAGATTTTTTTTGTGGGGAAAGGAAGGTGCAGTGGAAACTTTAAGCCAAAATTTTACCAGAATTCAGAATGCAAAGGCTTCATTAAAGGTCAGAAAATGTCCAAATCATAAATTCCCAGAAGGGACCACTAGGATTATGAAGTCTGATCTCTTGTATAACACAGGCCATAGGGTTGCTGTAAATCCTTGTTTACATTTTCTTGAATTTTCATTCCAATGAACCAGGGTCGTTGGTAGGTGGGATTGAACCGATAATCTTAAGGGCTAATGCCATGTGCCTCTACAGCATGAGCTAAAAGCTGATTGCCTCTTAGCTCAGGCTATAGAGTAGACTTTGCTCTCCCTTGTTAGTGGTTTCAGTGCCTCTGGGTTACACCTGGTTTAACAAAATCACCTAGTTCAAAGCAAAACTAGTTTCTGGAGAGTAAAACTCGAGATGGGTTTGTCTAAAAGTCTGCCTTTAAAGAATGAGGTAGGTATGAGGGAACAGGTTGAATTTTCCTACCCACCCGTCAAAAGTTGCAACATGGCTACATTAGAGTAGGGGTGGCCAACCTGTGGCTCTTGAGCCACATGCAACTCTTTGCTCTCAGGGTTACGGCTCGTTTGGAGCCACATGCCCGCTTTGTGCACATGCCCCAGTTCCTGGAGGGAGAAGTGCATGGCTATGGTGGTGGCAGTTCCGGTGAGACCCAGGCATTGGGTTAGAATGGGAGGGCCCTGGGGGGGGCTGGGGCTGGGGGAGGGCATTGTGTTGGGGGGAGGGCAGGGGGTCTGGCTCTGAGGGAAGGATGTGCAGCTCTTTGCACTACTATCCACAGCTCTTTTAGCTCTTCGTGACTAACTGGTTGGCCACCCCGGCATTAGAGCCTCAGTCATGAATTGCTATGGTATGGGAGGGAGAGGGTAGGAGTCTCCCCAGAGCAGGTAGAAACCGGGATGGGGAGGATGTGTGTACTGGGCCTTCAGGAGCTTTCCGAATAGCAGAGGTGATGCCAGACAGGAGACTAATGACCGGTGTGGTTGTGTAGCTGGAGACCTCTCATGTGCTTCATGTGTGGGGGCAGAGGGCGATTTAAATGCATTGCTTCCCCTGGGCCACACTGCACTGAGTCCCTTTCCCTTCCCATGCTAATTTCTATAGCGAAATATTAGAGAGAAAGCTACTTATCTTGAATCAACAAGAGTGGAGTGGGGCCAGAGGCATGCAGAGATAAACACATGCAATACTCTCTGTAGCCCAGAGTGCCTGTGCACGTGCCATGCATTCTGTTTGTCCCTACTGGGGAGGAAAACCTTTGGGGGCTTCCAGGATTTAGTTGCCCTGCTCCTGGAGGAGGAGGTGGGGCCTTTTCCTTACTTGGTGCAGACACCGGAACAAATATCCCTAGGACTCTGAGTCTGCTCTGACCCATAGCAAGGGCTTCCCCTTTGCAGGACCTGCTCTTGTGGTTGGCTCCTTATCTGACATCAGAGACTGTTGGCTCCAGAATGGGTTGCTAAGGCACTCTCTGTGCTCGCAGCGAGTGCTTTCCTTTGGCAGCCCGCTCTGCTTTCCCTCGTCTCAGATTCCTTTGCTCCACATATCTGACAGGGAAGAGCCATCACAGATCAGACCTGCAGTCTGTCAACTCCTGTTTTCTGCTCTGACAGAGGCTGGGGAAGCACTTCCTGCTAAAACCTGTGCCTTTCTTTTCACATCTTCCTCGTGGAAATGTTCTTTCAGGCTGCGCGCTGCGCTCACCATTGGCCAGTGAGTGTAGAGACTGTGTGTGTCATTTCAGTGTAGCATTAGTGATAATTAATACTTTCCATGTATAATCTCAAAGCATTTCCTAACCTCTTTGTGTTCCATTCAGCTCCGTGGGAGGGAGGCAAGTCGTATTGTTCCCATTTTACAGATGTGAACAATAACACTGCCAAGGTCACAAAGCAATTTGTGAGCCTGGGCAATGCTGGGAACAGAACCCAGACTCTTTGGCTGTCAATCTTCAGCCCTAAGGCTGTCCTTCCTCTTCGATATGCCTTATAGTGTTTTAGCATCTTCAAATGTCAACCAGTCCACCCCCCAAACACCCTGATGAGGTAGGGGATTAAGCACTGTCCCTGTTTCACAGATGGAAAAACTAGACTGTCTAGTTCTGGACCACACAATAACTTGGTATCAGAGCCAGGATTAGGTTTTAGGAGTTGCTAGTCCCCAGTCCCATACTCAGTACCCTATCCCAGTGGTGCCAACCCCTTTTCAGTCCAGAATTGTGCAGATCATCAATCAGTGACCCATATTCATGCTGCCTCCTGGGCAATAAACATTTTTATGGAGGGGCCCATGCTCAAGAGTGATCTTTCTCTTTATTGATGTTCTGTTGCTTAACAAGGTTCAGTTTACTTTCCAAGAGCTATTACCTGCTCCACACCTTCTGCCCACTTTCAGTTTCCTAACTCTATAACCACAATGTTATAAAAGTTGCCATGACTCTCTAAGAATCATTGCCTGTCCTTAATATCCAAGCTCTGTGCAACAACAGAAAAAAAAAATGAGGAGGGTCAGATTCAGCCTCCACTGAAATCGATGATGTTACAGTTGCTTACCACAGGTCTGTATTTGGACTAGAGGGTTTCGTATCCAGTCAAGTGAGGAGAGAAGGAACGAACATGCTACACTAAGAAAATAACAAACTTCACCCCCTTGGGTTCCTCTTTTCCCTAGTGCAGGCCTTGTGCTGTGAAGAAGGTTCCATTCTCTGGAGAAAGATGGATGCTTTTGGCTAAGTCTGCCCTGGGATTTTATAGCACTGTAAATTTTTGGCACAGGGGTGTGAAAAATGGCTCCTCCCCCCTCCTGAGAGCAGAAAGTTAGAGAGCTGTAAAGTGCCAGTGTTAGCTACTCTCCTCATGGAGGTGGTTTACATGGAGTGCTGGGAGACCTCTCTCCCAGCACTTGTGCCAAGGCCCCACTTTCAGTTTGAAGCACTTTAAACATTTAAGTGTAGACAAAACTTTAGAAGAATCCCAAATACACGAGTTGTGTCCCTTTTGTGTCTTTCTAGTGGGCAGATTGGTAACTCTTTCCCTCATTGATTGCAAGCTGTTGAGTAAGATCTGTATATATAACCCATCCTGATCATTTCTAAGGAGGCTGGGAGCTACCAGGAAAACAGTCTGCTTATCCCTTTTATTTATTTATTTATTTATTTATTTTGGTCTCTTTCTGTGTCAGACTCTCATGCAATAGGAGAGCTATTAGGATGCTGTGGGATTTTTTTTAATACAGAGGATTCTTGTATTATCAGTCTCAAAAGGCATGAAAAAATGGAGTCTTTTTCCCCCTCCTCCCTTTCCTGTCCTACTGTTTTCATTTTCTGCTTTAGCCAGTCACAGAGGGGCCTAAATATATTGTGCTTGGAGACAAATAGATTGAGATAAGTGTATCATCTATTTAATGGTAAACAAAGATTTAGGAAGTCTTGGTTTCTGATCCCAGTGGTGACTTGAATACCTTGAGCAGGGCCAGTGTTTTGAAAAGTAATGATTTGGAGTGCTTCAGTTTTTGGGGGCACAACACATGATAACTTGGGCCTTAATTTCAGAGGTGCTGAACTTAAGGCTAAGGCCTGGTCTACACCAAGGCTGCGTCTAGACTGGCATGATTTTCCGCAAATGCTTTTAACGGAAAAGTTTTCCGTTAAAAGCATTTGCGGAAAAGAGTGTCTAGATTGGCACGGACGCTTTTCCACAAAAGCACTTTTTGTGGAAAAGCGTCCCTGGCCAATCTAGGCGCGCTTTTGCGCAAGAAAGCCCCGATCGCCATTTTAGCCATCGGGGCTTTTTTGCGCAAAACAATTCTGGGTTGTCTACACTGGCCCTCTTGCGCAAAAGCATTTGCGCGAGAGGGCTTTTGCCCGAACGGGAGCGTCATAGTATTTGCGCAAGAACACTGACAATCATACATTAGATCGTCAGTGTTCTTGCGCAAATTCAAGCGGCCAGTGTAGATAGCTGGCAAGTTTTTCCGGAAAAGCGGCTGATTTTCCGGAAAAACTGGCCAGTCTAGACACAGCCCAGGAGTTTAGGTCAAATTTAGCTGCATAAGGTAGATTTTTTTTTTTAAACAATGAGTCCCCACTACCAAGCCTGTTCCATTGATTTTAAGGGCCGCTGAAGTCGATTTCAGTATTCCTGCTTCTTCACGAGGAGTAGTGCAAAATTCGACCTTGCATAATTGAATGTATGGTAGTGTACATCCAGCATTGCAAAAGTCAACATTCTTGGTCTGTGGGAGGCATCCCACAGTGCCCCACTGTGACTGCTCTGGCCTGAATTTGCAACTCTACTGCTATCCATGTGGACAGGAGAAGCCACGGGAAAGTTTGAATTTCATTTTCCCTGTGGCCTGTGTGGCGAGCACACCTCACTCAGAGCAGGCAGCGCACCTGAGCAGCACATGTGGCCATGATTTCCATGAGTTGAACTTGCATGAGCTCCAAATCCCAGGGGTGTAGACAGGCACCAGCATGCAGTATGAAGGAGATCTTGGAGTTCATCGCGGAGTGGGGAGAGGAACCTGTTCTCTCAGCACTCCAAACCAGCAAAAGAAACACTGATATCTATGTGAAGATGGCAAAGTGCATGGTGGAGAAAGGATACCTCTGGTACACCCAGCAGTGCCGTGTTAAAATAAAGGAGCTGAGGCAGTCCTATCACAAGACAAAGGAGGCAAACAGACGGTCTGGTACATCGCTGCGAACATGCTGCTTCTATGACCAGTGTCATGTGATTCTGGGGGGAGACTCGACCAGCTTCCCAAGCCAGACCATGGAATCCTCCCAAGACACTCAGGGCAGCATCGTGGAGGACAGTGTGGTGGTGGTAGAAAGGGAGGAGGAGGAGGAGGAGAATGGCCAGCCAGCAAGCGGCGAGAACCAAGAACTTTTCATAACCTTGGAGACAATCCCCTCCTCCCAGCACGTCTCACAGTCGGGCACTGATCCCAGGGATGGAACTTCTGGTGAGTTCACATTTTTTTTTCTTTCTGCAAGAGGGTTAAGGCAGTTGGGTGTAATGTGTGGCGTACTCTGTGCCTACACAGCATGGTGGGCCTGGAACAGCTTGTTAACGTGTCTGGAGATGGAGCGGGACTCCTCCCTGCACAGCTCCATGGAATTCTTTGATCCTTCTCACAAGGTTTCTGGGGAGGCCAGCCTTATTCCATCTTCCATAATAGGACATCTTCACACGTCATGCCATCTTCACTCGTCATGGTCTGGCGTCATTGGAGCACAAAGCATTGCAACATAAGGCCTAGGTTTCTGGCACCATCTCCCTTTCACTCTGTGTGATTCAGGGAAGACTGATATCTCTCATGGCAGCTTGGATGAAGGAGGGGAAGTTATCAGTTGCTGCCTCTGCAGCTAGCATGGCTTCAGCCTCTGGCATCTTTTCTCTCCCTCCTGCAGGCTCCTGCAAAACAGGAAAGTAGCACTATCCTGGGAAGTACAGTGTACTGTGTGAGTTGCTGCCTTGCCCCTCTGGCATAACAGGACTCCTTTCTTCCTCCCACTTCGAGGATTGTGTCCTGGCAGATCCCTTACCATGCCTGCTTCCAAACCATGAGAGTCCAGACATTCCCTTGAAAACTCTGTTGTGTGCCTGCTGTACAGTGACCACTTTAAAGCATAATTATGGCCTAGCACAGAACACATCTCCATTGTCTTTAGCAAGACCTTTGCTGTATGTTAACAGATTAGGTTTTAGGCTCCATAATGGCTCTCCTGTAATGTGTGCCCTTGTAACTTTTCATTACAGCGGGAACTGCAGGGCGCTTGCTGCGTACAGTATTCCCCTGGCTCCAGCAGCTGTCCGGCTCACACACAGCCGCAGGCAAAAACAGACAACGGAAGACATGTTTAGGAAGAAAATGGAGTGGAGGAATATGCTTCTGGAGGAGATGCAAGAGGAGCAGCAGGAGAGGACAATGGAGGGGCAGTACAGTATAGTGAAATGGCAGGAGAGGGGAGCATGCAGGGAACTGCAAGTGAAGCACCAGGAGAATGTCTTTTCGTCCCTGACAGGAGAATGTCTTTTCATCTGTGATGGAGCACATGGCAGCGTGCCTAGAGAGGATCCCTTCCCTCCCCGTAGCCTGTACCCCCCAGGGACCCCAGGACATGGGGGGAAACTCAAGGGCAGTCTCACACTCAACCTACAGGATGTCATGAGGCAAAAAACTGTCATCACATTTCTAAGTGCCCCCCACAACTTTGGGTCCCATCATAGACTTCTTTTCTTTCCTTGCTGTATTCCCTAAATAAAAATGCATGATCTCTGAACAACCGTCTTTTAATTGCTTGTACTGCAATGGTGGGGCAGGAGATTACAGTCAAACACAGCGACTGCAGGGCACCTGGTTGAGAGCAACATGCATGACTCTCAAAACTGGCCATACCTAAAACTTTCTTTCCACGCCTCTCTGATTTGCACTTTCCCGTACGGTGCTCTTCTTATCTCCCTGGTGTCTGGCTGCTCAGAATCTCTGGCTAGCTGCTCTGTCTCAGCTGTCCGCCCGGACAGATAACTTCCCTCCTTACTCTCACAAAGATTACGAAACACACAACAGGCTGCCACCACAAAGGGAATGTTGTGTTCACTGAGGTCCAGCCTAGTCACTAGACTCCTAAACCTTCTCTTTAAATGCCCTAAAGCATCCTCTACCACCATTCTGCACTTGCTCAGCCTGTAGCTGAACTGCTCCTTTTTGCAGTCTAGGCTGCCCGTGTACAGCATCGTGAGCCATGGGAGCAAGAGGTAGGCTGGGTCGTCAAGGGTCACTATTGGCATTTCCACCTCTCCAATTCTGATTTCCCAGTCTGGGAGGAAAGTTCCAGAGTGCCTCTTTCAGAAGATGCCAGAGTTCCTAAAGACTTGCACATCATTCACCTTTCCCAGCCATCCCATATTGATGTCAGTGAAACAGCCCTGGTGATCCACCAGTGCCTGCAACACCATCAAGAAGTATACCTTGCAGTTTACAACTCCTTGGCAAGGTGGCCGGGGGCCAAGGTGGGAATGTGGGTTCCATCTGTCACCCCATCCATAGTTACGCAACCCCAATGCAACAAAGCCCTCCACTGTGACATCCATGTTTCCCAGAGTCACTGTCCTCCATAGCAGAAGGGTATTGATGATTTGGCTACTTGTATAAAACAGCCCCCACTCTGAAGATTCCCAACTGACCGGTAGCTGTCTGGCATTGCAAGCTTCCCACAGGGTAGTTGCTGCTCATTTCTCTACTGTCAGAGCGGGTCTTATTCAGGTATCCCTGCGCTTCAGGGCAGGGGGAAGCCATTCGCAAAGTTCAGTGAAAGTGGCCTTAGGCATACAGAAATTTAGAAACCACTGCTGATTGTCCCATACCTGCACAACTATGTGCTCCTACCAGTCTGTGCTTGTCTGATGGCACCCGAACCGGTGTTCCACTGTTTCCAAAGGATCAAATGCTGGCTGCGTTTCCAATTCACTCAGCCCTTGGGCTTGCTTGAACAGCGTGCCTATGGCACCCTGAGATTCCTCCTCATCCATTTTTTGGAGTGACATGCATACAGTCTCAACATATTCCACCATTAGGTGCACCAATGGTAGACATCAGCATCCCAATGCTTTGATGCACAAGAGGTTTCACCAGGGGGCCATGTTCGCACTGCTATGGCATCTGCACAGGTAACCAGAGCCAAAAAGGGTGTGAAAAGACTTTTTCCCGATGATCTCAAGCCGGAGGTGAGGGCATAGATGAGTGCATTATGGAATGCTAACAGCATGAACCCAGAACCACCCACTACTCAGTTTTGGTCCCAGCGTGCACTGAGAACATAACCCAAAATGCAAAGTGGCACAGGCACTGTGATATAGCTACCCACAGTGCATCGCTCTCAAAGTCGATGACAATATCCCTACTGGGGATACACTACTTTGAAGTATGTTGAATTCTTGCACAGTGGGGACATAGACCTTCGACTTTGCAAAATCGGGTGATATGGTCAAATTTATTAAGGTCGGTTTCTTATCTCATAGTGTAGACATGGTCTCTAAATCTACGCTGGTGCTTTGCAGTGCTGTAGGTTTCTCGCTCAGGGATGTAAAATCTCCCCTCCACGAGTGCAGCAAGTTACAGTGTTGTAAAGTGCCGGTGGGAACCAGGCTACAGTGCTGGAAGCCGTGCTCCCAGTGCTGTTAGCTACTCCCCTCATGGAGGTGGTTTACATGAAGCACTGGGGGAGCTCTCTTCTAGGGCTTGGGCCATGACCACACTTTCAATTTAAAGTGCTGCCGTGGAAGCTTACGTTTGAAATGGGGATGCTTAGCCCTTCTGAGAATCAGGCTTGAGGTGTCTTAACTTGAGTGCCTAAAACCAGTAGCTACTTTTGAAAATGTTGGTCCTACCCTTTCTGTAACTCTGTTTCCTCATCTGCAAAATGGCTGGTTGTTGAGAGGTTGCATGAATGTAACGCACTGGGAAGATGGAATGAGCTACATGGATATGAGCCAAGGCAACAGACTGTCCTCTGTTGTTAGACCCTAGCCCTCTTGGAATTGGAGGCAGAATTTGCCGTGCAAGGAGCTTTTCAAAATGCAGGACCGGAGTGCCTAGTTGAAAAGCAGCCTGTGTTTTCAGGGTCTGAGCATGACTGATAAACATCAACAAGTGTCCTTTGGTGAGTGCAGCATTTCAGGAGAATTTCCTCGTGATAGTATATTCATCTTTCACTAGTGGGGAAAAAAGATTTCCCATAAAGATTTTGGGCCAGATCCTCCAGTGTAGGTGTGGGGAACCTTTTTTGGTGACCCACAGAAAAATCAGTGGGAAGCAGCACACAAATCAGAAGCAAAACAAATAAACAAGCCCTCACTGACGTGGTCCCTGACTGAGAAGCAGAAAGACAATCGCACACCAGAGCCCAGGGGGGACCCACGCTGGTAGATTTTTGTGTGCTCCAGCCCCATGATGGGGCAGCAGGGGGGCTGGAGCGCCAGTACAGGCTCCCCAATGCTGGTGCTTAGGTTCCCCACTCCAGTGGTTTAAATTAACTATGCTGATTTTCACCCAGTGAGGATCTGGCCCTTACATGTCCCATTAGAGATTTTATCAAACCAATCCAAGGCGCTCCCAAACTGATTTCCAAACTGTTTAATGCCATAGGCAAAATTCTTAGACATGCAAAGTCATATTCTGGTCCCACGGGAGTCTGTGGAACCAAGGTTTGGCTTTGTGGGACTAGAGGAATGGCGAAAGAGAAAAGAAGGGTAAGAACATAAAGCCCAAGCTTTCTAACTCCTGAAGTAGGCAGCGTGCAGATGATGGGTCAGCGCCTGCACATCACCCTTTAATAGGCAATGGGGCAGCCAGAACAAATAATGTTTAAAAGAAGACAGACTAAGTACTTGCTGGAAGAACATTTTTAAGGTGCTGTGGTTCAGCAGGAGGGAGTGGATTGGGGTGGGTTTCCTCACCCCTTCTTCCCTCAGCTTCCCTTTGTTTCTTTGCAGCCATATGATGCTGGGGTATGTGGTAGGCTATTTCCCCCTGTTCCCTTAGGCCTCATCCCCATGGAAACTGCAAAGGAGGTGGAATTCTGGTGGCTTCTTGCATTTTTTAGGCCTGCTTCTCTGAGGTGCTGAGTTGTGGGTGCTTGGCAGGGGATTTTTGAATAACCTGTTAAGCGGTGGCTGCCTGATGGTGCCAGTTTCTCCTTTCCA
Organism: Pelochelys cantorii; assembly: GCA_032595735.1. Lineage (NCBI taxonomy): Eukaryota > Metazoa > Chordata > Testudines > Trionychidae > Pelochelys > Pelochelys cantorii. Next base: position 17,081,767 of record CM064344.1, on the reverse strand, counting down.
TCTCTCTCTGTCAGTGAATCAGTGCTTTGGCAGGAAGCTGGCACTTTTGGCTGTTCCCACAACAATTGAGGTAAAGAAGCAAATGTAGGTGTTAGGATCAAGTTCTGCTCTCACAAGAGCCAATGGTAACTTTGCCCTTTCCTGCGGGGGGACTGAGGTTTGGTTTTCAAGACGAAAGTCCTGTATCAACTGAACACCTCAGTGTAAGCTTCTCTACGCCACCTCCCCAGTCCTGGCCTGGAGGGACCTGTGCAAAAGTGAGGGAGGACCATAAAAGTGCTGAAATGGATGGAATTCAGCCCAATCAGTCCTTTCTGTGGCTAATAACAATGCCAATGCCTAGGACCCTCCCTTCCTGCAGTGTTTACTTGCGGCTGCTGAGCAGTGGTCAGGAGATAAGACTTTTGAGCAGCCAGTAGGGATGTAAAATCCCATTTAATTGGTTAAACTTATTGTTTAACTAGTTAACTGATTAAGGGGGGTGTGAGGCTGGAGTGACTCCTCACCCCCACTGAAGGCAGGGGCTGCTGAAGGCAGGGGCTGCTAGCTGGAGCAGCCTGCAGCAGAGGGGGGTGGGGTTCCCACGCCTGCCATGAACAGAGGCTGCTCTAGATGGCCAGAGCAGTCCCTGCCCGCCGTGGGCCCTGCTCAGCTGGAGCAGCCTTCTGCCAGCAGCAGACAGGGAACTGCTCCAGCCCCCACTGTTTAACCAGAACCGGGAAGCATCACCCATTATCTCTTGATTTCTGTTATTTCCACTCCAATTCATCTGATGAAGTGGGTTTTGCTCAGGAGTCTATATATTTTGGTTAGTATCTAAGGTGTCACAGGACTAGTAGTTGCTTTCACATCCTTAGCAGCCAGTGACTTGCTCTTTATTTGGAGCAGTGGTCGAGCCTTGAAATACTGCAATGGTTTCTCCTGGTTCTCTGAAGAGGGGCACCCTGGCTTCCTGGGCAGAGGGACATTTTTTTCTAGGAAATAAAAACTTCCTATAAAAAAGCTTCTCTCCTGCAGCTCACTTTGTTTTTCTCTCTCCCCTGGTTTAGTTACATGACAGGCCCGGCAGTTTCCAAACAATAAAAGTTAATGCTCCTCTTTGCCTGTCTTTATCCCTTCCTATTTGCTCCCTTCTCTCTCACACTTTTTCACACCTGCCAAACTACCCTCATTGCAGCTGACATTTATACCCAGGACATGAGTAATACGAGCATAGTAGAGGCCAGAGGTTGCCCCTCAGTGTTTTAGGATAGAAGTGGGACGGAGCGAGGCGGTTTTATTTTCTCAGAGGCAAGAGAACACACCTGTGCCAGTAAAAGACAAATACTGGTCAGCCTATTGCTTTTGTGATGCCCCACAATTTGAACGATGAAAATCTGAGCTCTGTCTGGTCTGTTTTCCTCCTTAAGAAGTCTCATTGAAGACATTGGTCTCTCTGTTTTAAAAGGAGCCTGTACATACAGTCCTAGAAGCAGATGGACCAAATGGCTATTTATTAACCCCCTTCTCTCCTGAGCTGCAGAGTTGGCTCAAAGGGTCTGTTAGGGTTGCAGCTTGCTGGTGGCATTACAACCCTTTGATCAAGTACAGTGTTCTGGGTATTCTGGGGTGCTCTACACTGGGAGGGTTAAAATCATAAAAAGAATTTCTTCATTCACTGCTCCGGCTCTGTCGCCCACCCCCTCTCCACGCTCCATTTCCTCTCTTTCGGTATCACGTTCAAGCTCCTCATCCTCCCCTTCAGTGTTCGCCACAGCCCTGCTACTGCTTAGGTTCTGGTTTCCTCCGCCAACCAGGCTTCCCATCCTAAACTCCTCCCAGACCCCCTCTTCCCCTGCTTTCTATTTTATGTTACCCATATGCTTGCAGCAGCATTGCTCTCTGCCTTTACAGCCAGCCTCTGGCTCTGCCCTCCCTCCTGATCCCTTTGGGGAGAAAACCTGCAGCTCCTGCTCTCCATTGTTACTGCCTACAAGACTATAAGCTGTCACTCCTCTCCCTGGGCTTGTACAGGTCTGTGGTGTTATACACACAGATTGTAATGTGAGATTGCCACTCTATTGCAACTCTCCCATCGTTTGATCTTCCCTTGGAAACTTTTTAATTTGACTCATTAAAACGTTCTGCCCTTTTGAATCCTCTTGAGAAAGAGATGCTGTGTCTTTCTCTGGCTTTATTTTAACCCTCTTTGCGTCTCTTGTATCTTTTTACCTCATGTCATTAATCCAACATAAGGAATTCTCCTGCAAACTGCTGGGTTTTGTCCCAGAACTTCAGGGCAATTTCCACCTTTTCCATTTCCCAGGCTGCTTAGTAGTGATTCAAAATCTCCCTGCTTCACACAATAAAAGGCAGAGGCCAATAGCAGGCTGAAGAGCACAGCCATGTTTGAGAGAGGTCGTGTATCAAACAAAACATCTGCAGTGCAAAGAGCTGGTCCAGTGGGCTAGGACTAGCAGTTTATGGCCCGGTGGGAAACCACCAAGTGGAGTTCAAGCTCTAAGCAAGCAGAGCCAAGTACACTACAGCTGGAAGTGGCTCATTCCCTGGAGCTGTGATGGATTAAGTAAGGGAGGCTCACTGCAGGAGGTCCCTCCAAGGCCTATTGCTACAGGTTCAGGAGAGTCCTCCTAATTTTTGGATGCTTCTGTCTACGTACTTGAAACCCCAAGGACCTAATTCTGAGTGCCTGTAGCTCTCATTGGTTTCAGCTGGAGTAGTGTGTGCACACTGATGGATATACCCAGCCTAGTAATAACAGCTGTGAAAGCAGGGTCTGCCAAGCTGGCCTGGGTATGTATTCAAGCAGCTAGCCCTTGCTGGTATTGTTCGAGCTAGCTAGGGCAGAGCTAGCTTGGGTCTATCTTTGCATGCTGCAGTCACACCTCTCATTGTGGTGGAGACATGTCCTAACTCTGAAAATGAGGCTCCGTGTGTGTAAAGATGGGCCACATAAAGCCCGTCGTGGTTGCTTTTGGCTGAAGGAGCTGCATCGATTGGCTCTGTGGGAAACTGAGTCCAGGACCAGGGGTTTTTATTAAAGGGAAGTTTGCTGTATTAGGGACCTAGCAAGCAAGGAGGAAATTGAGTGTAGAGTATTTGTCCATCTTAGACACATTTATAGCACCAATCGCTGTAATATCTAGGTATCTTTTAGTGACTAAGAAGGACACCGCCTACCATGGTGTTTACTTGTAAGGGGGTGAGGAGAAAGACCTTTCCACCCTAACTCCTCCTTATCCCTGTCCCCTCTGTTTCTGGAGGGTGGAAAGGATCGTTATTGTCTATCCAGAGTTCAGTGCCCGTTCAGCTGGGAGCAACGCATTAAACAAGCTCCTGCTGTTGTATCAGAGCAATAAAAGCTGGGATCCACCCGGATACCTGCACTCCTGGCGTACGCACAGTGCACAGCTGGCAGTCGGAACTCTCGTTCTGCGGTGACTGGGACAGATTGTAGGAACCTGGTGAGCCCACAGGTGCTCAGGGGAAGGGCAATAACTTGGCTGCTTGAGAGACAGCAGATGGAGCTTGCATGCCCTGACTGAGTCTGGGGAGTTTTCTCTTACGCTTTAGTCCAGGTTAATTTGTGTTAGTTTCTGCCAGTGTTGTCTTCAAGTTGTCATTGTCAAGTCGAAGTCGAGTCTCAAGTCACTACAGTTCAAGTCTCAAGTCGAGTCTCGAGTCCCTAAAGTCACTTTCGAGTCGAGTCTCAAGTCTTAATTTAAAAAATATCAAGTCACTTTTGTACAAGCATCAATATCGGCATTTTCGGACAATTTTTTCACCAAGCCAATTTAACAAAGTTAGCAAGTCTCAAGTCAAGTCTCGAGTCACAAACAACGAACCCGAGTCAAGTCTCAAGTTGAGTCACCTAGGCCACTTAAGTTGGACTCGAGTTCAAGTCGTGGGACTCGAGTCAACAACTCTGGTTTCTGGCACTAAAGACTGAGTGAGAGCCTCAACTGGTGTAAATCAATACAACTCTGTTAACTGAAATGGAATGACTCCTGTGGCTATTCTGTGTTATCTGTTGAGGAAGAACACTGGCACCTGTGCTATGTTGCAGATGCGTCAGCCTGCCAAACCCATGTCTTGGGTTCAAATGACTGGGGAACTTAATCTCTCAGTCTGCTTAGAAGGGTTCAGTGTTTTCCATGCAAGACTGAAAATGTAACTCTGTTCTGATGCCACCTCTCCCTCTTCTTGCCTGTCCAGTTAGCAGCATCCCTACTTGCTCTTTCCTTCTGCTCTCTCAGGCATTTCATTCTTTCTGGGGGGAATTGAAAGCAAGGATACTTCTTTGCACCTTGGCAAATGAGGCTGATATCTGGGATGCTGAGCAGCCACCATCCCAGATTAAGTCAGGGGATGAAGTGGGGCTCAGCAGCTCTGAAAATCGGGCCCTAAGTGGCAAATACCCAAGGAAGTGAGCTGAAGTCTGGTAGAAATAGTCATAGAAGAGAGGTTAGTGTCCTTCCTCCCTGCTGTCCAGTGTGATGCATGGCAGGGTCAGCACATCGCTCTGTGATGCATCGCTCTGTGATGCTCACATTCCAGGGATCTGAAAGCATGAGATGAATTTGCCATTGGGGTTTTCCACAGGTACCTGTACGGTAGGGATGGCTGAGAGGCCACATGGAGGAGGGTCCAGTGGTTAGGATGCCAGCCTTGGACTTGGGTTCAAATCTTGGCAACATTGTAGGCTTCCTATAAGTCCTTAGGCAAGTCGCTTAGCCTCCCTGTGCCTCAGTTTCCCATCTGCAAAGTGGGAATCCAGTGTTACAATTCAGAGTGACTTCATTTGTATGCCCCCTCTATGGTCCACACCCAGGCACTCACACTTAGGCTTCAGGCTCTGTATCATCACCCTTCTTGGACACAGGCCTATGCCTCTCTACCCAGGGATTTTCCAGGCTGCATGGTCCCCTGCCTACTTGTGAATTCCCTAACTAGTCAGAGTGCCTCAGCAGGCCTGCTTTGCCCTCTTGGCAGCTATAAACAGCACTGCTGCCCACGGGTATAAGTTACCATGCAGCCTTTGCTAAGTAAACATGTTGATTGTAAAGAGGAAAACATTATACAGAAAACATGCCAAACAGTGAAAGAACCAGAATAAGCCCAGCAGAGATCGCCCCAACAAGGGCTCTGCCAGGTGATCAGTCCTTCAGCCCCCTCCAGTGATCACAAGTTCGTAAGAGCTGTTTGCTCAGGACAAGCACCCCCAGGAATAGGTGAAGTCCTGCCCACCTATCCCAGGAAGGAGTAAGGCTTCCCTTGAGCAGAAGGTGCTGTCTGTTTGCTGGATCCAAACGCAGGCCTGGAGTCAGTTTAATCATAGGCTATTGTTCCAAAAATCCTTTCTTTGTTCCTTGGTCTTTAGAGAATCCGGTTTGAGCCAGTGTAGGTGAGCCTCTCCAGGTAGTGGGACCTTTGGGAAGTGTTACAACCTGAGTCAATTTGCATAATCCCTGCCTCCCCAAACACATACTGTTGTTAGTTTCTCGAGGCATAACCTAGGTTACTCCATGGGCACTCCAGCCCCGGAGCACCCATGGTGGGGGGGGAATTAGTGGGTGCTCAGCACCCACTGGTGCCAAGCTCCCCTCTCTGGTCCCCTCCTCCTACCACCTCCTGCTTCTTTCTAGCTCTGCTGATCTACTCTTTACCCCTCCTTCCCTTCCAGCACCTCCTGCTGCTGCAAATCCACTGTTCCGTGGCATTCAGAGCCCCCAGGAGGGGAGGGAAGGAGTGAGAATGTGGGTGCTTGTGGGCGGAGATGGAAAGAGGCGGGGTAGGGGCAGAAGGTTGTGGGGGGATGTCGTGGGGGCAGGGCCTGGGACTGAATGGGGGGAGGGTCAAGCATCCCGTGGCTAGAGCAGAAGTTGGTGCCTATGCCTGGAGGGATGGTGGTCCGGTACATTCTCACAGTGATTCATAAATGTACTTCAATAAGGTTTTCCCAGGAAGTTGCCGTGTTTGTCACACACGGCACTTCCCTAGCTCACAAAGTACTTGGGAGGACACATACGTTAGAGTGTGAGGTTCTAGGATGCTATGACAGGGTACGTCTACACTGTAACACTATTCTGAAATAACTTCGTCCGCATCTACACAGCAGGCAGTTATTTCGAAATAGTGTCAAAATACTGTCAAGCTGGAGGACTTCTTACTCTGACTGCTGTAACCCTCATTGGACGAGGAATGAGGGAAGTCGGAGGAGGAGTGCTCTGTTTCAAAATAAGTGCTGTGTAGACGCTCCCTATTTCAAAATAAGCTATTTTGGAATAAGATACACAATTGACATAGCTCAATTTGCATAGCTTATTTCAAGTTAAGCTCTGCAGTGTAGATGCGCCCATAATGAGGACTAGGTAAACCATAGACAGACACTTATGCTCTGTCGGAGGGCTTCTGGTAGCACTGTTGTAATATCTCCAAAATTACTAGGGTTGCCAGGTGTCCGGTATTGACCTGGACAGTCTGGTATTTTTGCCTCCTGTCCGGTAAAAAAAAATCAGAAAATACCGGACACCTACAATGGCCGGTATTTTCTGATTTTTTTTCCCTGCCAGGAGGCGAAAATACCAGACTCCTGGCAACCCTACCACACTCAGCAACCGGGCCCAGCCACCCGACCCGGCCCCGGGGCCCCTCCCGAACCCCTCCCCAGCGCCCCCGAGCCTTCCCTCCTCCCCACTTACCTGGTTCTGCAGGGGAGCTCTCTTCCCGCACAGAGTAAGAAAACAAGGTGGCCGCCAGCAAAAAAAACCCCAAAGGCCTTAAAGGGGCCATGCTGGGGTTTTTGTATTTTTTTTTTTTTTTTGCTCAACAACTTTGGTCTCCCTCCCTTTTTTTTCTCAACAGTGGGTTTTTTTTTTTGGGGGGGGTGTTCTGTATTTTTGGTTAAACCATCTGGCAATCCTAAAAATTACTCTAGTGACTGGACTTCTGCCTTGTTGGGATTCAAGCCCATGACCTGTATGTCCTTTGTACCTATGTTGTAGAGCAGCAAAGCCAATGTAAGTATAAGATGGCTCCAAAAGAAGGAGAGACAATGGCTTAGGGAGTGCCATGTGGGTTGGGATTGCAAGGAAGACCCGTCTGGTGACTGTCTCCCAGCTGTTGTTGATCCTGGTCTTTCTTTTACAGTGCCCTGCACATAGATTCACCCCCCACCACACCGATCGCAAGCAACAGCTACATCCAAGGGGTCACACACATTCCACTGCTCACCAAAACTGTGGGGCAGTGCCTGGAGGAGACTGTCCATCGGTTTCCAGACCGCGAGGCCCTGGTGTTCTGTCGAGATGGGGTTCGAAAGACATTTGCTCAATTCATACAAGACGTGAGTGACCAATTTGTCTGGTAGAATCCAGTCCTTTAGCTCACCTTGAGAATTTGCAGTCCAGCTGAATCACAGTATGAGTGGGTCAGTCAGCTGGAGAAATGAAAAAAAAAATGGTTCCATCCCTGGATTGAAAGCAAGGTTGAGCTTATGTGGTTTGGGTTTGTATCCTGGCTTGGAATACATAGGAAAGCTGCATGTTGGTTTATCATCTAATATGTGTGATAAGGGTAGGCACCTACCCCTTATCTTCAGGGACTGCTCTGTAAGGCCAGAGCAAAGGGGAGTACTCATGTGTAAGTGCACATTCTAGATTGCATTACAGCACTTAGGGAGTGGCTCTCTCTCTGTCTGATTTACCATGGGCCAACCCTTGAAGTTTTTAACTCAAGCCTAATCCAAATCCCATTGGCTTCAGTGTGACTCAATTTTCAGAGGTAGGGCACGTCTACACAGTGGGACTAAAGCCGAAATAAGCTATGCAATTTGAGCTACGTCAATTGCATAGCTTAAGTTGAAATAGCTTAATTCGGCTTTTGGCGCTGTCTACACAGCAGAAAGTCCAAGAAAGAGAACTTTTCCTCCGAGTTCCCTTAGTTCTTGTGAAATGAGGGTTGCAGGAATTGGAGTAAGAAGTCCTCCATCTCAGCAATATTTTGACATTATGTCAAAATAACTGCTTGTAGTGTAGACACGGACTATGTTATTTCAGAATAATGTCAGTTATTCCGAAATAACACTGCAGTGTAGATGTACCCGTACTAAGCACCTGTAGTTTCCTGGTCATTATGCAAGCTGCTCTCATTAAAATGAGAGTTTTGTCTGGGTAAAGACTGCAGGACTTGGCCCTGCTGATATATGAATGGCCATTCTGAATATGTGCACAATGTTCCATGTGTAAATGGGAAGGTAATTTCCACTAGATTTTCCCTATGATCTTGGATGTGATGGATAGTTTTGATAAGGCAAGATGTTCACATACTGTATTTTGTAGATTTGGTAGAATTTTGTTAATTTACAAGAATAAACTCTATTGGCAGAACTCACTAATTTTTTTAAATTACTGTCTCTCCTGGAAAATACACATTTCTTAAATGGAGAGCCATACACATAGTTTTTATAAGCAGTTACGTGGACTAAAATCTAGCTCATCTGGAACCACTATAAAGAGAGAACATCAGAAAATTAATGAAACATTATGGAGGACATTGAACTGTGTATGTCCAATCCCACATCTGAAATGCATTTGCCATTATGCAAGATGATCTTCAGATAATGCCTGGATTTTGATTCATGTGGCTAGTGCTTAAAAATGGAACAGGTCAGACTTCTCATTCAATTGCATTCTTAATCCAAATTATTTCAGAAGTAAGCAAAAAGGCCTGTGTGATCAAAATTCACCCTGTACATGCATCCAGCAGCACCATAGAAGTCCTATTTTGAGGGCCTATGCAGGAGTTAAAGGGTATGTCTACACAGCAAAGTTATTTCAAAATAACAGCACTTATTTCGAAATAACTTTACTAGCGTCTACATAGCCAAACCACTATTTCGAAATTAATTCAAAATAGCGGAGCGCTTATTTCAAATTTGGTAAACCTCATTCCACGAGGAATAACGCCAAATTCGAAATAGCTATTTCGAAATAAGTGCTGTGTAGACACTTATTTCGAAATAGGGGGCCTCCAGCCTTCCCAGGGTGCCCTGGTGGCCACTCCAGCCTCAACCAAGAACACTCCTCTCCCTCCCCCGTTCCCCGGAGCCCTTAAAGGGATAGACTCTGGCCACAGTGCCTGTGCTAGCTCCAAGACTGCCAGCCCAGCGCCAGCAGTCACTGCCCCTGACTCAGTGGCCCCAACATGAGCCAGCAAGCCACTGGCAGCCAGCCCTCCGCCTTTGTAGGTTCAATATCCCACATTCCCACCTGCGCACATGGTCTGAGTTTGTGCCTGATAAGTATGGCTGTTGTGTTCTTTGTACCTCTGCTAGGAACTGTTGTTTATGAAATGAACAGCCCAGGGGAATAGAACTGACCCTATGCTGAACAAACAGTCAAGCGAGAAGCTGCAAGACTGTTCTAGTGCTGGATAATGCTTGAGTTCAGTTTCTTCCCCTGGGCATGAAAATGATGCTCAGCTGCCTTGAGGTTAGCATGGGAGAGATTAAAATGCCTTGATGTGCCCTGTGCAGGGACTTCTCTCCCTACCTGGCTTCGTGTGTGTTTTGCAGGTGGACCAGGCAGCAGCTGGACTTCTGGCTATTGGCCTGAAGAAGGGCGACCGGCTGGGCATGTGGGGTCCCAACAAGTATGAATGGGCTCTCATGCAGTTTGCAACAGCTCAGGCAGGAATCATCCTGGTAAGGAGACTTGTCTGTCTGGGCACCTGGATTTTTTAAGGAGAAGGGGAGACAAAGGGGAAGCCTGGTTATCTTGGAGACGTTGAATAATGTGCTGGGTGAGGGAACTAAAGGGAAGAATGTGAGCAGATGTCATTCAACCATCATTCATCATTATTCTGATCCTCTGTTACCCAGAAAAGCAAAACACCAGGCCAGTGAGAGGACAGTGGGAAACCAGCTTCCCTGAGACATAAATTATAACTGTTAGCAGTGTGAGGGAATGGATAGGGAGGCTACATGTTTTTATATATAGACCCAGTGCCCTCAACCAACCAACCCTTAATTAAAATGCCCCTTTAATACTTTCTGCAGCACCTCTAGATGAAAATCCATCATAGAAAGTGTCCATTTAAAAATATAGATAGTAAAATGTCTGGTCCACCTTGAGAGTCAGCCATCACCCAATAGTATACCATCAAGGCTTTGACTTTTTTACATCGTAAGACCTGCTGTGTGTCTTCCTGGAAGTTCCGTACAACATCACCCACTGCAATGACACTCAAAAGATATATTAGGCAGCTTAGTGGGCTATCCAAAGTCTCAATCTAATGACTCAGTGTTAGTAGCAAAAATGCTTCTCTGGTGAGCTAGGTGCAGTAATGAAGTTTTCAGTCTTTGTGTTATCCAGAAAGGATTCAGCTTGTCCCTAGAAATGTGGATTTCCATTGTGTAGTGGGTTAAGCATGGGCCTGGGAATCAGGGAGCTTGGATTCTATTTTCAGCTTTGCTATTGGCTTGTGGTTTGACCATTTAACTTCTATGCCTTGGTTTTCCCTAGTTGTAAAAATGGGGATAAAAGGGCATCTCTGGGAAACATGAAATCTGGATTATTATCCTAATCCTTATTATTTTATAGAAGGAAGAAACTGCAAATGTGTTTTCATTAAGAAAAAACAAGGAGTCCTGTAGCATCTTTAAGACTAACAGATTTATTTCCATCTGACAAAGGGTATGTCTACACTTGCACCCTAGTTCAAACTAGGGATGCAGATGCAGGCATTCGAAATTGCTAATGAAGTGGGGATTTAAGTATCCCACGCTTCATTAGCATGATTTCACTGGCGCATTACTCCGAATGCCAGCTGTTCCGAAAGTGAAAGTGCACTCTGGGCCGCGTTAGTTCGAACCAAACCCCTTGGTTCAAACCAACATTACTTCTCAAAAAATGAGGTTTATAGGATCTTTCAAAAAAGGCTTCTATTTTTGAAAGAACCGCGTCTAGACTGTGGTTTCAATTTCAAAATAGCGCTTTTTCGAAAGAGCGCCATTACGCGATTATGCAAATGAAGCACGGGATATTTAAATCTCAGCTTCATTTGCACTTTCAAAGTGCCTAATTTACATCCCTCTGCCGACAGAGGGATGCAGTCTAGATGTAGCCTTAGAGAAAGCAGTTAGAAGATGAAGTCTTTGAGGCTTCTTCAAAGCCTTGATTAATTCTCCTGTCTCTCGCTCCCCATTCTAGGTGTCTGTGAATCCTGCCTATCAGGCCCAGGAGCTGGAGTTTGTGATCAAGAAGGTAGTGTGAGCCACGCAGGGCTGGTACCACTTGATTCTGCCCACAAGCACTTTGAAACAGAGAGATGTTAAAGGCAGAGGGTAGCCATGGGAACTGCACTGGCAAAAGAACTTCTGATCAGGGCACGTGGGAAATTCAGGCATCAGCAAAACATCTTTCAGGGGCAGCCTGTGTCTGTGGTTGTGTGGCCACATATGCAGGGGACCCCATGGTGCAGCAACTGGTCTTATGGAGTGTGAATGCCTGAAGTGAATTGGTAAAAAGTCTCAGAGGAGTAGCAGTGTTAGTCTGTAACTTTAAAAACAACGAGTAGTCCTGTGGCATCTTAGAGATTAGCAAAAAATGTAGATTGTATCATGAGCTTTCATTGGCACAACCCACTTCTTCAGATGAATGGAGTTAAGGGGTCCAGGTTGCAAAATAAATAGCAGAGAAAGAGAGGGGATGGGAGGGAAAAAGAGGGGAAAAATTTCAATTAGAGTTTCCATGCTAAATGAAGCTGATAGTATGGGTTCTAAGTACTCTTAAGTATCCCGTGCTTGGTTTTTTATGTCATTAGGATGTGGAATGTACTGGGTAATCTAGTTAAGGTCTTTGTTTAAACCTCTGTTGAACGTATCAAACTTGTAAATGAAATTAAGTTCTGCAGCTTCCCTTTCAAGCTGGTTTTTTTAATTGGCTTATAATAATATGGAAACTTTGAGATCCGTTAATGAGTTCCTGGGCAAATTAAAATGTTCCCCAATAGGTTTTTGTTTGTTACCTTTTTGAATATCTGATTTGTGTCCATTAATCCTTTGTCGTAGATACTGTCCAGTTTGGCCAATATGCATGGCAGAGGGGCATTGCTGGCACAGATCACATTGGTGGATGTGCAGTTATATGAGCCTCTTATGTGGTAGTTTATTTGGTTAGGTCCTGTGATGATGTCGCTAGTATAGATGTGTGGACAGAGTTGGCACCAGAGTTGATTGCAGGAGTGGTTTCCTGGATGAGTATGATGGAAGTGTGCTGTGTTTTTGCTGGAAAGAATTTGTTTGAGGTTAGGGGGGTGTCTGTAGGTGAGGATAGGCCTGTCCCCTAAGGCCTGTGAGAGTGAAGGGTTGTTTTCCAGGATAGGTGTTGTAGATGGTTGATAATGCGCTGGAGGGGTTTAAATTGGGGGGCTGTAGGTGATGACAAGTGGTGTTCTGTTGTTTTCTTTGTTGGGCCTGTCTTGAAGAAGCTGATGTCTGGGTACTCGTCTGGTTCTGTCAATCTGTTTTTTCACTTCTCCGGGTGGCTATTTTATTTTTAAGAATGCTTGATATACATCCGGTAAGTGTTTGTCTCTGTCTGTGGGATTGGAGCAAATCCAGTTGTATCTTAGGGCCTGGCTGTAGACAATTGATTGGGAAATGTGTCTTGGATGGAAGCTAGAGGCATGTAGGTAAGTGTAATGGTCGGTAGGTTTCCGGTATAAGGTGGTGGAAATGTGGTCGTCGTTTAAATGTACTGTAGTGTCAAGGAAGTGGATCACTTGTGTGGACAAGACCAGGCTAAGGTTGATGGTGGGGTGGAAATATAGATTCATGAGCTTTGAAGTGGGTTTTAGTCTCTAAGGTGTCACAGGATTACCCATTGTTTTTAGAACTGAATTGTTATTCTTTGTAGATACCCTCTCCCCTGTTCCACAGAGACTCCTGCGTCCCTTTCCCTCTGCCTCCGGCGATCAGGTTCTAGACTAGGGGCTGAGGAAACCACATGGGTGCCGAGGGTCCATAAATAGGGTTTGTTCTACTCACCTTCGACAGCAGAGTATTGGGAGCGACAAACTCATTCGGAAGCTGTGTGCCGGGGGACTGCAGGCTGACAGGGCATCATCCCTCTGAGAGTCAGTTCTAATTCAGCCACTTCTTGGGAGCTAGCCCCTGTCTGCACTGGGCTCCTGACAGTCTGAAAACACAAAGCAGCTGCGGATCCCCCTGACTCTGCCCCTGTCCTAGGCAGAACCACTAGGCCCCCAGCAATAACTGCCGGAGCCCAGCCTGCTGTGAAATCCCTGGGGAAATTACCTTGTTTGAGCCTTGCTGGGCTGCTAGTTCTGTGTGTACGGGGGCAGTGGTTAGAATCATAGGGTGAAATCCTGGCTCCATTGAGGACAATGGCAGAACTCCTGTTGATCAGGATTTAATCCCTTGAAACCAGAGAGAAAAACTCTCTGGAGGTGCCAGCCGCCTGCCCCAGTGCAGGTTAGCTCCCAACTGTATATTTGCCAGTGCTCTGCTCAGTCTGGAGTGGCTCTTGAATGTTTGCCCCTGTGCTCTGTGTTCTGTTCCCACACAACACGTGCTGCTAATGTTTCAAGCCCCCACATGCCTGCCTCGGTTTCAGAGCTGCATGGGACTTTTCCTCAGCTCTGTGTGATACCATGCAGGGTACCGATTAGTGGCTAAAACGTTCTAGTTTCTAATCCCTAATAATGAGGGATTAAAGCTATTGACTATTTTATGAATAAGATTAATCCTTCCTGGATTGAGGGGCCACCTGCACTATTGTTTTAACTTGTTCAGTTTGAGAGTCTAAAGCCTGAGTACAATGGGAGGCAGGTCCAAAATGCCAGTCTGGATTTTCCCAGCCCAGCTCCTGTGCTAACAGGAAATTGAAATGGATAATTTGCCACAGCACCAGGCGAGTGTTCTCCTGCCTCAGTTCCCTGGAACGTCAGCTCCTGGGCTAGTTTGGTCACTCAAGTTGTCATCCCCTTAAATCTAGTGTGTTAAGCTCGCCAACAGGGCTTCCCCTTTTTGGAGACTGATAGAACTTCATAGCAAGCTGCTTTCTGTTCCGACCCCATTTCCTTAGTGCTGACCCTGCTCAGAGGGGTGGGAACAGATGGCTGCATTTAGAGAGAAGCGAAAGGTGGTCTCTAGAACTTGGATCCTGGGGGCCTTATGCTAGCTCTGAGCATTGGCACAAGAGGGCTTTCCTAGCGCCACAGAAGCTTTGGTTTGTATTGTTCTTAGACACTGCTGGGATTATTTATGCTTCCCATTCTGATGAGCTCTGTAAGGACAACAGCCGCTTCCCTTTTCTCCTCGGGGACTTGGCTTTCAGTTTTATCTTGGTCTCTCTGGGTCAGATTCTTCTCTCATTTACTCTGGTGTAAATTCAGAGCGACTCCATTAAGATCTGTGGAATCTGTCTGGATTTATAAAGGGCTGGCTGGGAGTAGGACATGTCCACTTGATTTCAGTGGGAGTTGCTTGTGGCAGGGGAACTGGTTCCCTAGTATTCTTTGTAACTTTGACATGAAGGCTGTCTGCCTGTCCTCATCTCCTGCCACTGCCTTATCTGGCCGTATACTGCCATTGTTTATCAGTGGAAATCTGCAAAACAAAAATTCTTCCCTCCCTGGACTTGGCCTATAGAAAGAAATTCACACCAGAGCCCATCAGCAGCCTCATCCATTTCCTGCCACTGCTGAATAATTCCCTCCAGCACTAATAAATAGCCAGGTTTGCAGCCTGCTCTCCCCTTCATTCATTTCCCTGCACCAGATTTCCAGGGCTTTGTGAATACAAATGGATCATGGTTTTCCAGGGCAGGCCCGTTACAGAGGGATCTTCCACTAACCATTGTCGTGGCTGTTAGAAGCCCCAAACTTCCTTGTACCCTAACCCTGACCCTCCTGCAGCATCTCATCTCCTCAGCGTGTCTGTAAAGATAGCTTTGGGGGTTCCAGATTAATATTGTGCCTGTCTAACTGTCTAACCCTGACAAATGGACACTGATCATGGTGTGTGTGGAGTTAAAGGCTACGTCTACACAGTAAAACTAGACACCGAGGGCAGGCCCATGCCTGCCAGCTCAGGTTTGGGCCAGGGGGGTATTTCATTGCTTTGTATACTTCCAGGCTCAGGCCAGTACTCTAGGACCCTATGGAGAGGGCCCCAAAACTCAAGCAGTCTGCTTAACCCCTGGACTGGAATTGCTGCTATGAACTAGCTGCAGGTTTCTCTTTGCTCTGAAAACATGCCCTAAGTTATAAAGCCCCAAACTTCCTTGTACCGATGAGGACCCCGATGGATTCAGCATCACCTGTCTGAAAGTGAAACCCCTTGTTGCTCTGTCCCATTGCAAATCACAGAGTACATGCAAATCATTCCTTGCTTAAAGCGGGCATGGTGCGGCCTCTTCCTAATGTGGTGAGGTCGGGGTGATGACAGGTGGCATTAGTCCTGCTTTCATGCTTATCAGAAAAGGAACCCCATGGTTTCAGCACAAGGCCAAGGGCCAGGAAGCAACAGAAACCCACAGCTGCACATGCAAATCAATGTGTGACTGCAGCGCAGCTGCATTCTCCTGGCCACATCCGCTGCGCCCTGCTGTGGCAATGGGGCTGTAGAGCATTGAGTCTCCTCCTCTCACACATACATCCGGGCCAATCTGGAGTATCCCCGCTGAAGCTAACGGGGTTGCATGGGAGTAAAAGCAGTGGGAGTGAGAGGGGAATCAGGCCCCAGCTGGGGAAGCAGCACCATTTTTAAGCCCTATCAATTCAATACTAAAACCGGATATAAACTGGCTTTCAGTCTTTTATGTGCTCCCTCGCTGGCAGTGACCCTTCCAGGAAGGCTGCTCATGCCAGCAGGAGCTTCAGAAATGTCATCTGAAATGGAACAAACAATTTACACATTCTGGGCCAAATTCAAGCCCGGTGTAAACAGGTGTGGCCTTGCTGGAGTCCGTGAAGTTGCACCTGCCTGCACCAGGGAGGTCTGCTCAGAGAAGTGTAAGAATGCTGAACACCAACCCTAATGCTGCAGGCAAGTGTGAACCTGGAAGCTCGGGTTCCCTGTTCTGCTGGGAAATGGGGTTGCTTGTGGGGCGAACAAGGCATAAGGCGGGTTGGGCTCCTTAAAACGCTCCTAGAATGGTGGAAGGGCTGTCCCTGTTCCCAACCTCAGCTGTAATGCTGTGCTATGGGAAAAGCCAAATGAACTCCTCTCCAGTGAGTTTCTAAGTTGTCTTACAACAGGAGTGGGCAATAATTTTTGCTGGGGAGGGGCCACTTCAAAAATGTTTTAAGTAGCCCCGGGTCATCCTGGAAGGGGCGGGGCCTAAACAGGAAGGGGTGGGATGACCCCACCCCCAGACCATGATTAGTCTGGGGGTGGGGGAGCTCCTATGCCCCCCCCTTCCCACTAGGCACCCATGCCCTGGAAGAGGCTTGGCACACTCCACCACCCCTAGACCAATCAGGGTCTGGGGGCAGGGAAGCGCGGGAAGCCTCCTCCCGCCCTGCGAGGAGCATGCGGTGCTTTGAAGTGCCGTGGGCTCCTCGCAGGGCCGGGGCAGGGCAAAGGAAGCTTCACGCTGCTCCCCTGCCCCCCAGGCCAATTAGGGCTTGCAGGGCAGGGGCAGAGCAGAGAAGGTTTCGGGCGTTCCCCCACCTCCAGGCCCTAATTGCCCTGGGGGTGGGGGAGCAGCAGGGCCTCCTCAAGCCGGATCCATCTGCTTGGTGGGCCGAATCTGACCCACAGAGGCCCTTTTGCCCACCCTTGTCTTAAAGGATGGTTCCTTGTAGGATGGAGCTAATGTGGTTTGAAAGCTGGGTCTTTGTAACACATACTCATAACGGAACAAGTCCCGGGAAGAGGCCCCCCCTCCAATGTAGTGTTAAGGTTTAACTCCTGCCCTTTGGTTTCTCGGGGCTGTGCGGTTTGCCATCAGCAGTGAGTGCAAGTGCCGTGCTGTTGGATTTCCAGGGACTGTTCCTTACTCCCGGGGCGGTGAGTGTTACCCCATCCTGACTTTCCTCTCTCTCCCCATGCAGGTTGGCTGTAAGGCCCTGGTGTTCCCCACTCAGTTTAAAACACAGAGATATTATGAGATCCTGAAGCAAATTTGTCCTGAGCTAGAGAAATCCAGTCCAGGGGGAATAAAGAGCAAAAGGTGAGTAAGAAACACCAGAGAGACTCTTGCTGTCCCCCAGGACTGTGTCCTGCACTGAAGCCTCACACTTTCAGGGTGAAGAACCTGCTTCTGAACCTGGAGGATAATCCCAGAGGAAAGAAGGTTCCCCACACATATCCCTGTCTCTAGGCTTTTATACCCTGTTCTACTCCTCACCATGGTATGTGACTCCACATCACTGGCTCAGAACATCTAGGACCTGCTCTCTGCCCCGGTTAGGAATCAGCTATTATCCTTCCCCAGCCAGCAGAGGAAACTTCACCCAGACCAAGCTGGGCTGTGTCTGAGTGCCCTGTATTAGCACAGCTCCTCCCATGTAACCTGCCTTCCAAAAAAGAGTCCTTCCAGGAGTTAACCCCGAGCAGCACACAAACACCAAGGCAGTCTGTCCTCCTGACTCCGTGTTCCTGACTGCATTTGTCTTTGTCTCAGGCTGCCAGACCTATCAATTGTAATCACCTTAGACTCCAAGCTGCCTGGCACGTTCCAGATGAGCGAGGTGCTGCAGGCTGGGGACAGCAGCCATATGAAGCAGTTACGAGACGTCCAGCGGACTCTGTCCTGCGATGAGCCCATCAACATCCAGTTCACTTCTGTAGGTACCGCACGCTGCTCTGCCTTGCAGAGACCCAGATGCCAGTGCTAAGCAGGCTGCCCCCTCTGACACTTGGTCACTCGAATACTGTTCCATCATCCCTGGCCCTTTCCGAATAGGATCTCTGAAGTCATCCTGGATTTTCCCCTTTCTCCTCCATTTCTGTGACTCCGGGGTGTGGGCTGTGTGCCTTTGAGCTCTGACCCCAGCTGCAGTTAGGCTGGCTCATACCATTTGTGGTGCTGTCGGATCAGAGGCTACTTTGTCTGGAGGGGGAAATACAGGAGAAGACCAAAACAGAAATCTGTGGAGTGGGCAGGGGAGGGATCAGCAGTGCGAATCTGTGCACCTCCCCTCTGAAAGGACGGTCACATCAGAGGATCTCAGAATGCTCTTTGTCTTTCAGGGCACGACTGGGAGCCCCAAAGGGGCCACCCTCTCTCATAGAAACGTTGTGAATAATGCCAATCTGATTGGGTTGAGGATGAGACTCGATCAGCAGGTGAGTCTCCTCCTTTGGCTGGAGATGGGCTGTGTTCTGGCCATAGTGGGACTGAGCATGTGGAGGAGGCACGTGATTCCCCAGCAAGACATAGTGAACCCCTCCAACTTGAAGGTGAAGGCCAGTGTTCTCTGTAAGATGTGTGACTGCTTAGGAAAAATTCAGATGCCGCCCAGCTGATTAGCAGAGTGCCCACAGCAAAGTTTTGTTTCTGCTGGTGGTGCACATTCGCACATTCCTCAGTATACATAAAATTATTCTGCACATGAATGGAAAAGATTAGAGGGAAGATGGGCAAGGAGCGCCAAGAGCACTGCTAGTGAGGAGCCCTAAGGAGAGGTGCCATGCTGCATGGTGCCAGCAGAGGGCACTCCCACAAGGCTGGGTTGAGATCCAGTGACAATTCAGGCTGTTCCTTCCCCCTTCTATCCAGCTCCCGTACCCCATATTCGCACCTTCTGCGGATGTAAGTGGCACAGGGACAACCCTGTGCTGAGGCCCATGTGCTCCAGGCATCAGAACAGCTCAGACATGGACCAGATGGTCTATGTCCTCCTTGCTGTCTTTGTTTGGCTTGATTCTAGGAGTCCCGTTCTGCCCTCCCTGTGCCCCTCTACCACTGCCTGGGCTCGGTTGGAGGCTGTATGGTGATGGCTCTGCATGGCACCTCTGCTATCTTCTCCTCCTTGAGCTTCGAGGGGAAATCTGCGCTGGAGTCAGTGGCTCAAGAAAAGTGAGAATCAGGGGCCTTTACTGTCATCTGGTGGGGGAGGAGTCACTTGCCTCAACTCTGCTGGCCACCGGCTCCAGCCCCCGGCTTCTGGCCTCCCCACAGCGGCACAGGCATAGGCTCTCATTTGTCTGAGTCCTGTCCCTGCCATGCTCACTGAAATGCCTCACGGCCCACCCCAAGGTACCCTGGTCCCTGCTGGCTCTTGGCTGCAAAGCCTGGCCTCTCCTTGTTTGGATTAGTGGCAGGTGTGTGTCTGCACATAATCAGCTGCCTTCTCCCTCCACCCCAGCAATGGCTGCATTGCCAAGGTCCTGTCCGGGCATCTGTAAAGCACAGGTGCTGTTGTTTAATAAATCCATTATTCCCAGGCCTGTCCTGCTGGCTCAAAGGCCTGATCCAGGAGCAGTGGGGAGCAGGGTGCATAGTCCTTACTTCAGCCGGCTCTAATTAGGATCTTTGCTTCTTCTCTCCCGGCCCCTGAAGATGCTCCCTTTTACTCGGCACTCCAACCATGTTCATAGACATGCTCGCCCAGCCTGACTTTGACAGCTATGACCTCTCGTCTCTCCGGGGAGGTGAGTACTGCAGAACACAGGGTTACCGGCCTCTGCTGGTTCTCCTGGGGGAAGCCAGCTGGACAGGCAGACTGGGTGAGGCTGTGCAAGCAAGTCACTAGTGAGAAGGAAAGATGTGTGTTGCATGCTCTTTCCATTGTCTTGATAATCTGTAGTTCATGATTTTCATACTTCTAGTACCCTTCCCCTCTCTTTGGTGCAACGGCCTGCTGACTTGAAGCTTTAGGGGGAATTACCCAGCTGTTGTCTCTGATGGAAATAGAGAAGGGATAGGGATGCCGAAAGAATTGTACTTGATGGACTTCCATACCTCCATCTACCAACAAGTGGCAGCAAACACCTGGTGTACTTAATTCTCTTTGTACGTTCCCCAGGGTGACAACAGGCAATGCTGCAATGGGTAGGGAATTTCCTACACGTAATTTGTCCTGTTTGTTTGGAATTACTTATTCCCCATGTTTTCAGGTAACTAATGCGCAGGTCCTTAGTACTGGAGCTTTCCTGCCTCTCCCAAAGCATCAAGGAGTCATGTAGCATTTGTTAAACTCAGAGAATACAATGATGGGTGAATTAGAAGAACCTGGGTAGAGCATCTGAAACTCCCTGGGACCGTGAGCTGAAACTCTCTTGTTATCTGAGGAAGAGGCCTGGTCCTTCCTCAGAAAATTGACTGTGTCTCAGCTTGTGCAGTGTGGGTCTGTAATGAAGGTTGTGGTCTAGCCTTTACTCTCCCACTATTGAAACAGGTTCTACTGACCTAGCCTCTGCCTCCATGGAGGTGGTTCCTCCAGGTCAGGATGGAGACATATTGACATATTGACAAGAACATAAGAATGGCCATACTGGGTCAGAACAAAGGTCCATCTAGCCTGTCTTCTGATAGTGGCCAAGACCAGGTGCCCCAGAGGGAGTGAACCGAAGAGAGAATCACCAAGTGATCCCTCTCCTGTCACCCATTCCCAGCTTCTGACAAACAGACTAGGGATACCATCCCTGCCCATCCTGGCTAATAGCCATTGATGGACCTATCCTCCATGGATTTATCTAGCTCTTTATTGAACCCTGCTAAAGTCCTGGCCTTCACAACATCCTCTGGCAAGGAGTTCCACAGGCTGACTATGCATCGTGTGAAGAAACATTTCCTTGTTTGTTTTAAGCCTTCTGCCTATTAATTTCATTTGGTAACCCATATTTTTTGTGTTATGGGAACAAGTAAATGTATGTTGGACCTCCCTGGTCCAGCACCCTCAGGTCCTAACCAGTCCCGGATGAGGGATTTTGCTGGACTAGAGGAAGTCATTTCTGACCCCCACCCCCGCTGCCTTCCCCCCACAGCCCTGGCCTGGCCCAGCTGCTAGCCTCCCAGCTAGCTCCTTTCCCCCACCACCTCCCCCACCTGCCAGCCCCACCTAGCTTCCTGGTTCTACCAGGAAGCCACGCTGCCACATGCTGAGCTCCTGATCCCACAGGGAATCTGCACACTGGGCTCCCAGCCCTGTGGAGCAGCCCTGCTGCTGTGCGCTGGGCTCCTATCCCCACGGGACAGCCCCGCTGCTGGCAGCCTACTGCCCTGCCAGTCCTCAGGGCTCCCAGCAGCCAGACCTCTACTGGGATACTCTGGTCCTGGAACATCCATGGTCCGGAGGTTGCCAGACATGAGAGTCCCTGTTTAGAGAGGTGCAACCTGTAACTTTTCCTTGTTTACATTCTTCACGCCAGTCCTGATTTTATAGGCCACTGATTAATTTTTTTGCCAGGCTTCAGCCTGGAGCGAATTTGGAGAATTAACACTCTTAATAAGCAAACAAGGCCAAACCTCCCACGCAGGCAGGAGAATGTGCAGCTATTGTTGCCATGCTGGAGCTCTACATCTAGAATAATTAGTAACAGAAGCTGTGGAAATGGTGAAGCATGTAGACAGGACCTACTTGTGCCCCATGGGCCTTGTCAGCCTTTCGATCTAACTGACCCTTTTGGTGGGATTTCCTGGGGAAAGAGAGTCTCCAATGCAGTCCTCTTGCCTTCTCTCTTTCAGGGGTCATTGCAGGGTCCCCCGTTCCCCCTGAGATCATGAAGAAGATTATGATCAAGATGAAAATGCAGGATATGGTGGTGAGTCACTCTCCATGCTTGGGCCTGGGGTGCCTGCCCGCCCAGTGGGACCCAGGAATCTGAACACACGTGACTTGTGTACAGGGCGATGGAACTGCAGGTTCTCTGAATGACTCTGTCCATGTGTGATGGGCTGCAGCGACCTCATGTGCCTTCCAGTCTTTCAAGAGGGTACAGAGCAGGGATGTGAACAGGTAACTAGTTACCCAGTAAGCATGACCTGGTGATGCTTACTGGGTAATGGTTAACTGGTGCCCAGAAGCAGCCCCGCCAAGCCCCTGTGCAGGGCCAGGAGCCTGCAGCCTCGGGCAGGGGGGAGCAGGAGCCCCACGGTCTGGAGGCTGCTCCAGCTGGGCTGGAGCAGTCCCCCACCTGGAATCCTGCTTAGTTAGTTAACCAGTTGAACGTTAGGTTAACCTAACATTCAACTGGTTAACTGATTAAACGGGATTTTCCATCTCTAGTACAGAGTAAAGTAACTGCCCGGGGATCAGAGCGGATCACAGGAGGGACACAGGAAATTACAAGGACAGCTACTGTGAGAAGAGAGAGCTTTGCTCTCGCATGACAGCCTTCCGTGGTACCCCAGGCTGGGGCATCTCTCTGTTTATTTCCTGGTTACAGCAAATCGTTCCCTTTTCCCTATTGTACCTGCTGTCCCTCAGCCCTTGAGGATTAACACTGAGATGGGCACCTGGCTGACTCAGATTGGTGTATGGTTTGCTGTTGAATCAGCCAATTCTCTTCACCAGCATGGATGGCATGCACATGTTTGGTGTCCTGCATGATTCACACACGTGCCCTGAACCTGAGCCTGCAGATGGCCAGACCCAGTGCAACTGGTACTGCAGCCCCTCTTGTGTATTCACACTTCCCCCCCCCCCATTGGTGCCTGAGCAGGACTCGCACTCCATCACTGGGGCACATTTGTGTACCCTCATTCCTGGGCATGAGCAATAGGGTGTTGTGGGCCCATCCAGCATTCTGTGATGGGCATTTAGCAGATACATTTTGCAGTGCATTTAGCATAGTGGAGCGCTGGCTCTTTCTGTGTCATGAGTCCCTGATCCCACCCTCGTTATCCTTTTGCAGCACAGATCTGGGAGCACTTAAAGACGAGCGAGTGTGCGCATCCCGGTTGTTTTTCTTTAATGAAAGTAAGAGGCTGCCTGTGAAGGTCAAGGAAACAAATGTGATGGGTTAACTGCACCGGACTAGGAGTCCAATTTCTGCCCTTATTGCTGGCAGCTTCAGGGCATGCCAGGACCAAAAGTTTGTAGGCCCTGCAGTGTGCTGTGGAACGGAGCAGCACGAAGCGAGTGTGGGGCAGCTGCTCTGCAATGGGGCGAAGTCTTAAGGGAGACCTGTAACTTTGCTTCTCGTGGGAACTGTGAGGGCTGAGTTTAAAATACCAGGGGCCAAACTCTGCTGTGGCATAACCCCATGAACTTCAGCGGAGTGGCAGCTAGTTACATTAGGGCCTGCATTTGGCTCCACAAGCTATTCCCCACCTATATTACGAGGTGGCCGATGCTAGGCTCACAAGTGTCATCTCTTGCTGCACAGTGGAAGGGCGAATAATAAAATCCTCTTCTCCAACAGGACTTTGTTCTAAACCTGCAGGGAGGACTAGGGCCAGATTGATCTATCTAGCTGGACTCGCACCCAGTTTACAGCATGAGTCACCAGTTCTTGGGCAGACACATAGAAACCTGCCAAGTTCATCTTTGCAGTGAGAGCTTTATACAGAAGATGTACATAAGAAAATATACAATTTGTTTTCTATATAAGAGTCAGAGGAGTTTTCATCCTCCTAAGAGTCATTTACACTCAGTTACAGAGGAATAAATATATATATCTATATATATTTATATAAATCTTTAGGATAAAAAATGCAGTTAAGTTGAAACTGTGGTATTGTAAAATCCATGACGATAAACCACAGTCATCCTGTTCTCCTGCTAGCCTTTCTGGGTTAGGGGCAGGGAGAGGAGGAGGAAGACTGGAGAGCAAGATTGCTCCCCAGAGGGAGGCTGATACGGTGACTGCAAACCTCTCCCCTTGCATGTGTAGGTGCTTTGTGAGACTGCTTTCCTGTGGGGCGAGACAAGAATCTAATTGCCAAGCTATTTCAGTGTTGCGTTCCCCAACACGAGCAAACCTCAGGCCTGACCTAGAGAGATCACCCCCTGCTGGACTGAAAGGGAAACACTCTCCATGGCCACTGAATCCTAGACATGGCTTTATCTCTGGTCCTCTGCCCTGATGTGCAGGGATCACCTCAGGTAGGAGTATTCTGTTTGCATGAGATGGGATGGGATGACTTCCCTACAGGAACAGTCAGGCACTGGGGGAAGGAGGAACCCTTATGGCTCTCTATTCACTTGTATCCCACTGGAAGGAGAAGAATGGGCACAAACTGGATGACTGGGGACTTGGGTTTAGGTTGTCCCTGGGATGATGACTGTGCTTTACTGGCAGGATCTAGGATAGCTTGTCTTAGCATTGTCATGCATAGTTTAGTTTTTAAAAAGGCCTCTTAAAATACATAGATGCCAGAAAAGATTGAAAAGTTGGATTCCATCCTGCAGTCAGCAGATAGGTGAGGATTGTGAGGAGGCTGGAGGTGATCAGATACATCAGAAATGTCTCTTGACAGATGGTAGAAGCTTATGGGTGGACTTGGATGGAGTCAGTAGTTTTCTGATTGGTTGAAGTGGCCAGTCACCTGGACTAGCCATACCAGGGCCTGTTGGGGGAGGGATAGGGAAAACAAAACATGTTTAAAGGTTTTTTTAAGCAGATCAAAGGACTCAAGGCTTTTTTCATAGTCTTGTGAATGGCGTACACAAGTGTGAGTCAAGAGCAGTGTTCCCTATAAACTGAACACTCATGCAGCCGTTCAGGAGAGATTTAAATGCTGCCCAGCTGATTAGTAGAGCAACTACAGTTAATTTTTTGTTTCTCCTGGTGGTGCACATTTGCACATGCTTTGGTCCACATAAAATTTATTCCCCACATTGGTAGAAAAGATTAGAGGGAACATTAGTCAAGAGGCACTAGATCTCATTTGCAGAGGTGCCAAACAACCATTTCCATTGGACACCAGGCTAGAGGATTCTGTGTGACTCTGCAATAACTTATTTAAACTTTCAGACTTGGCTGCCAGACCGTAGACCTAGAGGCCTAGATTTTCAAACGCAACCAGTGATTTTTGGCTGCATGGGCCTGAGACACTGCAAAGAAGCATGATCTTCAGAGCAGCTTCCCTCTGAAAATCAGACCCCCCTGTGGGAGCCCAGAGGGGCTGGAACAGCCGTCCACCTTTGGCAGGTCATGGGTGGCAAGCTGCTCCTGGGGAACTGGTTAACCATTAGCTGGTAAGCATCACCCAGTAAGGGTGATGCTTCCCAGGCAACCAGTTAATCAGTTACCCATTCACATCCCTAACTTTAGCATGGTCCTATGTGCCTACCTTGAAGGTATTTAATTTTCATGTCCGTACAATAGGAGTAATTTCTCTGGCTCAAGTTGTGAGAGTCCGTTAACTGATGTTCGGAAATTGCTTTTCTACAGAATCTTCCATTTGGGAGTCTAAACGCTAAGTATTATTGTCATCATTTTCTTATTTCATACTCCTGGAGGAGGGCTCTGGAAAGGGGGGGCTGGCTTTCTCCTTTTCCTGCCCGAGAAGGGAGAGTCTCTTACATACAATAAATTAAATACTGTGGTTTAGAAAAGTATAGTTTCCACTGCCAGTGAGGAAGTTTACCAGCCCTGCCCAGAACAGCTGGCATTTCCATCTGTAATCCATAAAATCTGCCAGCTGGCCAGGAGAAATAGCTCCCTCTGGGAAGGATGGAAGAGCTGGTATCTCCTCTGGCACATGGGACGTACAACTTTTCCCCATTTCTTTATCTATGGATGTAGAAAAGAAAGTTTGGGTCTGATGAATTAGTTAGAGCAGTAAAAGTGATTGTCGCTGCTATTTAAGAGTCGTAACAGTGCCCAGCGTGTTACTGACCAAAAAAAAAAAAAAGGTCCCTCTCCATACAGCTTAGAGCCAGATGCAAAGCCCACCAAAATCAATGGGAGCCCTTCCAGTGACTTCAGTGGGCTTTGGATCTGGTCCTTAAGACAAACAAAACACTGAGCAGCAGCTGAGGCACGTGAGGGCGCGGTAACAACATTGGTGAGGTGCTTGGGTTTCTGAATGCTTAAGCTAATGCACCAATAAAGGGAGATGGGCATGTGATGCATTTGTGTAGTCAGTATATGGATTTAGGATAAACAGGATCTTTGTTTAGGGGCCAGTCCACCCCATCTCAGGTGTTCTCCTTTTCTCCTCCCTGCTCCCGCATTCCCACCTTCAGCACAAAGGTTCTGATTTAACAACCGCTTGTCGCAGCCCTCCCTTCGCTGGGGCACGGCTCAGGGCATCAGGTGCTGGTTTTAAATTGCTGCTTTAAACAAATAAAGGAGGCACTGAGCTAACTCCCAGAGAGCCATGTCTTCTGCTTAGATACTGAACAAGGTACAAGATGGCTGGCTGTGGTGCCACCTTCCCCCACGGTGCCCTGCTAATGGATTATAAAGCAGACCCAGAGACCTTCACTATGATATGAGAGTGGCTCAGGCTCCACCACCCAAGCAGTCATTCGCTTCTTCCCTGAGCTTGTCAGCCAGGGTTGGTTGGGCCATGGATACTGTTCCATTAAAACGACCCTGTGGCCACCAACTTACTGCACAGAGCCCAGTGCCCCGCTGTCTGAGGGCAGTGATTTTTGGTCATTGCCCATCTGTTCCACATCTGTGGGAGGCTAAAGGTTGAGTGCCCCAGGCCCAATCTTCTGACTCATTTATTTTCTCCCAGAAAGGCATATTGGAAAGGGAAACTGGGAAACTTCCCTGTCCCTTCTGCCTGAAGCCCCGCCCCTTCCAGGAGTGCAGAGCTCCCCCCCACATTCCCCCCCCACCTTGCCCAGGGGCTCAGCAATTCTGTCGGCTCCCCAATGCGAGTGGGGGTGCAAGTGTCAAGGCAGGCGGTTGGGAAGAGGAGGCTTAGGGGAGGGGGTGAAGGGCTCATGGCAGGAGGTGGGGGTGGCCGCTGGCTTCTCCCCGGGGCTCGTCCATCACAGTGGGGGCTGCACACCTCATCCATGGGCTTCTCCCTTGGCCCTGCTCAGGTGGGGCCCACACATTTCACCTGCCGGCGCTCCCCAGGGCCAGCACAGGGCAGTGGGGGTCATGCAATGGCCAGCAGGTGCTGCCTAGGGCAAGCTGGAGTGGCAAGGCCACACTGCCAGCCAGTGGCTTCTCAGTGGGGTGTGAGCTACCCACCTGTGGTCATGTGTAAGTATAACTGTCCCTGCTCTCACACCTTTCCCTTCCCATTTGATATGAAACAATCATGTACCACCAAACTCTGACCTTGCTTTAAGTTGTGATAAGAGGAAGCTGGTGGACCTAGCTCTTACTGCCTGAGAGGAGTTCTAGAACAAATGGACTCATGGACAGACAGATGGACTCACATTTCTAAAATACTAGCAGACGTACCCACCATTGCCTGGGTCCTTCAGGGCAGGGAGCTGGCAATGTGGGGAGATCCCGGAGTCAGGGCAGGGTCTTTTGGTGGTTTGTGAGGGTGAGGGGGCAGTGCAGGAGGTTGGTGGCAGGGTGCATAAGTGAGGGTGAGGGGGGTGAGGAGGGACTCAGGGCAGGGGGGATGTCTGATCCAGTACAGGCCTTTTTTTTCCTCCCAGATTTCCCCGGCCTCCAGGGATGTTTTCTCTGTCCACAGCCACCCCACCCCCGGCTGCCAGGGAGTTTTCTCTCCTCCTAGCCCCTCCCCCGGCCACCGGAGGCCTTTTTTCTCCCCTGAGCGTCTCCCCCCACCCTGGCGACCTGGGGCTTTTTCTCTCCCCCCCAGCCTCTCCTGGCCACCAAGGGCCTTTTCCCAGCTCTCTTCTGGCCTCTGGGGCTTCCCCTCCCAGCACTGTAGCCAAAGGCCGGGAGGAGAGAAAGGGTTTGGGGTGGGGCAGGGGGCTACCAGTGTGCTGGCAAGCTAGACGGCCAACCTCAGTGCTTCCTGGAGAACGCCGCATCTGCCCTAGCCATACGTCAGTACTGCCCGATTTAAAGGGCCCAGCTCTCCAGGCACTGCTGCTGCTGCAGTACTAGCAGTGGTGGCTGGGAGCTCCAGGCCCTTTTACTGCCCTCTTTGTCCCCCCTGTCAGCAGGCCTGATTGAGGGGGTCCTCAATCTCATGATCTGTTGGAAATGGCATATCAGAATTTCCAAGTATTACAGATGACCATTTTCTGCCTTAGAAACTGTTGCATCCAACCTGGGGGAGTTCTATATTAGACCTCGTCTGGACAGACAAAGCAGAATGGATTGTGTCACTAGAAATTAATGGTACATGAGTTACAAATGACCACGATTTGTTCACCTTTGTTATGCGCAAATAGAATAAAGCCCAAACCCGTATATTTGATTCTCCAAAAGGGCCTGTTTCATAAACAATAATGAGCCAAATCAGCTGAGAGAGAGAATTTAAAGAGAGAAATGTGAGTGTAATTGGGAATTGTTTGAGAACATTTTATAAGATACTCGAAAAACCCATTAGAGGCTAACTGGTTAAAAAATTAGCCTGGTTTAGAAGGGAAATGAAAGCAGTTATAAAAATAATTATATACACCCAAGTCAAATAGAAGAAAAAGGAAGTTGGTAGTTACTAATATAAATCAAGTTAGGAGCTGTAGAAATTGATAAAGACAAGCAAAGAGACAGAAGAAGAAATCTATAGCCAGTGGATTTAAGGAGTTTAAGTGTATTAGGAGCAAAAGAATCCTAGCAGTAAATCGGTCTGTTATTACATAGTAAATTGTCAGTGATAATGCAGAAAAGACAGAAGTGTTCAGTAAATATTTGGGGCTGGGGGGGGGGTAAACAATTTCCATTCTAACAGTAATTTGGGAGAACGTTAAAAATCAGCTACTAAAACTAGACATTATCAGCTGGTCTGGATAACTTTCATCCAAGAGTTCTCAGACAGCTGGTTTTGGTGCTCTCTGGAGTGCTTATGTTGATTATCAGTACATCTTGGAACGCAGGGAAAGTTCCAGAGGACTGGAAGAAAGTTAAAGTTGTGCCAGTATTTAAAATGGCAAAGGGGATGACCCAGATAATTGTAGGGCTATCAGCTTGACATCAATCCAGAGCCAAATAATGGAATGGCAGATACAGGATTTAATCAATAAAGAATTAAAGGAAGATAATGAATGCTGATCAATAGAGGGTTTATGGAAAATAGATTCCATCAAACTAACTTGAGATTTTTCCTTTTAAGATTACAAGTTTGATTGATAGAAGTCGTAGTATTGATGTAATAGACTTAAAACTTTTGTAAGGCATGTAAATTGGTGTCCCATGACATTTTGATTAAAACAACCCCCTAGACGGATACAAAAGTAATTATGGCACACAACAAATTAAAAATTGGCCAAATAATAGATCTCCAGCATGTAAGTGCAAATGGGGAAATCATCTTCCAGTGAGTGTGTTTTTAGTGAGACCCTGAGCTCTTGGCTCTATGCTAACATTTTTTATCACTGAGCTAGAAGAAAACATGAAAATATTGCTGGTGAAATTTACAGACAGTTGCACATAGATTGGGGGAGTGTGGAACAAGGAAGAGGATAGGTCACTGATACAGAGCCATCAGAATTGCTTGGTAAATTGGGTGCAAGAACACAACACATGTTTTATGTGGCCAAATATAAAGTCTTACATCTAGGAACAAAGAGCGTAAGCCCCACGTGCAAACAGGGGCATCCCGGGGGGGAAAGGGGTATGGGACCCAGGACCACCCTGCCTCTGAAGGCCCCACCTCTGTTCTGTCCCTGCCCATACCCCACTTCTTCCTGCCCCTGCTCCACCCCATCCTGCCCCCATTGCACCCCCTTCTCCCAAACTCCCTCTCTGCACGACGGGCACTGGAGGATTACCAGGGCACTTGGAGCGGGGAGGAAGCAGGGGTTGGACCCTCCCATAGTAACTATGATGCTGGGTGTCAGAGCAACCTGGTATCCTGCTCCACTCTGTCATCCTCCCAGCCTACTGCACTCCACTTCACCATGGTGGCAGGCAGTGGAGCACCCCAGCATGCTCCTCTGAGCAATGTAGGGCTTGAAGGAGCAGGTTGGGGTACTCCACACTGCGGGCAGCGGAGTGGAGCAGGCTGCTGGATAGTTCCGGCTCCTACTAGTGCAGTGAGGGGGGAGAGGGGGAGGGGCGACTTTGTTGGCACCCCATGCCAGCCTTCCCCCCCCCCAGGAATCTCCCAGGCCACCCTGGGCCCCGCAGCTAATGGGGGACCATCCAAAGAACAGTTGAGGCAGCTGCCATAGGAGCTCCCAAAGTGCAAGGCCTGGGGCAGCTGTCCTGAATCATCCTATATATCCTGGGAAGCAGTGTCTCTGAAAAGGACTTGGGGGTCATGGTGGATAATCAGCTGAACATGAACTCCCAGTGTGATGCTGTCTCCAAAAGAGCTCCAGTGACTTTTGTAGGTCTCAAAGGGAATCTGGCATTGGAGTAGGGCTGTTATATTAAACCTGTATTTGGCTCTGATGCAATTACTGCTAGAATACTGTGACCAGTTCTGATGCCCATTATTCAAGAAGGATGCAGATAAATTGGAAAGAGTTTAGAGAAGAGCCACAAAAATTATTAAAGGAGGGTCCAAAGTTCGTCAGGCAATAGAGACTTCCTCCCTATCCCCCTTCTCTCTGCTGCATATCCTGGGGCCTTCCCAATCACTCTCTCCTCTAACCAATGCCTTATATCAGGGGTAGGGAACATGGGGGCTGGATTTGAAGCTTCAGGCTCCCCCTTCCAACATTGGAAAGCCTGCTCTGGTGCTCCAGCCCCCCCACCATCCCCTGTGGGGCTGGAACACACAAAATCTACTAGGCGGCCCCCCCCCCCCCCCAGGCTCTGGTGTATGAGGAGTATGGGGGGAGTGTTCTTCTCAGTCCATATCAGTGAGGGGATGTTTTTTCTTTTTGCTTCTTACTTGTGTGTGGCTCCCAACTGATTTTTCTGTGGGTCAGTGGCCCCCACCCCAAAAAGGTTCCCCAGCCCTTCCTTATACAGTAGAACCTCAGAGCTATGAGCTGACTGGTTAACCACACACCTCATTTGGAACCGGAAATATGCAATCAGGCAGCAGAAGAGACAAAATAAAAAAGCAAATACTGTGCAGTACTGTGTTAAATGTAAACCCATAAAATGAGAAAGGGAATGTTTTAAAAAAAGATTTGACAAGGCAAGGAAACTGTTTCTGTTCTTGTTTCATTTAAATTAAGTTGGTTAAAAGCAACATTTTTCTTCTGCATAATAAAACTTCAAAGCTGTATGAGATTAATGTTCAGTTGTAAACTTTTGAAAGAGCAAAACCACAACAGTTTGTTAGGAGTTAGAAAACATTTTACTTAAGAACAATCTCCATTCCAGGGGTGTTCGTAACTCTGAGGTTTTACTGTAATGAGAGACTAAGGCATGCATTCTGTTTATTTTACCTGAGGGAAGATTAGGGGGTGACTTAAATTTTCTGCAAGTACCCACATGAGCAACAAATCTTTGGCAGTAAAAGGCTCTTCAGTCTAGCTGACAAAGGTGCATGTCTGGAAGTTGAAGCTAGACTAATTCAGACTAGAAATGAGGCACGTGTGAACATGATGATAATTAACCACCAGAACAATGTACTAAGAGCTGTGGGAGATTTGCCACCACTGGAAATTTTTAAAATCAAGGGAGGAATTTTCCTAAAAGATTTTCTCTAGTTCCAACGGGAATTAGCCCAGGCATCTCTGGCCTGTTATACAGGAGGTCAGATTAGATGATGAAAGTGGTTCCTTCTGCCTTTATAACCTACTTGAAGTTTTACCTGGCATTGTTGGGGTTCTTAACTCAGCTATTTTTGTTTTTCTTCATTTAACTCATTGCTCTGGTGTGGGGCTGGGGATGAGGAGTTCAGTATGCAGGCTGCCCCGGTGAGAGAGGAGTACCTCAGCCCTCTATCACTGCAGCAGCTTGGGGCCAGGTGAGAAGTGTCTGTTCATGGCCACTGCAGCGAGCACAGCTGGCGGAGGGATGCATGTCCCCCAGCTGAAGGACAGACAGATACACAGACATACAAACAGACAAACTCTCTCAAAGATATATAGTAGATAGCTGTCCCTTTTTCCACTCCCGCCATCCCATTGGGGTTATAACACTGTGCCACTCTCCATCTCTGGCCCCTTACTGCGTCCCTGTGTTCATTATACAGTGTAAATATCCCTGATACCATAGCCCACCTTTCTGTGTTATGAGAAACAATCAATTCCAGGCACATTCCATTGTCCTGGCACAGCCAAACCCTGACCTTGCTTTAAGTTATGATAAGAGGAAGCTGTAAACTGTATTTAGTGATCCTAGCTCTACCATTTAGGAGTTCTTGAACAGACAGACAGACACAGGGACAGACACACAAACTCATATAGTAGATAAATTTAGGATTGTGCAGGTAAATGGATTAACTGTTTTGGAGATGATCCTTAGTTTCAGTGAAGTCCATGGGAAAACTGCCATGGACTTCAGAGGGACCAGGACTTAGTTTAAGTCTGTGTGAGAAGTAAGAAGACAGAAGAATAGGGTGTGGGTTACCTGTTTAATGGCGGTTTCCTTTCCTGGGTTTCCTGGTGGTGAGTTTGCAGCTGCGGAGTGCGGCAGTGTCTCTTATCTGCTGCCCTCGGTACTGCGATGGTGAGGCACAAGCTGCATCAGGACGGGAGCGGCTGGACTCCAACCACCTAGGGAATCATAGACTCATAGGACTAGAAGGGACCTGGAGAAGTCATCAAGTCCAGCCCCCTGCACTTCTGGCAGGCCCAAGCACCATCTAGACCAGGACTACTCAACTTTGGAATCCCTGGGGGCCACAATGATACTCACAGCACATGCTGAGGGCCGCAAATTAAGTGTAGTTGCATATACATGCAAATAGATATGCAAATATATGCAAATAGCTTCTTTCACACTGACGGGCATGAATACAAAGATTAAGGCAAGACTACACAACACTCAGGCCCCATTTAAGTCAGTTCTGCTGGTATTAATAAAATGCAATATTTACCCGATTTCCACCCATATGACAGCACTTTTAATGAGCAATGACAGTCCAGGAATTTAACAACTAAGATGCATATCAACAGAAGACCATTATATTGACTCACTGTTGTGGAGCGTGTTCCCAGTGAAGGCCATGTTCAAAGGACCCCACCCATGGGCCCCGTTATTGAGCCCCCACATAAACCCAAACCACACCGCATAAACCCAAACCGCACTCACGGGCCACATGTTGAGTAGCCCTGATCTGGACTATCCCTGACAGGTGTTTGTCTACCCTGCTCTTAAAAATGATGAAGATTCCACAGCCTCCCTTAGCAATTTATTCCAGTGTTTAACCACCCTCACAGTTAGGAAGTTTTCCCTAATGTCCAACCTTAACCTCCCTTGCTGCAGTTTAAGCCCATTGCTTGTCCAATAGGGGAGTATTAGCTTGTCCTCAGCTTCAGAAGTGGACAAGCTAATACTCCCCTATTGCTAGGGGAGACTGGAATCTACATTACTGACCAAGTGTCAGCTTCTTGGGATTGCTTCTTCCTCCTCCCCTGGCACAACTAAGCAGGCCCTTCCCCTGCACCTGGTCAGTGGGGGTCCCCGGCACAACTCACTGGGCCCTTTCCCTGCTCCTGGTCAGTGGGGGACCCTTCGTACAACTAACCGGGCCCTTCCCTTGCACCTTGTCAGTGGGGGCCCACGGCACAACTAACTGGGCCCTTTCCCTGCTCCTGGTCAGTGGACAGCAGCATGGGTAAGAGGGCTGGAGCAGTGAGTGTCTCTTACTTGCGCAGGGCTGCTAGCTGACAGGAGCAATGCCAGGGGTTGTTGGACAAGGTGAGGTTCTCCAGGCTGCTGAATGGGAAGTTTCCGGGCAGCTGGTTAAGTTTGTTGTTCTCGATGTGAATGGCCTTCAGGGTGGTCACTCCAGTAAATGCTTTCTCTGAAAACTGAAGCATAAGAGAGGCCAATTGTGGTAACTCAGGTGACTCGGGGGTGGTCTCCATTCTCTTCTTTCCCAGGCTGCCTGTGGCCAGGGCTCTTGATGACAGCAGTGAGGCTGGGGAGCCTCCAAGGAGCAAGGAGGGGATCTCCTTGGGCACCTTGGAGGGCTTCAAGGGTCAGAAGCATGGAGAGTGCTTCCTTCCTGAGAGATTAATTTTAGTTCCTCCCACCTCCGGGCAGCTCATGCCCAACTCCCCACCCCTTTTACTTCTTGTCTTCCCCAGCCCCCTCCCTACAGCCCAAAGCAAACCTGAGATCTGGCCAGTCCCATTTGTTTATAAAGCATTCTCCTCCTCTCTAAAGGGGCTGAGACATTCCCTGGGTACACACCTCTCCAGGGCTGGGATTCCTCCCAGGGCCTGTTGCCTTCTGCTCATGGAACCATTGATGGAAGGAATGATTGTGGAGTCCAAAAGGCCTGCAGACTTTGGCAGTGCCCCGGGGACTCTGAGTAGAAAGTTACACTTGGCTTCAGAGTACTGGAGAAGCAGCAGGATAAGTGTTCGGCGCCCAGTCTCCTCCCCTTTCCTCCCCTCCTTGATGGGTTGTTTGCAAGTCAGTGTGTTTGTGCCCAGTGGACAGGCTTTACAGTGCAGCAGAGAAACCAGATTTGTTCTCTCCAGAGACATGTCCAGGGGTCCACCAGAAGGCGCTCTGCATCAAATGCCCATCTGTGTATTTTCACTTCTCCCTAGATCGCTCCTCAACACGCCCCCTCACTGTGGATCCTGGCTTCAGCTGCTGTGCCCTCTCAGGCCACAGACCTGTGAGATCTCACAAGCCAAGTAGTGTGGGGTTGGCTTCATGCTTGCGTACGTGCCCTCCAAAGTCCTGTAGCAAGTAGCATTGGGAAGTCGGCAGGTGTCAATTAAACCCCTCGGGTTCAGCTCTGAATGCTGCTGCCTGTGCTGTCTCTCCGATGAGACGTGACCTCTGGTGATGCTTTGTGCAGCAGAGGTGTTTGATGCCAGTGTCCTGGCCAGATTCTAGTTTGGGTAATTCCATTCTGACCACCTAAATTCCCCCTGTGGTGTCAGTCTGTCATTCGATCGTACTTCCTGTTCCAATGGTTTTGTAATGCTGAAGTGTGCTGTTAAACAGCTGCTGCGCTTTATCCCCGAGCCTTTAAGCCCTTTGGGGGCTCTCCAAGAGAAAAGTCAGTAGGAAAATGCAAGATGGTGATTGTTTGCTTTTTTGGTGGCACACAGCTAATCCGGTCCTGAGCCTTGTTAGGAATGGGCATCATCCTATTGTCAGTTAAAGCTTCCAAGAAGAGTCAGATCTCTTTGCTTCCTTGCATGGGAGAGGATGTTCCAGTAATAGAGTTGCAAAATTAAGATCTTTCTTTTCTAGTGTAACAAGAGTGATGTTAATTGCAACAATGGCAGGGAGTCTCATAGGGAACCGATTCTGACATCCGGGTGGCTATAGAATTTTGAAACCACACAGGAGACTCCAACCCTATCAGAGAAGATTGGTTTGGGGGCAGGCGGGGGGAATGGTTGCAACCCAGGTGTTATCACCATTGCATAGTTTAAATACCACCATCCTGTGGCCGCTTTGTCTAGGGAGACCCGTAGCATTGTGAAGTGGCTCACATGGGTCATATGGATACAAGATCTCCTGCAAGTGTGCAGAGAGAAATGTAATTTGTGTGTGTCTAGGCTGCTGTCAGAGGTATGGCTGCAGTGCGCGTAGACCTATCCGAGCTAGCTTTGAACTAGCTAGCTCAAAACCCAGTAGCAATCAAGCCACAGTGGCATAAGCTGGCTGCTCAGATAACAGCCAGGGTCCTAAGTGGGATTGTACAGCATCTGCTGTCATGGCTTCACTGCTATCACAATATTAGTCAAGTTAGCTAGATCAAAACGAGCTCAGATGTATCGACACATGGTCAGTCGCTCCTCTGACTGCAGTGTAGACAGACCTTGAGACCAAAAAAAAGGAAAATCTTGGAGCAGTCCTGAGGGACAGTGTTCATAGTGAAATGGGAATGATCATCAGGTGGCATGCCTCTCTCTGTTGTACTCATCCAAGGGTCCAGACTTTGTTATGAGGGCACGTAGCTGCAGGAAGTGCCGTATTTCAGATGAGACCTCAAACAAAGTTCCTGGCTACTGATCACTGGTAAGTCATTAAAGAGCCCATAGTACTTTTTTGCAACACTAGGAGTGTTAACCTCTGTGTGTCTTGGCTGGTCTGTATAATTCTGCTCTGCCTAGCTAAAAATATCTGCAGTTTAGTTTGGGTCTGGCATTCTTTTCCACTTTTGCATGCAAAGGAAGTGGTGTGTGTGCTGTCAAACAGCTGCAGTGTTCCACCCCAGAACTGTATTCATGGATTAAATGATTCCTTGGTATAGGTAACATTGGATCCCTGAAAGAAGCTACAGGGGATGAGGAGACAAATGTGTAAAGATGAACGACACTCAATCTGCAGACTTATACCTAGACAACCACATTAAATAGCGTTGTATCATGAGAGAATATACCCAGCAAAGAACTAGTCACAGTCAACCTGTGGAACTCCTTGCCAGAGGATGCTGTGAAGACCAGGACTTCAGCAGGGTTCAAAAAGAACTAGATAAATCCATGGAGGATAGGTCCATCAATACTTATTAGCCAGGATTGGTAGGAATGGTGTCCCTAGCCTCTGTCTGTCAGAGGCTGGAAATGGATGACAGGAGAGGAATTGCGTGATGATTTCCTGTTCTGTTTACTCCCTCTGGGGCATCTGGCATTGCCCTCTGTCAGCAGACAGGATACTGGACTAGATGGACCTTTGGTCTGACCCAGTATGGCCGTTCTTATGTAACCACTATAGATTAATTGAGCAATTTCACCCCTGGTGAGAATGAATGTAACTCTGTGGACTTCATGGCAACACTCACACATAAGTCAATAGTGAATAAATCCTTTATCTCTAGCTAGCAAACTACTGCTCAAACAGCTGGAAGAACTGAATCTATATCTATTTGTTATCAACTCCCATTCTTATGCCCAAAGTATTGTTCTCCGGATCAACAAGGTCACTGCATGGCAAAACTGAATTAATATACTTTCCATTTTTTCAGCTAATCCCTTCACCGTATAAAGAGCACTTGCCTGTTCCGAGCATCCCATCTTGGGCTAGTAACTTCATCTTGTGTCCCTAGTGTGTCTGTATCTAGTGTCACATTTAACCTTTATTTTTTGTTTTCTGCATGAAGAGACCAGATCAAATCTGCTTTGAGGCCCACAGTGGTGACATGGCAACATCACTGCTTTGCACCATCTACCTGTCTGCATTGCTCTAGGAAGAAACTGTTGTTTTTAATAACTCCTCTGGAGGAATCTCCACACACACACACACACACACACCCATCCCCCGCACCCGCCATTCCTCACTTCAAACCACCAGCAGGTACCCAGGCTGGAGATCAGGAGACAGGGCAATTAAGTTCTACCAGTCCACAGTGCCCTGCCAAATTGGGCATGGGGTAGCCCATTGCCTCCAAGGAGGCCTCTCATAGATGTGTCAGCAGATAATTTCCAGGTGAATGAGCTTGATTACACACATCCATATGGGGGCTGTTATCTTGAGATTAGGAAAGATCTGAAATATTGACAATGGGACACCGGGCTAGACACTGTCATTCTCAGCCTGGATAAATTCCAGCTCCCTAGCCAGGCATTCTTGGGTGCCATCTTGCCTTGTAACACGGATGTGCTCTAACTCCCAACATGTTTTGGCAGCTCTTTGCTGTTGTTGGGTGCTGTCCTTCTGAAGACAGATGCTCTGCACACCCCAGCCCAATATGACGCAGGCTCTGTGTTGCTACAAGGAGCGTTTCTTTTTCCCTGGAATGTTCTCCATCCCTCTGCACCGCATGACGGGGTACTGCATTGCTGTGAGGTGCTGTCCCTGTTTATGTTTCTGGCCTGTGCTTCTTGGCATGGCATCTGTGGATGCCGTGAACTGCTCTGTTTCATCACCTGGTTGTGCGCCATCCCGCTGCATCCCCATAGAGCGTTGTGGGACACTTTGCTCTCCTTCCTGAGCTGGATATGCCCTTTGCTTGCACCCCTGCCTGGCATTCCAGGGGTTCTGTGGCAAGCAACTCCTGTAGCATGATGCCCTGACCTGTGGCCCTGACTTTTTCCATGAGAAGAAGAGGGGCATTTTGCTGGTTACCTGAATGTCTCTCCTGCTCTCCGAGTAAAAACAGGGC
The DNA here is from genome assembly GCA_032595735.1 of Pelochelys cantorii. NCBI lineage: Eukaryota > Metazoa > Chordata > Testudines > Trionychidae > Pelochelys > Pelochelys cantorii. The sequence goes on along the minus strand of CM064344.1, from coordinate 17,043,644 downwards.
TTCTTTGTAAAAGGCTGCAAGCGTTTCTCTTGAGAGATCATCAATAGACAAACCTTTCTTTATAGAGTGTAAAGGAAAGGGGAGGAGGAAAGGTAGAAGGTCGATGTGTGTGCACTGTCTACCTGTCTGCACGGCACTTGGAAGAAACTGCTGTTATTCATCACTCCTCTAGAGAAATCTCCTCCATCTCCCACTTCAAACTAACAGCAGGTATCAAGGCAGGGGATCAGGAGTCAGGGCAGTTAAACTCTACCGGTCCAATATGCACTGCCAATTTGGGCACGGGGTAGCCCCTTGCCTCTCATTTCCCCCAACCCTCCAAGGCTGGGAGCTCTTTGCTTGTTTATTTTAGAGCCCCGGAACACATTTCCCATTGGAGTAGTGCACCCCTCTGCTGGAGCTGGGACCCACCATCTTTCCGATGGGGGCTGTGAGCCCAGGAGAGTTTAGCATCACACAGCACCAGAGGATGGGGTTCTGTCGTTTTTATTCATCACGTGGATGTTCAATGATTCAGGGCCATTGTCATTGCTAGTGAGCACTTCACCCTCCTGCTAAAACTGTGACCCTGATTTTCGTTTCCCTCAGAGAAGGAGATCCGGGAGTACACAGCTCCATCTACAGAGACACAGAACTTGTCCCCCTTCAATGCCTGGCTCAGGAGGCATGGCAGGGACCATTAGCTGGTACAGAGCCCACGTTGGAGGAATCTTGAACTATTTCCAGAGGCTTTAAAGATTAGGACAAAAGTCCGTGGAGTGACAGCATTGTTAGTGAGATGAGAACCAGACCCTATGTTTTGATTGGAAATGGAGGGAGGGTGGAAAGGAACCTACCTTTTCCAGGCCCATGTTGTCCAGAGAAAGTGTCTCCATGTAGCGCCCAAAGGACTGGAAAGCATAGTCGGGAATGACCTTCATGGGGTTGTGAGAAAGCTTCAGGTCCTCCACTACCCTCAGCTTGCTCATTGGAGCCACTGGGTAAGTGCTGAGGTGGTTCTTATCCAAGTGGAAGACAGCGAGGTTTTCCACATCATCCAGGGCCCCCGGCTGGATGGAGGAGAGAGCGTTGTCGGAGAAGTAGAGCCAGCGCAAGTCCTTAGCACCGCTGAAGGCCCCTGATCTCAGCTCTCGGATCTTGTTGCTGCCCAGCTGCAGGATGAAGAGGTTAATAAGCGGGGAGAGGAGCCCCTTGGGCAGGTCCGAGATCTTATTGTGGTCCAAGTACAGGTAAGTGAGCTCCGACAGGTCATCGAAGGCGCCCATCTTGATGACACTGATATCGTTGTTGGACAGGTACAGGTAGACGAGCTGCTTCAACCCCCGGAAGGCGCCACTGGAGATCTCCTTGATCTGGGAATGCTGAAGGTGGAGGGACACGAGCCCTTTCATCTCCCTGAAGCTGTTGGTCGGCAGGACAGGGAAGTTGTTCCTCTGCAGGTTGAGGAGCCGGGTTTGCTCAGACACTTTGGGGATCTTCTTCAGCCCGACGTTGTCGCAGATGACATGCTGGAGCTCTCCACCGTGGCAGTGGCAGCTTGGGGGGCATGCCTGGAGGGTGGGGAGGAGACACCCCAGCAAGCTGAGGAGGCTGAGGAAGAAGCCTGACCGGTCCATGGCCAGAACCGGGATCCGTGGGAGAGGGAAGAGAAGCAGCTGCAGCAGGAGAAGGAGGAGGGAGACGAGAGACTGCAGCAAGCTGAACACAGCCCTATTTATAATGTTATTAAAAACCGAAATCCCTTCCCACAAACCGCAGGCAGCAGCCAGACTCTGACTTGGAAGCGACAGACTTTAGGAGCTCAGCGTGAATTTAACCTTTTGGCTTCTTCAGACCTCCACTGCCCTGCTGCAGAGACCATGCCGGGACAGAGCGGTAAAGGGACAGAGAAATCAGTGTGTGCATCTGCCTTTTGGGGAGATCTCTGGGCTCCTCACTGAAACAGGTGGGGATAAAACCCTCTGTGACTTGGAGAGGGAGAACCAGGGGTATACAGCTCTATCTACAGGGACACAAAACTTGTCCCCCTTCAGTGCCTGGCTCGGGAGGCATGTCAGGGACCATTAGCTGGAACAGGGCCCACGTGGGTGGAATCTTGAACTACTTCCAGAGGTTTTTAAGACAGCATGGCCCCTTTCCCTGTTGCTATATCTGGACAAACCCTGACCTCCTCCTCCTTCTGTCCAGCTCCTACTTATTTCAACTGGAGTTTTCCTGGGCGAGGACTGTGTCAGATTGGGGGCAATTTGGGATAGGTTCAGTGTGTGAAGAGCACCTAGTGCATTGTGGGGGCTACTGTAATGCTAACAATGGAGGAAAAACTTCAGAATCTGTCATGGTCACAGAAGGATGACGTGTGGAGAAGCCTGGTTCCTGCTGAACTAGTCACAGTCTGGCAGGCCTGTGACTGAAGGGGAGCTATCCCTGTGGGGATATGGTAATGGGGAAAGACTGTGGCCAGGGCCTCTGTCAGAGTGAGCTATGGGGGATGGTGCTGGGAGCATTGCTGCACCCTGGTATTTGGGGATGGGACTGTGGTTGAGGCCTCCATGACGTAGTGTGGTAGAGGCTGGCTGATGTGTTAGGGAGAACTGTAGCCAGAATGGAATAATAGGGTACCCTGGGGAGCAGTGGTTAAGCTGTAGCCTTGTCTTCAGGTAGCACCTGGAGCTTCTGAGGCAGAAGTAGGGGAGAGGGAAGGACATGATGGCTGTGACTTTGATGAGGGGGCTCATGTCACTTCAGGGTAATGGTATCACAGATGGTTGGAGCAGGAAGTGGATGCTTTGGTCAGTGTAAGGGGCCACAAAGACTAAAAATGCAGAGGGTGCCCCTTGCGGTCCCTGTAGAGAGGAATTAAGGGAAGGAGGTAGGATCCCTGGGTCTCTCTCCCTTTCTGAGTGTGAGAGGGAGAGATCAGCGGAGGAACTGTGGTGTGGAGGTGGTAAATGGAACATTTTGAGCTGGTTTCTAGCCAGTTTCTGGCTGTAGCAAACAACTGAGAGCTGAGCACATAACTGGGAGCTTGTTGAGGCTTCCACCTCTGAAGCTGGCTACAAAGCCCCGACGGAGTGTTTATGGAGGCGAGACAGTCTCAAGAAAGGGAGGAAATCCAAGGGCTGACTTAGGACACAGAGACTGGCTTATTCACAGGGATCTCTGGGTTTTTCCATTGTTGAAATGTGGAATTAGCCTTCCCTCCTGAGCATGCTCCGGAGGGTGTTATGCAAACTGGCTGACAGCAGCCAAGCCCCTGCTTTGCAGATGTACATTTTCATGGGGCTGTTATTCATTTTTTATGTGGAGGGGTGAGCTGCATTTCTCTGGAACCTTAAAGAAGGCTGACATTGGCGGAGCGGAGCTGTAATACAGATAATCTGGTGCAAACCTTGCCATGTGATACAGCTCTTTAAAGCCTGGATCCTCTTCTCAGCCTCTGTATGTGAGTGGTTCTCACTGACTTGCCTCCTAAGATGGAAGGACAGAGCATCTTTGGGTTTTAGAGCTAGCTGGTCTGTGGTCAAACATCTATTCAAATGATGCCACAAAATGTATGTGTTTGTGGTCTAATAAGAAGTCATACTCAGGACCCCAGAAAGGCAAGTGCATGGACCACACTGACACCTAGTTTAATGCAACGTTGTTGTAGCCGTGTTGGTCCCAGGCTATTATAGAGATAAGATGGGTGAGGCGACAGAGGTCCAATAAAAGATATGACCTCCCCCACCTTGTCCACCTAGTTTAATGTCTCTTTGGGATTCCTCATCGGGACTTTGGAGCAACTAAAGAAGTGGCCAGAAATTCTCTCTGTTTTTCCACTGCGCTGGCCCAGGGCAGGCTGGGAGCTCCTTCGGGCTGTGAGAACCCCCATACAGCATGGGAATGATTAGAAAAGCAATTCAAAAAATTTCATATTTTTCTTTCTGTGAACAGGTTGTGGCTTTCTTAGACATACTCCAAGTTATTTGCGGAATAATTTCTGCAAAGAATACCTGTGCTGTATCTTGTGTGTGAACTGTTCATTGGCAGCATTTGAAAGGCAGGTTGTTTAGTTTGGACATGGAGGTCACATGGGATATTTCTGTTCCTTGATTGGATAAACCTAACTCTGAGTCTGGTTTCCTGTGTGAATACTTGCTGTTATGCCTTTCAGCATTCACTTTCCCCCTCTTCTGCACAATGTTCACTACCAACTTGATTTCTGAGGACATTCCAGCCAGCAGGGGTCAGACTGAGAATAAAGATGGTGGTGTTCTTGCAAACTCCACCCACAATATAAGCTCCTCCCATGTCTGTAAGCTGAGGGATGCCAAGTGGTTTAAAACAAGGGAGTCTTGGGATTACCCTTTAAAGATGGGGTGAGATGTTTTACCCACGTGCAGCCCATGATTTTTCTATTTAACTCTGGGGCTGCTTTTTTTCCTGAGCTTTTTAATTTTTCTAGGACCATGTGTGATGATGCAAATCCCACCCCCAAGCCCAGCATGATGACGCAAACCCTGCCCCCAGGCTGCTCTAGAATCCCACTCCTTCACTTTATTGCGTGGCTTTGTTAGACCACACAGGCTTGTTTCTTTCAAATGTTCTGGGCCCATTAAGTGCAGCTCTGTGGGTCCAGTGGTCTCACTGAGTTTGAGTCCCCCCTCACGCTTGGGCATGCATGGCCCGTGGGCTCTGTGAGGCTCCGGGGGCTCACTGCTTCCTAGCTGGGAAGAAAACAAAGGGGTTGCCTCCTCCATCATTCTGCTGTAATTCTCCCTCCCCTTTCTTGCGCCAGCGATAAAATAGTTAACAGTGGTAATACTTATATGATCCTCTCTGGGCCTCTGAGTTAACCCATCACTGAGATGAATGGGGCAGGTGACAACTTTCAGAGCTGTTGTTCCAGGCTCCCTTCAGATGTATCCCTGATGTTTTTGAGGTTCTCTTCACCGCCACGAGAGCTAGACTGGAGATGTTTTCAGAATAAAGCTGAGGGTTTATAGAATGAGACAGCCGGCTCCGAGAGGTGCCAGCAAGGTGCACTGGTGCAGCTTGGCTTCTCTGGAGCTTTTTGTGCCAGTGTGCTTGACTGTTCACTAGACTAGTGATCAGAAACAAATGCAGAAGGGGCCGGCTGCCATCGTAAGAGAGTCTGTGTAATGGTTCACAGGATTGTTCATGGTTATTTTACTGTTCTCACCCTGCTCTCCTATGAGATTTGTTCCCTGCGGTCTTGTCTCAATGCTTGGATTTAAGAAGCTCCGATTAAAGGGGGTCACAGCCTTTACTTTGAGCTCACCCCTCATCACAAACCCCAGCTGAAATTATGCACCTGTTGCGTGAATCTCTCCCAGCCTGATTTCTCCACGCTGGGGTGAAGGAGCAGGAAGAAATTCCAAAATTTGCAAGGCAGACAACCCTCATGTGCTGCTGGGAACCTTTGACTGACCCCAGGGAAGGCCGATGGGTACTTGTTGGTCAGAGAACAGTGTCTGACACCACTAAGCAAGGAATTAGTTAACTAGGAGCGTGTAAGTGCCCAGGCTGGGAAGCAAGAACAAAAGCGCATATATGCTCCTTAGGCAGAGAGTGCTCATCTGAGGTTCATCAGCTGGAGTCTGACCAGACCTCCAGCTGCTGCCGTATGATCAGGTAGCAGCAGTTTCCAGAATAGCATTTTTCTATCTCCATCTGTCTAAGAGGTTGCAACTGTTTTTTGGATGTTCACCCTGCTGCCATCTTCCAGGCCTTTGTTGCAGTGCAATTAGACTCCCACAGTACATGCTGCATGGAGCTGCAACTTTGCTCCTTTCCGAGGTGGACACTTAGCATGGACTGCAGCAAGCCTAAGGATGTATCTCCCCTGCTTTGGAGCATGCTCAGCTCCTGTCTCCATGAGCGTGAATCTCTGTTCCTTGGTCTAGGGGGAAGCCCCACCTGCTTGCACTGTCTTTTGGGAGGGGGTGTGCGATGACAGTGTTAGAGGGGATGGGATGAGGTTAGCCTGCGGGGATTTGTAGCTATATATATGCCTTGTGTTTTTTAATGTCTTGTCAGAGGTGCTTAGAGGAGGGGTTGAATAATAAATAATGATGGGTTTGGGGCATGGGATAGGGACTCAAGAGACCTGGGTTCAAGCCCTGGCTCTGCCACAGACTCCCTATGTGACATTGGACTCATTTCCCCCATGCCTCAGTTTCCCATCTCTACCTGGGATTTAGTCCTGCCTTTCTCCCACCCTGTGAGTGTGTCTGCATTGCAAACCAAGGTGTGTTCTTAACTCAGGTTAAAATAGCAGCAAAAACCCAGCAGCTCAGCATTTAACTCAGATTAGTAGCAGCATAAGCTTGAACTCAAGTGTTACCTGAGTTCAGGGCCAAGTCACTGTGTCTTTGTTGCTGTTTTAAGTCTTTGAGGCACAGACATACTCAGTATCTGTCTTGTCTGTTTAGATTGTACATACTTTGAGGCAGGGATCGCTTCTCCCCCGTATGCGTATAGCACCTAGAGTAATGGGGCCCTGAATGGGCCAGGCAGTAATGCTGTTGCAAGGGGGTTGGGGGCAGCACAGCTTCACAGGTGACTAATCAGTCCTGTCCAGTCAGAGGCTCAGAGCTCGGTGCATGGAGCTGACTGACTGGGTGGGGCGGATTAATCACCTGTGAAGCTGTGCTACCCTCCAGCTTAGAGAGAACATGGGTTGGGAGGTAGGGTTTATTTCATCCCTAGGAAGGGTCTCACCAGGCTGGGCACACCTCATACAGCCCATTTGGCCCTGCAGAGGTTAAATGGATGCCGTGTGCCTGGATCCAGTTGGAACACACCTGCTGTGGTACAGGGAGTCTGGTCTCACGTTCCACTGTAATGCGTATAAAAGTTTAATAAAAGGAAAATTCTTTCTGCTAGTGTTTTTGACTCCCCTGTGTCAGTGAGCAGATTCCTGCGGGAGACAGGGAGCAGGCTGGCGTTCTGCGCAAGCTGGCATCTGGCCCAGCTGCTAGGAAGGGCCCGTGGGACTCCTAGCTGTTTGTATTTGAATGTCTTGCTGCCAGCCAGGCAGGAGCTGGTATTTACTCGTTGAATTTCACAGCCCTTGACTGGGGATGAGTAAAGACTGGGCAGCAAACTGGCAATGAGCCACCAAAGTTCCCAGCCTGCTTGGTGAGTGCCAGGGGCATGTGGAGGGGTGGTGACAACGGGTCCAGTGTTCCTTTTGCTGGGGCAGGACTGTCCCAGTGTGCTGGGCCCCTGTTCAGCCCTGGCCCTCTGAGGTCCCCCAGGACTGGTGCCGCTGACACATCTCAGAAGAAGCAGGATTATCCTGCACTCCCCTCTTTCTTAATACATTAACAGTTCTGCAAACATTTGCTGTTCTACAAAGAGCGTGAATCTGGTGCCTAGTAATTTACAAATGTGTGACTCTCCGCTGCTCCTCTGCAGAGGCCTTTGTGGGCTGAGCCAGTAAACACACAACTGTTAAAAACAGTACAGATATAGATGGAGGGTGTTTCTCTGGTGTCTTGGGGCAGGGCTGTTTTGGTGTTTTCTGTTAGCTCAAGGAGACAGTCTATCCCCCCTCACTTCCATGCTTTATTTTTATTAGCCTGCCCTCTGCCTAGAACAGAGGCACTTGAAACACCCTGCACTAAAAGAGCTCACAGTCTGGTAAGTCAGTGTCCTCTTTGTGAATTTGGCTCTGGTTCTGTGGTCATGCTGGTGTAAATCAGGAGTAACTCTCTGACACCGGTAGGGTTACTCTGGTGTAAGAGGAATATGAGGTAAGGCCTCTGTCTCTAGCTGGAGGGAATAGCATAGGGCCAGAATCTAGCCAGTCCCTGCATTGATGCACAAGTGGCTCCACCCCCCATTTGCACGCCTTGGGGGAGTTCTGGTTCCACAGCCAGAATTCTGCAGGGGGGCCTAGGAGCTGCAGAGCCCCCCACCAGCTTGAGGAAGAACCTCGCCCTTAGTGTAGTTGAGCTTCGGCTCCAGGAGCCTTCAGCTCTCCCAGGTTCTGAATCCTGCAAGGAGTTTGTCTGGGGTGTTTGTAGGCACCCACCACCATGGCCTGTAGAACCTGAAACCTGTGTTGGGTGCCCCTCACTGCAGTGCCTGGGATCTGGGGTCTGCATCGGGCACCCCTCATTGCAAGGCAGCTTCCTTCCCACAGCCCATCCACTCACACTGTGAGCTCAGCTTCCTGCTGCCGTCTCCCACCTGCCCCTCTGCCTTCCCCTCCGATCCCCAGCCACCTCTCCAGCTTGTCTTCTCCACAGCACCCTGATGCTCTCTGCCTCACCCATCCAGCTCTCGCTCCATCCTTCTCCACCTCAACCTCACCCCGCCATGCACCTGCCTGCTAGCCAGCCTGGAGGGTCTCCCACTTCTGAACAGAGCATATTCTCCCATGCCGCTCTCCCCTGCCCCCACCCTAAGTGCCCCGTTGTCCCTTTGCCACAACGCTGAACCCGCTTCTGTCCTCCAACTGCCAGAATCCTCCCCTTTCCATTCCTAAATGTAACCTGCGTGCTCCCGGGAATGAGAGTGGGGTTAAAGCTCTGCAGAGCAGGAATCTAGCCGGGTGTTCTTGACTGAAATCTCCTCCTCCCTTCCTGGCCCTCTTCACTGGGCTGTGCAAAGCGGGGAAGGAGAGCCGGGTCAGAATGGTGGGTGGTCATCAGGCCACCCACGTGGCTCTGTAGTCAGAAGGGTGATTGTTAACAGAGCATCTAATCGTCATGGTACTGGATTAAGAAATTAATGCCTGCAGAAGGTGAGGTCCTGCCCCATGGAAGTTCATGGGAATGGTGCCATGGACTTCAGCAGGGGCAGGATTTTGCCCAGTTTGTCCTCAGTTTTGCTTCTTCATGGGATGCCAGCAACTCAGAGCCTTTAGATGTCATCCAAGCCAAGGGGTTTCTCTTAGTCTGGCTTTCTGTCCCCTTCAGTCTCTCTGTGCTTTCTCTCGCATGCTGGGCATTGTACTCTCCCCATGTCAGGTCAATGGGTTAGTTGCATAGTGTTGACATTTTCAAAGTGTTGATAAAATACCAAGTAACTGTCACATGCCTTGTTGCTGGTCCAGGAGCAGAGTTTCTGAAACTCTAGCCAGGCTGGGGAAATACTTAGGAGCCTCAAGAATGCTAATTGGCCTGGAAAGAAGAGAAACAGCTTGGACTCCAAACCACGGGGAGCAGTTTGTCCTGACAGTAAAATAACAGGAGGTTGATTTTCAGCAATGCAGGGAAGCAGCAGTTGCCTGGTTGAGTCTGCCAGGCTGGTTTGGTTACTGGTTTTGAAATGGCTCCTTATGGGCAGAACTGCTTTGCCACGAGGACATTGCATGGTCTGTTTGGGGGTTTCTTTCAGCCGGTTCAGACTGGGACCATCATGTGACTATCTGGATGGGTGGGACCTCCGGGCAGAAGGCCACCTTTGGAGAACTGGCCTACAAGGCAATCTTGTTGGCTGCCTGATGCTGTGGCATAGAGATGATACACTCGCTCAGGAAGCTGATGACATCCCAGCCTAATGCAAGCGGGAACATAGCCAGAAGTAGTTGTGGGGCAGTAAAATCAACCTGGAAAATCCAAGTCAATCCCATACAATTTAAGGTGGCGGGGCAAGGCTGGGGCGCTTGGGTATGCCCATCACTGAGGCTGGCAGAGCTAAGCCCTGTCTCCCCAGTGAACATTCACATGAGACTGAACGGTGATGAGTTAAGGCCAGGTTGGAGCAAGCTGCCAAAGGAGGGTCTGGAATCGACTTCAGCTGAGATCTTCAGAGCTAGACAAAACATCCAGTGTTGGTTTAGGATAATGAAATCCATCCTCTTGGTCGCAGGCGGCCAGACTGGAGGAGCCAGCGTGAGAGCCCTCAGCACTTCCTTTGGTTTGTTATTTGACTTTCTGTTGTTTGTTACACCCTCTTCGACGCCTGAGAATCACTTTTATTTTCCTGGCCCGTTCCTCCCTTCTCTCTGGGGCCAGAATGGTGGTTTCTCCCTGTGGTGTTAAGAGAATTGAAATGAGGTTTGTTCGTCTCCAACTATTACGTGCAGCCACAGCGCTCCAGCTGTAGAGCCAGCGGGGGAGCACTGTAGTTTTGTCCCTTCACTTGTCCCCATACAATAGATTAATAGGTTACAATTACAGAGTGTTGTTACCTGAGAACCCCCTTGGTGCCTGGTTTTCTACTCCAGTCCTACCCCAATGGAACTCCATTTTGAGTAATGCAGTGATGACTCAGGCCCTGTATTTGCAACCTATCAGCATCTTTGAAGGGCAAAAGGAGCAAGTATGTTACTGTACAGATAGGGAAACTGAGGCACAGAGAGATGAGTCAATGTGCCCAGCTGGGAGAAGAACCTAGGCAACCTGACTTCCAGTTCTCTGCACTGAACCACTCTGCCTCTCCAATGCTCGCTGCCGAAACTGGAGCAAGCTGGGAGTTTTTAAACTCAGTGTTGCCTGATCCACACTGGCCAATATTTATACAGTGTTAGCTGGAAATGTTTGCACACTGTTTAAAGCAAAACACAGCACGGTTCTGCAAAGCTAGTTTTCATTCCCAGTTTAGAGAGAGACTCTGACTTCACAAAGAAAGCCGCGTTTGTCACCAAATAAATGGCAAAGCAGTAATTTTAAAATGACACTTTACATTTCTGATCTAACCCAGGAGATGATCGGGTTGCTGAAGGCTGCTGGGTTCCGTGCAGCCCTTGCAGGGTTTACAATTAGCTATGTTATTGTTTTCGCTAGAGCGGGGCCAGCAACCTATGGCTCTTGAGCCAAATACGGCTCAGTATGGAGCAAATATGGCTCTTTTGTCATTCCCAAATATGCACAACTTTTTAAATTAAAATGAAAAATTAATTCAAAATTTTTAAAACACGTAATTACTCCTGTCAAAATGGCCTTTTTTTGTCTATTTCACCTTGACCCAGAGGTGACAGGGCACACTCTTTCCAGATGCCAGCAGGAATTCTAGTGCATGGTGGATCCAAGAGGGATCTTGCACAGCGAGTAGACAGTCATGGAGACATAATCAGACAGAGGATCCCGGGGACAGGTGTCTCAAATCAGACAGGGAGGATAGCAGGGAGCAAACACAACAGGGCATGGTGAGAAATAGCTGAAGCAGGAAAGACCAGATGTGAGACCAGAGGATGGGAAGCAGCTTCTGAGATCCTCAGTGAAAGGCAGGGGAGTTGGGAGGGTAACTCAGTCCAGCAGGGCTTGGAAGATAGGGAGGTTTTGAATATTGTTGGGCTGGCCAGGGTGAAGCAGAGGCAGGATCGTGGCAGGTAGATTCAGTTTCATTTTCTTTGCCCTCCTGTCTCCTCGGGGAAAGGGGGAAGTTTTCAGTAGTGGTAATAAGATGTGCACTGAAGAGGGGAGCATGCGCCTGCTGTCTGACAACCTGCTGTGAAGAACTCTTGCATCCCCGATGTCCGCTCCTGTCCGTACTGCTACTTTCCTCCACTTCCACGGTCAAACTTTGCTGTTTCTGTTTCCTAGCAGAGTCTCTGATGCATATCTCTCACCTTTGTGTTTGCAGGTTGCCTATGGGACCACAGAGAATAGCCCTGTCACCTTCATGGGATTCCCAGAAGACAGCATCTCCCAGAGAACTGAGACGGTGGGATGCATCTTCCCTCACACAGAGGTGAACCTTATCTTCCCACCTGCCCTGGCTTTCCAATCCCCAGCATCTGCAGCTAGTATGGGCCATCTCCAGTGTTCCCTGTAAGCTGAACACTTGTGCAGCTGCTCAGGAGAGATTCAAATGCTGCCCAGCTGATTAGCAGAACGCCCACAGCTAGGGTTTTTGTTTCTACCGGTGGTGCATGTGCACATATCTCAGTGCACATACAAATTATTCAGCACACGGATGGAAAAATCCATGCAAGGATGGAAAAGATTAGAGGGAGCATTGTCTATCTCCCCTCCATTGCCTGTCCCCCTAGTTGCACTTGCTGCCAGCGCGGGGCTTGCACAGGCCTGAAGAGCCCAGCACTCTTGTGTTACAGGCCAAGATTGAGAATCCCGAAACTGGGGAGATCGCCCCTCTGAACAGCCCCGGGGAGCTCCACATTCGAGGCTACTGTGTCATGCTGGGGTACTGGGAAGATCCCAACAAAACCAGGGAAGTGATCACTGAGGACAGATGGTACAAGACTGGGTGAGTTTGTTTGGGAACTATGTACAATCAGCTCTTTTGATCTCTGTTCTGGAGGCAGGGGGCAAGTATATGGCTTTGGGTGGGAAACCCTTTGACTCCTGCATGTGAGTCTCCTTTTGGTGTTGCATCTACAAACTGGGTGATGGAAATTCCAACCCCCCGCCAGTCAGCATTAAGTGCTCTAGGCCCTGAGCATGTCAATGGGAAGACTTCCTCTGGGCTGAGTGAACGGATGAGCTTTCTCCAGCTAGCTGGGAGATGATTATGGAGTTGACTCTGGTGTTGTTTCAGTGACATGGCTGTCCTGGATGAGTATGGCTACTGCAAAATTGTAGGACGTTGCAAGGACATGATTATCCGTGGAGGGGAGAACATTTACCCTGCAGAAATTGAGCAGTTTCTACACACCCACCCCAAGATTGAGGAGGTGCAGGTGAGTAGAATAGATAGGTATGGTGGGGAGGTAACTGGCAAGCTACCATCCTGGGCACTTGTATGGGGCCTGTTTGCTTTCACCCCTGCTCAGCTTTTCACTCCACTGGCGAGCTCAGAGAGGCTGATTTGGGGCTTAAAATCCAAGAGTGAGAGTAGAACTCCTGGGTTCTGTTCCTGTCTTTGTCACAGACTCACTGGATGCTTGGGTAAAATCCCTGCGGTCCAGCTTCCCATCTGCCAAGTGGAAGGATAACTCTTCCCTTCCTCAATTTCGGACCTCGCTGACGATTGGAGTGTGCTGTGAAATCCCCCTGAGGGAAAGCCTAATGACAAGGCACAATCTCTTCAACCACGAATTATGACCTAAGAAATCAGCAAGGCATCTCTTCCTGTACTGAGTCACTCTCCCTCTGTGGGAGGAGACCCATTTTACATATGGGGAAGTGGCGGTACAGAGGTTGTCCAAGGCCTGGGAATCGAACCCTTGTTCTCAGTTCACGTTTCTAATGACGAGACCCCAGTGCCCCAGCAAGGAATACAAGGAGAGGGCTGAGGGTGGAGACAGCGCACTGAACTGAGAGAGGGATAGGGAGCATTCAGGGCTCATTAGGGAAGAGAAGGCTCTTGGGAGAAGAACACTTCCTAAGACTTCTGTGTTCCTCCCTCCTTCCCAATCAGGTGGTTGGTGTGAAGGACGAGCGAATGGGAGAAGAGATCTGTGCCTGTATCCGAGTGAAGCCCGGGCAGGAGTGCATGGCAGAGGAAATTAAAGCATTCTGCAAAGGAAAGGTAGGATCTCCCCATACACTCCCCGGCTGTGCGCCTGTTTGCTTTGCTTTTCTCAGTAACTCGGTATGTTCAGGGCCCAATCCTCAGTTGGCGTGAAGCGCTACAACTCCATGGAAGTCTCCTATACCATCTGGGGACTGGACCTGAAACCAGTCATGTGTATTCCTGGCATGAGCAGAGACTGCCGTAACATAGCCCTATCTGACCGGGGTGACAGAGGCCACCCTGTGTGCTGTTTCTTGCAGGCTGTAGCTTTTGGCTCTCTCTTTTCAGATCTCTCACTTCAAGATCCCTCGATACATAGTGTTTATGCAGAACTATCCGCTCACCGTCTCAGGAAAGGTAAGGGACAGTCCATGGGCCGGGGTACTGGGAGCAGCTCCCCCAGCTGTCTCTCCTCTGACTCTCTCTCCTCAATGCTCCAACTCCAGATTCAGAAATACAAGTTGAGAGAGCAGATGGAGAAGCAACTCCAGGTCTGAACACGAAGATGGAGGATCAAAGAGAATCATGAATGGACCCATCTTGGTCAATCTGTTGTCTCTCCATCCACACCAAGCCAAGAACAGCAGCCGGGAGCTGATTTCCACAAACCTGCCCCTCCCACCCAGCTTGATCATGCTTTCAATTAAAACAAAGACAACCTTTTGTTTTTCCAACAGAGATCTTTTCAAAAAGAATCAGACCAGTGGGGGAGGAAGGAAGGAGGGCAGACCAAAGGAGTGGGCATCCCCATTACCACATTTTACTCTTGACTCACACTCCTTTGATAGGGCCTCCGCAGGTCTCTCTAATATGTGCATGTATCTCATGACGAGGCTTTCCTACCTCCCAGCGGGATTGCAAGGCTTAATTCAGTAATGGGGCTGCAAAGGGCTGCAAAGGATCTGAAACCCTAGATGGGCAGCGGCAGAGAAATATGAATAATCTTCTTACTGTATATTTTAGAAATGTGTGTCTGTCTGTCTGTCTGTCAGTGAATCCATTTGTTCAAGAACTCCATTATAAGAGCTAGGATCACCATGTTTGCTATGCAGCTTCTTATCCTAACTTAAAGCAAGGTCAGGGTTTGGTTGTGCCAGGACAATGGGATGTGCCTGGAATTCGATTGTTTCTCAAAAAATGGAAAGGGAGGGGTGTAGCAGGGGGACAGTTATACTGCAGAATGACCAAAGGGGGGCAGCAAGGGGTCAGAAATGGGGAGTGGGACAGCTATAGCCCCATTGGGCCAGCAGGGGACGGAAATGGAGAAAGAGACAGCTATCTATTATATATTTCAAAGAGTTTGTCTGTTTGTGTGTTTGTCTGTGGTATGGCCAGGGGACATGCACCCCTCCCGCATCTGTTCCCGCTGCAGCTGCTGCAGCCATGGACAGATGCTTTTCTGTCCATAAAAAAGGGATAGAGAATAAGGCAAAGAGCATCGTATTGCCTCTATATAAAACTATGGTACACCCACATCTTGAATACTGCATACAGATGTGGTTGTCCCATCTCAAAAAAGATATATTAGCATTGGAAAAGGTACAGAATAGGGCAACAAAAAATTATTAGGGGTTTGGAACAGGTCCCATATGAAGAGAGATTAAAAAGACTTGGACTTTTCATTTAGAAAAAGGGAGACGAAAGGGGGATATGATAAAGGTCTATAAAATCATGACTGGTTTGGAGAAAGTGAATAAGGAAAAGTTATTTACTTATTCCCACAGTAAAAGAACTAGCAGTCACCAAATGAAATTAATAGGCAGCAGATTTAAAACAAACAAAAGGAAGTTTTTTCTTCACTCAGTATGCAGTCAATCTGTGGAACTCCTTGCCTGAAGATGTTCTGAAGACTAGGACTTCAACAGGGTTCAAAAAAGAGCTAGATAGACTCTTGGAGGTTAGGTCCATCAATGGCTATTAGCCAGGATGGGTAGGAATGGTGTCCCTAGCCTCTGTTTGTCTGGAAATGGATGACAGGAGAGGGATCACGTGATGATTACCTGTTGTGTTCCCTCCCTCTAGGACATCTGGTATTGGCCACTGTCGGCAGACAGGATATTGGTCTAGATGGACCTTTGGTCTGACCCAGTATGGCTGTTCTTATGTTCTCACCTGGCCTCAAGGTGCTGCAGTGAGGGAGGGCTGGGGTTGTCCTCTCTCCCCAGAGTAGCCTGCACACTGAACCCCTCATCCCCAGCCCCACTGCAGAACAATGATTTACATGAACAAAAACAAAACGTATTTGAGTTAAGGACTTGAACAACACCAGGTCAATCTTCTAGTTCATGCTTAAATATTAAAAAGGTTCTGTCCTATTAGAGCCTGAGGCAATGTAGGCTGCCTACCCTTCAGCTCCCTGGCAAAGAAAACCCCTCTGTAGCTTTGTTGCTTGAAAGGAAGGTGGGAGTCAGTTTCCTGGGTGTTATGATGCAGCCATGTACCTGCCGCTATCCAATGAGCAAAGAGCTGAATCAGGAGAAAGGGCAGTAAGAAGAGCCAGCCATTCTCTGCCTTTCCTCAGCACTCGGTGTGTCCCCATGAACAGCAATCAGGGCCCAGAGCCTCACAGATATTTAGGCTCCTAATTTCCATTGAACTTAGTGGGGGTAGGAGCTGAGCTTTGTGTGCAGATCAGGGCCCAGTCCCCTGCAGTGAATGGAAGGGATGGGGTCAGAGGACCAGTTCCGTTCCCAGCCCCACCTCAGGTGTTTGGAAATGACATTAACCTCTCACAGCATCGATGTCACAACTGTTTATTTCTGCCTGGAAAGGAAGTTCACTGGACATTACTGTACAGAAATGCCAAACGTCCCATCCCGTCGGAAGCAAGAGACAGAGCATGCCCGGGATGGTGGTTTTACGGGAGTCATTTGGCGCCTCCCAACCATGAAACACCGAGCAGAGAGACAGAGGGCCGAAGCCTCTCTTCCCCTCCGTGCAGTGTCCCACTCCAGCTGGAGAGCACATAGACAACTCATGACGATGATCCTGCATCACTGACCTATCCTCCCCTGCTGCTTGCTGGGCATCTGCTGTGACAGAGCCGCAGCAGGTCCATATGGATTCATAACTCCTTGAGCCCTGCGAGGGTGATCTTCAAACTCCAGAAGATGGCTCCTTCCCAACCTGCTCCTGAGAGCACTGAAATACAGAGTTGAGAAAAACGTGCTCCACAAAGGGCCCTGAGTTCTCTTCGCCGTTAAAGTTGAGGCATTTCAGCAGAAGAAAGAGTGGAGCGGCTAGATTTTGCCACAGGAGGGAGCCTCTGAGCCAGCTCCTCAGGGTTCCCCTTTCTTCCAGAAGTGGTGTGAATCCGGAGTCACTGCTGGTTGTAAGGTGCGGTCTCATGCTGTGACTGCAGGGACTGATGGAGCAAAGCTAATGCCTGCTGGGACTGGCTTGCCCATGCCCAAGCATTTGGCAAGGAGGAAAGGATGTTCTAACCTCTGTTTTCTCCCCAGTCCAATGTCAGAAACACCCCCGCACAAGGAATAGCAGCCAGAGGAAGAGAGGGAGATGGTCAGTGGATCCTTTGTTTGTTTCCCATAATCTTGAGTCTCACAGCTGTGGGGTGGGCTCTACCCATGGAAGCAGATCCTCGGAGTGGAATACCCAAGGTTCGTGCTTTGCAGCTGAAAAAAAACGAATAATCAGTTTGTTTCAAAGCACGAAGCTTTGGGCTGGCAGTGCTCCGGACTCGGGGGTCTATGTAGGGGTGTGTGTGTATAGATCTTTCACACACACACACACACAATTTGTGGGCATTTCCACCCATTGTACTGAAGGTGGAAAGTGGGGCCCTTTTCCTGCCAGCATTCCCTGGTCAGCAAGGAGCGCAACATACAGCATGCCCTCCCGTCACTTAGCCCTGCAGTGTGGGGCAAGGAGACTTCCCACTGACCCTGTGACAGAGAGGTTGGATCTAGAGATGCATCTTTCCTTTTTCCATCTTCCTATGTAAGACAGAATTCATCACCCTGGGTTTGTGTTATACAAAAGGAGCTGGGTGTAACCCGGAATTCTAGTGACTCAAAAATCAGTAACATCCTAGCAAAGACTGAGCAGATCTTCAGTCCTGACATCACAGGCAACAGACAAGTTAGGTGAGCTAATATATTTTATTGGATCCATTTCAGCTGGTGAAAGAGATGCACTTTTGAGAAGTTGGTCCAATAAAAGATCTTCCCTCACCCACCCTGTCTCTTGAATATCCTGGGACCAATGTGATGACACAGTCGATGGGAACACATTTAACCCCCCTTCCTTCTCTCAGTATTAACACATTGGTGCAGAAGTACGCATCACATGAGAGGAGAGCTCCCCAGCATTTTGCACAATTCTTGTGTGAGACGGAAGTGCATTGTATACTCACTCGTACTGGTGAGCCCCTGCAGTTTGTCTGGACAAAAGGGTGGAAAAAATCTGCTACAGCTTTGGTGAGGAGGAACGTTCCTTATCATGAAGGTAGCCTGCAATAAATTCATCAATAATTGATTTCAAGTGGCAAATGGCAATACAACCAGCAACCTGTAAAACCCGCTGTCTCCCCTCCCCTCCCCGACAGCCTGGGCCATCTCAAATGGGCCTTCAAACCAATGCAGCAGAGCGGACCTGCCAGGTGCCAGTTGTCGTGAGTTACCTCTGAATCTAGCAGCCCCACTCACTGGTGCACTGTTATCCTCCCTTGAGATCTGAACTCGAGTATCCCAACAAGGCAACCTCAGGGTTTATGTAGACAGACTCAGACATGGCAGTTCTCTTTATGCCCCGACAAGCTACCGAGCAATGCCTGCCCTCCCATTGCATCTTCCCAATGTGCTGCTCTCTGCCCACTTCTGGGTTCTATTCCCTGGCCCTTGAGCATGACTGCCACCTGTCCCGACTGAGGCTTGGCTGGCCAGGCAGGAGCCAGAGTCAGGAGGCAAGCCAAAGGTCTGAGCTGGGGTCAGACTCAGAGACCATAGTAGGGCAGGCAGGCAGGAACCAGGAGTAGGTTGGGAAAGCAGGAACCAGGGAGAAGTCAGGCAGGCAGGGTCCAATGTAGCAGCCATCCAGGAATTCTCCTAGTTGCACAGACAACTTGCTAGGTCTCTTCCTGGCCAAAACAGAGACTCAGGAATTCCTCCATTCAGCGGGGGGTTTTTTTGGAGGGGAAGGGGTAGAATCTTCAGCAGCACGTAAGTAGAGCAAAAAGGATCTGTGGATATGACGTGGATATCTGCAAATGTGTAGGGTTCTAGGTACTACATTTGTATCCACATCTGCATCCATATCCCCCCAAATGAGCTGCGGATATCCGCATTGACATCTGTGGATGCAGATACCTGTGGATATAAAGCAGATATCCACAGATATGCAAGGTTCTCTGAGCATAAGGCCTCAGGACTCCCAGATCTCCAGTCACTAGCAGAGCAATCAGGTGGTGGGGCAGGATCAGGACCCAGATCCTCATACCATCAGAAATGCAACAGCAGCTGTCATTGCCCTTCGTGAAGCTAGTTCCTTTAAAAAGGACACCTGGGAAGACCACTAGCTCCTTCTCATTGGTGTCCCACCTGCCACAAGAGAGTAGGGTTTTCTCACTAATCCTCTGAGTTAGATCTGAACCCGGGCCTAGGTCCGAGAGCGCTGTGTGCAGTTACCTGTCAGCTGATACCCTTCCCTCCCCAGCCTCCAGCAGCTCCCCCTCTGGGGCACACGCAGAGACCGCCAAACACCTGTTGTACTCTCGCCCGCTTCTCAGCATATACCCACCTGGTGTGAAGGAACAAAGGTCTCAGGGTGCGGCATTGCTGTCTCCTCTCTCTTGCCCTCTCCAGCTGTGTGGTGCATCTTGCTTTTTATAGAGCTAACCCGGAAGGAGGAAATTCCGAGCTGATCTCAGCAGTTTCAGGCTGCACCAAAGAAGGCCATGCTACATCTGACTGGCTGGAAGGCGCCCAGATCTGATCCTGCTGCTGCAACTTCTCTTTTTCAGGAGGTTCCCCTATGCCCCAGAAGTGATTCATTTCTCCAGCGCTTTAATAGGACAAGCCCAAAACAAGCTTTAATTGTGACGTGGAGCCCACACACCGCTGGCACTGAGGAAAGGATATGACACTGCTGTGGGGCGGGGGGGGTTAGGGTTAGGGAGAACTGATTCACCCCTTGGTCCCTTGAGTCAGGGTGAAATTTCCTGGGAGCAACTGAAAGGCAGAGACAGAAACACTGTGACCAGATAGGAAGTGTGGAAAATGGGGCACTTTTTTTTGACTGGGGGGTATTCATAAGATAAAGCCCCTAAGAGTGGGTCACCCTCGGGCGACCCCTGGATGGGGTGGGGTGGGAGGTGAGCTAAAAGGTTTAGCTGCACCCCCTGGATTAGCACCCTTGGGAGATGGAAGCATTACCATTGGGTGATGGTGAAAGTAGGGAGTGAGGGAAGTGCTAAAAGACAGACGAAGAGGTCAAGCCCTTGCCGAAAGGAGGGCTGGGGCTGGCACTGTGGTTCTCGCAACTCATTTGTTGGGAGCCTTGGAGTGCAGCCAGCAAATCTTCCTGGCAGCTGCTCTGACAAACCCGTCTTTCCCACTGCCTCCCGTGGCCCATCAGCGAGAGCCTGCCTTGGGGAAGGTAGGTTGGGAACTCACCGACCGCCTGCAGAGTCCCAGGCTCACCGTGACCCATCCAGGAGGGAGCAGAGGAGCTGCTCAGGGGAGGGCCACAGCAAATGAAGGTCGCAGCTGCTTCCCCTGACAAGAACTGCCTCTGGCGCCACTCACGCCAGCCCCATGTGTCTCCCGAGGCGCTGCCTGGAGCCCCAAGGAAGCTGGGCGGCAGAGGGCACCGATCCCTGCTGGTGAGGCAAGCGCAAACACCAAGACAGCACATCTGACTGCCCTTGGTAACAGCTAGTCAGGAGCAACAGCTGGGTGCTGCAGGTTCTGCTTTGCCCCCTCACCCCCACCACATGTCCTCCTGTGCTGTCCTGGCCACAACAACCTCCATTTGGGGCTACATTGGAGAAGCGCTGCTAGGCAATGCTGAAGAATAATGCACACCTGTCAAGAGATGGCACAGTCTGTGTCTCTCTTACCCCCAGCACAGCTCCACGGTTGGCTCCAGAGGCGGGGAGAGTGCAGCCATTCCAGTTCACAACTCCTTTGTGGACAGAGTGTGAGGTGGGGGGTTGTGTGTGCGCCTGCCCATCCTACTTCCTTCTCAAGCAAACAGTCTTGCCCCTTCAGCCCACACAGTGAGCCCATAGTCTGAGCCATGTCGGCTGGTTTTCATTAAGTGGCATGGATGATACAGATGCAGCATTTCTCTGGCGCAACCCTGGCTATTTCCCAAGAAGGTGCCCAGAGCCCTGTTTGCCTGAGCCCAGTGGGAACAAAGAAGAGCAGGCAGTTTTCTTGCTCTCCGTTTCCAAGTCGGCCCCTCCAGTAATCCTGTGTCCAAGGAGCTCTCTCTGTCCCTCTGCTCCCCTGCTGCACCTCTCACTTCCTCCCTCACTTTCTGACGGTTTTTCCTCTACACATCTCGTTCCTCTAGCTCCCATGCCCCTGCTTTTTCATCCAGGGAACTCCCTCAGGACACTTGGCCCAACTCAAGATTCATGATGCAACCAGTTGTTGTGCAGTAGCTTCACTTGTCTCCAGCTGTCTCACTCCAGCCTGGGGCTTAATTGCTCCTTCTGCTTAGCCTGAGAGTAGCTGGTTAATGCCTCCCTCAGCTCTAGCCATGTCTGTGATTGTTTACAGATCAAAGACTAGGTTGATACTTGATTGCTGCCATTAATACCTTTCAGCATCTTCACTGAGATGCCTTCCTCAGGCACTGGGAAGGACACAGCGCTGAATCCCATTGACTAAAAGACTGGGATTTCATTTGTGTTTCTCTAGAAACCTGGATGGGAAAAGGCTTCTGCTGGGGCTGACCTGGGGAAACCCCGTCTTTTGGTCCTGGGCACGCAACAGGGGAGTGTTGCACAACAGCCCGATCTGTCTTGCCACACAGTTGAGCTCAGCAATGTGACTACACACACGGGGGATGCAGTCTCCAGAAGTGGGAAGCTACACAGAGGCTGTGCTTCCTCACTCATTATGGCTCAAGCTGGGAGGAGCGGGCCCAACAAACCCAAGCCTGGGTCAATCCACCAGCATGCCAACATGCAGGAATTTTCAGTATGATTGCACGAGCTTGGTTTCGCTCCTGGGTGTGCAACCAAGAGTGACCCAAATTCGTGACTAGACAACATCTGTCAGTTGTCCTATGCCACGAGCAGGGGGCCCTGGTGAGAGCCTATGAGAGAAGCGGCCATTTCACTAAAATCACTGTTACATTGGCTACCTTTTGTCAGTGGCCTTAGCCAAGAGACCCAGGACTGACTGGGCCCCAAGAGTGACTTCTCACCCACAGGAGGGGGGTGGACCTTGGCAGAGTAACTAGGAAGCCTTCACTGCTATTGCCTCTGCTACGGGGCATGAGTTTAGCGGAGAGAGGATTTCAGAAGCTGCAGCTTTAGAACCTCAGCCTGCCTTTCATCAGTTCTTAAGCCAAATGTGTGTGAGGTTCTGGTCAGTGCTGGGGTGAGAGGTAGGAGCTACTGTAGAACCAGCCCCAGGAGGGACCTGCTGCACTAGGAACTAGGGCCCAGATGGGGCCACCCCTCTCTCCAGCACCCCTGGAACTGTGCAGGTGAGACTGACACGTACTCTGGGGGCAGTAGGACCCATGTGGTACCTCTGTCTCCACTTTGCCTTGGAAAAACTGCAAAAGGCTTGTTACTAAAACTGAATAAAAACCTGCAAAAATGTGGCTTGTTTCAGGTTTATTTGGCTAGTTAGGGCTTTTGCTTGTTGTAGCTTCTTGTCTTTTTTTTCCCCCTTTGGCTTGGCTCCGCAAACAGAGGTAAGGGGGTGGGAGCAAGAGCAAGGGGGGAGAGTTCAGGAATGCACAGCAGGCCCACCACGCTCCCAGACTGCACACCAGGGGCATCTAGTCACATAGGGTATGTCTAGACTACATGCCTCTGCCGGCAGAGGCATGTAAATTAGACTACCCGACATAGTCAAAGAAGCAGGGATTTAAATATCCCCTGCTTCATTAAAATAAAAATGGCAGCGCTGTGCCAGCTCAGCTAATCGTTGGCATAACACGCAGTCAAGACATGGATCGGTCAACGAGGAAAGCCTTTGCCGACCGATCCCTTATGCCTTGTGAAATGAGGTTTACAGGATCGGTCGGCAAAGGCTTTCCTTGCCGACCAATCCGTGTCTTGACTGCTTCATTGTGCCAACGATCAGCTGAGCCGGCACAGCACGGTGGCTATTTTTATTTTAATGAAGTGGGGGATATTTAAATCCCCGCTTCATTGACTATGTTGGGTAGTCTAATTTACATGCCTCTGCTGGCAGAGGCATGTAGTCTAGACGTACCCCTAGAGTGTGGGGGTCTGTTTGGGATTGGCTTGTTTTGGCCTTGCTGTGAAATGGGATTAGCTTTTTTTTTTTCTTTTTGGCTGTGGTGAAAATTGTGTAGTGTGAAAGCTGGCAACAGTCTGGCACTCAGGGATCTTTCTACAGTTTTGACTGGACATTCTTTGCTGACTGCCCCCACCCTTCCCCATAGTCTCTTCCCCTCTGCTACACTCCACATGTGCCCCTCGACTCCTCTCCTGCCCTTGCTCCTCTCCTTCCTATTTCTTTCCATGTAGTTTGTCCCCTCCTAACTCACCCACCAAAACCAAAATGTGGCCCTAACACCATGCTTGCTGCCATCCCATCTATCACTCTGCTTGTATGCGCTACCTCTCCCTCTGTGGCTGGCTGGTCTCTTTGACTGTAAGCTCACTGGGGGAGCCCTGTACAGTATTTAGCACAATAGCTTAGCAGACCCATAGGCACTATGGCAATAAACACCATTAGTAAGCCCAGGCTGCTACAGGAACTGGCATTAGCAACTCGGCCACTGTTCTCTCTCAGACAACAACACTAAACATGGGCCATGGCTGTGCTATGTTGCGGCTGATGGCATCTCAAACAAATGAGGAGATACTACCAAATGTACATTCTCAAATGTAACGAGGAGGTACTACCAGCTGTATTCAGACAGACTGTGGGTGTTAAAAGCTCACTTGGCACTTTAAGGAACAGAGAAGGAATTAGCTTCAAGGTCCAGGTTTGGGATCTTACCTTTTACCACGTCAATTCCCTCTGCTATTTTGGCCGGCTACAGTATTTTTCCTTTCCTGCCCAAAAGGCTATATAGTGCGGATGAACTCCGTTAAACCAGCAGCCTGCCGAGAGCTGCTTTTCAATGGTAGAAGCCAAAGTGCCTGTAAAGCACCTTGGGATTCAGCAAAGGGAAAGAGTCTGCTAAATGCAGCACTAGCTCCAGCGCTAAATTCACATGAAACCAGAAGGAAAAGAGACTTCACTGCAAATGAAACTGAGGACAACAGAGGGCAGGCTCTACTGCTGCTTTCTCCCGGCTTCTTGCCCTTCTGGGTTGCAAAAGTCACAACAGCTTTCACTTTGCTGGGCACTTGGCAGGTATCAATGCACTGTCCTGGCAGGTGAGACCTTCAAACTTCATCTTTGACCCAATGCCAAGCAGGAGAAGTGTGAGCCCAAAGGAGCACTGAGAAGTCCCGTGGGAGTGGGAATTAAGGGTTCAGCAAGGCAAGCTGGTCTCTCCCTCCTCACTAGCAGAGGTGGAGAGTAGTAGAAATACTTCGTTACACTACTCAAGTACATTTTTTTCAGTATTTGTACTTTACTCAAGTAATTTATTTTTGTGATACAGCCGGTCCCTGAGTTGCGAACAGTCGACTGACGACTGTTCGCAGTTACAACTGAAGCTGTCGTAAATGGCAGACCCCGAGTTACAAATGTGATCCGCGCTTACGAACAGCGTGGTCGTGTGTATCTCTATGGGGTCCGACTTACGAACAAACCGAGTTACGACCAATTGCTTGGTCCATAACCGGTTCGTAAGCTGGGAAGAAGCTGTACTTCCACTTTTACTGAAGCAGTTTTCTTGTACTCCACTACAATTTCTGGAGGCACTTAGTTACTCACTACTTTCATCATTCTGATTTGCCTAAGCACAGCTTCTTGTGCAAGCACCCAATCATCCAAAAAAATAACCAATCAACAAGCACAATGACCCTGTCAACAGTGAAGCCTTTTAATAGCCCTTTTTCATTCAAAACCAGTATCTATGAAGGCATTGCCAGCCTGAGACCTGAGCAACCAGGGCAATGTGCTGAGGGGATGCATCTGAATAGTCTCATGTGACCTTACCTGGGGCCGGCCAGCTAAATAGGAGGGAAACCCAGCAGCCACCTCAGCCAAGGTCAGAGGCACTTACCTGTGTCAGGTAAATCCTCTACTCTGGTAGGAGCAGCAGCAGGGTGGGTGCCCAGGGCAGGAGCTTCCCATTCTCCCTGGGACAGAGGGCCCCCCATAAAAGCTCTGTGGCGAGAGGGTTGGGCAGGCTGTGCTGGAAGAGGCTTGGGGTGGGCAGCTGAGTTTGGTGGGGATGGAAGAATTGTGTCTGTGTGCGCAGTTTCCCTCTGTGTGCTGGCTGGCTGGCTGGGATTTGGAGCAACCCTGCTATCTGGGTGTGTGCTAGTGTGGAGCAGGTGTGGGTCACACATCCCTTTTTTCCCTTGCCCCCTAAGAGCCCCATAGGGGAACTGAGGAGAGCTGGGCTACTGGCTCAGGAGGGGGGTATAACACTTTGAGTTGTTGGGGGAAAACCTTTAAATTGCCCTTCCTCCCCCCATGAGCAGTTGGTCTTGTTCTCCTGCTTCCCTTGCTGGCTCAGAAGTTTTGCTCACTTTTTTGGGGAGCTGCTGCTGCTTCCCCAGTGTGAGGCAGGTGGGTGCACAGGAGATGAGTGTTACTGAAATCAGCTCTCCCATGTGCCCCTGAGGGCAATGAGTCACAGTGGGTGATGTCTGGCTGGATGGTTGAAACACATTTTACCTTCCATTCAATTCTTAATGACCTATCCACACCCTCAGGTTTTGTTTGTGTTTTCACTACAAGTTGTATTTATCAGTATGCTGAAGTTTCTTGGGTCAGGGGGCCTTGTTGGAGCTGTTTTTGAGCAGTGTTGTTCTTTCATTAAGATTAACAATAAGGACATTTTCTTTGCTCCCATCTTAACCTGCAAACCTTCTTCATGCTCTGGAAGTCACTGGGGTTCCTAGTGTGAGAATCTGTGGATAGGGTGTGATTGTTGTGACTTGCAGTTTCAATGAGGCACTTAAACTTAGAAGAACTCAGTGTCAATATAAGCTCTTTCCCACCCCCACCCCCCACATCTCCTGTGCAATGCTTTACCCCTGCTGCTCTGGCTTATAAAAAGGGTTGGTGGAATGCACTCTTTATGTTTTATAACTTTGTGTAATGTTTTAAGCTTTTCATCTTTTTATAATTTTCACAGTTATTGGGAAATTATGGAGGGAGGTCCAATAATTTTTTAATGACAAAGTAGAGATGCAAAGAGTTCAAGCTTTAAAGCTGTTAAAACCCAAACAGAGAGACAAGGTGGGTGAAGTAATATCTTTTTTTAAAATTATTTTGGAACAGTTTTGGTTGGTGAGAGTTTAACCCTTTTGAGCTCGCAGACCTAGGAAGAGCTCTGAGGAGTTCCAACCATGAAAGTTCATCACCTGATAAACTATCTTTGTTAGTCTTTAAAGTGCTACATCATATTTTTTCCTTTTATTTTACCAAAGGTTGTCTCTGTCACCAACCATATTTGGTCCAATTAAAAATATTACTTCTCTTATCTTGTGACTCTCATTCAGGCACCAATATGACTACAACAAAACAGCAAAAACCACCATATCACATGTCAAGATACATGTCAAGATATACAAAATAATTATCCTAACACCAGACATGATTTAACTATTCATTCACTTGTCCATTTGTGACAAGCCTAGTTCAGAAATTTATATAATTGAAATTTAACTCTAACAAGTGCTCAGGAAGCATTTTTCTTGCTTTTCCTATCTGTAAATAATTGAATTATTACTGGTGGAAATATTTCAGGATTTCTGTGTACTGTGAAATCAGCTAATTTCTAAGGATATGTCTACACAGCAAAGTTAGTTCGAAATAACAGCTGTTATTTCAAAATAACGTTACTAGCGTCAGCACAGCCAAACTGCTATTTCAAAATTAATTCGAAATAGTGGAGCACTTATTTCAAATTTGGTAAACCTCATTCTACGAGGAATAATGCCAAATTCGAAATAGCTATTTTTAAATAAGTGCTGTATAGACACTTATATCAAAATAGGGGGCCTCCAGCCTTCCCAGGGTGCCCTGGTGGCCACTCCGGCCTCAACCAAGAACACTCCTCTCCCTCCCTCCCTCCCCAGAGCCCTTAAAGGGGTTGACTCTAGCCACAGTGCCTGTGCTAGCTCCAAGCCTGCCAGCCCAGAGCCAGCAGTCACTGCCCCTGACCCAGTGGCCCCAAAACATAAGCCAGCAAGCCACTGGCAGCCAGCCCTCCACCACTTCCCAGGAGCAGTCTGCCAGCTTCCAGGAGCCTGCCAGGGCCTGGAGAAGGTGGGCGCCTTCCTGGTCCATGGTGGAGATCATGGACCTTATTCAGGTTTGGGGGGGGATGCCCCCAACGTCCATGATCTCTGCACTAGATGGAGGAAAGCGGCTGTCTGTGGCAGGATAGCTGCCAGCCTGGCCACCAAAGAACACATGTGAACCCAGGAGCAGGTTTGCATGAAAATCAAATTGGTCTGGCGAGACCCCCAACCCTGAGCCCTGAGCTTCCCCTCCCCCTTCTTCCCCTTGCTTCCCCCTTCCAGCTCCCTCCTCCCAGGTTTCCCCCTCCCCTCTCCCACCTCCTCTCCCCAGTCTCACCAGAGTTTCATTCCCTGCCCCCAGTTTTGTTAAATAAAGAGAGTTTGTGTTTATGAAAATATGTGTATTTTATTTGACATCAGGAAGGGGGGTTAGGGAGGGGTAAGTGGAAGGATGTGAGGGAGGAATGAGGCACAAGCCCCCAGTGGGGCACACCAGGGAGGCTCTTAGTGCTCCTCAGGATGGAAGGTCTCCTGCAGGGCTTCCTGGATACTGACAGCCCCCCGATGGACCTCCTGGATGGCAGCCTGCAGCAAGTGCAGCCAGGCTCACAGCAACATGTTCACAAGAAGCACCAGAGTGCCCAGGGGCAGCTCTGACTCCATATTGCAGAGTGCTGTGCTGTCCCGAGTGAGGGCAACCAGAGCACGCAGAGACACAAATGCTTTGCTGTCCCTCAGTGAGGTAGACAAGCAAGCAGGGAAATCTGAGAACTGGCTATCCGGGGGAGGGAGGGCCCTTTAAGCACAGACCTCCGTTAGCCTCAGGCTAACTGTAGGCCCCACACAGTAACTCCTGACCTGGTGCCCTGCCAGAACTGGTTCCGGCCAGCCTTAAATGCGATTCAGAGTCCACTCAGTGTGAACGCGCTATTTTGAAATAGCAAAATGCTATTTTGAAATGCATTTTGTGTCTAGACATGTTATTTTGAAATAAGCTATTTCGAATTAACTATTTCAAAATAAGATATTTTGAAATAACACTGTAGTGTAGACATACCCCAGGTTACTTGCAAAGAAACAAAGAAAATAAGCACAAAACCCAAAATCCCTGGAGATTTCAGGTGCCTAAGTATCCTCTGGAATTGTTAAAGTTGTCTTCCCCAACCCCACCACAGTCTGAACTGGCCCCCTTGGCGAGTCAGGAGTGGCCAGAGGGCTGCAGGAGGGCCACATGCACAAGATGCAGTCCCCATCTGACAGCAGGCAGTTCGCCATGAGCTGCAGACCAAACACCAGGCATAAAGGGCAAGTGCTGTGCAGCAAGGGAGCTGCCAGTGCTTCTTCAGAGCAGCTCGAACTATCGAGGAAGAACCCACTGAATGGTGAGTGACCCACTTAGGATTTTTTAGCCACTATTTCATTTCAAAATCTGATGTGATTCAAAAACAGCAGCTGCTTTCTGTGTGTCATATCTGAGGGAAAATATTTAATCCAGGGGTGGGGAACCTTTTTTGGGTGGGGGCCACTGACCCATAGAAAAATCAGCTGGGGCCACACACAAGTGAGAAGAAAACAAACAAACCAGAACCCTCACTGATGTGGCCCCCAGCTGAGAAGCAGAAAGACATTTCCCTCCCACACTAGAGCCTGGGGGGGCCCAGGCTTGTAGATTTTGTGTGCTCTAGCCCCATGGGGAGATGGCAGGAGGTTGGAGCACCAGCACAGGCTCCCAATACTGGGGGGGATGGGAAGCCCTGAGCCTCAGGGGCCAGATCCAGGCAAGCCAGGGACCACATCCAGACCCCAGGCCTTAGGTTCCCCACCCCTGATTTAAGCTATATTAAACCATTCCCCATGTAGCGCTGAAGGGCTTGGCCAAAGACTATGACAACCTATGACAATTCTCTTTGCAAAAGGGAGAGACAATAGCCCTGTACTAAGGGGAGCAAGGGACCGAGCAGCTTCCAAAGGAAATGCGGGGGGGCACCATGCCCAGGGTAGGGAGGGCCGGGGTGCCAAAATGCAAGTTTAACTAGGGTGCCATTTTCCCTAAGGCTGGCCCTGTATGCAGGAGTGGGGAACCCTGAGCCTCATGGGCCGGATCTGGCGTGTGGGGGAGAAGAAGCACAGGGCCATGTGCTGCTGCTCATGCTTCCCCCGGCTGGGGGAATGCAGTGCTGGAAACTGCTTGTGAGAGTTTCCCCACTGCTCCCATTGGCCAGATTTCGGGGCTACATCAGTGAGGGGGTTTTGTTTGTTTTTTGGGGGGTGCTGCCTTTCACTTGTGTTACCCCACGTGATTTTTCCATAGGTCAGTGGCTCCTGACCCAGAAAGGTTTCCCCACCCCTGGTCTACAGTTTTCCAGAAGGAGCATCTTCTTCATCAATTACTATTGTGATTGTTTCTCACTCACTCACTCACTCACTCTCTCTCACACACACACACACACACACACACACACACACAAGTATATATGCATATATATAAATGCACATTGTGTGTATGAAAAATAATGGTGCCTTCTGATAACTCGGGTGGTTAACCATAGATTTCCATAGGACAGCTACTTTTTACTTCTGGATACTTGAGTACAATTAAGATGCGATACATTTGTATTTTTACTCAAGTAGTTTTCCAGAAGGATACTTTGACTTTTACTTAGTTACATTTTTTTCAAAGTAGCAGTACTTTTACTCAAGTAAGTTTTTGGGGTACTTTATCCACCACGACTCACTAGGGCCTAATTAGATATCATTTGTTTAGCCAGTTGCTACAAGTGTGTGCCACCTGCTGGCTGGATGTGGGAATCAGGGTTGGAAGAGACCTCAGGAGGTTGAGTCCACCGCATGCCCAAAGCAGGACCAAGCCCAACTAAATCATTCCAATCAGGGCTTTGTCAAGCCGGGACTTAAAAATCTCTAGGGATTCCACCCCCTCCTTAGGGAACCGATTCCAGTGCTTCACCAGCTTCCTAGTGAAATAGTTTTTCCTACTATCCAACCTAGGCCTCCCCTAATGTAACTTGAGACCATTGCTCCTCATTCTGTCATCTGTCACCACTGAGAACAGCCGCTCTCCATCCTCTTTGGAACCCCCTTCAGGTAGTTATAGGCTGCTATCAAATCCCCCCTCTTTTCTGTAGACTAAAGAAGCCCAAATCCCTCAGCCTCTCCTCATAAGTCATGTGCATAAGTCATGTGCTCCAGCCCCCTAATAATTTTTGTTGCCCCCTGCTGGACTCTCTCCAATGCGTCCACATCTTTTCTGTAATGGGGGCCCAGAATTGAATGCAATACTCCAGATGTGGCCTCACCAGTGCTGAATAAAGGGGAATAATCACTTGCCTAGAGCTGCTGGCAATGCTCCTCCTAATGCATCCCAGTCTGCCGTTAGCCTTACTTG
This sequence comes from Pelochelys cantorii, assembly GCA_032595735.1. NCBI lineage: Eukaryota > Metazoa > Chordata > Testudines > Trionychidae > Pelochelys > Pelochelys cantorii. The sequence continues at coordinate 17,013,318 of CM064344.1, read as the reverse complement.
CGGCTGGCTGTTGAACTGGCCTGTTAACATTTATGGATGTATTGAAGCACATCCATGATAAAAAGCTCTGTACACTGTCCACACAAACATTAGTCCCCAAAGCACTGCCTTAGTTCTCCTAGGCAGTCCCCCCACTTGCAAAATGCAGAGTAAATATTAGTTAATTATCATTAATTCAATAAACCCTGAAAGTCAAGAAAATCAGGCTCTATCACTCTTGTTGCCCACCCTTCAAATCTAGGCAAAAGCAGCCCAGGATAGCCCAGCCATGGCAGAGAGTCTCTGAGAAGCCAGACAGGACCCTAACCATAGCGAGCTACATTACTTGATGCCACCTCTTTGAACTGCAGCTGGAGGCAGACTGGAAGCTAATGTGATCTTTGGAGAACAGATATAATATGCTCCCTGGGCTTAGCAATCCTATGTGGGGAGACAGTGTGGCCTACTAGTTAGCACACTGATTGGGACGTACGAGACTTAGATTCTATTCCTGCCTCTGCCACAGGGCAAATCATGTCCCCTGTTTATGCCTCAGTTTCCCCATATGAGTCATGATGCTAACCTTTGTAAAATGCTTTGAGATCTACTGATGAAAAGTGTTGTGTAAAAGCTGTACAGTGATGTTGTAGCCATGTCAATCCCATGATATTAGAGACAAAGTCAGTGAGGTGGTGGGGTTTTTTTTGGATCAGTTTCTGTTGGGGAGAGACAAGCTTTGCAGCCATACGAAGCTCTTTTTCAGGCCTGGGAAACAACTGTATAAGAGCTAGATATTAAGCAAACAGGCTGCTGCACTCTGCACTCTGTAGTGTCCCAGTTGCAATTGGGTAACCTTTGATGACATAGCCACGATTCAGTCTGCAAATTATAGTTGTATATGGTAATGGAGCAGTAGTAGCTCTGCTCCTTTTAAATTTGGTGAAGACATACTAGACTTTAGCAGGGGGAGAGGAATTTTCCTATCTGATCCACTGTTCTACACCCTAAACCTCACTAGGAGCATATAACCTGCATTTGATTTTTTTGTGTATATGTGTGTACATTTGATTTGTGTGTGTGTGTGTGTGTGTGTATACACACACACACACACACACACACTACATGCAGTCTAACAAGCCACTTGGCCGGAAAGCTGGAGACATGGGTCCTATTCCCAGCTCTGATCTCCTACCTTAGACAAGTCATCCCCTCCACCCCACCCACTCCCCCGCCTCAGTTTTCTCATTTGCAAATTGGGGAAAATACTTGGAAATCTGTGGCTGAAAGGCACTAAGAGGTAGGTGTTACTAATTAAACACACCGTGCATACCGTTGAGCCACCTCCTGCAGAGCTATTGCAAAGGACATGACCACCCAGGCCTCCGAACAGGGCTTGAAAAATGTGCTCCCTGACTTGCTGCTGCCAAGAAGGAAAGTTGCCCTGGTGATTAAGCTACTCACATGCGTATTTGCAGGCTAACAGCCTGTGTACATACTTTATAAGTATCAGATTCTTTGATAGTTTCCTGACTAGAAGGTCCAGGCCTAGAGGGTAGAAATTAATGAGACACAATATTCTCTTGGGAACATTCCAGCCATTCAATTGTCCCTGGAAACACTCAAAGCAACAGCTTTGGTTTGAGCACTGAATCTGTGGGGGTAAGTGAGAGTTGCAGGGAACCTATGAGAGCAAAAAGTCTGTCCCGCCATGTCCAGGACATGATGGAGTCACCTTCTCCAGGCTGAACTGTGTGTTCAGTCAGGAACTTTATTGCACCCTGGCCAATGTCATGCACGGCTGAACTATGGGCACTGCACAGTACCAGCTACCAGCCTGCCACCTTTGTGTGCTGCCATTCAACTGAGGCTGTGCCGCACACACACCAAGTGCAGGGGAACACACACCTCCAGCAAGGCTGATCCGGAGATCAGGACTTAATTCTGCCCCAAAGCCTCCTTCTGATGCTCACCCCAGCTCCCCAGGGCTCCTTCTGTTATTTCTCCATTTTCACTGCCTGTGAATGGGGAAGGCTAGGAGAGTGAGGGTAGGAATAGCAGGGAAAAGGCTGGATGGTGGGAGAAGGGGAGGGGGGGGGGGGGCTCGTTAGGTGTGAGATTTGGGTTGTACAGCAGGAACGAAGTGGGGGAGCTGTGGAGTAGGAATGGGGGAGAGGGAGCTCAGCTGTGTGGTGGGGGACCAAAAAGGGTGGCTGGCCTGGATGGAAATGGAGTGGCAGGAATGAGGTGGGGAGCTGAGGGGTAAGAACAGGGGAAAGAAAGGAATGGCTGGGGGAGCTGGGGTAGGAGTGGGGGCAGGAAGGGTTGTGGCGGGGGAGGAGCTGGGGGAGGAGCGGGGGGGTCACTCGGCCATGTGAGCTCGGGTTTCAGAGCGGTGAAGCGCAACCCGGTTCCTGGACCCGCCCGGGAGCAGCCGCGGAGCAGCCGGTCCCTCCCTCTGGGCGGGGCGGCTCATGGCGGCGCCGGGCTGGTGGCGGCCCCGGACCGGGCTAGCCTTGGCCTTGCGCAGCCCCCGAGCGGCGCGGCAGCACCGGACGTTGCAAACGCAGCTGCCAGGCACGGAGCCACTCCAGGCGGCCCTCTACCTGCACGTGAGCGCGGGCAGCTGTGGGGGGCGGGCCACGTGCGCGCGCCCCGGTCCCCGGCCGGTGCCCTAAGCTCAGGCACATTGTGAGTGGCGGGGAGGGTGGGCTCGCGGCTGGGGTTGGCCGGGCCGAGGTGAGGGATTGCCCAGCCCGGTCTGTATCATTGGGCCTCCCACAGGTTGCTGGTCTGGAGTTCCAGTGCCCAGGTGGGTTTGCACCAGTCCCGTGCAGTACATGGGGTCTGTATGGCTGTGTCCACAGGAGCATCTTTGAACGGGCAAGTCGGAGCGAGCAGTGACACACACCTCTGTGGGGCCAGCGGTAGGGCCGCTGCGGGGGCAATGCCAGCTCGGCGGGCCTGCGCTGACTTCCATCAATTTAGAGTGCTAAAAATAGCAGTGCAGCCATGGGAGCTGTGGCTAGCTCCCCCGTGCAATCCAAAGACCCACATGCCAAGCCCCCCATGCCCCCCAATGCAGTCACTCTACTATTTGTAAGCACTACCTGGAACAGGGCTAGCACCTGTCTGCTTACCCCGGGCTAGGAATTAAGCCTCCCAACTGCAGTGCAGACATGTCTGGGGGAGAAGGTTTTGGCCTGTGTGAATCTCGGGATCTGAACATTGGTCCTCTTTAAGATTGTAAGAAGGTAACATTCCCTGGATTTGCAATGAGGCCTCTGATACAGTGTATGGTAGGGATGTTAAATTTCAATTAATCAGCTAATCGAGTAGTTAATGGAATTTCCATTGACTACTCAATTAGTCGATAAGGGGGGTGCTCGCTATCCCGCGCTTCTGCCTTTGAAATGTATAAGAGCTGCTTGTGGCTCTTGTACATTTAAAAGGAAGAGACGCAGCAGACAGGACCCTGCAGGAGCAGGGACTGCTTCAGTCCCGTTCTTGCCGTTCCCCCGCTGCACCTCTGCCTCCCTTGCCCCCCAGCCCTAGTTCCTGTTCTCCCCCTGCTTGATGCCTCTGATACAGAGGCAGCAAGGGAGGGGGTTGGGAAGCAACTAGTCGAGTAATGTATGGCCTAGGGCTGAGAGCTGGCAGTGGAACTAGACAAATTCAGACTAGAGAAAAGGCACATGTTATTTAGCAGTGTGGGCAGTTAATGGTTGGAACACGGTGCCAAGGATGGATTGATGATCTGCTCTAGTTTTCTGTAGGGCCCAATCTTGGTTGGTCTCTGGGCACTCCATAACAATACAAAGGGATGAATTAAAGGGAACCGCTGTCATGCAGGAGGTCAGAGTAGATGATCACAGTTCTGGCCTTTGAGACAAGTCTATGAATCCTGCTTCCCATGCCTCTTAGTGGCCGTACTGCCAGAAACGCTGCAGCTACTGCAACTTCAACAAGTATATTCCCCGTGGCCTGGACGAGGCGTCCATGAGGAGCTGTCTCACTCAGGAAGCCCGGACCCTGATCCAGCTCAGCCAGGTCCAGAGGTGGGTCCTGCCACAAGAGGGGAGAGAGCAGTGGTTGGGGGAAGGGGAGGTAATGTGATGGGCTTTCTCCACAGCCTTAACAGGAGGCAGGGAAAGAGGGTGTGACCGTGACATAACCAGAAGGACCCTGACTTCTGGTGCATGGGCAATGATGGGAGCGGGGGATAAGCCCCTGCGCACCAACTCTGCTCCCTGGCCAGAGAGCTGGGGGGAGCGATTAAGCCCCAGTGCCCTGACCCTGCTGTCCAGCTACAGTGCCAGACGGAGCGTGGTTAGTCTCTGCACCTCATCCCGTTTCCTGGCTGGAGCGCAGAGCAGGTTGGCAGGGCAAGAGCTGGGCACAAGGAGAGCCATGGAGCCTGCATGAGTGGGCCTGGATGCCAAGTGGGTGGCCCTCAGCCCACTCAGGCCGACTCGTGACTATGCCACGGTTGTGTGGGAGGCAGAGGTTGTTAAGCTCGGCCCTGCTGCATTCCACAAAGGCTTCACTGGTCTCTACCTTTGAGCCAGGCCCAGAGCTGCCAGTGGCTGGGTGTGGCATCTTTGACACATGCCCCCTTTCCTGCTGTGGTAGGAGCTGAAGCTGGTGGCTTTCCAGTAGGGGTCCATTGAGGTCGAAGGCCTGGGGCATAAGGAGGAGGATTCCTCCCCTGTAGTGAGTCTGGAGGTAGCCTCTTCAGCAGCCCATTCACCTCATGAGACTCTGGGTCTCTTTTCCCTCTGCTCTGCAGGATCAGCTCGGTGTTCTTCGGTGGGGGCACCCCGAGTCTGGCCAGCCCGCGCACCATCGCTGCCATCCTGGAGACCATCTCCTGCTGTGCCCACTTGGCTGCGGATGCTGAGGTCACTCTGGAAGCCAACCCCACCTCGGCAGGGGCCTCTCGGCTGGCGGGGTTCCGGGCGTCAGGCATCAATCGCCTCTCCATCGGCATCCAGGTGAGAGAGCAGGAGATATGCTTGCTTTATCCTTCACGCACGCTCTTCCTCCTGCCACCCATACTTCTTTCTCAGAGTCACTCTCTCTATCTTCTCCCATCGCCTCCTGCTCTGTCTCACTCCTTCCGTCACCTCCTACTGCAGTACAGGACAGAGCAGGAGCCTGCGGGAGAAGTCTCCTTCACACTCTTTCTCCCTCTTGTCTCCTCACATGCCTTTCTTACCTCTTTTGTGCTTCTCCTTGCTCCCCCATCCTCCGACCCACTCTATACCAGGCAACCTAGAACATCTTGCTGGTCCTTGTTCCCCACAGTCCCTGGACGATGCAGACCTGAGACTCCTTGGGAGGGACCACACGGCTCATGAGGCTCTGGGGACCTTGGAAGAGGCAAAGAAACTGTTTCCAGGCCGCACGTCCATTGACCTCATTTTTGGCCTCCCTGGCCAGAGTGTTGCTGCGTGGACCAGGGGATTAGAAGAGCTGCTTCAGCAGTGCGATGACCATGTGTCTCTGTACCAGTTGACACTGGAGAGGGGCACCTCCCTCTTCAGGCAGGTCCAGCAGGGCTCTGTGCCCGCACCGAAGCAGGAGGTGGTAGCAGAGATGTATGAAGTTGCCCGGGAGATGCTGCGAGACACGGGGTTCCGGCAGTACGAAGTCTCCAATTTTGCCAGGAATGTGAGTCCCTCTCCTCAGCCTGTCCCTTCATGATGTGTCCCAGCTCTGATGGGGATGAATAAACCTAAGGAAGTCAGAACGCGACTGATGAAAGGGTCTGAGCTCTCCAAGCAGGGGACATGTTTGGCAGCGAGATCTGGGGGAGCAAAGACGTCAAGGGGGGCCCTCTCTGGATGTCGGGAGTGGAGACGAGTGTTAAGCATGCTCTCTGCTGGCCGTGTGTACTGATTCCTGCTCTTAGCAGGAAGGGGTGTGCCTAAGGAAGTTAAGAGGTGGGTAATTGACTAATCCTGTAGTCGATACAAATTGTATCAGCTGCACGATTAGTCGATAAGGCTCTGCAGTTTAAATGTAGTAACAGCCAGGCGTGCAGGCTCCTACTACATTTAAACTGCAGAGGTGCAGCGGGGGTAGGTCCTGCAGAGCCAGGACCCCTGTGGCTCTGCATTTTAATGATCCCGGACCAGTGCAAGCTGGGACTGACTTCAAGGCAGCAGCCCCCGTCCACAGAAGCAGTGGGGGGGGGGGGGGAGGGAGAGGTGCCACCGGCTCCTGTTTCCCCTTTGCTGCCTCTGATACAGAGGCAGCAGGGGGGAGGGGGAAGAGGGTCGTTGACTCGACTACTCTGTTACATCCCTAGGTGGGCCATGAGGCTGGACTGTCTTTTCGGCCTGAGAGAGACAGGGGAAGCCCAGCACTGAAAGAGGAAGCCCAGAGAACTTACCGTGCACACTGTGAGGAAGTTAAACCCCATCACATAATGGGCCAGAGCCTGCTAGGTGCTGAGCGCTTGCAAGTCGCAGGGCTTCTCAGATGTCATTGCACCACGTCTGCCTTTGGGCAACAAACATTACCACACCTCCCCCAGAGGGGAACAAAGCCTGAGCCCTGTGGGGGAGGGAACTAAAGCCCAAGTCCCACTGTGCTGTGGTGGCGAGTCAAAGTCCAAGGGCTTCAGTGCTAGGCGGGAGCCTTCAGGCTTTGGCCCTGCCCCAGGAAGTCTCATGCCACCCCTGGCATCCCCATTAAAATGGAATCGTGACCCACTTTGGGGACCTAAGCCACAGCTTGAGAACCACTGCAGTAGGGAGGAGTCACCCTGCTGCAAGCCTTCTGGCTGACTGTGTGTCATTTTCTCCTGCAGGGGGCGCTCAGTGCCCACAACCTGTCTTATTGGCAAGGCAGCCAGTACATAGGGATTGGGCCAGGTGAGTTCCCTGGGGAAATCTTGCCAGATGGGGATGTGAAAAGGCTACAAAGCAGCCTCTCTAGTGGGTCCAGTTGTCCTCTACATGGAGCTGCTGCAAGAATGCTCACCCACCCCCCTCCAAGGCTCCTGGCACTCCCGATGTAGGCACCTGGGTGATGACTTACCCTTGTGTGACACCATCTCACACCCCCCAGCAAGAGTTCCCTCTAAGATGCTTGGCCACACAGCTGCCTAATAAGCCCCACACAAGGGCTCAGAGCTACTGCACATGGAGCTGCCACAGCCGGGGGCAGGGGAGACCCCTTCTCAAAGGTCTCATGCTGCCGTCTCCAGCAGCACAGACCTGCCATAGCCAGGGCAGAGGTACCTGTCCTCCAGCCCAATTAAGATTCTTCGGAGCCGCCAGAGAGGCACCTCTCACCTGGCCCAGCACTGCTGCAGTGAGACAGGACTGCAGTACCCAAAACCTGTCATTCCCAGCCTCTTCCCAGATCCGGCACCCCCAGCCACAGCCTTTACCCCTTCATGTGTCGCACATCCGCCCTATGTTGGTGCACCTAACAAAATTCATTCCGCACAGGGACATAGCAGAAGGGAACACTGCGGCTTGCAGTCCCCTGGCTCTGACACAAGGGGCAGTGCTGCTGGGGCAGGGGGAGTGATGGGTTCCAGCAAGGCTGGAATGCCTGCCTTTATCCTAGGAGCTCACGGGAGGTTTGTGCCGCGAGCACACGGTGAGAGCCTTCGGGAGGCCAGGATACAGACCCTGGAGCCGGACAGCTGGATGAAGGAGGTGCAGGCCTTTGGACATGGCACCCGGAAGCGGACTGTGCAGGGCCAGCTGGAGGTGTGAGTATTGGGGCAGGCCCGACAGTCTCAGCATCTTGGTGCATGTGGCCTCTCTTGCAAGCTACTGAGATAAAATAACCTGGGTGCAGATCACTTGCCACCCGTCATTTCCCTGCCTTTGCAGGGCCTCAAGCGTGCGTGCACCTCGATCCCTTCCATTCTCTGCCTGTGGCACATATTGGTCTCCTGTGGGCTGAGGAACTCTGGGCTGGTTTTGGTCATCAGGTTTAGCGTGCGGGTGCAGGCTGTGGCAGTGGCTTGCCACACACAGGCCAGGCGAGATGATCTGGCGCTGTCTTCTGGCCTTACACGCTATGATTCTGTCAAAGCAGAAGCCTGATTCAGCCATTCCACTGCTGAGTAAATTATGAAAGACGAGAGGAGCTTTGCCAGTAGAGCTGCAGTCTCTGTTCTCCTTCCAGAGCCTATCTGGGCGGCCATTTCCAGCTTACGCTCCAGTGCACCTGCCTTGCATCTTCAGCCCCAGATGCAGAACCGCCTTCTGGAACCTGCTAGAGACCCCAGAGCCCTCCAGCCTCTCTCTTTGTTTTGTAGGTTGGAGGAGGTTTTGGTTCTGGGGCTCCGCACGGATGTGGGAATCGCACACCAGGTGAGAGCTGGATCTCTGTTGTAGCAGCCTGTCCTGTGTGGGTTTGAACTCGTGAGCGCTGCTTTCGCAGCTGGGAGCAGACAGGGCCGCCTAGAGGAGCCGTTTCCAAGGAGAATGCTGTTCCAGAGCTGTGTCTGGATGGCTCGGCAAGGGGTGGTCTCTTCTCTGCTGGGATTCTGAGCAGCTCTGGAACTCCCACGGTTCCCTTAATCCGAATTACCACACATCACCCTCTCGCCTTGTCTAGCTGCTCTGGGCAGAAGGCCCCACAGGATAGATTTTTAAAGGTATTTAGGTGCCTACAAATGCAGATAAACATTTGGAAATCAAAGGGCAGTAGGCACCAATGTTCCCAATAATTTTTTCCATCCATGCGCAGAATAAATTTTGTTGTGTGCACCATAGCTTTTGCAGATGTGCACAGCCAATAGAAACACATTCAGTTGGCTGTGAGCACTCTGCTGATCAGCTGGGTGGCATTGGAATCTTTCCTGCATTGCTGCCCAAGCGCACTACTTACAGGGAACACAGGTAAGCGCCTAAGTGCTTTTGAAAATCCCACTTGGTGCCTCAATGCCTTTGAAAATTTGGCTCAAAGGCCACAAATCCAAAAGGTGGATTCATTAATTCCACAAGCCTTTACAGTCAGGATTCAGTCCCGGTCCCTTGCGGTTGGACAGGATTCAACTGAATGTGGTGCCTTTTGATATTCTAATCCCTTGCATTGTGTTTAAACATGAACCACTCAAATGGGTGTGTGAAGCATTTTTCTTCTGGATAGTGGAGTTTTGAAGCTGTGTGAAATCAATGTTAGGTTGCAAACTTCAGAAAGAAGAACCATAATGTTTTGTTCAGGGTTATGAACATTTCAGAGCTCCGGACAACCTCCATCCCGGAGATGTTCATCATGCTGAGGTTTGACTGTAAATTCATTTTTCGGTAACCGATGCTGCCAGGGCAGTGAGTGTGAAGTGTTGTGTGCTTGGCAGCAGCACAGCTGGATGGTAGAAACTGTTGGTTGATCAGGACTCACAAGTGGCCCCTTGCTCCAGTGTTTGTCATGAAGAATCCTGAGATCTGGGACTCAAAGCAAAGAGGAACAGAAGGCATCTCTGTTTTGCATCTTCCCCAAAGGGCAGCGCATTCAGTGCTGCAGCCAGGGTTTTGTCTAAGCTGCACGGGCAGCACATCTTCACAGGTGCTTAATCAGTCCCACCCAGTCAGTCGGCTCCCTGAGCCTGTGACGCTGTGCTACCACGCAGCTTAGAGGGAACATGGGCTGCAACCCTGCCACCAGGAATGCAGCATCAGCCCTGGCTAGGAGCCGAAGTCCTGGTGCATGGGAGTGGGTAGCTGGTAATGTAGGCAAGGGAAGGCATCGTCTTCCCAAAACTGCCCACACTCGGGACGGCTGGGGTTACAGCGCGGTTGCTCAGCTCTTGGGAAGGCTGGGGCCAAAACAATGTAGCTGCCCGGTTCTCTGGCCAGCTGAGAAGGCTGGGGCCACACCACCCACTGGGAGAGGGGAGGCTAAGAAACTTGAGTGTTTAGGGCCTGGGAGCAGTAACCTGGGCTTGGGGCTGCCTGTTGTGGTTGGAACCAAGCTTGGCTCCACAGGGGAGTGGGGTGTTGTAGAAGGGGTGGGGCTGGGTCTTGCCTTCCCCACCTGGGCGTTCACCCACCACCTATGCTTGGCTGACAGGTTATCCCACCCTTTAGCCCTGACTTCTAGGCTGAGGGAGGAGTTCAGTCTCTATTGGCCAGTCAGCCCTGGCCTGTTGGAGGCAGGTGCATTACACTGGGCCATGCAAACTGCTCCTTGGACTGCATGCCACAGCCAGAGATTCAGAGGGGCTTCTGGTTCAGCCTCCTTTTTAACAGACAACCATCAAAACTGCACCTGCACTTTTGGCACCCTCAGCTGGTCATTTGGGTAGCTCAGCCCCTGATTCCTCTCTGCAATGGAAGCTTTCAGAGCTCAGCAGGGATTGTATTGTCTAAATGAAGGGTGCAAAACACATGAGAGCTGGTTTTGTAGGAGCAATGCAGATGCAGAAAGGAGGCAGCCCTGAGAAAGGGTCGGCCTCTCAGACACTCACACTTTGCTCTCTAGCGCAGGGGTGGCCAAACTGTGGCTCCAGAGCCACATGTGGCTCTTCAGAAGTTAGTATGTGGCTCCTTGCACAGAGCTACAGGTGCCAACTTTCCACTGGGCCAGAGGGTGCTCACTGTTCAACTCCCAGCTCTGCCCTTTCCCCCTAGCATCCTGCCACTTCCTACCCTCTCCACTGAGCCTGTCATATCCATGCTTCCCCCTCCAGTGTCTCCCACTGAGACAGAGCTGATCCCAGTGGGCAGGAGGAAAAGGAGAAGGAGGCCAGTGGGGCTGCTAGTGGGCGGGATGTGCTGAGCGTGGTGGTGGGGAGATGAGCAGGGCTGGTGGCATAGAACTGTGGCTCTTAGGCAATGTGCATGGGTAAATTCTGGCTCCTTCTCAGGTTTAGGTTGGCCACCCCTGGCCTAGTGCTTTGTGTGGAATTGGTTATTAGGCAGGTGAAACTAATACACAGAATAAAAGATCAAAGTTTCAATAAACTCCTGTCAGTCAGTATTTGCAATGGGTCTCTCCCCTGCTTCCCCACCAGCACTGGCTGCAGTTTGCCCCCAGCCTGAGCCTGTGGGACGTGTTTGGAACCTCAGTGGAAGTGAAAGAGCTGGAGGATCAGGGCTTGCTGCTTTTGGACAATCGGTAAGGGACAGACTGATGTGGGGGAAGGGCTCTGTTCTCTGACGGGCGGGGTGGTTCATGGCCTGCTTTTTTCCAGGGGGCTCAGGTGCTCATGGAAAGGTTTGGCTGTGCTGGACTCTCTGCTGCTGACCCTCCTCAACCAGCTCCAGCAGTCCTGGGCAGACAGAACAGCCCATGGGACCTGAGGTTAGACAACTCTCCCAGCCAGGAGGTGGCAGGCTTCCCCGGCAAACTCCAGCATTCCTGGATTGACAGTCCCTGAGAGGGGACCTGAAGATGGACAGACCTTGCATCCAGCTGGAACGGATTTTAGCAGAGGAAGCTGATCCTAAGTGTGCAAAGGAACAACTTGGCTCTTGGCGGAAGTCTGCTGGCCTCCCTCTGTGTGCAAAATCCAGGACTAGGCCAAATCCAGGCTTGGAGTAAATTGATGGAATTTGCACCTGTTTATAGCAGAACGGAAGCTGTTTATGTATTTATTTTAACATGCACAATATCTGCTCAGTGGCTGCTGCAGAAAATATGGTGAAATGTGTCTTAATATTACATTGACTGGAAGGATACATGGTAGTGTGGAGGTCAGTGACTTAAACTACTTAAAAAACAATTAGGGTGCTGTGCCTCCTGCCCGCTAGGCTCACCCCCCCCCCCTCTGGGAATAGGCAACCCCAGCTCTGCCCCTGGCCACCAGTATGGGCTGGACCAAGGCCGTGCTAGCCCCAGCTCTACCCCCCAGCTCCCCGGCTCAGGCCACCCCAGTCCCGGCTCTTCCCCTCCTGGCCCCCATGCCAGCCCCGGTCTCTTTCCCCACCCCAGCCCAGGCTGCACCAGCCCTGGCTCTCCCCTCCCCCCCCACCAGCCCGGGGGAGAGGGGAAGAGCCAGGGCCTGGAGCTCCATGGCCCCCAGCCCACCCCCCTCTTTCCATCTCTACACCCACATGCCCTTGCCTCCAGTCCTACACCCACCTAGCTCCCCTAATCTCTCCCCCTCCCCATACTGCCTACCCCCACCTACTTCCTCCCTGAACCCCCATCCTTTCCTAACCCTTCCCCTTCTGCCCATCCCCTGCTTCCATTACTGTATGCCCCCCACCCCCACTATCCTCCTTTACTGCACCACCCATCCCCACATGCACCCTATCTCCCTTCCTCACTCCCCACGCACACCCTGCCCCTTCCCACAAACGGGCAACCTAACCAGCAAGGAGACAGCACCAGCCCTCTGACCGCTGCTGGGTCGTCCCTTTGTGATGCCTCAGGGGTTGCTAGGCTGCAGGTTCCACTGGGGCAGCTTTGTGCTGGGCTCAGGACGTAGCCACTCCCACAAGGGGGAAGGACGCGTGGCTCAAGGCTCCAGTCCCTCTCCCCCGTGAGGGCACGTGATTCTTGGTCGCCTTGCAGGAGGAATAACGGTAGTTCGAAGTAGGAGCTTTAATTTGAACTACCTAGTCCGTGCCGCGTGTAGCCGCGGGCTGGTAGTTCGAACTACGGGGCATTTAAAAATGGCGGCGCCCGGGAACATGCAAATGAAGCCCGGGATATTTAAATCCCGGGCTTCATTTGCAAGTTCGAATGCCTACATTAGCCACCCTAGTTTGAACTAGGGTGGCAGTGTAGACATACCCATAGAGACTAACAAATACATTAGAGTAGGATTTACCCATGAAAGCTCATGAGCTAATAATGTATTTATTAGTCTCAAAGGTGCCACAGCAGTACTCATTTTTTAAGATACAGACAGATTGGAGGATTGGGCCACAAGAAATCTGATGAGGTTCAACAAGGACAAGTGCAGAGTCCTGCACTTGGGACGGAAGAATCCCAAGCATTGTTACAGGCTGGGGACTGACTGGCTAAGTAGTAGTTCTGCAGAAAAGGACCTGGGGATGACAGTGAATGAGAAGCTGGATATGAGTCCACAGTGTGCTCTTGTAGCCAAGAAGGTGAATGGCATATTAGGTTGCATTAGGAGGAGCATTGCCAGCAGATCTAGCTCTGGTGAGGCCACATCTGGAGTATTGTGTCCAGTTCTGGGCCCCCCCACTATAGAAAGGATGTGGACGCCCTCATAGCGGAGGGTGACTAAAATGATTAGGGGGCTGGAGCACACAAACTATGAGGAGAGACTGAGGGATTTGGGTTTGTTTAGTCTGCAGAAGAGAAGAGTGAGGGGGGATTTGATAGCAGCCTTCAACTTCCTGAAGGGAGGTTCCAAAGAGGATGGAGAAAGGCTGTTCACAGTAGTGAGGGATGGCAGAACAAGGAGCAATGGTCTCAAGTTACAGTGGGGGAGGTCTAGGTTGGATATTAGGAAAAACTATTTCCCTAGGAGGGTGGTGAAGCACTGGGATGGGTTACCTAGGGAGGTGGTGGAATCTCCATCTCTAGAGGTTCTTAAGTCTCGGCTTGACAAAGCCCTGGCTGGGTTGATTTAATTGGGTTTGGTCCTGCCTTGGGCAGGGGGCTGGACTTGATGACCTCCTGAGGTCTCTTCCAGCTCTATGATTCTATGAACATGGCTACCTCTCTGAGACTTAAGCTACTTCAGTGAGGAAAGTCGTTCTGTTCTGCAGACAGCATGTGATACAATCACCCTCCAGCACATGGAGATAAGGAGTGAAGCAAAAATACTGCAATGTCAAACCCTGGGGAAGGACGAATTGTTTCCTGCTTCCCAGCGCATGGGTGCACATTGCTCTTGCCCCAGCTCTGTAGCTCTTTAAAGTTTGTTTTGACCTTTCACACAGGTATGATGGACTCCCTTGTTGGTTATTCTCTTTGCCTTTCCCTTGGGCTCTGTGCAGAGTAGTTTCCTAGAGACGCATCTCTCAATGCCAGACAGCTGCGATGATGCAAGTTGTGCAGCCAAGAATAGCACATTAGGAGCCCCATTTTCCCCCTGGTGCCTTAGAGCCGGGGGTATCAGTTCACTTCCAGAGGGAATTGAGTGCTGCAGTGATAATGCTGGGGAATGGAGTCCTTTTAGCCCCCCAAATAATTACTGCATAGGTGTTGTCAGGGCATGGCTCTCCTGCCCCATTCCGCCAACACACCAGAACTCTGACTTCATGCTGAGAGGAGAGTTCGTCTTCAGTGGCCCTCAGCCTGTGGCCTCACAGCTGAATGGAGTGAAGGTTTTGAGACCTGCCTTTAGATGATTCATATTGCAATGGCACCTAAAGGTCCCAATCAGGATCAAGGCCCCTTGTGCTAGATGCTGCCCATAAACAGAATAAGAGACAGTGCCTGCCCTGAAGAGCTCAGAGGCTAAATAGAGAAAGAGATATCACACAGCAGGTTTGTGGCAGAGCCAGGAATAGACACTGAGTCGGCTGAGTCTTAGCCCGGGCTGTGGCATAGTGCCTGACACAGGCATCTCTTCCCTTTCATACCAAAACAGATGCAAATACTACCACACAGAAACTCGTGCTTCATTGGGCGCCTCCCATTTCATGGGTGCAGGAAACACAGAGGTGAGTGCCACATATCTTGAATCAGAATCAGTCCCATTGTGTTACACCATGCTTCTGTGAAGTGTCATGCAGCTGTCAGATGCTCCTTGTCTATGTCACGTGCAGTGTGAAGAGCTGAGGCACTCTTGCTGCTCTACTTATGTGTTCTGATTGCTATATTCATGAGTAAGAAGTTTTGTTTTTATTAAGCCCGTCTGCAATAGTTTGTCTCTGACTTGGTCCGGTAATTGCAATTTAGCTACAAGATCAATATTTGGATCCTATCGTAGATTACTCAGGCAGTTTTCAAGACCTTGCGGCAGTTGTTCAAATAGAGAACAATCGTTTTAAAATAGTAACATGACTGGAGTTGCAAACAATTGGTCATGAACGCCTGGAAGATGAAGAGGTCAATAGAAAAGCAGATCAGAATCTGGACCAAACAAGTCCAAGACAAACAAGGGTTCAAAAAAAGAACTAGATACATTCATGGAGGATATGTCCATCAGTGACTACTAGGCAGGGCAGCAATGCTCCCTCTAAATTTTTCCATCCATGTGCAGAATATATTTTGTTATGTGCACCAAAGCATGTGAGAATGTGCACCACCTATAGAAATATATGCTTCCAGCTCTGCTAGTCAATTGCTCTGCTTGTCAACTGGGTGGCATTGGAATCTCTCATGGGCAGCTGCCCAAGCACGCAGCTTACGGGGAACACTGATGGGCAGGGATGGTGTCCCTAGCCTCTGTTTGTCAGAAGCTGGGAATGAGTGACAGAATAAATCACTGGATGATTCCCTATTCTGTTCATTTTCTCTGGGGCATCTGGTATTGGCCACTGTTGGAAGACAGGATAGTGGACTAGATGGATTTTTTATTTGATCCTTTGTGATCATTTATATGTTCTTAAGGGTGCTTAAGAATGCTTTATAATGGGATCAATTCTGTACAGGCTGGGCAGCAATCTGTGGGCAAAAGTACCAGGCATTCTGCAATAGCTCATACATGGTCCTGGATCACAGAACCTGCTTTTGAGAGTGTGAAAGCTGAGTCTCGGGTTAAATATGATTGTTCTGTCCCCCTAGAGATGGGGAGAAGGGATTGAAGTTTTAACTTTGAATAGAAAGTTTATACATCTTGAACTTAGCACCCGTTTCATTAGGCATTATAGGGCAGGAGTCAACGTTGGGAAGGAGAAGTCCATGGGTGGGAATAGAACATAATGAATGACTTTCTGGCCCAAAGACAAGAATGCTACAGTGTCATAACAAAAGTCTATGTTGTGTATTAAGTGGTTCCAAAATCAAATTAAATCTTGGGGCTCTGCCCTAGCTATGTGGTTGCACAAACTATTAGATTTTTTTATAGTTATTTAAAGATGCTCAAGAAATTTAGGTCCAAAGTTTGCCTGATACCTTCATGATTATAATTGAGTGGGGAAGTCATTCTGAATGTGCACAAGCTGAGGGCCTGTGTCAGGAATTATGAATAAGCCATGAGCCAGAAGAGCTGTAATTATTTTGCTCTGCAAATTCTAGGTTTGTGTTTCAGATGATTTTGTTTTGCCTTCTCCCATCCTCCACTGCTCTTTTTAGTTCATAGCGACAGAGAGAAAGTAAAGTTCGGAGAGATCCTGCAGAAATAAGGCAGCGGTTCTCAAGCTGTAGGTCAGGACCCCAAAATGGGTCACAACCCCATTTTATTGGGGTCACCATGGCTGGCATTAGACTTGCTGGGGCTGAAGTCAAAGCCCAAGGGCTTTGCCTTGGGCGGTGGGACTCAGGATTTTACTTTGGCCATGGGCAGCAGAATCAGGTTATAGACTCCTCCCCCAGGGGCTGAAGCTCTTTTGCTTTGGTCCTCGTTTAGGGTGGCAAGGCTCAATGCGGCTCAGGCTTCAGTCCCCCCTCCTGGGGTCATAAGAGCATAAGAACATCCATACTGGTTCAGACCAAAGGTCCATGTAGCCCAGTATCTGCTCCTCTTTTCTTAGCAGAAAGGCCTAGTTTTATTAATCTCGCCACATATGGCAGCTGTTCCAAGCCCCTAATAATTTTTGTTGCCCTTTTCTGAACTTTTGCCAATGACCTTCATGTAGTAATTTTTGTTGTCAGAAGTGGGTCCCTGTGCAGTGACATTTGAGAACCCCTGAAATAAAGAATGTATTACAATTTATTTGTTTTTATTAAACAAGTGCTTAGAGGCCATGCCTGGGATCAGAGCCCTGTTATGCTATGTCTAGACACAGAGTAAGAGACGGACTCTGCCTGGAAGAACTTACAAGACAGATAAAGGCTAGAAGCTAGGAAGTGAAATAATTAATAGGAAACTCCCTTCTGTGTAAGAAATCTGCAAGGACTGTTAATCTTGTCAGTTGGCCTCCCTTTGACTGATTTGGAAAATCAACGCCATTTTTCACATCTGCTGATCAGCTGGTATATGGCACCTTTGAATGGGTTCTGTAGAAGTGAGAATATTTTATAAAGAACAATCAGTTGCCTAAGTATTTCATCATTAAGGCTATCCCAACCCACACCATGCTATGGCAGAGAAGTAACTTAGTTAATGTTGAGTCTTACGATGGTATTGGGATCCAGAGAAAGTAATGCTCTTCCTGATGATTTCCAGGGCTGTTGATGTAATTGATTATGCTAGTGAACAAAAAAGGTCATTACCAAAATCAAGCATGTTCACCACCCCTCTGTTAGGAATAAGGGTAGGAGAAACATGAACAAAGTTTGCCAAATGCAACTAGACAAGTGACCATATTGTGCATTAAGTTACACCTTCACCACTCTTTTGACTTTAATGGGTGTAAATGAGAGCAGGCTTTTGTCCAAAATTGGTAGAGAAAGAAATGTTGAACCTTTGAGAAGAAGCTATACACAAAGAAGAACTAAAATCAGTACACAATATCTGATCAGTGTCCCTTTGAGGAAAGCACGCTATTACTGTTTCTGTGAAATTCATCATAGCCAGTTTCAACATACTCACATTCAGATCTACTACACTATGGGCACAGAAAATTCCTGTTACCAATAGCTATTCTATATCCACATCCAAGCGCCTGATTTAAAGCCCAAAGAAAAAAATAGACTCATCAATTTCAGTGGGTTGTAGATCAAGATTGAAAAGGACAAGCAAGCCCTTTATGGACAGATGAGAAACATAAGCATGCATTGACTTTGATGTGGTTCTCACTCATCCCAGTATATGCCTTTGATTTGGAGTTATTCCTGATTTACACCAGAATAAGGGCTTGTCTACACTACGGCAAAGTTGATGCTCCCTGCAATCAGTCTTCCAGGGTTCGAATTAGTGGATCTAGCGAAGACCTGCTAATTCAAAGAGAGGGAGCTCCTGTCAGTGCCGGTACTCCTGCTCCTCATGAGAAGTAAGGGAAATCGATGGGAACAGGTGTTCCTGCCAACCTTCCACTGTGTGGTTGGCACCAAAACATGATTTAAGATACTTTGACTCCATCAACATAATTAATGTAGCTGGAGTTGCGTATCTTAAGTCGACTTTCCCCTTTAGTGTAGACCAGGCCTAAGTGAGAGCAGACATTTTGGAAGAATAAACATCTGATGAGAAGCGATATAAATATGGAGACTAAATTTCAGCTCTTAAAAATTTACATTTGAACTGTGTTGAATTACAGCTGAGAGAGGTGACATTCAAACAACAGTAAGGAAACTACAGTCCTTCACATTATGGTGTTACAGAATTCTGGAAATATCACTGATAGACTGTCACTAAAGAAAAAGTATTGGAGATGACTAGAACTCAGCAAACTAGTTAGCTCTTATTAAAAGAGAGTTGATAGGCAGAAGAACATGCAAAATTAGAAAAAGCAGTTTTGGGTGATGAGATGATATCCTGGATGGATCAAAATGTGTGTTCATCCATAAAGAGGTAAGAAGAGGACTCTACAAAGCGGACTACAAACTGCCAGTAATGGAGATGGCACAGAAGATAACATGAGGGCAGATTCAGGCCCATCATTTTTAAAGTCTTTTAATAAAATTCACATTCAGTGAAGCATGTTTCAGTTACAGTTGTTGTTACTGGAGGTGGTGTCTTCTGGTTGGCAGAGAAGGAAACTGGAAACCAAGAGAGCTGACATTGGGTAAGACACTTAGCCATAGTGTGCCTCAGTTTCACCACCCATACAATGGGGATAATACCCAAAGTGATTTGAGATCCCCAACTGACAGGTGCAGTGGAAGTACATAGCATTAGCATAGTCTCACTAAGGAAGGGGAAATAAGACATCTGAATGGAATGCTGTGAGGTGATGAGGTATGAGGGCCCAATTATTCATTAACTGTCATTAATTATTGGCCTAACAGGTTGAACTAGTAATTTCACCTACTTCCACTGATTAAAATGCTTCCTGAAGATCTGGGGAGTTTGCCACCCAGGTGAAACACATGAGCAAGCCTTCCCTGAGTCAGTCTCACTGAGCCTCAGAAGCAGTGACGTATGCTAACCGTTTTCTGACACGTTCTCCTCATGATGAGCCTGCTTGGTGCCATTTGGTCTTGGCTTTCAGCAAAAGGGCCAGTTACCTCAGTGCTGCTCTGCGAAGTGGCAAGGAATGAGTTTGGGGCTGGCACATTTCCATCAGTGCTGATAAGAACAATCCTTGAATCTGTCCTCTGTGCTTGCTCTCTGTTGTTCTGGGAACAACAAAGGAGGTGACTATAGAGGGTATGCTGGACTTCAAGGGTGCTGCTTTGCTAAAGAAAAAGAGTAAAAATCCTATCTTTGGAGAGAATCTGTCTTCCTCAATTCTTCAGAGAGAGAATGTGTCCAAGAAGGTGGTTTCCCAACCTGCAAATGCATATCTGGTACTAAGGCCTTGTCTATACTATCGTAGGCCGTTAGCCTAAGTTACACAACTTCAGCTACATTATTGTAGTATAACTGAAGTCGATGTACTTAGGTCTGCTTACTGTGGTAAGTTGATAGCTGACACTCTCCCATTGACTCCGCCTACTCTTCTCGTTTTGGTGGAATAACAGGAGAGTGCTTGGCAGTTGATTTATTAGGTTTATACTAGATACAGTTAATTGATCCCAGCTCAAGTGATCAGTGCCCATTGATTCAGTCTGTAGTGAAGACATTCCCTAAGATAAGGCCACCCAAACTCATGTCACTCAAGGCCTTCCAACACTACCTAAACCCAGGTACTTTGATGTTTCTAAGGCAGTGGTTCTCAAACTTTTTTTTCCACAGACCACTTTAAAAGTGCTGAGGGTCTCTCCCCTGTCACAGCAGCGGGGACTGCAAAAGAGCATTTCTCTCCATGGCAGCTGTAGCCCTGGAACTGAGGAAAGTTGTTTCTTTTTCTGGCCACTGTAGCCCTGCATGTGCCAAATTCTGCCTCCTTTCTCATCTCACTGCCTCCCCAACTACCTCCTATTTCCCCCACCTCACACCACTGCCCCTTTCCACCTACCCTTATATTCCCCAAGGCCACCACCTCACCCTTACATGTGAGGGTCTCTGGTCCAAGCACCTAATTAGTGGAACAACATGTATGAACTACTAATTAGCCATTCTCTTGTGTGCGGTTACCCAGGTGTGCACTTTAGAGAGAAATATCCATAGATCACTTGAATGGAGCTCGGACCATAGTTTTGGGAATTTTTTTTCTAAGGTTCTAAGGTAGCTATTTGGATTAGTTGCTGAAGATTTGCTACTGGGAATTTTTGAAGAGGGAATATGGTCCTGCTGTGAGCATGAAATTGTTGAATTAGATGACCTCCTGAGGTCTCTTTCAACACTAATCTTCTATGATTCATCACCCTCAGCCTGGGCTGCTGAGAAATAATTTTGCAGTGTTCTGTGCCTTTGACTTGAGAAAGCTCTGGGTATAAGAAAAATCAAGGCCACAATTTATATATACAAGTGTATGATAGTGATGACACTGAGAAGCATGAATCCCCTGAAGATGTTTCTAGTTTCACTCAAGGGCTGTGACTGGTGCATTACAGAAATTTTGCACAGTGCAGGACTTAGCATCAGTTGCTATTGGAAGGTATATATGCCACATTTGTTCCATCATTCTCAGTCGAAGATGTCTTCACTTGACCAAGCAGATCAATCACCTAAGGTCAATCACAATCACACAATGCTCATCACTGGGAACTGAACCTAAGCCTCGGCCTGCTCTTTTCCTCCAGGTGTTTGCTTAGCAGCCGGATGCCAGATCACATGGCTGTGCCATGAGCAAAACAGGGATGGGCCCCTGAGCCAAATGAATGTACTTGCCTGGAGAATATTTTACAATATCCGTTGCAATGCAGGAGAGAGGAACCTTCTCTCTGACAAGCACATGTTGCATGCTCGGACCTGTAATCACTCCACTGCATCGCTAAATTATAAAGAAGGGTTGATGCCATCTGCTTCATTGGTGGGCCTTTGGGCTTTTAGCAAACTGCCAACTTAGCCCCTCTTTGCTAAATACAGATACGTTTGGAACAAGTGGCAAACTTCCTGTTCTAACTTGCTCTGGCTTGACCTGCCCTACCTGGTAGCACAGAAATGCTTGCAAGGGCATTTTGCATTGATCTCTGGCAGCATTCTCTGCTTTGTGGAAGATGGAGTAATCCACACCAGCAATACATTGCTCTGTTTCATGCAATACATTACAAATAAATATTCAGAAGGGGGAGCTTCCTCCAGCCATGTTCTTGAGCTGTTCTCATGAGGTAGGGTTTGCACTCATTATTTTGAGACTATTGAGTATTTGGCTTCTATCCCATGAATCTAACCCAGGGCAAGAAAAATGATTAGGGGTTAGGAACGGATCCCATATGAAGAGAGATTAAAAAGACATGGACTTTTCATCTTAGAAAAGAGGAGACTAAGGGGGGGGGGATATGCTAGAGGTCTATAAAATCATGACTGGTATGGAAAAAATGAATAAGGAAAAGTTATTTACTTATTTCCACAATATAAGAACTAGGGGTCACCAAATGAAATAGGCGACAGGTTTAAAACAAACAAAAGGAAGTTTTTCTTCATGCAGCGCATAGTTAACCTGTGGAACTCCATGCCAGAGGATGTTGTGAAGACTAGGACTTTAATGGGGTTCAAAAAAGAGCTAGACTGACTCATGGAGGTTAGGTCCATCAATGGCTATTAGTCAGGATGAGTAGGAATGGTGTCGCTAGCCTGTGTTTGTCTGGAAATGGATGACATGAGAGGGATCACGTAACGATTACCTGTAGTGTTCCCTCCCTGTGGGGCATCTGGTATTGGCCACTGTCGGCAGACAGGATACTGAGCTAGATGGACCTTTTGGTCTGATCCAGTATGGCTGTTCTTAATCTTCTGTTCATGCCTCATCGACATCAACCAAGTAGCCAGTGTTCCTATTTGCATCAGAATTGTGATTGCTTTGAGGAGAAGCAGAAGATCTCAGTGTCCTGAAGGTATTTCAGTCTAGGAACGCCTCTTTATTACTCACATCCGCAAATTAAGTTAACACAGGGTAACAGTATCAAAACCTGCCGTGGTAAAGACAGGTTTTTTCAACAGGAAAGGTTTTATGAACTAAGGCCTGGCTCCTTGCTAAGCACCTTATCTTGAAGACTTTAATGGGAATTGGGGAGAGTACAGTTCAGCACTGTACAGGATTGGGCTCCATGTTCTCCTTTGTCACAAATGATGCCTCTTGATGGGACACACATTGCCAGATTAATTAGTCAGAAAACCTCAGGACACTCAGTCATAACTACCTAGAATCCACTCTGATCATATTGCTTTATCCTAAATCTGTTTCTCAGTATTGGAAAGCATCACACCACAAGACACCATGATGAGGCAAACTAAAGCAATTGTATTTTCTGATCACCAAATGGTGCCGGAAGTAAGGTATAATGCAAAGCCCTCAAAAGCCAAATTTGACCTTTAAAATGTATGATGATGATAAAAATGGAAATATTAAAAAGGCAGTGGAGGAAGCAGGCAGAGAAACAATGTGCCATTCATTTAATTTGTGTAAAGTTTGATATCACCTTGGCTTGAAAAATCAACACTTCTTATATCTGAACATGAAGCACTAAAAGCACCTTGTTTTGTGAGTTGAAAATAGGTAAATTTGGGGCTAATGCATAGTCTAAAATGAATGAAAAAAAAGTGCTACAACCTTTTGTACAGTCATGAACAATGCCACTATGAAGAAGAGGTGAATCAAATCCAGCCCACAGGAATTCTCTCATCTGCTCTCATCTTGAAAGGTAGCTTTGGGGCCTAGGGAGATGACTGGTCCCAGCATGCAGTGCTTCAATGTGAGCCAGGGGAAATTTTTCTATGGAGTGGTGCTGTACATCCCCCAGTCCTGGAAGGTCTCAGAATACAGTGATCAATCATGAGCAAAATCACTTTAATACAAAGGGATGGGCAAACCAGGAAGATAACAGGTCCTAGAATACAATGCCCCATCTTTAATGTAGGTGCAGGCAGGGCTGTCCCTGGTGGGATGCGGACAACCCCCCCTTGTGTCCATTGTACCCTTTCCCCTAAGCCCCTTCCCCCAAG
The DNA here is from genome assembly GCA_032595735.1 of Pelochelys cantorii. Classification (NCBI taxonomy): domain Eukaryota; kingdom Metazoa; phylum Chordata; order Testudines; family Trionychidae; genus Pelochelys; species Pelochelys cantorii. The sequence continues at coordinate 16,990,244 of CM064344.1, read as the reverse complement.
CAACACAACCTCGGCCCACCCTTCTATGCCCCAACTCCACCCCTTCCTCCAAGTCCCATCCGTGCTCCACCCTCATCCCACCTCTTTCTGCCCTCTGCACAGCCTCCTTCATCCCCCATTGTACCCTTTCTCCTGAGCCCCCTCCCCTGAGCAATACAACCCAGGGGATTCTGGGGGGGCTGGCACCAGCAGCAGGGATCAAACCCCCCCTCACTACAGTGGCAGGAAGTGGAATGACCCAGCCCCATTCCGTTCCACGCCCCCAAGACCGGACCCCCGCCACATTGCTTGGGGGAGCGTAGCAGGCGGGGGTCAGATCACTCTACTTTCCACTGCAGTGAAATGGAGCTATCTGGTTGGGAGATGGGCAATGGAGCAGGCTGGGGCTGGGTTGCTCCACTTCCTACGGCTCCCACCACTGCTGGTGAGTGTGGGGGTGGGCCTAACCCCTGTTGCTAGCGCCAGGTCCCCAAGTAATCCCTCAGGACATCTGGGGTCCCACAGGACTCCCAAAAGTGGAGAGCCCAGGGCGGCTGACCTGAAGCATTCTATGGATGGGATGGCTCTCTAGGTGAAGGCTTTCAAAGGATGGTCCATAGAAAGGTTGAGTCCCAGCATGCACTGCACCATCTTGAGGAAAGCAGAAGGCATTGCATGTTGGGATCCAGCGCCATAGCTAAGGGGGGAAATGAGGTGGATTGCCTTCTCCCTGAACTGTTGTCATTCCCTGCTGCCCCAGATGTGTTGCATGTTTTTCCCCCTCATTTCTTAGTCGTCCTCAAAACTGTGTGAGAGTAGGTCTAAGGGCACAGAGAACTTGTCACAGTTATGATAGTTGAGATGTGGGGAGAGGAGATGTTATGACCATGTTTCAGTTAACAGAAACGTAGTGACTATCACGTTGCTTGCTAAAAAAAAGGGATATGTAACCCTGGAAAGAAAGCATCTGCAGAGAAAGGCACCGGATGGAGCTTGCCAAGCAGGGTCATAGCATTCTGTGCTGGGAGTTCCTGTGATTAGACACTGCCTACCTGCTTGAAGGGAAAAAAGGGTGAGAGGAGCCGGGAGTTCCTTCTGAAATGGGAGTGAGCAGAAAGCTCCTTTTGGAGTACATGAGAGAGCATAGATGGCCTGCCGAGATCTAGAACACTTCTCTGTGGCATAGAAGAAAACCTTGGATGGACTGCCCTGGGGCTGTGTAACTACTGCAGAGCCAAGGGTGATGCAAAGACTGAGTGATACCAGGGCTGCGCGCCCTATCTCACAGCAACAGAGGATGCTTAAGACCCATCTCTGTTTTGTGCTGTTTTTCCGTCACTCTGCTAATCCCCTTTGAGAAGAAGTTCAGCCTTGTGTGGTCAGGGAAGGAAACTTGCTGGGAGGCATTTTTCAGGCCTGCCCCAAGCCCAGCAGGAGGGCAGGGGAGGAAGTAACTGCAAGGCACTGCAGGAAGCTGCTGAAGGACATAGTGTAGGGTTACCAACTCTGAAGTAATTCCTGAAGATTTTTTCCCCCGACATGACTTAATGTCAGTTTCTTAAACTATCCCATTAAAATCTCAGAGGGGTAGCTGTGTTATCTGCAAAATTGAGGAGTCCTATGGCACCTCGAAGACTAACAGATTTATTGGGCTATAAGCTTCTGTGGGCAAAGACCCACGAAAAGCATCTGATGGGTGCATCTGACAAAGTGGGTCTGTGCCCACGAAAGCTTATGCCCAAATAAATCTAAGTCTTTCAGGTGCCATAGGACTTCTCTTTTTTTCAGGAGAATGATGGTGATTTGGGGACACTCCAGGCCAATCCTGGAGGGTTGGCAACCTTAACATAGGAGCAAAACATAGGGACCCCCGTCTCACAGCACAACGCTGCCTCTTTAATTGCCCCAGGGCCCAGAACACCCAGCTCCTCATTGTGCCTGTGACCTCGAGCAGCTCAGGTCTTGCCCAGCTAAGGCGCCTATTGAGATTGCGCACGCGCAGATTCAGCCCGGGTCTTCCGGCAACAGACTCCCTCAGCCGCCTGAATGGTGCACGCATGCGCACAACCGCATCCCTCGCGTGACGACGATTCCAGGGAGCCATCACTCTGCCCGCAGCACAGAGTGCGGGAGGCGGAGCTTGTCGGCCGCGTGCCTGTGGTGGGAGGGGCGGGCCGGCCGCGAGAGGCGGAGCCGGGGTTGCCAGGGAGACGAGCCCCAGCTTGCCGCCTGCACAGGCCGCGCCGGAGGGATGCAGCCGCCGCCGGCCCCGGGCGCGAAGAAGGAGCCTCGCGGCGGCCGCAAGGTTCCGTCGCTCACCGCAGTGTCCGAGGCCATGAACAAGTCGAGCAAGAAGGACGCTCGGACCAAAACCCCGCAGGGTAGGGGCGGGCGCTGGGACCGGCGGCGCGGCTCGGGCGCCGTCACGGGGGTCCCCCGGCACTGCTGCGGGGACCTCCCCCCGCCTGCAAGGACCCGCACGCCGCGTGCACCGCTGCAAAGACCACCCCCCCCGCTGCTCCACCCCTGGGCACCGCTGCAAGGATCCCTCTGCCGACCCACCCCCTGGGCACCGCTGTGGGGATCCCCATGCTGACACCGCCCCCCACACACACATACTCCCCTGGACCACCACAGGGACCTCCCCCATAGGCACAATGGCAGGAGAAGGGCCTGACAGGGGCAGCTCTGGCACCAGCTCCAGAGCCCTGCCGCGCTGGCATACAGGGCACTGGTTGTGCCACCAGGGCATCACTGGGGCATGGCGGGGTGGGCAATGTTCCACATCCTGCCATTGCCCAGGCAGTGCAGCCAGAGATCCAGTGGCACGCTGTGGGTGCCCACTGTCAGAGCCACCAGCCATTCATGAAACGGATGGAGTGTCTGAGTGGACCTTGCATTGCCTTGACAATCCTGCCATGGACTTAATGGGACATAATGATGGGGGGTATCTAAGGGTGCGTCTAGACAGCGCCTTTCAGCCGGAATAAGCTACTCAATTTGCACTATGCAAATTGTGTAGCTTATTCCGAGTCTAGGTTGAAAGAGCTTATTTTGAAATTTGGTGCTGTGTAGGCAGTGCCAAATTTCAAAATAAGAAACTATTCCAACAAATCCCTTAACCCTCATGGAACTGTTTTGGGAAATAGCAATGCCGTGTCTTTAAACGCTCCCACTATTTCAGAATACTTCCGGTATCCCAAAATAGCACCACAGTGTAGACATACCTAAGTGAAAAAGACCTTGGTTTAACAGCATTGTAATGGCCACACACTGAACATGTCAGTGGTTATAATACCATTACCACTTACCTACTGTGCATTGCTGTGCATTACCTTTCTAAGAGAAAATCTCATCTTCTCCTGCCCCTATCTAGCTTTTTTAGAGGAAAGCAGGACCCAGGAGCCTAAGTTTTCCCAAAGCCCGCACCTATGTTGGAAATCTAGCAGCAGCTCCAATATGTCTAATTGGGTGCATGGTAAGACATGCGTTTAATATTATTTTCAGCTGGTGACAGAAAAGGAACACATGCCTCCAACGAGACTGCAGAAATAACTGGGTAGATCTGGATGATGTGGTTAGCCCTACCCTCAGTATACCTGGAAGTCACAGACAAACATTATATCCATGTCTGACACACTTACCCAGATAAATATTGGAGTCCTGGGGAGAATTAGTTCTAAATACTAATAGTCAATGAGAAGACTGCTAAATCTGCCTCTGAGAAGTGCAGTGATCTCATCTGTTTTTAAAATACCTGTTTCATAAAATTAGAATGAGGTTTCACTCTATTAGGGTATGCAACATTTCTTTTAATGCTTTAAAAGGATTGGAAAATATTACTTCATATTCCTAGTTATGTTAACATACCTGTCTCAAAAATCAGGACAATTTGCCTGACTCTTACTACTGATTTTCTTTCTGGTTGGAAAAACTTTTGTTGCTTTGAGTGAAAGGTGGGAAAAGCCTTTTAAAGCTAGGGTTTTTTTCTTACTTGAATTATGGTAGCACTGAGGGGCCCAAACCAGGGTCTATTGTGTTAGATCCTGTTAAGCACATAACAAAAAGATGGTTCTTACTCTGAAAAATTTACAATCTAAGCCTAAAAGGAGAAACAAAGAAGATATAATAGACAAGGAGTTCATAAGGTAATGAGAATGCCACAACTCATCAGGACATTAGCAGATCAAATTTTCGAAGCTGTGATGATCAATAGGAATTTATGAACTGCAAATATACAGATCTTTTTTACACATACAATTGATTTTTTTGTTTAAGGACTAACATGCAGTGGAGCGTGTAACTGTTAAAGTGCTCAATTTCCACTTGAAATAGGAAACTTTTGTTAAAGTACTCTGTTTCCATTAGCAACAAGGAGTCCTGTAGTACCTTATAGACTAACAGATGTATTGGAGCATAAGCTTTCGTGGGCAAAGACCCACTTCGTCAGATGCATGTACTGTTTCCATTGTAGATTGTTGCCTGCTGGAAATGTACTACAGTATTTGAAAATGTATCTTATTTTGTCTAAGCCAGCGTGAAAGGGATGGGGCAGATGAAACCTACTGTCCATGTTCAAATTAAGTGGATATTATGATGTGCTGAGTAGTTGATACTGAGTTCTAATTTTCCATACACCTTGGCTACGTCTAGACTGGCATGATTTTGCGCAAATACTTTTAACGGAAAAGTTTTCCCGTTAAAAGTATTTGCGCAAAAGCGTGTCTAGATTGGCACGGATGCTTTTGCGCAAAAGCATCCCTGGCCAATCTAGACGCGGTTTTGCGCAAGAAAGTCCCGATCGCCATTTTAGTCATCGGGGCTTTTTTGCGCAAAACAAATCTGAGCTGTCTACACTGGCGCTTTTGCGCAAAAGCACTTTTGCCAGAACGGGAGCGTCAAAGTATTTGCGCAAGAAGCACTGATTTCTTACATTAGAACGTCAGTGCTCTTGCGCAAATTCAAGCGGCCAGTGTAGACAGCTGGCAAGTTTTTGCGCAAAAGCAGCTGCTTTTGCACAAAATCTTGCCAGTCTAGATGCAGCCCTTGAGAACTAGTACTGCCCTTAGACTTTCTCAGTTGGTCAAGAGAGAAGGGAAAGGAAGATAAAGTGTTTTTACACTTGTGTGCTTGTGTTTCAGATAAGAAGAGAGTGAAGACATTTGAGCAGCCCTCCCCACCAATTCAAGAGGAGCCCGAGCCTGTTAGCTCAGTTCTGCAAGGAGATGAGATCCAGGCTCTGGCAATCAAAGTGGAAGATCTAGAAAAGGTGTGTGTGTGTGTGTGTGTGTGTGTGTGTGTGTGTGTGGAGTCTCATCAAAACAAACTATAGGAGATTTGCTTTTGTTCCATGTGTCTCTGCCCTACTTCAGAAGGCCTGTCAAATCGTCAAATTTTGTAGCTCATCTTTGTGAAAAAGCTGCTGAAAGTGGAGATTTAATTTTGTACTAAGATCTTAAATGTCAGGATGAACCATCTGGTGCATTCAGAATCACACTTCCAACTTTATTTCTTTTAAGATGTCTATGGTTTTGAAAAAAAAAAAGATAGCACCAGTATGAAACCCAAACCAAACTATTCAAGAGAGAGCATCTGCCACTAAGCCGTGGTGCAGAAAATTCTTGGGGGAAGTTACTCAGTTTTTTTCCCCAGCCCCATCAAAGCAGCAGAGTCAGGAGGATATTATTTAATCTGATAACTGTAATTTCATACACCACACAACTTTCTAAGGAAGGGCAGAAGTGTGAAGGTAGGGTTTAATCAGACCTTGGTGAGTCCTTTACTTCCAGGCCCTTTCCAGCAAGGTCAGAAGGGTGGAGATGAGGCAGTACTGTCTCTAACCTCATTGAAATTGTGTATTCTTTTTCTATAGCTTCATACTCCACGCCTTCCCCAAGAAGGGGAGAAAACTCAAATTACCAGGAAGTTCCTCATTCGAAGACACAAACCCCAAGAGGCTGGGAAGAAGGCCCAGCTCCTGGTAGCATATCCTATTGTTGCTGAAGCATCCAAGAAACCATTGAGTTACTCTGGTAGGGTTAAACTTCAGCTATCACCTGTTACTCTTGGTTTTGCTAGAACTACCTGTGACTAGACGAGAAATGAACCTGAAATTCTTGCAATCTCAGTTACAGTTTCTGTTCACTGTGTTTGATGAGGGGTGATCTCTGTGGTCTCACACAGACTATCTTGCTTTATTACAGGGCCAGAAGGACCATTTGTTGATAACCGTGAACGGATACTCCCCCACAACATCTTAGGAAGTCTCCAGGAATTTAAGAGAGAAGCCTTAGCTAGAGGAAATGCTGAGGTTAGTTTGTAAAATTGTGAAAGGACTGCTATCAAATGCCGTCCTAGAGGTAGAGCGTGAGTAGAGTTGGATGAATTTTTTGCATTAATAGTTTATTCACCGAAAAATTGACTTTCAGTTGACTCAAAACTATTTGTGAACTTGTCATTTTCATCCCCAACTTTTTTCTGGTAGATTCTCAAGGGGATTTGTGAGGCATTCTCAAAACTGAGGAGGAGGAGGTGATGATGCCCCCCCTTTATACCCAGTAGTCCACTGGTTGGGGCACTCAGGTAGGATGTGGAAGAGCCAGGTTCAGATTCTTGCTCTGGTGCAGGGATTTGAACTCAGGTGAGTGGTCTAACCACCAAGCTTTTGGGTATTCTGGGGAAGTCTCCCTTCTGTTGAAGCTTTCCTTTTTTCATGAAATATTGAAATACTTATTGAGTCAGAAAGAGAAAGAATTAAGATTCTGTAGCCTGGTGGTTAGGGCATGCACCTAGGAGCAGGAATACCTTGATGCAGGTATCTAGTCCAGAGTAGGGTATGGAGCCTGGATTTCCTGCATCCCAGGTGAGTATCCTTGCTACTGGCTTATTTGGGGGTACCACTGAAAAAAATAGTTTAGGGTCAACCCAAAATTATTTTTTTCATTTGGCCAGTGAAATGAAAAATCTATTATTCATACAGTTCTAATGATATGTGCAGTAGACTTAGGTTTAACTGAAAATTCTTCAGGAAATTCTCTGGCCTGAGACAGGTTTGCCTATATGGAGGGAAATTATTTGTGGAGTAGCTGCAATGTCAGGCCTAGCAAGTCCTGTCTGGGAAAGAGTCCCACAGAAAAAGGATTTGGACAGTTCCAGGCTTCAGTTCCTTCAGTGGTTCTGATGTGAGCACAAAGTGCTAAGTTGCACAAGGAGAAGTGAGGTGATGGGGTAATGTCATTCCTTATCTCGGGGTATTCAATGTAGTATAGTCTTATGCAGCCTGCAAATGATGCTCTGAATGCCAGAACCTCTGCTGATCCAGAAGTGGTTGCCTAGTGACAGTGCCAATTCAGAACACCCTTTTCTTTACCTCTTGTCCCATTTATTTTTGTAGTGCCTGTGCATAGATGAATAGGCTAATCTAACATTTTAATTTTTGTGCAGTTAGCTGAGCTGATTGCAGATTCACATCTGGATGGTACAGTGGCAACTTTAGAGAAGTTCAGAGAGAAACATGGGGAAGGAAAGAAGAGAAAGTCTCTTTGGGCCCCACCATCGCAGCACAGGGCCCTCCAGAACTGGCATCATAATGTGGCACTCAGGAAGAAGCAGCAGAGAGTTCTGAGTAGTGAGTAAAGCTTGGGCAACTTCACTGTGTGGAATGCCATATAGGGCTGTGTGAACCAAACACCTTCCAGTAAGGTATTGGTGCCCCTGGCAAACCATGGCCTGGATAATTTGGGGAATTGCATTGCTGTGCAATTACCCTCACATTTTCAGTAGTGCTGGCTGAGGAGGTTCAGCATATGCTGCTGCCTTAGTGGCTTGTTCAGCTCTGGTTGAAAGTTGCAGTGAGGAAGATTGGAAGAGAGTTACAGTGTTGGAGAGAGAGGAAGCTGGAAGGAATGCAGCTGGTTTTGTGGAGATTCTAGTTGGTAAAAGAGGCGATTCTCTTTATCTCGATTTTAGAGTTTCTTCGGAAACCAGAAAATGAGCTGCTGATGAATCTTTCAGAGGATTACCGCCGAATCCAGGAAGAGCGGCATCTTATTGACCGAAGCCTCCCTGCTCTGCACTATGGGAAGGTGAGATCCCCACTTCAGAGTCCCGAGTGTTCTGGCCTTCAGAAAGGGGGCTCATTTGGGCTAGAATGTTAGTGTCATGAATAATGCCATTGGGACTGGCATTGCAGAGCCACATCCACTGCAGGTCTGAAATGAATTACGGAGTTTTCGGTTATTTCAAAGAGAAATATCATTTGATTAAAATGGCGGTGTTAACAAGTATTTGTTAAAAACTGATGCTACCCTCGTGGGTTGCTTGCTAAAGAGTTTTAGTGCATGAGGCAGTGCCATGTGGTGAGCCTGCTACTGATGAGCAGCAGAGGCCGGGGAGATGGGATTGTCATAAAAATTCCTATTACCAGGCAATCAAGCTACAATGCTAGTTGGCAGAGTTTCTTATTGGGAAGGTGGTCTGAAAGGAGATGCTCCTGGGCTAAAATGAGGTCATTTGCTGTGTATTTACAGCACTTAAAAGGAGTCACATCAATAGGAATACATTGTGTTAAAATCATTTGATTTTTTTCCATCAGAATGTCCATGTGGATTGAGGAAAGGTTGTAATTGGTTCATTCTTCTTATAAACAACGTGCTGCTTTCAGCTTACTTCTTGTGAGATTGAGAGAGACATGATCATTGAATGCTGGTGACCTTTTTTCTCCCTAGGGCTTCCGTGTAGGAAGTGAGTTCTGGAGCCAGCCTAAGTGTATTGGAGATGAACTCACTGGTCTGATGATGACATTGACCCAGAAGGAGCGTGGCTACCCAGAGCCTATCACTCATGTAGGGAAACCTCAGACTGTCAAGATGGAGATGGGTGAGGCACAACATTAATGGGAGATGTGTGGAACAGCTAAGATTAACTAGGAGTAGTTTTAAATCTTTGTGAGGAACCTTACACTGCTAGGGTCCCTTCTGACATTTAGAGGGCATTGATGTGAAGCAGCTTACACTGTGGGGCATCTAGTCATCATGTGGAGGGGACTGAAAAGTGGAAGGCTGCACTACTGTAGCCCTAAGTGACAGTCAGAGCTCTCCCAAAATAAAGTTCACACTGATGGAACTGTGTTTCTCAGAGGTAGTTGAGGATATTTGGACAGTGGCAAGATCAAGGGCCAGGGAGAAACTGAAAGCAAAAGGTGCGTGTGGCATGTAAACACTGAATTCAGGTGTGATTAATTCCACAGGTTGCAGCTATTCAAAGGAGCCTCCTTTCCGTTTCACCTGGGATAAGAGTCTCTTCTTGAAGTATCGACGAAAGGAGCTAAAATCCATCCTAGAGGAGCTGGATTTTAATCACCCTGTAAGACTGGTGGACTCTCTTCTAAGCACAAGGCACTGTTCTTAAGGCAGCATACTGTGCTTCTCTCCTTTCTTATCAAAGCACATAGCATAACTTGGCTTAGTCTGATTTCTGTGTAAGAAAAACAACTAACAGAGATGTCCTTTCTCTCTCTCTCTCTCTCTTTTTTTTTTTTTTTAATGTCTATTACATTTTTGTCAAGGACCTAGATGGCCTGGAAGTGATTGGTAAAGGGCAGCCTTTCACTTCTGTCTCAGCACAGTGTTTTCCACTGTGCAAGGAAAATAAGGAAGTCACCACTGAAGAGACAGTGAGCCTGTAAGTTCTATTGATTACAGTGATAACAAAATATGGATACAGAACAATAGTTTTTGAGGATTTCTCATTTGTCCTTATGCAGAATGGGCCAGGATCTCCCCAGAGGGTGGGGAAGTGGCCCAGAGTGGCCTTAAGAAAGCCAGAAATAGCTAGTAGAGAACTCTGTCTGTGCCAGGGGAATTCTGCACTAGTGGTAATCTGATTGAGGGGGCTGCACTGCCTCTTCAATGCCAGCTGTCCTCAGGCCTATGTAAGGGAGGGGAATGGTCATGTTGAGAGTGGTCCGGGTGCAACATAGATGGAAAGAGAAGGAGTATGCTGCAGTGAAGTGCTGCTATGGTCAGTTGTCCATTGGCAAAGTTAGACACGGTCCTCTGTGACTCTGAACTAGCACTGGGGCCTTGTGACTCAGGCTCAGGCAACGGAAACCAGCTTCTTGTGGCCCAGCCCTCTTTCCACTCACTGTGTCCTCTGTTAGGCAGGGTGGAGAATCTGCTTATTCCTACTTATTCCAGACTGTGCATCTCCTTCACATGTCTTCAGTCCTCCATCTTCCTCAGATAGCTTTCTCTACCCATGAGGTATGGGGGGTGGGGCTTTAACTACGGTCCATTCTCTGGTAGATTTTGTCTGTTCATTTAGGCTACGTCTGCACTGCACAGTTATTTTGGAATAAGCTATTCCGGAATAGTTATTCCGAAATAGCTTATTTCCAAATAGCACGTCTGTACTCCAGGGAAATCTCAAAATTAGTCCGAGGCAGGATTCCCTAATGTAGACGTGCTATCTCAATTTAGAGCCCCAGGAGAAATAACTTAGAATGGCCCTGGTGAAGGGCTATTTTGAAATAGCAGAAGTGGAGCGTCTACACATGCCTTATTTCGAAATAGTTATTTCGGAATAGGTGTTATTCTTCATAGAACGAGGTTTACAGAAGCCGGAATAAGCCGTCCATTATTTCAAAATTATTTCAAAATAACAGAATTGCTGTGTAGACACTTGCATAGTTATTTCGGAATAATGGCCGTTATTCCGAAATAATTTTGCTGTGTAGACTAGTGATCTGTCTTCAGCCTTCCTTAGGCAAGTGTCCTTTCCATTTCATCAGCATGAGTTCCATCCTGCCCATTTTTGCTGGTGACATATTAGTCTATGTTTGGAGTTCCTATAACCCACCGTGGAAGCTGCAGTCCAATGGCACTGTCTGTAATCAGAGGATCCTGTGATTTGATGAATTTTCAGTCTGTTGGCTACAGTTGAACCCTACAGATGAAATGGTTAATCAGAAATTAACCCATTGCTCTTGGTTAATGCGGGTGTTCCAAACAACTCCTCTGTTCCTCAGTGCTTGATAATAACTTGCTTGGACAGTCCCAAAAGAGCATGTTGCTGTTTGCTTTGTTTAGCAGTGATCCCCTAGAAGATTATCCAGATGTGTTTCCAGAACCAATATTGGGTCCATCGTTGCAATTTTGTGGACAGCCAGCTCGCTGGATCAACACTTCTCATAGGGTAAAATTGCACTTGTTTTGAAATACGACAAGGCTACATTTTCTTTGTTTCCCAAGTCACAGCTGTGTATTGAGTGTAACCTGCAAGGGTTTGTCTGGACATCATGGAGTAGTTGCTAAACTTGTACTTGCTTTGGATGTTCTGTTTGTTTTTTCTGTTCAGCCTCAGGCCACCTCCTGATGGTGGCAACTTGGTGGGGGTAGGGACAAACAGTGTCTTGCAGTATTTTCTGTCGAGCTGGATCTGATAGTTTAAACACTCAGCTGTAGTATCTCTCCATTTGGTGATGGGAAGGCAAATCCTATGGTTATCTTTTTCTTTCTCTGTTCCCCACAGGATGAAGTTGGCATTGCTGCCCAGCTCACCTTTGAAGTTTTGGCAGGTGATAAAGCTGAATCCTGCCTGATAGTAAGCAATGATGGCACAGCTGCCATATGGTATGATTGGCGGAGGCAAGCCCAGTCTGTTACTTTTGAAGAAACTAAGGAGAAAGGGATGCAATATTTTTATTTTAACACCAGACCAGGTGAGATGTGGATCTCTCAAATGTTAGCCAATGAACTTTATATCAGTCCATGCCAACGCAAACCTGTGAGGTGGACATGTTCAGGGGGTTATCTGAGTCAGACCACTTCCAAAGCAAACATAGGTGCTGATTCTCCTTAAGAAACTGCTTGGGGCTCCTGAAGCAGACTAATGCCAGAGGAGATGTGAGAGAGAGATCCCTTGCAAGGGTGGTTGGAGGAAAAAAGAGGATGAGTCCTACCCAGAATTTGTATGGGAAGAATATCTAAAACCACATGATTTTCTATTGAAAAATGGGAACAGAATGTGTATTGAGAGTGTTTAGATCACATTAAAATTAGAGATTGGAAAAAGGAGAAGAGGAAAAAAACATTCAGCCATCTCATGGATGGGAGTAAATCTGGAAGATGGATGGAGATACCAGGTGTGAAGTCTGACTGAAAAAAGATATTGGTCCCAGAAAATGAGCAGATTTGAGAAGCATTTGGAGGAGGATTCAGTGGGACGAGAACTTTTGTAGTCAGGTGACTGATGTGCTCTCTCTGTTATTCTTAGGTGTCATTCTGCCTAGGGAAACAAGAAACTTTTCCTTCTTTTTCAAGTCGGGGAAAGCAGGCATCTTCAGTGAGTCCTGGGAGTTTTGTACTCACCCCATGTTATTAGGAGGGGCTGCCCTGCAGGTTTCGCTGTGGGGTATTGCTGTGTATGAGGATAAGTTTGCTGGCCTCAGAGATGAATTGGAGGTAACCAAGTGGCTAGCTGTGTGAATATAAGCTTCAGACTCAATGTGTAAATATAGTATGATGTGGGTGCTGCAATGTTGTTATTGCCATAAAATTGGGAACATAGAGTAACATTATCAGTAACTTACATTGCACCCAAAGGTGATTCCTATTTTGTTTGTCTTTTTCTATAGTTTTAGTTGGGTAGGTAGTTTCCATCGTTTCCAATGCAATGGCAGTAGCACTCCACGTTGCCTCAATCTATTTTCATTCCTCTTGTATAAAATCTAAAAACGTCTCCTAAAAACATTTACTTTGTCCTTTTAAAAAAAAATTCTATTTTTTCTTTTTTACGGTTTTAGTTACTGGTATGGCTGGAGTTTAATGACCTACCGAGTTAAAGTCAAATTAAATAATAATTTTTAAAATATACCATTGTCAGTAAAATGCAGAAGTTTATGTACTTATGTGTCCTTGAGACTGAGCACATATGTTAATACATGCCCATAGTAGAGCGTGTGTGAATTTGTTCATGGATCAAGGAATCAAATCTCTTATGATTACTGTGGTGTCCCAGAGGGAGCTGGCTGTGCGAGAAGTTGCTGTCATAGTACAGGAGAATCTGAAGGAGCTGCTTGATCGAATTCGGACACCGGAGCGAGTTCCATCTCCTGTGGATGCTTACATCACAGAGGAAGAGTTATTCCACAGAAAGAATCCAGAGGTACAGCTTGCCATTTGATATTCTGTGTGGAACTGAGCTTAAGTACTCAGGCTTATGGGGGTTGGTGCATCCCAGTGTTTCTTAGCAAGGGGATAGAACAGTCCAGCTTGTCAGTTTAATCACTAGCTGGTGTTCTTATTTGCAAAGTAAGACTAGTTTCATCTTTAGCTTTTGCTTTTCTGTTATCACAGTTGCATTATCAGCACCAAGTGGTGAAGGAGCTTCATGAATTATGGAGACAACACATGAATCTTCCCTTGACTTCAGAGGAAGAGGAAATTTTGTGCCAGAAGAGCATAGTGCAGCTAGGCTTGGGCCAGAAGAGTGCTGTGGACATTGTACGTCAGAAGAGCATTACTGGGGAGATGGCACAGCTGAAGAGTGCTGTGGAAGAGATTCCATGCCAGAAGAGTATTGTGGAGGAGATCCTAAGCCAGAGAATTAATGTGGAGGAAGAAGAAGTGAGCCAGCCAGAGTGGAACCTTTCCTTGGAGGATTTTAAACAGGTTCTAACCCTTTGTTAAAATGGTGATGGGTTGGCAAGGAATGGAGGTCTAACCACTTTGAGATTGCTTGGGAATAGTCTGGCATGTTTCAGCTCCCAAACAAATGAAGTTGTGTGTGTATCCAGAAACTTGAGTAAATCATAGCAACGAGGTGACGGGGCAATTCACTGAGCATATCAGGGAAAGCCTAGCAGGGAATGGATGTTCTTGTGGAGAGATTCCTGATGGAGACTTTACATCTCCGGTGTGATGAAGAAAAAAAATTGGATAACATTATACATGGTCTGTGTTTAGTATTATTTGGCTCTTGGAAAGATAAAGCTTTTAGTATGGAGAAAAAGCACTTGTTTATCCCAGGATTTAGAATGTGCGGGGTGGGGTCATGTCACAACCCCCTCTGTTTCCCTTGTAGATCTTTGTACTTGAAAAATTCTCCTTATCTATCAGAGGATTTGAGAGCCTACTGCTCACAACAGCATGCAGACAAGGCATTTTCCAATTTTCTCCATCACTACAGCATTAGTTTGGATTTACGCTGAGCCAGCCTTGACTCTTATCAGCACAAGTTTTTCTGCAGTGCATTGTTGAAACCTGTCTGTTCCTTTTATAGCTTTATTCCCCATTCCTGCCATTAGGCTCCCCAGGATCCCCATTCTTGCTCTGAAGCTGAGGAGTTGCTCACAGGGCTTTCTATCCCATCAGGCTTTGCAGTTAATCCCTGAGGAGGAAAAACGAGAAGCAGCCCTGACCCAGTTCAATAAGGCAGCATTGGAGCTTTGTGTTGAACAGAGGCCAACTCAGTCAGACCTCCCATACCAAACATGGTATGTTACCTTTGTAGACAAAAGCCCTTTCCTACAAATAACCCTTGCTTAGTAGCACTGCCAGACGCCAGCAGAGAACTGACAAATGTGTCCAGCAATATGAGTTCTATCAGGCCTCTACATGCAAGGTTTTCTACAGGTTAGGGATAGCAGCTGCCCAAGTGATAGGTGCCATTTAACTCGGACAATAAATCCAAGTGGTGATCTTCTCTTGCTTTGCAGAATACATGAGGTCTCTTCATTCTCTGAGGCTGTTAGCTGATAGAATATTCTGTGTTACCTTTAGGAAGCCCTCACCTGACAGTTTTCTTGAACATTGTACTTGAGAAGGTTGTTGTATCCCATATTTTGCCATTCACTCTTACTTTAGGTCTGTAAACACACTGAGTTTAAATTCCCCTGTAAACCAGAAGGACACAGGAACTCCAAGAGGCAGGTGGGATCAACACCGACTCATTTTGAAAAGGAGGAAACCTTATTTCACAGTAAAGGTTTATGGATCCAGCTGACCTCTGTTCCCCAAACTATCGAGAGATCCTCCTGAAGCCATCTATGCACAGTTGTCAGACCTTGGATGGTAGCACATTAAGTTAGTTGGAGGCAGCAATATCTTTTACTGGTTGTATGGTGTCTTGGTTCATGGGCACAGGGTAGAACAAGATGTTGGGAGAAGCAAAAACTCTGCTTTATCCTGTCCCTGCACCCCCACATGCATATGAATGCTCTCCTGCACCACTTCTGGCCAATACTGTGGGTTTGTTTCTCAGTTTCCAGCTGTGGCGTGAAGTACTTGATGGTCTGGTGAGCCGCTCCCTAATGCTGAGATCCCTGCTTGGCATGCCTGAGAAGGACATTTATGTAGAAAATGTTCCAGAGGAAATAGGTAATTTTATTGTCTTAGCACACCAGCTTTTAAGCCATTTAAGCAGGTTTTCCTAGGCTTTTTAAGTGGATTTTAGGTAACTTACTGAGATTCAGCTGAAATGGCTGCTTGGGCACTTGCCCTTTGTGAGGAAATATATCAGAAAAAGAAATCCAGTGTATACTACTTACCCTGATTTGCAGAGTGGTCTTTTAAAGGCACAGAAATCTGTTGGCTTAGCATTAGTATTTGTATTTTTATCAGCATTTAGGCCTGTTTTTTCACCCATATTATCCTTTGCATGCTACCCTGCTGCACAGTTATAGCTTCTTATGTCCATCCTTAAGTAAGACTATACCTGAAAAATCAATGTATTATACGAATGCTAGTTTGCAGTATGCGTCCATAAATCTCAGATGGAGAATACAATGTAATATGATGTATTTATACTGTACAGAGGCATTGGATTTGTATCTTTGTGCTAGGGATGTGAAAGTTACAAACAGACTTCCAGTATGCACAGGGAGCCAGCTTAAAAGCTGGTAAAGTGCGTGCACTGGCTCCCGGGGAGCTGCCTCCCTCTTCCCCCCCGCACTGTGTAACTGCTGAAATTTTCAGTGGTTAAACATTTACTTGATTAAACACATTTTAACATCCCTACTCTGGACTGGATCTTGAAACACTGGAATTGTTTTGTTTGCAGTGGATCTGAAGCAGATTGCTAAAGGAGGAAAGGAGGACCGAAAAGCCTTGCAGAAAGAAGAGAAGAAGACAGCTGGGGGGAAGGAAAAGGAGGATAAAAAAGGAGCAACAAAGTCAACAGGAAAAGACAAAGAGGTATGTAGTGGGAGCCTATAAGGGTATGTCTACACTAGCCCCCTAGTTCGAACTAGGGAGGCTAATGTAGGCATTCGAAGTTGCAAATGAAGCCCGGGATTTAAATATCCCGGGCTTTATTTGCAGCTTCCCGTCCGGGCGCCATTTTTAAATCCCCCTAGTCCGAACTAACTGCCCGCGGCTACACGCGGCAGTCAAACGTTAACTCAAACTAAGGACTTAGTTCGAGTTAACGTTTGACTGCCGCGTGTAGCCGCGGGCAGTTAGTTCGGACTAGGGGGATTTAAAAATGGCGCCCGGACGGGAAGCTGCAAATAAAGCCCGGGATATTTAAATCCCGGGCTTCATTTGCAACTTCGAATGCCTACATTAGCCTCCCTAGTTCGAACTAGGGGGCTAGTGTAGACATACCCTAAAATGGAAAGTGAAGAACTGGTTTCTGTGAGGGTGTGTGACAGATACAAAGGTGTGCTTGTAAACCTACATATTCCTGTGGAAAAGTTGATTTTCTCTCTTTTGAAAGAACTGTGGTCTCTGATATGCAGCCGGCTCTGCAATTTGAGGTATGCTATCTTTGTCTTTCTTTCTGTATATGATCAGGAACGGTCAAACAGCAGGAAGACAAAAGGGAAAGATGAGAAAAGAGTGAGAACTCCAAGTTTTTCACGGGAGGTGAAAGAATTAATATTGCTGGATAGCATAGAATCAGACCAAGTAGACGCTCGCCAAGAACAAGTAGATCCTGTTGTACTTGAGAAATACCATGAAAAACTTTATGTTGAAGTAAGTCTGGTCTTATCTTTCCATGTTTCTTGTTCTCGTGTCTTATTTTTCACCTTTTCTCAGTTGCTTTCAATCTGTGCTTTCATACAACATGCAGTCAACCTGTGGCACTCCTTGTCAGGATGCTGTGAAGACCAAAACTATAACAGGGTTCAAAGAAGAACTAGATAAATACATGGAGGATAGGTCCATCAATGGCTATTAGCCAGGATGGGCAGGAATGGTGTTCCTAGCCTGTTTGCCAGAAGCTGGGAATGGGGGACAGAATCAGTTGATGATTATCTGTTCTGTTCATTTCCTCTAGGGCACCTGGCATTGGCCACTGTCAGAAGACAGGATACTGGGCTAGATGGACCTTTGGTCTGACCCATTATGGCTGTTCTAATGTGCTGTTTCCTTTTCTTTACTTTTAAGCTTATCGTGGGGCTAAGTGCACTGTTGAACATTTGTTAGCATGGCTGTGAGGTGGTATGTCTCCTGTGTCAACAGCTCCTCTAGCTGGAATGATTCCATCATGTATTGAGCTGCATGCCTCAGTTCTGACCTTGAGTTTCTTCAGCATGCTTACAGATACTTGAGGGATCATCATCCCCAATTATGTCAGATAATATTAAACATATTTTCTTTTAGTTCAGATAGTTCCTGTTAGGGATAAAATATGTAAAATCCAGATATTTCTTTGAGCATTATAAGCACCATGTTGGCAGTGTGTCTATAAGGTAAATGCCTTTGTTTCAGTCAATCCCCTTCACAATCCTTTATTATCATATTTTCATTAAAAGAGTATATGCATTTTTTTCTGTTCTAGGTCTATAGCCTGCTGGATTCCATGATAGACAGTATGGTTTTTCTACTTGAAGATCTAAAGAGGGATGCCCAAGAGTAGAAAGAGTGAAGCATTTTCTGTCTAAAAATACATTGTTGCTGTTCTTTCTAAAGAAAGAAATATCCATGTTTATACAGATTAAGTGTAGTCTCCTTTTCTTCATGAATCTGGCAAAAACAACTAAGAAAACCTGACCCTTTTCTCACATTTTGCTATTGGAGATCCATCCAGGCAGACATTCCTGGGTCATCTGTTATTTCCACAAAAGTTATTGAATAGGGAAAGTTCAGTACATTGGAGTGTCACAGACTCAGAAATGGTTCAGACTAAAAGAAACTGGAGAAATTCTGCCTAAGAAAGAGAGCTGACAAGTTCCAATATATCAAGACACATTGCTGGTCTTTGTTTCTCTGTCCCCTGTCTCGGAAGCCAATGAGAATAGAAAGAATGTACCAGTTGTTCCTGAACACAACCATCATGACAGCAACACAGAGAAGTGTCATTAGAAAGCCATCTCTTTTAAAAATTTCATCTGTCTCCTTGTGTCAGATTTTTACTTGGTGGAGCTGAATTGAAGTTGGTGGAGTTAAACTGGGCATGAATTTGCCTCACTTCTGTTAATTTTTCTGTAACTATTTCAGTCTTAGGCTTTTTCCTCTGATGTTTTTGGAGTGAGTTGGGGTTGTATTTTTTCCCGCCATGAGGCCTCCACACAGCTGCTAGCCATTCCTCCTCCTGTGGCTTGTCAACAGTGGAGCCCTTCAGGAGTAGCTTGGAGTTAGGATTTGGAATCCAGGGCTTACGTAGAGAAGCTTCAACCTTTCAATTTCGTGTGACCTTTTTTCCTGTTTATTCCTGCCCAGGGTTTGGTTGAACTGACAGAACATGGCCTGCCTGTGGAAAGGTCGTCCTCTTTCTCATACCTGGCCTTCCTACCTGAGCTGTCCTAACACTCCACCATTAGACAGGAGCATCCCCATCCTTCCCTGCAGCAACAGCCATGCTGTAATTAGTATTGTCCAGCTGAAGAGCAGAAGTGAGCACCTTTTATGATGTTCCCTACTTAAGTGGAGATAAAAACAGCATTCCTCTCTCTGTGTGTGTACGTAAGCATCATCCCACATTGGAACGAGATGGGATTCTAATGTGAAAGTACTACCTTGGCATTCAGTCACCTGCTTTCTCCCCTTTCCTTCTCCTATTCTCCTCTCTGTTGGTCTTAGCATATGTCTCTCTCTGGCCACCTCAATGGACCTGTGTCTCACTGGCGGCCACATCTTATTCCCCTTACCTCCAGAACTGGTCCCATTGGAATTAGAATCAGTGGAATTGACCTGAGTGAAGAGAGCAGAATTTGGCCTCTCTCTGATCATCTCCTCTCCTTTTCTGTTGGTTTGTTCTCCATGTGTGTCAGCCTGTGTTTTTCCTGCTGCCTCCTCTATCTGGATCTCCTGGTGTGTCTGTCTGTTGCAATGACATCTTTTTGTGGAAACTTACCAATTCCCAATGTCATACCCACACCATTTAGCCTTGGCCTCAGGACATTTTTCAAATCCAGAGGAAGCTGGGACATAGAATATCTCAGCTTGACACCTGGTTACAGAAACTTGTAGTTTTCCCACTAAAATGGCTGGACTCTGTGGACTAGAAAAGGCCTTGGTATTATGAAGAAAATGTATCAATATATTAATTTACATTTGCAACATGTCTTGAAATTCTTGGTTAAAGGTTAAATTCAGTGTTACTAATATTATATATGCACATACTCTCACAGTAACACTTGTATTATCTGAGAAAATTCATTGTATTTGAATAAATTCCTTTTACTCCATTCCATTCAGATGAATAGGGTACAGTTTTAGTTTAAAACCTTTTCTTCATTATTCCTTTGTGGTAGGCCTCAAAGCAAGGCTTCCCTGCCAATACACCTGTCTTTTCCCTCTAATGAGCAGTCAACCATCAGGTGTGGAGGCAGTGCTTTTCTGCTTACTGTTGAATTTTTGTTCTTTGAGCATGCATTTAGGGGGATTCTGCTACAGGAGTGCATGCAACTCATGCACATCAGATTAGAATCTTGAATAGCTGTGTTGAGGCCACACATTCACCCTGTGCTTCCTCAGGATTGTGGTCAAGGGCATAATTGATGGCATGGATGTGATCTTTCCTCAGATCCTGAGACCACACCTGCTACTTCTCTGTGCATTTGCTAATCTTTACCTCAGAAACAACTTCCCAAAGAATTTTTTTTCACAGCTTACAAAAATTTCAATGAACCTTCACAAACAAAATCAAACCCCTACCTTCACAATCCCCCTGTGCATCAGGGTGTAGTGTATCCACCCATAATGGCAAACCCTAAATTGTCTGTCTATCTTAGGTATCTGTATGACCCCTGTTACCATTGCCCCTGAATGCCTCACAATCTTTAATGTATTTATTTTCATGATGCTGCTGGGAAGAAGGGAAGTGCTGTTATCCCTATTGTATAGATGGGAATTTGAGGCACAGAGAGATTAAGTGACTTTCCAAGGTCACACAGGAGGTCTATTGCAGATAAAGGAATTAAATCTTGTGACAAACTCATCCCACTCACAAATGGTCACAGCTGCTGCCTGTTTGGCTTGAGGGAGAACCACATCCCAGATAGATGGTCAGTTTGCTGTTTCTTCTCCTCCAGGACCCCTAAATCCAGTGATGATGAGCTCAAAGTGCATCTGTTAGCGCAGCCTAAGATGGTCACCTTTGACCTGGAAAAAATGGCTTATGCCAAACTGAAGCTGAAAACATAATCCTCAAGAAATGTGCCCTCCTCAAGGAGGCACTCCACTTCAGGATCCAGCTGCAAGAAGTGAAAAATAGCTGTGTGGGTGTAGGCAACAGCAGCCTTTATGTTGACAGTTTTGGCAACCAGCAGCCCCAGCAGATTCAGTGCTAAGACTGAGAGAGCGGGATGGAGCACAAGTAGAACCACAGCTCCGGGCATCATTCTGAGATGTCTCGTAAGGAAGGATTTAAACACTGGTTCTCCAGAGACAAGCCCTGCACATCCTCTGCTGGGTTAAGTGCTGGAGCTGCAAGTTTGACTGTGAGCACAGGGCAGGGATGAGGCAGCATGATACCAACCTCAACAGTGAGGCCACCAGCCTCACATGCACCAGTGCCAGCACTGATTGGTGAACACATGACAATCCTGAGAGATGTGCTAGTGGAAGACTCCGTATCACATCTAGGGATGTCTCCTCTGCACTGAGGTTGCAACCAGTATCAGCTCCTCCAGCACTTAGGTCAGACTACAGCACCCACCGCGGGATAAGATTTACTCCTTATCACTTTCATCTGGTCTCTCATTTTTGCTGATGTTGAACCAAGATCCTGTTCCCCTGTGATTGGGACATGGCCTCACTGGAGAGTCTATGTTCAGGGCCCCGTCACAGGCAAATTATGTATGGTAATAGGCTGGCCAACCTGAGCCTGTCCAGGACCCATATAACATGCCACCTTGGCCAATTGGCCACACTCAGGACTGCCATCACATGCACCCCAGAGCAGATTCCCCCTATTACAGAAGAGACAGAGATTTCACCATGGCCTCCTATGCGAGACCCAAACAGAGCCCTCTGTGGTCACATTAAGGTGACACAGGAGGAACCTCAGCAACTATCCCAAAGAGTCATCATCTCTGCATGAAGCAGTGGCACCTAACTCAGTACGGGCACCTGGCAACTTTAAAGCACTCCAGGGTCCTTTAACTCTGATCAGTGATCCCTTTGGCATGGAAGCCTCAATGAACCTGTCCTTCAAAGGAACTCTAGCAACAGGACAGATGAGGGGCTCCACTCTCTTAAGACTTTCCAGGGTCACACCATGAATACAAGGGATTTAAACTTCAGCTTATGTGTAAGTACTAGCCTCAACAGAGGCAGGGAACACCATTCTACTTGCAGAGCTAATAGGCTGACTGTCCACTTAGGCTACATCTACGCTGCACCGTAGTTCAAAATAAGAGATGCAATTTGAGCTATGCAAATGGCATATCTTATTTCGAAATAGCTTTTTTTGTAATTTGGTGCTGTCTACACCACCAAATTTCAAAATAACCCTCTATTCCGAAACATCCTTTACTCCTTGTGGAATGAGGTTTACAGGGACATTGGAATAGTGAGCCCATTATATTTTGAAATAAGGGGCTTGCTGTGAAGACTCAGGATAGCTATTCCAGGATACGCCAGTATCCCAAAATAGCATTTTAGCATAGACATAGCCTTAGAAAGAGATCCTATTGCTCCATAAGGATCCATCTTTCTCTGTCACACACCCAGCATCCTCTCAGCAGCAGCTGGTTTGATAGGAATGTTAGATACCTGTCTGACACCCCCTTTTACCATTATACCTTTAACACCTCACAATCTTTAATGTATTTATTTTCACAACACTATTGGAAAGTAAGGAAGTGCTGTTATCCTTAGTATATAGATGGGAAACTGAGGCACAGAGAGATTTAACAAACATAGCCATGTTTGAGTATACTATGACCTTCAGAAGCTGCCTAGCCCCTTTTCACTGGGTTTGGACTCTGATCACCTCCAACAATTGGTGGCTAAACCCCAAGAACACGAGAAGGAGGTTACCATTCTTAGCCTCTTTCCCGAGTGATTGATGAGGGACGCATGAGGAATAGGACATGAGACTATACATAAACATACGGCTACCTTGCATGGCATTCCTAGCTGTTCTACAAAATCCAACAGTACAGTTCCTGCAAGACAACATATCTGCACTGTAGTATGTAACCAAGCAAGGAGGTGCCAGTTCATCACCCCTCTGCCAGGAACCTATCCAGCTCAGACTGGGGGGTCACCATAATCCTATTGCTTTTCATCTCCTGGGAGGCAGCAGCAATCTAATAGACTCTCTCAGCAGACAGCCTGTCACCTACCATGAGTAATCATTGCTATTTGTCACTGAGCCAGCGTTCTATGGATGGGGAACTCCCATCACAGATCAAGGATAACACCAAGTTTCAGAATGCAGACAGAGCATGAGACCTGAGCTTTCTTTGTAGCATTGAATCAAGGCCTCTTACGTGCCTTTCCCCTGATTCGTAGGGTGGCATCCGAGATCAGGCTGCACAGAGCCACACTTATCCTTGTACCTTGTACTAGTCGATACAGTTGTGGCTGACAGACCTAACGCAGATGCCCATCCAGTCTCCTAGCCAGCTCCCAGACTGGCCCCAGTGTCTCAGAACCATGATCAGATACTTAATCCAGATCCACAGACACTGGATCTTGGCTGGCTGAGTCATACTGAAAAAGACTACTCCTTGTCAGGTGAGGCAATCCTGATTCTTGTCGCTGTCTTCCTGTTCTGGAAGATTTTTCCCCTTGAAATGGGAAAGAATCTCGGTGTGATAACCCATCACAGCCTGAACGCAGAGCAGCTTCTGATTATGGAAGATCTTTGACTGTTTGTTGCATTTAAAACACTTTGCCTTTTGCTTAGCTCTGTTAGGTTGTGCCAGTGATGCTCAACTTGGAGTCATTGGAACTTATGCTCCAATACATCTGTTAGTCTATAAGGTGCCACAGGACTCCTTGTCACTTTTGCAGATCCAGACTAACATGGCTACCCCTCTGATACAGTCATGCTCTGTCATCTTGCACCCAACAGTATCAAAGTGTCTCAAAGGCCTGGTACATGCTTACCCATAGATCAGAGAACCTGTGCTTGCATGGGACATCGGTACTGGCTTCCTGGAGCCCTCCCTCTGAGCCTCCTTCAGATTGCTCATTACACTCTCACTCTCTCCTGGTGGTCTTTCTAGTTGCCATAACACCAGCTGGGAGTCAATGAGCTGCAAGCCCTCATAGCTGCGCTTCCCTATGACATTACTCAGAGACACGGTGGAGTTGAAACCTCATCCTATGTTCATCCTGAAGATGGTCTTGGAATTCCATTTGAACCAATCAGTTAATCAACCTAGCTTCTTCTTGCAATCCCCACAAGAGAGAAGAACTTGCATGTCTCCAGAGCCTATCTTTATTACATCGACAGAATCAACCTGTTCGTACTGGCTTCTTGATTATCCAGAGCCATCGCCAGTCACTCATAAGGTCAGGTGATTCATCACAAAGAATAGACTAGAGCACAATTAGGGCCCTACCAATTTTACGGCCATGAAAAATGGGTCACAGATCGTGAAATCAGCCTTCCTCCGTGAAATCTGATCTCCCCTGCTCCTGGGAGCCTGAAGCTACTGTCTGCTAGTCCGGCCACACTGGGGAGGGATAGGAGTTGTCCTTCCTCCTCACAGCCACTTTTGGGGGGGAGATCAGACATACCTACAGAGGTGTCACGAAGTTCAGGGCTTCCTCCTCCAGCGGCTCCTGCCAAGCTGGGAGCTTTAATTTCTGGCAGCTGCAGCTGGGCTGCTCTGAGCTTCTGGGCCACCTACAGGCACAGAGCTTGGGGCTTCTTCTTCTGCCAGTGGCTGCTTCCAAGGCTGGGGGCTTGTGTCCCAGCTGCAGGTGGGGGAGCCAGGAATTCAAGCTTCTGCCTGTTGGTGCTCTGGTGGAGCTTGGGGTAGCCCATGCTTGGGGTCCCCCTTGCCACTCTAGCTGGGATTTAGGGCTTCAGTCCCCCTTCACTGTTCCAGGGCACCCACATCCCACTCCCACTGCTACTCTGGCAGGATCTTGGGGGCAGCCGGAGCTCTGGGCTTCCACCCTGCTGCTCTGGCTGGGACTCCGGGCTTCTGTGTGCAGCTCTCCTTGCTCCAGCCAGGGGTTCCATACATGCCCTTCTGTTGCTGCTCTGGCAGGGTGTCTGGGCCTTCACCTGCTCCCTGGTTCCAACTGGGGGCACGGGGCTCCCACACCCCTCCCTGCAACTGAGACTTTGGGCACCTCAAACTTGGGACATCTGCCCCCAGCTGCTCCAGTCAGGTCAATCCAAGTTCAGGGACCCATCACCCACTGCTCCCACTAGGGCTCAGGAAGTCCCTACTTATGTCCACCTCCAGGAGCTGCTTCTAATTGCAGAAAGCTGGGAGGGTGCTGCCTTCAGAGAAATGAGGGTAGCAATATCGGAACTCCCCAAACAACTTTGCAATGCCCCAATGATCCCATTTTGAGTCAGGACCCCATGGTTACACCACCATCAAATTTCAGGTGTAAACATAGGAAATCACAAAACGGACCAATTAAAAAACCCTCTGGCCGTGACATTGGCTAGAATGGACCGTGAATTTGGTAGGACCCTAAGCATAATTGAGGCCAGCTCACTATGTTATGAGTCCCTCCTAGATAGATGTTATGGCTCACTCCATCAGAGCTCAAGCGGAACCTCCACCTGCTCCAGGAATGTGGCACTATCCTAAATCAGTAGGGCAGCAGTGCACGGAGTAACTATCAGACCTTTGTCAGACATTGCACATTAGCCTTAGCTGCTTGGTCTGATGCCAGCTCCAGGAGAACAGTGCGGTAACCACTATTCAACTAATGCAGCTGACACACCTCATTTCCCCCATCTTAAAGGCACACTGCCAGTGACCAATGGTGGGATTCACACAGACATATGCTTGAAGAAAGAACAGTTACCAATCATACAGTAACTGTGCCTCTTTGAGATAGTTGGGTGCAGATTCCATAACCCACCCTCCATCCCTCACTTCTCACATTCCTCAGCAACCCCAGGCTTTGAACTGTGAGGGAATGGAGGCAGGGTCATGGCCTGTATGCCCTTGCATGGGAGTACAAGGAGGCACAAGGCACCTGCGAAGCCCTTACAGACACTACCATGCAAATACTCCAATCCTTCATGTTTGGGGCATGGGTACCAGCAGTAGGATCTACCCTGACAACACCATCTCAAATAACTGCAGCTCATGCAGGGTCAGTCGCTGTTAGGGTTGCCAGATACTTCCACAAAAAATCCCGAAAAAATTGGTTGAGCAAAAAAAGGTCACTGTGCCTTTAAATTCCTGTGCTAAATGTCCCCACCGGCCTTCTGTCTGAAAAAAAATTCTGGTTTTTTTTACTGGACAGCACCACAAATACCGGACTGTCCGGGCAAAAACCACACCAGACACCTGGCAACCCTAGTTGCTGTTCTTTATGCTGAGTTGTTTTCCTCCCACCTTTGGTGCCTATCAGCGTCTGCTAATTTTGAGGGGTCTGATGGCTCCAAGAGTTCATATTCCCTTACAATACTAAAGGGAGGTGTGCATCCTTTGCTGATCAGGCAGGGCTCTTGAAAGAAACAGCCCTTCATTTTTCATTGTGTCCCATTTTCTCCTAATAGGGGTGGAAGCTAGATTTTTTGGCTTCCAGTTGTAAGGCTAGGGGGTCCGTTTCATCTCACCTAGCTCAAATGCCAGTTGACTTCGTTGAACTTTAATGCCCAAAGTAGCTTCTTCCCCAAAGTGCACCCTTCCATGTACATAAGCCTCGCTCAAGAGAGGGCCATTCTTCAGCCAAAGGGATAATGGGTGATCTAGATCCCAAGCCGGCAAGCCATACAAGCCAGGCAGGCAGGATCCCTTTTCTGCCCACATGGGCATTTATTTGTATGTATTTAATAATTGATGATGTGGTGTGTGAATAATAATGTACAGGTGACATATGGTTGAATCCCATATAATGTCAGAACACAGATATCCTCAAATAGAAAGTGAAGGTAAAGAAAAGGCAGTGCCTCAGACTGACCAGTTGGTATATAGGGGATTCTTAAGTCTGGTCTGTTGCCCAGCTAGGGAAAGAGGATGCTGGTGGTGTCCTTTCCTATTTTCTCTGGGAGTGCATGCTCCAAATCACAGGTAGGAGCGTGACCTGGCATACAGCTATTCCCCTTTTCCCAGGGAGGCAGTCTTTCAGACCATTTCAGGGGGTCATTCTGATAAGGCTGAGTGGCCCAGCAGGTAGCTGTTAGGTATTTTCCCAGATTATCTTCTGGGGTGTAGCTTGAGGCAGAATCTTTGGATCCATAGCCCAGCTCGATGGCAGTAGCTTGCTTTCCTGGGTCCTGGCATGGCTTTGGGGTGGGCATATGTGGGGCTGCTTTCAAAGCTCCCACTCTGCACGGTTATAGTGGGAGTGCTGGGGGAATTAATTACTGACTACCCACAGGGATGTCTCTGCACAGAAGATGAATTCTCGGGTAAGAAATGTCAGGGATTTCTAATATTTCAAACAAAAATTGAAACCCTGTCAGTGATTAATAGGCAGGGGCTGAGAGAGCGTGGGTGGAGATGATGCCAGCAAGAGAGATGACTTATTCTGTAGTGTCATCCAGTGAGCCACACTCCGGTAGCTCTTCGGGGAAGGGCCACGGCACTACAGATGGAAGCCGGAAATCTCTGTCCAGACACGCTGGAAACGAAGGGTCTGCTCCTGTTCCAGACTCAGACCCTGTAAAATATTAGCAGGTGCGATTGGAGAGGGGCTGGGAGGGGATGCCGCTGGGGCTGCATTGTGATCAGCTGCTGGAATCCAGAGGAGTCCGCAGGCCCAGACGACATAACGCAGGCTTTAAAAAAAGGCGGGGGAGGGGGGATTGGGCTGGAAGCCAAAGGGGACCGTGACTGAGCATTTAAACGTCCCCCACCTTCCGCACAGTGGGCATCTCTCCTGCCGCTCCCAGCAAAGGGGCCCCTCCCTCATTTCCTTCCTGCATGCAGAGGGTAAAGGGTTAATTCAAGAGCGCTGGGAGCTCGCTGGTAGCCCCCTGGCTGCTCGAGCTGCGAGCTGGTGTGACGCCTGCGGCCCTGAAGGGGTTAATGGGCGCAGCCAACCTTTCCCGTGTCCCGGCAGCGCCGAGGCCAGACCTGCCCAGCCAGCTCGGCAACTTTCCCCGCGCGCCCGAAGCGGCGGCGCGGTGGCGGTCTCCGGGGCTTGCGCTGCCGCAGCTCGCTCCCCATCCGCCGCCCCGCGCGCACCGCCTGGTCCCCGGGGCAGCGGCGGGGCGGGGACGCAGCCCTGGCTGGGGGGGGATGGATGCGGCAAGCGGGCTCGAGCCTGCACCCGCTACCCTGGGCGTCCTGCGCAGGGGAGCGGAGCGGACGCGTCCGCGGGTCGCAGCCTGCCGCTGCCGGTCTCGCGCGCCCTGCCGAGCCGGGGGCCGGGCCCGGTGCAGGAGCTCCTGGGGGGTGGGCAGAGCCCGCGGTGAGCAGGAGGCTGAATGGGGGCAGGCTGGAGGCAGGCGGGGTTGGGCAGGAAGGTTCTGGACGCTGGAGTCTCGGGCTGCCGGGGAGCACGGTTTGGTTTTCATCACTAGCGTGGCACAGCCCGAGGGGATGTTTCGCCAGAGCTCGGGCCCTGAAGTTTCTGAGATGAGGCTGTTTCAGGATGGCTAAGGTAGAGTAACCCCTTCCCTAGCCCCCTCGTCCCCCCGCAACCTGCCCGGGGCCCTGGACAAGGGATGGTGGGGGTTCACTCACAAGGGATCCAGCACCATCTGGATCACAGCACGGGGCTGGCTTGAAGTGTCTCTCCAGCTCCTAAACCCAACCCCTCCCCTCTGTGTCAACTCCTCCTTTCTGTCCCCTCCCTGGTGTCGCACTGGTCATCTGAGCTTTGTGGCCACTTCCACTCAGCCCAGCAGACTTCCCCCAGCTGACTTCAGCTCAGACACCTGCCTGGCTGGGAAGAGCCCCTGTTCTCCTCCAGGGGTGGTGCTCCCCCCCTCGCCCCTGAAATACCCAGGAGAAGGGCCCGGATTTCCAGGAGGCTCCCAGCAGACCATTGGGAAGGGAAGAGAAGACCCTGGGGGATTCTGCCCTTTCCTGAGCTATCGCAGATCTGAAAGGAGGCATATGCAGCGGAAGGGGTACGTGTGTGCTTTGCGTGTGCCTGCATGTAGTTACATGTACATGTGTCAGCGCGGGCCCATCCCGTGCCTTCGGTTTCAGGCTGGGTAGGATTTTCCTCCAAACCTGGGCATTTGGCCCTCGGCAAGTGTGACCCTTGGTCCTGCAGCCAGACTCCCTCGCTCTCCCCCCCACTCTTGCTCCCTCTTTTGATCCCTCTTTTCCTCCCTTTCTGTCTTCCTTCGCTGTAGAAGAGCCCAACCCCTTCCTAGTTTTTGTAACTACCCCCCTCCTTCAGCACTCCCCTGGGAGCCTGGCATGCAGTGGGGTGTACAGGGCAGGGGGCAGCCCGTGGCAGTGGTCTTTTGGGATCTGGCTGTAGGTTTGTTCGTAGCATCTCTGGCACAGGGTAAAGCAGCCACGGATGGAGCCTTTGCCAAGGGCTGACTCCTCGCACTGTTACTCTTTGGATTTCACCTGCTTCTTCTCTTTGCTTTGGGCAGTGCTCTCCCCAAGAAGGAAGGCTCTGTGCCTTGCTAAAGTTTACAAGGCTTTTCCCATCTTCTTCTTTTCTTCCCCATCTGTCCCTCCTCTTTTCTCCATCCTCATCTTGCTGACATCTTCACTTTCCCAGTCACCCTGAGTCTTTTCCTCTCCCTTTGCTCAATCTCCCTGTCCTTTCTGTCTGACCCCCCTAACTCCCTGCCTTCCTCTCCCCTCCCTACCTTTCTCTCCCTGTCTCCTCTTGCTCCAATTTCTTATTTTGCCTCCCCAGGCCCTATCTTTTCCCCTCTGCTGGAATCACTAAAACTACCTAGTTGGCAGAGACCCTGCAGTTTGGTTCAGTGCCGAGCTACTATGTCCTTCTCTCCACCTGACGGCTTTTTGCTCAAGGTCACTGCAGTAATTCCATATGAGGCTGCCTAATGCTGCCTTACCTACTGCATGGTTTCTGTTTCACTCCCTTTATATTCCTGGGGATATTGTGTTTGATAAAACTCACTGCTTTGAACACCGTTGGCAGTGCTCCGGGCCCAAACACTGTCCCTCCTCCATTGTGCCACCCGTGCTTGACTTCTGTTTTTTCTCTTTCTTTCATTCCTGTTTCTTTGGATGTCATAAAAACTGAAAACTTTCTGGGAAGTTTTGCAAGCAGGCGAATAATTGCCCGGACAGCTCATGTTGTCGGCTGGAGACAATCCTGTCATACTCTGGTGCTAGTTGGCACATGGGCAATGTCTGGGCATGGGGCTGCTACTGAACAGGGAACCTGCTGGGAGCGAGAAGGAAATGCCCAGAGCTCAAGCTTTGGTAGAAGGGAGAATTTACTCAACAAAAACCGAGCGTTCGCCAGCAGGCAAGGTGGAACTTAGTCAATAACCTTGTTGCGGTCAGAAGGGAAAATGCTGATCTTGATCCTGAAGGACTTAATTTGATCAGCTGGCTTGTTTTTAAGCAATAAGGAGTGACTGTCTGCCCCCACCCCCGTTGGGTACTGCCGTCTCTGGTTGCAGTCATTTTACTGGCATTTAGCCGCACTAAGATCTAAAGACAGTGGGCTGGGCTGGGCTGCACTGTGAAAGGAAATCAATACAGCGAAATGTCTTGAAAGAAACTTCTTTAGCCCTAGGAGCCATCTCTACAGATTTCTCTCTCTGCCTTGGTGAGTGTGATGCCTCCACCGGCGGAGGGGTGGCTGCTCATCACTTGTGGCCATGGGGTTACCTAGGCCATACCCTGGCAAAGGCAGGGCTTGACCATCTGAGGTATTCTCAAAGCAATTATAGGCTATGACTGGTTTTAATGGCAGGGGGTGGGAGATGCGTGCTCGTCGTGGGTGTGTTCACGGGAAGCTATTTTCAGCCCCGGCTCCG
Organism: Pelochelys cantorii; assembly: GCA_032595735.1. Classification (NCBI taxonomy): domain Eukaryota; kingdom Metazoa; phylum Chordata; order Testudines; family Trionychidae; genus Pelochelys; species Pelochelys cantorii. The sequence goes on along the minus strand of CM064344.1, from coordinate 16,959,785 downwards.
TCATGAAGAAAATGAGATTCCTAATGGAGGTAATAGCTGAGTCACATAGGAAGGGTAAGGATGTAGCAACTGACTTCCAGGGAGCGGTCACCTCTGCACAGTTGCCTCTCAGGGTGCAAAGCTGGGAGGCGAGGACACGGTGTCGCCCTGCTCTTGGGAGTGCAAGATCAGGGGCAACCCCGCTGCACCCAAGTTCCCAGTCAGAGTGTGGGATTGGGCGAGGCTCTCCAGTGCAGGTCAGTCTCTGGTCACTGTGGGGGTGTTGGGCTGTGATTGCCAGGCATTCGTTAGCTGGAGCAGGGGAACTGAAGGGGGTGAGGCTAGAAAGCAAAGCCCAAGCAAACCAAGGGGTCATTGGGGTGGCTCTGCAACTCGTGGTTTGCCCTTCTCCCCTCCTCCATGAAGTAAGAGAAGACAGCTCATAGGGACCTTATGCTCCCACCATCACCAGAGAACTGGGGTGGGGGAGACTCCTACCCATTTCCCCCCTTCCAGCAGCTTGAGGCCTCCCTTTGGCTCAGAGGAGAGTTGAATGACAGGTGAAAACATCAGCACCCTATCTACACTGCAGCCCTTATGGTCAATATCATTGGTGGGGTCCCAAGTTCCTGACCGTTGACACAGCTTTGAACACCTCATTCTAACAGGAGTCATCTTTTCATCCCAACAGGGCTGAGGGTAACTTGCTCCATGTGCAAATCCTGTCCCTACAGCTCTGGAGAACAGCTTAGCTACTCTGCATGTGTGTGTGGGTGTGGGTGTGTGTGTTTGAATGTGCATACATGAGAGAGAGAGATACTAATTCAATGTAAAATGTTCTCATCTTTTTGTACCCACCCCCTCCACTCTCTATCAAATTAATTTCTCCCGCCACCCGCCTCTCTCCTGCTACCTCTGCTTGGATATAACATTAGCAGTGAAGTGGGCTGCAGCCTGGCAGGAGCATGACAGAGACACTGCCTGGGGAATGCACTTGTTTAAACTGGTGAATTCTGTGCAGTTGAAGGGTATTGGAGCCTTCTGGTCTCTCTGCAGGACAGACACAGGGGCAGCATGAGGCAATGGTGGCTGGTGGGCTGAGCCTGGGGTGTTCTCTTGATCTGCCACGCTGGCTTGCAGGGTGTCACTTGACTTCTGTGTCTCAGTTATCCCTTCAGTGGCGAGAACTAATTGTGCTAATGTGTGTGAAGTGCTCAGGGACAGGCAAGAATAGTGCAAGTTTCCTGCCCCTGAATGACCTGCCCCTGACTGGGAGCAGCCATCTTGGCAGCTGGAGGGTAACTCCGTCTCCACGGTCCAGTTTGCAGGCCACTTCTCTGCTGAGGCAGATAACAGTGGGGGAGGGTTAGTCCCAGAGGCGGTGTGGACAGGCAGGAATTGGACTGAAACCCCACCTGTTTCAGAGACACTACTAAATATTAGGCCCGGGCTTTACCTGTCTGTACTTTCAGACACAGGGCCTCTGTGACATGCATGTGCGCAGACCGCAAGAGGGAGCGTTGCTTGGTGTATCCATTCCAAGACAAAGGGGTTACCTCGGTAATGCCATAAGAGAAATGAGGACAAGGAGGGAAAGGTTTGGTGACCCTGCTGGTCATTTCTCTTCAGGGATACAGGATGGAGATATACGTGGAACAGAGTTCCTGCATCAGACTGTCTCTGAGCCCAAAGTCTGGAGTGAAATCCTGGCTCCTCTGAAGTCAATAGCAAAACTCCTGTTGACTTCAGGGGGGCCTGATTCAGTGGCACTGGAACTATTTTTAGGGTGAAGGTGCTGAGCTACGTTTCCCCTACAACTGTTTCTGCCCCTCGCCACCCCAGGCTGGGTCACACCTAGAATTGCAAACTCTCCTGGATGCCATTTTCAGAAAATGGCGTCTGATTTGGGAGAGTTGGCAGCTTAGCTACAATTGGGGGTGGATGCGGCGCCCCAGGCCGGTGGCAGGACCCTGAGTAGCAGTGCAGCCTCCTGGGCTGGGGGGTGCCAAAGCCAGTGGGACCCCAGAGGCTGGGACCTGGATGGTGGCACCAGTCCCTGGGCATGGGGAAGCTGAGTGGAAAATCTGGGGGTGCAGCAGCACCTCTTACACCCCTACTTCCAGCACCTATGCCATGATTTGGCCCCTGGAACATAGGCTCTTAAAAGCTCTATTTAAAGTCTAAAAATCTCCACCGTCTCAGACCTTGACATTCACTGGATCTGTTTGACGTGCCTAAGCACTCCAGAGTTTGGGATGCTTCCCCCCAATTGCCTGGGTGCGCAGAACTGGATCTGAGATCTTGTCACTTCTAGCACCCTTGTGTCTGGTAGGCAGTGCCATGAGAATAGATTTTCATGTGGTATTTTCGCACCTGCTTCCCTTGCTGGGATCCAGAACCAACCCATAAGCTCAGAGAATGGCTAGTGTGAGTGTGAGGTCCAGGTTTCTTGGGGAAAAGGTTCTTACTTGATCCAAACTGATTTGCTAATCCTTGGCCTTGAGTTAATTGTCCTCTGACAGGAGAAGGCCGTGGATAATTTCCAGGAGAAGCATCACAGTTGGACAGCTGACTGGAAAAAAAAAAAAAAGAGCCAGGTAGTCCATATTTATTGCCTCTCAAAGAAGCACATTTGCTGAGTTTATTTGTTGAAGGGTGGCTCTTTTTCTGACTGCAAGCTCTGCCAATGGCCCCTGGGATCTAAGAATCATCTCATGGTGGTTTTCTTTTTCTCCTGTGGCATCATCCCTAGTAAAAAAAAAAGACCCCTGCAGACTAAAGGCAGAATTTAATTGACATGCATTTGGAACTTAGTTAACAATTCTGATGATGCACAGAATCAACTGAACGGAGTCCATTTCCTTCTCCCATCAGTGTTTCCATTGAAAAAATGGTATAAACTTATTTTTGCCACTATATGTGACTTAATACATAGCGGAAGTAGATCTTTGGGAGAAGGTGCCATTTTTAAACAGTTACTTTTAAGAACAGAACCACACGGTAAAATCCAATCCAAATATGTCTGTAGAATACAAGAGGAGATATCTGGAGAAACTGTAAGAACTGACTATGTATTTTCTATCAGCATATTTACCTGACATTGCTCAGGTGCTTATGGAGGGCTTAGGGCAGGGGGCTGGAGGAGTGGGGGGAGCTGGAGTCAGGGTTGGGGAGCATAGCACATCTGCCCCCTGTGCTCTCCAGTTAAAATGAGGAATGCAGCAAACTGTGTACTTTCCCCTTGCTCCCTGACAAAGGGGAACAGCCAGCAATGCCCTCATACGAATTAGAGGGGAGATTCAGTCCCCCTCCCTAAAGGGCGCCTGGGGGAGTTGGAGCCTCAGGTCTGGGACAGTCCTGGATGGGGAGGGGGGTGCCCCCAGGCAGTTCCTTTCACCTGCCTGGTGATTCTGTTTCTTTTCTGTATGGTTTTATGAGAAGCAATCGCATTCCAGGCACATCACATTTTTCTGGCACAACCAAACCCTGACCTTGTTTTAAGTTATGATAAGAGGAAGCTGTATACCAAATTTGGTAGTTCTAGCTCTTCTCCTAGGAGGAGTTCATGAACAGACAAACAAACAGATGGACAATCTCTCTCAAATATATAGTAGAATATATAATTTTTTCCTTTGGATTCACCTCTCTCAAATACAAATTTTCCTTGTTTGCCTTTAGCTGAGATAAATAGCCAGGTTGTCACAAAATACAAGGATGTGTGGGATATAAATATTACATTTTTCACATTACATTTAATATGTCTTAAAGATACACATTAAAGGAAAGAATTGCTGTTGGTGCTGCCAGAGAGCAACAGAAATGCTTTGGGACTGCAGACTGGGCCCTTTTCCTGCTGGTGATTGTATTTAACACTTTCTGTCTGTTTTCCAGATCCATGTAAACTCTGGCGAGCTGGAGCTCTTTCACTGGTGACGCTGGAACTGTGCCTCCCCCGCTGGGTCCCAGACTATTTATTCCCCAGGCCTTCATTGCCGGTTGTGGACTGTCTGCACATTTCAGCCATGACTACCTCTGCCTTGCGCCGGCAGGTAAAAAACATTGTGCACAATTATTCGGAGGCAGAGATCAAAGTGCGTGAGGCGACCTCCAATGACCCCTGGGGCCCACCCAGCACCCTTATGTCAGAGATTGCAGATCTGACCTTCAACACGGTGGCTTTCTCTGAGGTCATGGGGATGATCTGGAGGCGGCTGAACGACAGTGGCAAGAACTGGCGCCATGTATACAAGGCACTGACCCTGCTGGACTACCTCATCAAAACCGGATCGGAGAAGGTGGCCCATCAGTGCCGGGAGAACCTTTACACCATTCAGACCCTGAAAGACTTCCAGTACACAGACCGCGACGGCAAGGACCAGGGCATTAACGTGCGGGAGAAAGTCAAGCAGGTCATGGGCCTGCTGAAAGATGAGGAGAGACTGAAGCAGGAAAGGGCTCACGCCCTGAAGACGAAAGAGCGCATGTCTGTGGAGGGTGCAGGCATCAGCAGCAGCCAGCAGCTTTCCCATAGCAGGCGGACATCGCAATATGGAGAAGACTATAGCAGGCCGAGGGGGTCTCCATCATCTTTTAATTGTAAGTGCTGCAGTGCTCCAGACTGGGTGGGATGGGGACGGTGGGCATGTCTGACACAAGGACAGTGGGCCACTGGATGTCTGAGGTTCTGAAGGAACATTTGGATTCACTCTTGTCTATCTTGGCAGCCTTGGGCCAGAACCCTGTCTCCTAGGACAGCCACTCAAAACCCATATTTGTTACTTTCTAGCCATATTGCCAATGGTGTCCACACGTGAAGCAGTTTTCTTCCTGATTTAGTTTCATGGGGTAGGTGACCTTTGGTCTTCCATTGGGCGACCCTCCCAGGCATCTGGCATTCTGAAAGTAAAGGCTACGGCTGGCTACATCTTAACAGACTCTGACATTTCTCCCTGTCTTCAAAACATTGTAATAATGACAATAAGTAAACAAGTCACCTGGGACACAGAACAGAAGGGGGCACCACACACACATCTGCAATCTCAAACACCAGGAGCTGGCTTCTGCTAGGACACCAGTTCCCAACCTTTTCCAGATGGGGATCCATTTTGACAATTCAGGAAGACTTGGTGACCCAAGGCAATTAAAAAATGGGGGAAGGAGGGAGGGAGAGCCACCTGGGGAGACACTTGGTGACCCTTTTGAAATGTAATGGTGACCCATATTTGGGTCCCGACCCATAGGTTGGGAAACCCTGTGCTAGGAGGTTCCAGCTCTAGAAGATTTCTCTAGCTGCTGCGTGTTTTGATGTTTGCCTCCGGTACTTTTCCGCTAGTTTCCTATGATCCCTCCTTTGATCCCCCCAAGTGGCATCCCTCTGCCATTGTGCACAGAGTCTTGCTGACATAGAGAGTTTTATTTCTAGACCACTGAGGGGAAATTGTTCCACTTGCATTCTGACCTTTCTCCTCAGCCAGGCCTGCGGTCCAACTCCAGCTCTTGAACGGCAGACGCTCTCTCGGAGTGCTCTGTGAGGTCAGTGACATGGAGCAGCTTCCCAAGCTCTCAGGGACGTTGTTAAGCGTGAATGCCCTGCAGTCTGAGCTGGGTGGTGGGAATGAGGGGAGAGCAGAAAAGCCCATGGGGGGGGAGAGGATGGGTGATTATTGCTGATTGATGCCTAAGAAACATCCCAGCTCCACAGACTCTGGTTTTCTTCCTCCTGCTTCAGCCTGATTTCTTGCTCTTTTTGATCCCAGCTTCTTCCTCCTCCCCTCGGCTTGCCTCTGACCTGGAGCAGGCAAGACCCCAGACGACTGGAGAGGAGGAGCTGCAGTTGCAACTTGCTCTGGCCATGAGCCGAGAGGAGGCTGAGAAGGTAATGTTTGTTGCATCTCTCTCTTGTGGGGTGATGTGTAATGGCATGTGGCCCATCCGGGAAGGCTGTGAGCAAATCTTTCCAGCGGCAGGAGATGGGACACATGCTGGAGCGGGCTCGGCGTCACTCCAGAGAACTCTTTCTCAGGGGTCTGGTTGACCCACATGCTCACAGTCTAACTGATTGCCTTATCTGGAGGCAGGAAGGAATTTTCCCCCAGGTCAGAGTACCTACCTCTATAGCATGGGGCAGGGTCACTTGCTGGTTTGGACTAGAGTAAATGGTGGCTTCTCTGTCACATGAAGATTTTAAATCAAGTTCTGAGATGTCAGTAATGCCGCCAGAGGTTATGGTCTATTCCCGGGGGGGGGGGGAGAGGGGGGAGGTCCTGTGTTCTGAGATGTGCAGGTCAGGCTAGGTGAACATGATGGTCCTGGAACAGGTGACTGGTGCCTAGAGCAATGGTTTTCAATGTTTTTTTTCATGACCCAGTTGAAGAAAGTTGTTGATGCCATGACCCAACATCATTTGACTGGAGTGTGGGCTCCGGGGAGGGGCTGAGGATGAGAGCTTTGGGCTATAGGATGAGACTCCAACTTTTGGCGGTGGGGTGAGGTTGGGTCACGCGGGGTTTACCTTGAGCGGCTCCCAGTCAGTGGTGCAGTGGGGGTGCTAAGGTGGCCTCCTGCCTTTCCTGGCACCGCAGACCATGCTGCCCCAGCAGCAGACAGCAGTAGGTTCCCAGCCAATGGGAGTGTGGAGCCAGTGCTCAGGGCAGGGGCAGTGCACGGAGCCCTGTGTGCTCTCCCCCCTCCCTACCTAGGAGCCGGGCCTGCTGCCGGCTGCTTCTGGGGGACAGCATGGTCTGCGGTGCCGGGAAAGGCAGGTAGCTGCCTTAGCACCCCCACTTATCCTCCTGCAGCAACAAGACCCAGGGCCTGACATTCCACCACCCAGTCCTGGGTTGCGATCTGTACTTTGAAAACAACTGCCCAGAGGAACATGGAGGGGGCATGAGGAGGCACTCTGCTTAGCAATTAAGATTTTTTTGGGAAGGAGGGCACAGTGGGAGGGGTTTACCTCCTGAGTGCTACCACGAGTCACCTATGTTTCCTGGCCTTAAAGTCTATGAGATCATGGTAGTAAGACATGAGAGAGAGATTTCTAGGCTCTGCCAACCCCAGTGCTAGTGTGCAGTGTTGTTTCCCCACTGGCTGCTCCATGCAGACACAGCAAGTCAGCATGATGTGGATTTATTGCACTGTTGTCACCCAATTCCATATATTGTGCAGCCAAGAAGGAAGTCTATGGCTGGGTGCGTGCACTGTATCAGATATCAGTGCCAAAGGCTCTCAGAAAGATAGGTGTGGTCCATCCAAACCCTTTCTTCTGCGTGGGTGACTTGAAGATGAATGGTCCCTTTTCTTTGGGCCAGCAGGGGTTTCAAAGAAGGCCAGTATGGAGGTATGGAATCAGGACCCCACACAGCTCACATCTAATCCAGCGGCTCTAAGTACATTGGGTGAAATCCTGATGACACTGAAATTAAGGAGGATTTTGCCATTGACTTCGGTGGGGCTGGGATTTCGTCTATTGTTTTTCATCTATAAATTACTCTGGGTACATCTAAGCTGCAAGCTTCTTTCAAAAGAACTTCTTCTGAAAGAGAGCGTTCACACTGCCAAAGCGCATCGAAAAAGCAGTCTGCTTTTTCGAAAGATAGCGTCCACACTGAATGGACGCTATCTCGCATTTAAGCTGTGATTACTATGGACAGAGTGGCCACCAGGGCTCCTTTGGTTTTTCTTATTTCCTCTTCTTTCAAAAGATTTCCCTCTTCCCCGTCCACACACACCTTTTAAAGAAAGAGCTCTTTCAGAAAAGGCGTTCTTCCTTGTAGAATGAGGTTTACCAATGTTGGAAAAACCCTCTGTTCTTTCAATTTTCTTTCGAAAGAATGCAATAGCAGTGTGGACGTAAGTGAAGTTTTTTTCGGGAAAATGGCTGTTTTTCCGAAAAAGCCCTGAAGTCTAGATGCACCCTAGGAGCGATTTAGGTGACGTGCCCAGAGTGATTCTGTGATTTCCTTGGCAGATACTAGGGAGGACCTGTACCCACCCACGGGGCAAATAGATTCTGTACCAGGAATTGCAAACATCCTGGAGAACTTGTCCGTGCACTTGTGGCACTAGCTGCGAATTGAATGCAGCTGTGCGAGTGTGTATGTGTGCCTCTGATTACTAAGTTTCTTCCACATGACTGTGTTTAATGAAATCACTTTGGATCATTTCAGAGGAGGCCAGACAAAGCTCTGGAAGACACTGTAGAAAGCAGTTTTGCCTTGGCCACAGGGAGAGGAGGGGAGGCAAGATGTCCCAGTGGGTCTCTCTCAGCTCCCTGTTATATTGGCAGGCGCACAATGCCAACGCAGTGTGTGTATCCTTGGTGCACCTTCTCCAGCTCTCTTATCAGCTGATCTGCTTCTCCCCTTCCTGGCAGAGCCTGTTTGTTTGCACACACGCAGTTTGAGATTAATGCCAACTGGCACTGCCTTTCTCTAACAATGCTGAGGATATTGGAGTAAGCACAGCCATGGAGGGGCACCGCCACCCTTTGGGTGACACCTCCAGGGTTTTCCTGCCTCACTGTCACCTGTTTTTAAATTGAGCTTGGACCGAAATGTCTCTGACACCTTCTGGCTTAGGCTCTGGTGGTTGAGGTCTTAGCATTCCTCTTGGTGCTGGAGCCAGGCCTGCCAATGGGTGGAGGGGGCAAAGGGGGCAGTTGCTTTGGGGCCTGGTGATTCAAAGGGGCCCAGGGCTCCTGAGTATGAGGTGCTCTGGCTGGCTGTAAGGGCTGTGGGGAAGGGCAGCGTGGTGCACTCGGAGTGAGCGCTGCCTGCCCCAGGCTCCGTCCCTTCTGCCAAGGCCCTGTGAGGAGCCTTTCCTCCCATCTTGCCCAGGGGCCTACAGAGACTGTTGGTGCCTCTGGCTGGAGCCACACACAGTTGCTGGAGGCCTGGCCGGTTATATGGTTGCTCCCTACATGGCTGTCATCCCTGCGTCTGAGCAAAATGGCTGCTGTGTCCCACCTTCCTTTCCTGGAAGCTCCTTGGTGGGCTTCAAGGAGCTTGTGTCCCTGTTTTTGTCTTCAAAACGTAGCTATTAGTAGCTTCCCAAACCTTGCCAGGGAAGCTGCTGTGGGTAGTGCTGAAGGAACGTGCTAGTCAAAGCGAGGCCCATGAGAATCAGCAGGCCAGGCAGCACTGGGAAACGGGGGAGGCAAAAGAGACATTTGTCCTTTCACCCAGTCTTCAGGGGGCCAAACATTCTTGTGAGAGCCGCCAAAATACGTACTAAGTTATCCAATGTCAGACAATGGAACAGCGGCAAATCGGAGAGTCTTTGTCTTTTATATAAAATTGTAAATCAGAACAAACCACTGACACAAAAGCCACATTTTCCTTTCTTAAGACTCTCAAAATCCAAGAGTTTCCCGGAGCCTAACTAGCCCTTGGACTCCTGAAAGCAGGCCCACCTATGTGTATGGAGGGGGAGAGGGGGAGAAGGGGCAGTTGCCCTGGGGCTTGGTGGTTCATAGGGCCCCGGTGCTCCCAGTTGCCACTGCTGGTATTGTGGCAGCTGTGACAGCCGCAGCCCTGGGCCCTTTCAATTGCCACTTGAGTGTCATGCTGTGAGCTCCATGCAGCTCTATATGGCTGGAGGGAAGGGAGGGGTGCCGCGCTCCAGGCGGTGGTAAAGGTTGGCTGCCCTAGCTCCATCCCTTCCACCTGAGGCCTCACCCCTTCCGGGAGCATGGAGCCAGTCCCCTACCCCCCCAGCATCTTGCCCAGGGGCTGGAAGAGGAAGTTGGCTTCTCTGCTAGTAGGGTTGCCAGGTATCTGGTTTTGAACCAGACAGTCCAGTATTTGAGCTTTCTGTTCGGGAAACATATTGAGAAAATATAAATGTCCAGTATTTTCTAAATAAGATGTAATGTAGATTGTGATGTAATGGCAAGTGTGTCCAGTATTTTTGTTGAAACCATCTGGGAACCCTACTGCCTAGAAAGTTGTTTTCTTTCTTAAATAGTTACATCCAAGGGTCTCCAAGTACTTCCCCCCCATTCCAAGTAAAGGGGCTGTAGAGCCAGTCCTGCATCTAGGCCATGCTGCATCATGCAGAATGATGCTCTTCCACTGCTCCTTCAGCTCTCATGAGTTCTCACATCTCATCAGGCTGTGCTGAAAATGCTGCAGAGATGTATACACGCATGTCTTTGTGTCCTGGTAGTTGTGGTCCCATCTTTTAGTGCAGAAGGGCCCAAACAGTATGTTCACCAAATCCAAGTCTTCAGCATAAAGGGACATGGTCAAAATGCAGTCTGGTCCTGTCCACTGTTCCCTCTAACTTTTTCCATCCACGTGCAGAATACATTTTTTATGTGTACTGAGGCATGTGCAAATGTGCACCACCAGTAGAAATGCATGCCACCGGCTGTGGCGCTCTGCTAATCAGCTGGGGGGCATTTGAATTTCTCCTGGGTGGCCACCCAAGCACTCAGCTTAAAGGGAACACTGGTCCTGTTTCCATTGCAAGACTGGGTTGTTGCATGATGGGGCCTCCCTGTGTGGTAGCATTTTACTCTGAAAACAAAATGCAAATGTTTTCCAACCTATGGTGTAGCAGTGTTTCACTGGGGTGTTTGTGTGGCATTGGATCAGTTTGGAACCCCTGCTGGTCTAGCAGTCAGTGATGAGATGGAAGAGGGACGGAGTTTATTGCAGTACATAATCTGCTTAGTTTTATCATTGTTTGAGAGAAGAAAGATGGTCCCTAGTTGTAAGTATGTGACTGGGCATAAGGAGGTCTTGGTTTCTTTTACAGGCTGTACCACTACTACACTGACTGTAAGATCTTTGCTTAACCTATCTGTACTTCAATTTTCCCATCTGAAAAGTGGGGTAATGCTGATATCACCAGGGTGTTGAGGATTTAGGTCTGGTGGAGAAAGTAAACAAGGCAAAGTTATTTACTTGTCCCCATAACACAAGAATTAGGGGTCACCAAATGAAAGTAATAGGTAGCAGGTTTAAAACAAACCAAAGGAAGTATTTCTTCACACAATACACAGTCACCCTGTGGAACTCCCTGCCAGTAGATGTTGTGAAAGCCAGGACTTTAACAAGGTTCAAAAAAGAGCTGGATATATTCGTGGGGGCTAGGTTCATCAATGGCTATTAGCCAGGATGAGCAAGAACGCTGTCCCTAGCCTCTGCTTGTCTGAGGCTGGAAATGGTTGACAGGGGATGGATCACTTGATGATTACATGGTCTGTTCAGTCCCTCTGGGGCACCTGGCATTGACCCCTGTCGGAAGACAGGATCCTGGGCTAGATGGACCTTTGGTCTGACACAGTATGGTCATTTTTATGATCTTATGATTAACCAGTAACATCTTCAGTTCTCAGGAACTGCAATAACAATGCAAGGAGCACTGCTCCTTATTATTTCTGTTAATAAGGGAAGATCTGCTAATGATGTTCCCATGGAGATAAAAGAGCAGAAACATCCACTGAACTCCCGAGCAGTTTGCAAAGTGTTTGGCTTTTCACAAGGGCTGTGTTTAACATGCTCTGATGTCAGTGAGAAGGGTCACAGTGTCATAGGGAAAGCTGTGTGGTTACAGAGACCTGAGAAACCAGACAGCTAAAAGTCTCAACTAAACTTAAAACCATGAACACAATTCAAGATAGAATCCTGTAGGGCCCAGATAAGCCTGAAGTGGCAAGGTGCTTGTGTCCAATAACAGCGGAGACACAACCTCTTACGTTAATATACCACCTTTCATCCCAAAGATGGAGTGGTGCAGCCAGCTTATGGCACCATGAAGGCAGGACAGAACACTTTTGATCAAGGATGCTGAGACAATCCCTTTTCTTAAGAAAAGTGCTATGGGATCTTTTATGTCCACGCAGTGCAGATGGGAGGTTGATACAGGGTTGTCCTTTAGGATTTATGGAGCTCTACTGCAGATTATTAAACTGGTACCCTTGACCCTGACAACAGCAAAGGGGGAGGGATGATGATTTTTTAGAGAGGTGATTTTATAATCTTCAGCAACACACTCATGAAATAGTTTTAAAGCAAATTTTAAACTCAGGTCCTGTCAACTGACACAGTAAATTCAAAAACTGACAGATATACACCTGGGGTTGGCAAATGCCTGTTAAATGGCTTCATTACCACTTGAATGGCTCATTCACAGGTTCCACGTTCTGCTAATAGCTCTGGCAGGCTTTGTCACTTGTAAGTTAATTAGATCCTCTCCACAGGAAGCAGAGCCACAGACCAGGGATAGGAAAAGGCAGGGGGTGGACATTAAGACCCAGTGGTGCCCCCAAATTTTTGGGTACCCTACGCAGCTGCATATTCTGCCTATGGGTAAGGATGGCCCTGGGTTGGTGTTAGGGCATAAGAACATAAGAATGGCCGTACTGGGTCAGACCAAAGGTCCATCTAGCCCAGTATCCTGTCTGCCGACAGTGGCCAGCACCAGGTGCCCCATAGAGGGTGGACCGAAGACAATGATCAAGCGATTTGTCTCCTGCCATCCCTCTCCAGCCTCTGACAAACAGAGGCCAAGGACACCATTTTATCCCCTGGCTAATAGCCTTTTATGGACCTAACCTCCATGAAATTATCTAGCTTCTCTTTAAACTCTATTATAGTCCTAGCCTTCACAGCCTCCTCTGGCAAGGAGTTCCACAGGCTGACTACACGCGGTGTGAAGAAGAACTTTCTTTTTTTAGTTTTAAACCTGCTACCCATTAATTTCATTTGGTGTCCTCTAGTTCTTCTATTTAGGGAACTAATAAATAACTTTTCTTTATCAGCCCTCTCCACACCACTCATGATTTTATATACCTCTATCATATCCCCCCTCAGTCTCCTCTTTTCTAAACTGAAAAGTCCCAGTCGCTTTAACCTCTCCTCATATGGGACCCGTTCCAAACCCCTAATCATTTTAGTTGACCTTTTCTGAACCCTTTCCAAGGCCAAAATATCTTTTTTGAGGTGAGGAGACCACATCTGTACACAGTATTCGAGATGTGGGCGTACCATAGTTTTATACAGGGGCAGTAAGATATTCTGGGTCTTATTTTCTATCCCTTTCTTAATAATTCCTAGCATCCTATTTGCCTTTTTGACCGCCGCTGCACACTGTGTGGAAGTTTTCAGAGAACTGTCCACGATAACTTCAAGATCTCTTTCCTGATTTGTCGTAGCCAAATTAGCCCCCATCATACTGTACGTATAGTTGGGGTTATTTTTCCCGATGTGCATTACTTTACACTTATCCACATTAAATTTCATTTGCCATTTTGTTGCCCAATCACTCAGTTTGGTGAGATCTTCTTGGAGTCCCTCACAGTCTGCTTCTGTCTTGACTATCCTAAACAGTTTGGTATCATCTGCAAACTTTACCACCTCACTGCTTACCCCTTTCTCCAGATCATTTATGAATAAGTTGAACAGGATTGGTCCTAGGACTGACCCTTGGGGGACACCACTAGTTACCCCACTCCATTCTGAAAATTTACCATTTATTCCTACCCTTTGTTTCCTGTCTTTTAACCAGTTCTCAATCCAAGAAAGGACATTCCCTCTTATCCCATGGCCATGTAATTTACACAAGAGCCTTTGGTGAGGGACCTTGTCAAAGGCTTTCTGAAAATCTAAGGGCCTCACCTCAAAGACTCTGCATAGGAAATGACATACACGTATATCTCAAAAATGTCACCTGTGCCAGGATTCAAACTTGCGGGTTCAAGGTGTCTGTGTTGCAGACCAGAAGCTTCTAAACCAGCCCCTTCAGTAATGGCTTGTTGGGCAGACTGATGGAGAGCTGGAAAAGTAGATGAACAGACAAACAAAGCAGTGGGCAAGTGAATGGATGGATGGAAAAAGAAAGTGACTAATGAATATATGGAGGAAAGATCAGATAGATTGGTGCATGGATGATGGATGGATGAAAGATATTAAGATAGGTGGTTGACTTGCTAGATGGCAGAATGAGTAGGAACAGTGAATAAATATGTGAATAAATGGCTGAATGAAAAAATTAACTGCATAACAGGCGAGGAATCAAAAGAAAGATGGTTACAAGGAAGGGGATAATTTGTTAGCAAATATAGAGACCTGGGTCAAAGCAGCAATTTAATTCAGTTCTCCTTCATTGGCAGCAGCCGCTTCCTCCAGCCACCAGAACTGATGAAGAATTGCAATTGCAGATAGCACTCAGCCTGAGCAAAAAGGAGCATGAGAAGGTATCCCGCCCCCTGCAGATCAAAGGGCGCTTACCTCTTCTTGGAGCCTAGCTTCCTGAGTTTCTAAATGGGCTTTTGGAGTATCAAACATTGCATAACTTTCTGCCTTGCTTGGTGTCTTTATGGGAAGTGGTGTTTCCCAGTCCTTCGGCTCCTGGTACCTGCTTGGCCATAAACTTACTTTCACTACTCTTCAGGCTGTGTGCTGGACATTCCTAACAGTGGATTTATCCTAAAATATGCAAATACATCAATAAAATAATACAAGGCCGTGGCTGGCTAATGTCGGACACTAACACACAGCAACCCATGACCTTGGTCTCTGCAGAGAGTTAGTGCACAGTGGTGATCATTTATCCTGTGTCTTTACTGTTCACATCCCAGACCTATGCACTGTCCATTTTGACTGCAGGAAGTGAGGGCATGTCAAGGAGAGAACTCCCTGCTTCAGAGGGCACTGCAAGAGACTTTCCCGGGTACAGAGGAGGAGGAGGAAGAAGAAGAGGATAAGCCGAAGAAAAATCAGGTGAAAAGCTTTGGCTGGGGATCTGAATGCTGTGGTGATACATAAGGCTATGTCTACACTGCAGCTCTATTTCGGGCTACCGGCGTATCCTGAAATAGCTATCCCACGTCTTCACAGCAAGCCCATTATTTACAAATATAACCGGCTTGCTATTCCAACATCTCTGAAAACCTCATTCCACGAGGAGTAAGGGACGTTTCGGAATAGTGGGTTATTTCAAAATTACAAAATAAGCTATTTCGAAATAAGATCAAAATAAGATACGCACCCTAATAGACACAGAATATTTCATGTCCTGGTCCCAATCTAGCCTCAATTGGTAATGATCAAAGGAATTATTAGGTGATGGCGGATCAGTGACTTGACTAGATGATCTCAGCTTAATTTTTTGTGTCTGCATGAATTGAAAAAAAAGAAAAGAAAAAGACTCTCTATCATAGTTAACATCCTCAACAGGGAAAATGAATCGCCCCTTTGCCCTCTGGATTCTCCCTCCACAACGGACTTGGAGAGGCTGGGAGACGCTTGCCCAGTCTCTGCTCTGCTGTATTCTGTGTGTAAGCAGAGTTCAGCATGAGCACTATATTCATTCAGAGCAACGGTGGGCAACCTGCGGCCCATCAGGGTTCTGTGTGTGGCCTATGAGACATTTTGCAATGTACCCAGATTACGTGGGTGTCTGTCCGTGTAGTTTTTTTCCTACCGGCATTAATAAAGTGACATGCGCGCAGTTCTTTTTTTGTTTAAAAAAAAAAAAAAGTGCCGGTACTCCAGGGGAAAAGGTGCTGGTACTCCAGGAGAAAAGGTGCCGGTACTCCAGGGGAAAATTTGTTGAGCTCTGACTGGAGGTGCCGGTACTGCGTACTGGGCAGTACCATCACAAAAAAAGCACTGCATGTGCGTAAAGCAAAGGCACGTGAAGTGAAGGGCGTGCTGATTGCACACAGCATGGACTGCGAGAGCCGTGTGCGCCCTCTGCATCCAATTAAAGTGCTGCTTGGGGTCAGTCGGCACAACCCCGCAAATTCTAGATACAAAACTACCCTCTCCCGGGAGACCGTCTTGGTTACGACAGTCTTGCGGCCCACTGAGATGGAGAGTCACTCAAGTGGCCCACTTGCTAGCCTAGGTTGCCCATCGCTGACTCAGAGCTTGAGCCCGAAGAGATTTCAAATGACGTATTTCTTGACTACAGAGAGGAATCAAGTCAGGCCAGTCCCACCCCACTCTAAAATGTAAGGTGAGGCTGCTTTCTCTGTAGGAAACATGGGGGCAGGCCTGGGGTTACCTGGGAGAAATCCCTCTCATAGCCTCTTTCCCTCTAGGTACAATTCCAGGTGAGGCCTGGCAGGTGTCCCCGAGCCTTAACTTGTTTCTTTTTCCTCCTTGCATGCCTAGTCCTCCATCGTGGAGCTGGCAGACATTTTTGGACCACCACCAGTAACCCATGCTTCAGTTGACCCTTGGGATATTCCAGGTGGGGACCCTTCTCGATCGGCTGATGGTTGGGAGAATGGCAGAACCTTCTCTCCTCCAGCTCTGTCCCTGGCCAGTTCTTGGGCACCTAACAGTAAGAATCCTTGCTCGTGTTCTCTCTGTCCACCCTTTCCTCTTCTCCTCTGCTCCCTGCTGTCTCATAGTAGCTTTTAACCACACTGGCGGCACTGAACAGCAACAAGAGAAGAAAGAAGAAGGGTGATACATGGTAAACACAGGCTGGTTACTACATACATCCTGCCTTTTTGGTCTCATTTTGCCTCATGTGTTGCTTTCCTGATTACCTCTTTTATTTTCTTTCACCTGCTCCTCTCTAGCCTGTTTCCTCCTTGGCCCCACCCTTTATTATGGTTCACTTCTCTCTGCCGTGCCTTTGAATAGTTCCCTGCCTGTTTGCCACAACTTCCTGTGTGTCTTTCAGGTCTGAAGTCCAATGTGGAACCCACAGGAACCTCTTGGGGCCTTTCTGCAGACCCTTGGGCTCCAATCCCTGCTGCTTCCGGGGATCCTCTAAGCCAGATGACAGCATCCATCAACCAAACCTCTGCAGAGCATTGGGATCTTCCTCCCATAAGCTCCTCCTCTGACCCCTGGGGGAAGACCCCCCTCTCAGATCTCTCATCAGCAGATGCCTGGGTAAAGGCATCCCCACCTTCTAAAGCTTCCGTTGCTGCTGCTGTTGATCCTTGGGGTGGTGCTGTTGACAATCCTCCCAAGGCAGGTAAGAGCAGTTCATTTTGTTCATCCGCATCCATTGCCACTTGAAACTCTGCATTATTCTTCCTGCCATCGTCATGATGCCTTCACATCCCCTTCTTTTGGGATGCAGTTTCCTCTGAAAGTCTCAGCGACTACCCGTGTCTTGTATTTCCTCCCCAGGGAGTGTCTTTCATGGTCCCCTTTGCCAGCTCCACTCTGATCCACTGCCCTGAAAGGGTGCAGGACAGGAGAAAATATCAGATTTTTCACTTGAGCACGCTGGGAGACCTAGACCCACTCTTAGGCCAAACACAAAACAGAGTTGTAGTGAAAACGGTCCAGCCCTTGGGGAGAGGAATAACCAAGCCACAGATAAGATCTGTTCAGTGTCTGGTGAAAGCCCTTGCAGAGCCCAGAGGGGAAACCAGCAGGAGGAGAATAGTGTATGAGGGAAACATTTACATTTAGTCCCACTGGGAAAAGAGGGCAACATAGTGCTGGTAAGGCCCATCTGGTGAAAGAGCCACAATGTGTAGAAGCACAGATTTGCAGACAACTCGTTCCGAGGGAACAAACTTCTTAGGGCTAGATTCTGAACATAGTTCCAGTGATGTAAACATGCTGTAACTCAACTGAAATCAGTGGAGGAATGGGTGACAAATTGTGGTCTCATTTACAGGGACATATGTTCATAGTGAAATTGCTCTGAATTTAAATGCATGTGAGTGAAGTCAGAGTCTGCCCCCCAGTGAATAACTTTCCCTTTCCTTTATTATGAATTAATGAATTATTATGGTTGTTTGTGTAACATCTGTGCTGCCATTGGAGCTATGGTACTAGGCCCCCACTGTGGTAGGTGCTGGGCAAACACACCAAAAGATGGCCCTTGCCTTACAGAGCTCAGAATTTAAGCTTTTTTGAACTATGATTCTTTCCTTTTGAGAAAGGAACTCGGGGATGTCTTTGGGTTGCTGGCTTTGCTCGGTCCATGCAGGCCTCAGGATAGTAATGAAGGGTGATGGGTTTCTGGAGTCATGTGGGCATGCCTGACCCTGCAAGTTAGGGATTGGTCTGAATATACCTCCCTAGACCCCTTTAAGGCACTAACAGGGCATAGCATGTATGAAGTGGCCCTCCCTTGTGTGCTAAGTGTTTCTGTCTTGTCCACTGGCATTGGTTAGTGGGTGGGTCACTGATTTGGACTTGGCAGCTCATTGATACAGATTGCTTCAGGAATTGCTGACCCATTTAATTCCTTTCCCCTCTCTGGTATTCTTTGTTCTCCTTAACCCCTAACTCCTCATCTCTGGGCTCATTTTTGTCCCTTTTTAAAAATGACTCCCTCTGCCCATCATCTGTTGTTTTCCTTTTTCTCCTGTCTGCCTTCCCCTGGCCTCCCTTCTGGCTCTGTCTGTCTCTTTTCTCCCTCCCCGCTTCAGGTGACGTCACTTTCGACTTGTTTGGGAAACCGCCAGAGCCGCTGGAACATGAGAGCTCACAGGCCCCGTCCTCTGTTAAACCGAATAGCCCTGTTGGTAAGAGAGTCCTAACAGATCCAGGGCAACGAGGGCATTGTGGACCAGTCATCTTGGGTATCACAGTGTCTGCAGAGGAGGAGAAGAGCTGCCCTGGGGCTCTATGGGAGGTGTCTCTGGCATACATCTGCATTTCTGTGTGACCATAACTCACCATGGCATATAGCTCCTACTCGCTGCTCTAGCGCTGTACAATTTCATCTCTGGGTTAGACACCTAACGAAGGGGTTAACTATCCCTACGTGTTTGCACGTGGGTGATGGTGGAGTCCATGCAAGCTACTGTTTTTTCATGAGCCAGAAATATTTGGGATCACGTGGGGGCAAACAGCCATTTACCTCTGTCTTCTGAGACTGGCAACAATGCTGGGCAGACAGAAGCAGCAGCTTCTTGAAGCTGAAACTGCCGCTTCCTAGCCCGATTCCCTGCAACGTGTCTCTGCGCTAAGGCAAGGTTATCTCAGATTCAAAGGGAGCATTTGTGAAAAGGCCGTCCAAGCATGGGCTTTGTGAGTCTTCAAGACACAACACTCAGGAGAGAGCAGAGAGTGGCAACATGAGGATGCAGATTGCCCTGTTTTGTTTCTCTCTTATGTGACAGTCCCTCCCTTTTGCCTATTGTTCTCTTGAAATTCATTATCCCCTCTCTGTTTTGCCATTAAGTCTCTTCTCTTTGTTCTAGATTTGGATCTGTTTGATGAGCTGGTGCACAGCACCACGCAGAATGGAGTCAAAACCACGGACGTTTTTGATCTTGCGGGCTTAGGAGAGTCTCTTGCTGACTCCAACAAAGATAGGAAAGATTGTAAAACTCCAGAGTCCTTTCTTGGCCCAACTGCCTCCTCCCTGGTGAATTTGGACTCCTTGATTGGTGCCCCCCCGACTGTGAAGTCACATAATCCATTTTTGTCAGGTGGGTCATGGGGCTCAGGGCCAAGTCAAAATGGCCACTGAAGGATGTTGTATGGTTTCTGAGGGTATGTTTATGCTGCAGTGTAAGCCCAGGTTCAAACTCAGGCTCAAGCCTAATGCCTGGTCTGTCTACACACAAATTGCTCTTATGATTCATCAAATCACAGAAGTCCCCTCAGGGTTGTCACTGACACCCATCTTCCTGACTTCTGGGTCTTCCCATCATGCTGTCCTGCTGGCCCAGATTCTCTGCTCTCCCCTGTCAAGGCACAGAGTTGGGGTTTGCTGCCCTAACACCGAACCAACTCAGTTCTGGGAGGACTCAGTTCTAAGGCACAACACCCAGGAATGCAACCCCTGAATGTGACCAAAACCCCAAATAAATCTGTGTAAAAATTTTACACAGTGAAAGCTCATAAGGTCATGTCAGACCCCTTTATCAATGAAAGAGAGATGTGCACGGTGGTTGCCCCCCTCCCTCCCCGTAACAATTATTTACACTGGGCTTGATAATAAACAAAAGAGTTTTTATTAAGTATGAAAAGTAGGATTTAAGTGGTTGCAAGTGAAAACAATGCGATGAAAGTAAATTCCTAAATTAAAATGAACAAAATGCTTAGCTCATTCTAATCAACTAGGAAACTTGCTACATGCAAATTCCTACCCCCTCAACAGTTGTTCTTATTTGAGGTAAAATTTGAAATCAGAGCTGATCTTTTTCTCTGACTTGGATCTACAGCTTCTTCAAAGTTTTTTGTTTCCTCTTAGGGTGTGCCAGACAATTTCAAAAGCCAGCTGAAGACAAAGGCTTCAAAGGCTGGTTGGTTCCCATTGCTCAAATAGACTTTCCCCTAGGGAGGGAACCCTTTGTGTAGTCCTCCCCATCTCCATGGAAAAGTACCACATTCAAGATGGATTCCAGTACCCGGTGGCATGGTCACATGTCTTTCTAGGACCAACCACTGTTTGGGCTTACAGGAGTTTGGGCTTACACGACAAACAAGACTATTCACAGGTCATTGATTTGATCACTAAGCCATTAAGTTTCAGGGACACCAGTAATGGCTCTCTTTAGCACATTTATAACTGTTAAACAGATCCACACTTCATATGTCTGATGTCACATACGTGCACAAAAATAGGAGATACACATTCATAACTCATGTAACATTAAAAGTGATAGGTTACATGACGCATTTTGTCTAAAGCATCTTCGAGTTATGCATATTCATATCCACAAGTGAATTCTCATAAGGCATGGTGAGGGGGCATCACAATCGCTAACTCAGGGTCCCAGGAGCCCACAGAGATGAAGGGACCAAGCTTGAGTCAAACTGAGACCCAGGTTTCAAGCTCTGTTGCTTGGCAGTATAAATGATTTGGGGTTTGCCGCCCAAACTTTGAACTTATCCCACCATCTCACAGAGCAGCTTTGTTTTCCAAGCTTGATGGACAGTCTGGTTTTCCCACACTGCACCATGAAACAATGCTAGAGCTGCTACATTTTGGAAGAGTGCTAGGAATTCTGGGATACAGGTGGTTGGACTAGGGCCTGCATAGTGCAGCACTGATGCTAGAGTTGCAGGCTGGGACCCAGGACTCGACAATTACTAACATGGGGTTACAAATGAATGTCGCTGCTCAAGTCCTAGGTTAAGAAGCCCAGGGTCCGCTAGCTTGAGTTCTCTTAACCCTGGGCTTACCTAGTAGTGTACCCGGAGGCTTTTGGAGGGTTGTGTAAGGGTGATGGGTAGGACCCTCTGGTGACTCATGAGCGCATGTGAATCAGAAAGCTGGGGTGCAGATCCTTGGTAACGTTTTAATGGGGTCTTGGTTTAACATGCAGCGTATACAGTGACTGAGCTCTGCCCTTAGTGTCACGGTGAAAAACAAAACCACACTAAAATTCTGACCCTGGCCCCGAAACTTGGGAACTCAGCTTGAAACTCATGGCAAAGACTTCGGCTTGAACTTCACTTCTCATACTATGTGTAAAGCTAAATTTTTCAATCTTCTACCTGCATTCCTGGGGTTAAGTCAAACCCTGAATGGTCCTGAATCATCGGTTTAGCGGTTGAATTTAATTTCAGTGCGTTTTGAGAGCCAAGAGTCTGGTGACCAGCCTTGACCTTTAACCCTGTCCCCTAACTTCCGGTCTAGCAGGCTGCACCCCTGATAACACGATGTACTTTCTCCTGGCAGGTCTCAGTGCACCTTCTCCCACAAACCCATTCAGCATCAGTGACCAGAGCAAACCATCGCTCAACCAGATGAGGACCAGTTCCCCAGTGCCAGGCATGGCCATGGGGATGACCATGAACTCCATGACCTACAGTGCTTCACTCCCTCTTCCGCTCAGCAGCATCCCGTCGGTAGTGACCCTCCCCGTTTCCATGAGTGCCTTCCCGCAGGCCGGGGCAGGGCCGTTTCCAGAGCTACCCAGGAACCTGCCTCAGCCTTTGTTGCCACTGACTGGCTCTGCTCCTCCCCCACCCTCGCAGGGGGTGATGAACCCTTTCCTCTGAAGTCTCTTGGTCTGTGTTACCTGCAGTCTCTCTTGTCCCGCCCCCGGCTGTTATGGAAATCTTTGCGTGCTCTCATGCAAAGGCCATGTGGGCACCAGTTCATTAGTTGTGATGGAGGAAACCATTCACCTGCAACTCCGAACCCCTCATCTGCCCAGGTCACAGACACCGTTAGCATGAATCTCCTTGCTTGAAGTGCTGTAGAAGTACCTGCTCCAGCATGGTGGGTGAAGGAGGCCTAGATCTGCCTCTGATGGCAATAAGGGTACTCTTCTCATCAGCTGGCATTCCCACGATCTGCAGAGTAGACGGAGGGAGTCCCTCAGGAAGGGCTTTAATTGTCCAGGGCTCTCCAGCACCACATGCTGCTCCATAGAGAGCCCAGTAGGAAGCATCACAACAGACATTTTCTAGTCTCCACCGATCCCTTAGAGATCAGCCTGGGCCCACCAGTGGGAGAGAAGAATCCTTCTGTAATTTGCATAGGAGGTGCAAATCGCTTGCTGCAACTTGCTGCCCCAAAGCTTGCGGAGGTCAGGCCATTCCTGGGGACAGGAGGAGTGCTCCTTAGAATCCCTTTCCTCAGCTAGTGACCTGTATGCTTCTCCCCATGGCCCTGGGGATGACTGAACTGTGATCCAAGAATCCTGTTCCTCTCCTGCTGTCACCCAGAAGTTCCTCTGTGGACGCAAATGTTTGGGACTCTTGCCTGTCTTCCTCCACCCCGTCTTGGTGTTGCTGTTGGGACCCCTGTTTCTCTGTGGCTGTCACCTGGATGTTACTCTGCTTGGGTGCTGGTCCTTGGAAACCTTTTCCTCCTCCGCCGCTGTCAGCTGTACTATTCTCCATGGGGTGCTCCATGGATGTTCCCCATATTTTCCGTGGGCTTGGTGCAGATCCTCACAGGCTGACCCCAGCTCCCTTAAACTCCACAAGAGACCAAGTCCTGAGACACCCCAAGCAGGCCGGGATAGCTTCAGCTCTTGGATCCCAGCTCGAGCCGTTCGAAACTCTTCTGCCAGGACTGCTGTGCTGTGAGGGGGAGAAGGTCTAATCAGCTGAGACTGTAGGATGGAGGCCATGTGAGGTTAACATCCTGAGTGCCTGCTGTGTCTTAAGTTGAGGACTCCCTGCCAATTCCATCAGACCTCTGCGCAGAGAGCGGGGGGATGACTCTGAGACACTAACACAGCAGAGGGGCGGGGTGACGGGACAAGGAAGGGGGAGTTGCTGTACAATTGTTAGCTCTTTAGTGCAACACTTCTCTAAAGCAGCAGCAGCGCAGTAACAGAGATGTGGTGGTTATAACAGAACTTAGGAGAACAATAAAATATTCTAATGTACTTTGGTCTGAGGCTTTTCTGACTTCCAAGGAAATTGGTCTGGGCTTTAGCCTGTTTCCCTTCCCAAGTTTAAAGAGATTTGCTTCTCCCTTCTGTGTCTTTTACCGTCTGCCTGTCAGCCTCGTCATAGCACTGCCTGGCCTCTGGATCCATATCCAGCCCTAACTGGATAGCTGCCCTATTTCTGCCATTCCAACGTGCCTTGTAGCTAGGTTAGCACTTACACCATTGCCAGGTGGGGGTTCAGTGCTGCCATTTGGCTGTGCTAGCATTCCCCACCCACTTGGTGTGAGTACAAATGCCACTCCAACGGCAGGGAGGTGGGGAATCAGGCCTGCTGACAGTGCAGTGAGGTGAGCCCCACATGTGCCTAGAGGGATTTATGAAGATCTATCACAGCGATGTCACTTTCCTCCCAGAACTCCTGCTTCTTGTTGCCCGAATTGGGATGGGAGCCTGTGCTATGCCGCCAAGTGGCTGTGAGCCTCCTTTGCGCTCTCCCAATTCTGAACTGCAGCAGGGGGCCAAATGGTCATAGGTGTAAATCAGAGCAATTGGGATTCCCCCTTGGGCAGCTGCAGCCCAGAATCCCTGGTGCAATGGGCCACACGCCATGTTCCTGGGACATGTGCTGCACCAGGCCTGGCAAGGAACCAGTATGTGGCGATGCGGACAGTGACCATGACAGCACATCTCCAGCCCCCTGCCGCTTGCAGGCTGTTTCTAGCTTGTGCCTGCCAGTGCAGAGGCACCTAGGCTCTGGAGCAGGGATGAAGATCTCACTGTTGATCTTTTCTCTTGACAGTGCTGGGGGCTTTTTGCTTCCCATTCTTGAGAAACGCCCTGCTTTCCCCCTCCAGCTGTGAACACCCTCCTCCCGCCCTGGAGTGCTCTCCAGCCTGGCCCAGCTGCTCTCGGCTGCTGCTTGTCCCCACAGGGAATCTTTTGCCAGGACTTTCTGGGTGAGTTTGCAGAGCAGGAGTTTGAGCCGTCCCCAGGGTTAGAGCAAAGCGGGCTCTCTCTTCAAAAGAATGAACTAGAGACTTGCTGCCTTGAGCTTGGAAAGACAGGGATTGTTTCTGAGTGAGCCAGGCCATTGCATGGTCACTGTGAGGCGCATCCTGTGCGGATTTCAGTGCTGGCTTTGGGTGTATTTCTGCCATTTGGGCTCTTGCCCTGCTACGTTCCCTTGGCAGCTCTTTGGTTTGTTGTTTGCCTGCTTGGGGGGTGTGGGCATGTCAACTCCATCTTCTGCTGTGGAACAATAAACGTAGCCAGCATCTGTCAGCTCTCGAGAAGTCTCAGCTACAGCCTTCTGAGCTGCCTTTACATTTAGCCAGAGAGGCCACCATGGAGCAGGCCTAGGCTGGGATCCTCCCTTGCAACAGCAGTGACAGTGCCCTAGCAGGGCAAAAGAGACCGAGGAGCATGAATGGCTGTTTAATGTCCAGCTGGAATGCACAGTATTCCTTCTAATAGGAAATCAGAGCCTGCTTCTGTTTGTCATTTTTCTTGGGGTGCCCGGGACTGAATCACCTCACCCCTGGCCTCCAGCCAGAGGGAGTCTGACCTGAAATGCCTGGTACCTGCACCCTAACACCCTTAGCCTGTCAGCCGCTTGACCACTCCCCTCCAGGTTGTGCCAGCCCTGACTTTGCCTTGCAGATTAACAGTACCTGCTGCAACCCATTCCCCGAGTCCCTTTGAAGTGTTCCTTGCGATAGCTAGTTCCTGACACTGGCTACTCAGAAATCCCAGATCCTGCCCAGAAGGAGCAGTGGGCCTTAGTGTGCCAGTTTTGCCTTAGTGCCCCCCATACAGCACACAGCACTTGTAATAAAACACAAGGGCTATGTCTACACTGGCAGCTTCTTGTGCAAGAACGGCTGTTCTTGCGCAAAAACTTGCCTGCTGTCTACACTGCACGCGCGTTCTTGCGCAAGTAATTTACAGTATAGCGTTGTAAAACAGGGCTTCTTCTGGAAGAGTTATTCCTCTCTCCACGAGGAATAAGCCCTCTTGAGCAAGAGCCCTTTCACAAGAGGGCAGTGTTGACAGGCAACATGAAATTCTTGCGCAAGAAGCCCCTATGGTTAAAATGGCCATCAGAGCTTTCTTGTGGAAGAGAACGTCCACACTGCCATGGATGCTCTTGCACAAAAGCACATCTCTTGTGCAAAAGCACATGCCAGTGTAGACGCGCTCTTGTGGAAGACTTTTTGTGCAAGAACTCTTCCGCAAAACAGTTCTTGCACAAGAAGCTGCCAGTGTAGACGTAGCCAAGAAGGTTTATTTAAAGGTGATGATTCTTCTAGAAACAAGGAGGGATGGAGACAAATGGTTCCAATACAAAAGCATAAAATACAAACCAGGGTCCACACTTACTTACCAGCTGCCTTTCCTAGCTAATAAGGTAAGATGCCTCCTTCCCCCTCAGAGGTAAGTCACTGGCTGGTGGGAACCAGGATCCACTCCCTCAGTCCCCAGAATGTCTGCTCAGTAAATGGATCCAGGAGGCCTTTCCCCACCCTGTGTTATACTGAAATAGTCTGTTGCCTTTATCCAGAGCCAGGGTGATCTCCCCCCCCCCCCACCCTCTGTTGTAATGTTCCTATTTTATCTCCAAGCAATTTTGATTTTCTGCGGTTGTCTCTGATGGTTTTTCATTGAAAGTCTTGGGGTGGAACACAGCTAGATAATTGAGCCTGGCATTATACCAGAAGCTAACCAGGGCAGGGGGTGGCGGCAGAGCACAGCAAGGGGTGGTGGGCTGCTAACAGCGCACGAACAGAGCCTGACGCGAGGAGGGGTAATGAGGGAAGCTGACATGGCCTCAGAGAAAATAACCCAGTGCAACAAGTTGTTATATCTGAGTTTTCAGTAACAATCAAGCCAGGACATAAAGCAACAAAGACATGAAAACATTTCAAGCCATCCCATGGGGAAGAAGTGAATCTTATACTCCAGCTCTCACAGGGGCCTGCCTTTGCAGTCCTGAAATCTGCTCTGCATGTGGATCTTTTCTGCTGCAAAAGCTTTTTTGGTAAATATTACATAACACCCTCCCCCCTACCTCCACCCGCAGAGGCACAGCAGGAACAAACTAGAAACAATCTACCTGGGCTTAGCAGGACAATCAATTTAGTCAGGCTCCCTGTGCTCCCAGCTCTGCAGCTACATAGTCCGCATCAGACGCCAAGTGTTTGGCAGCTCAGATCAGCTCACTAAGGTGCTGACGCTGGGCTTTGGGGGGATGATCACTCATCTGGCCATTGCCAAGCAGTGCTGCCTGTTTCATACCTCATGACAACAAATGATTAAGACCCTTTTCGCTTCACATCCTGCAGCAAACAAACATGGACTTGGGGTGGGGAGAAAGCCAGCCCATTGTAGCACCAAATCAACCCTCTTAGCAGAAATGTGCTTTGCCGCCCACGGTCTCATTAATAAATGCCAGTAACAGGACAGCCTTTTGCTTTCCCAGGCATCTTTTTTTCTCCTCACTGCTGCACAAATAGGAAATCGATGCTCAAGAGCCAACAAGACACAGTTGGGGGTTAATGTGGCCCAGTCCTTCGCCTCTTTGGTGTGAGCTGGGGGTGTGTATGTGTGTCAAGGTGCAGGGTAATCAGTGGCACTTAAAAGCAGATCAGTGCCAAGCAGTTAACTGAATATTAAGGCAGCTGCAGAAGGAGTCTGCAGCAACCTCCTTGGTTCAGAAAAGCTGCTGTTGGAAGAAGTAGGGAGAAAAGACACAACAAACACATCAAGCTTTGTTATTTTTCTCCATCTGGTGTGGGACTACACACAAGGAGGAACCAGCCACGCAGAGCTAGTGTGTGATATGATGTAGGTTGTCAGATGCTCTCTACTGCAGCACTCAACTTTCTGACAGATTGTCCTCTCTCATGTCCTGGATGAATTTTATTAATATAGCCTCCTGGTTTCTCTGGGTGAAACATCACATTACTGTCTCTGAGGAGTAAACACAAATGCTTGGGAGCTGTTCTCTGACTGCATGTGCATAATTCACGTGGCGGATCATTAGGAGCATCCAGAGGATGGGAATACAGCCCTTGGGCCATACTGTGAGCTCATAGACAAGGAATCTTTCTCTGATGGTTTCCCAAAAGACCTTGGTTTCCTGGCAGTCCTGAAGTGGATACCAACCTTAAGAAGGACTGGCTACTCAAGCAAGTTCATTGCTTCCTGGCCTTCAGGACCATGAAGGACTCATAGATAATACTCAGCATTTAGTGAGTGGTTTCCACCTATAGATCTTAAAGCACTATACAAAAGCAGGGCACCAGCATGATCCCTATTTCATAAATGAATCAAGTTAAGGGCTGGATTTTTAAAGCTATTTAGGCTCCTAACGATGCAGCTAGGCACTTTATGAGCTTTTCAAAAGCACCTAGGTGCCAAACTGCGAATGAGATCAAGTTACCTTGTGTTATTGACACTCAAATTACTTCTGCTGGGTTAGCCAAACTCAACGGAGGGCATCCAAGCTACAACAAGGGATGGATCATGGGATGATCACCTGTTCTGTTTATTCCTGCTAAGCCGTGGGCATTGGCCACTGTAGGGAGACAGGATATTGGTTTAGATGAACTTTTGGCCTGGCCCAATGTGGATGTTCTGATGAATTAGCACTTGAGTTACAATGTCCCTGCTGGCACTGCACTCATTCACGTGAGTCATTAACACTTCTAGGGTCATATCTCTCAGTTCTTCTTTGCCCAGAAGAAAGTGGAGCCACTCAGTGGATTCTTTCCCAGTGAACTGTGGAGAAAGTTGTCTGTCCTTTCTGCATGCCTGTGTGGGACTGTGGGAAGGCATTGGAGGTCTAATGATGCTTGCCAGAAACCACGCTAGAATGGTTGTGTTAGCAACTGATGAGTTCCACCTCTGGCCTATATCCTGATGAGCCAGCCAACTTGAGGAAATGGTACCATGGCATGTGAGTTAAAGGCTTTGTACGTGGAAGTGACTCAGGTTAGAGGGTGACACTTGAGTTATAACACAAATTAACTTGGGAGTGAAGACAAACCTGTTAGGGCTGCCCTATCCCTCCAGCTGTGCTGGCTTTTTAAGAGTCATGTTACTGGCACTGTTTGTGGGGGAGGGATTGGTGCA
The DNA here is from genome assembly GCA_032595735.1 of Pelochelys cantorii. Classification (NCBI taxonomy): domain Eukaryota; kingdom Metazoa; phylum Chordata; order Testudines; family Trionychidae; genus Pelochelys; species Pelochelys cantorii. The sequence goes on along the minus strand of CM064344.1, from coordinate 16,931,428 downwards.
TGGGTTCGGGAGTCAAGTTACCAGCAACAATCAAGCCAGGCAGTGACTGGTGATGATGTAGTAGAATCAAGGCTTAAGGTTCCTTTGGAAAATCCCACCTCAGATCTCTAAAGCCAGAATCTGCTGCTCCATCAATGAAGAAAACAGCAAAGGCAGGAAGTGCTGACCTGAGAGACCCACTAGAGTTAACTGCCCACAGGAAAAGTAAAGAAATTACATAGACAAGGGCTACTCTGTTCCTGTGGGTCTAAATTTACAGGGTCAGTGAACAAAAACTGATAGGTTTTGAATATGCACTCTGAAAAGAAATGATGTTGCAGCCCCTGGGACGAACATATCCCTGATGCATAGCTCCATTGACTAAATGCTTGTTCTACCTGACTACACTGGAGTTACACAAGGGATGAAATTGGCCTTTTACTTATGGTGGGTGATAAAACCACTTTGCCACCTGCAGAAGGTTTCAGTCACTATAATGTCACAGATCAAGAACGGGCCATTTTGAAGTGATCTGGCACTGACAGTTCTTGATGATTCTACAATGACTAAGGAGGAGCAGGGGCATTCTCCTACAGTCATTCTGACAAGCCGGCATGCTGTGATCAAGCTACAGTGAAGGATCAGTGATGTTCTATGTAACTTGTGCAGAAATGTGGAAAACAGGCCAGGCTATGGATGGGAAGTGGCAGATAGTGGTGGCAGTTCTTTTTGGCCACAACCCCCAGCATAAGGGCACAGAGATACTGGTGACCTGGGGAAGGGTAGAGGAAAAGGAAACAAAAAAATTAGTGGGAGTAGTGTGGCTTTTTTATTAACAGGAAAAAAAGGTGTGTACTTATCTTGTGCTGGCTAATATGAAGTAAAATCCTAGGAAGACAAGGCAGTGGTAGCGGTAACACGTTAGCAGGTGGTGACAAATCCAGGTTCCCTGATTTGTTAATGTGTGAAAACTACAGGCTGCCTGGTCTTCCCCAGAATTTCACCTCAGGTTAATTACCTCATGTTAGTTAGCAGGAGTTTAAGACACACCCTTTCCCCACTTATGTGGTGAGCAGTGTTCCCTGTAAGCTGTGCACTTAGGTGGCCACTCAGGAGAGATTCAGATGCCGTTGATTAGCAGAGTGCCCACAACTGGCTGCATCTGTTTCGACTGGTGATACACATCTGCATATGCCTTGACCACTTACCAAAATCTTGGAGTAGCCCCTGGTGGGGAGAGGTAGTGGCTATGGTAGAATTCTGGATTATTGCCAACTCTTGTGATTTTTGTCATCTCATGATATTTGGCATTTTTTTTGGAATGCCTCAGCTCCTGGAGTCACATGAATCTCACCTTTCATTTTTTTAAAAAAGGACATTTCTACCTCTCATGCTTGCAAAGAAAAACTGGAAAATGTGAACCCTGCCCTCTAAAGGTTCAACACCCAGAAGATGAATAAAGAGTCTTCAATTGTATTACTGTTTTCAATCTCCTGATTCTGAGAGCTCTGACTCGTGATTTTTAAATGCTTGGTGTTGGCAATATTGGGATTGGTCTGAATGGGGCACTGTTGTAGGTGGGAACTTTGTGCCCAGTGCTGGATGATCATCAGGCCCTTATCTGATGCCTAATGTCTCACAAGCAGGATCCAGACAGTGTAGGCTTTGCTGTGCCTTGTAATTCAGCAGTGATGGCATAAGAACGGCCATCTTGGGCTGGACCAATAGTCCACCTAGCCCAATACCCTGCCCTCTAATGGTGCCAGATGCTTCAGAGGGAATGAATAGTGATTCCTTCTTGGTCTCCCAGACCTAGCTTGTAGCAATCAAAGGTTTGAGGACACCCAGAGTGTGGGGCTACCTCACTAAATATCTTGGCTAACAACCTATGACTCACTCTATGGACTCTCTTGCACTCCATGGACTTGGCTTTTTGAATTCATTTTTGAACCGTTATACTTTTGTCTTCACATCAACCCCTGGCAATGAGGTCCACAGGTTAATGCTGTGTTGCACAAAGTTTTCCCTTTTGCTTGCAAGCAGTGGGTGAAGGTAGGGTTAGGGGAGGCAAGCCCCTTCCCACTCCTTCCCCCTCCATCCAGTGCATGGCCCGACCCTCCCCTGCCCCAGAGCATGGGAAGGGCTGGCAGCACGTGGTCCCAGCTTCCCCCCAGACCCAGAGCATGGGGATGATGGATGCTTGGGGGCTGGCAACACTCAGCCCCCAATAGGCCAACAGTAAGCAGCTGGGGGTGGAGTCTTGGTGGGGCCAGGCTGACAGTTTGGGAAAGCAACGCCTTCCCTGCCTGGGATACCCGTCGCCCATGCTAGTGCCTATTAATTCATTGGGTGATCCCTGCTTAACAGGCCTGGGCATGTGGTCCCGTAACAGGGGATCTGATCAGCCCCATCCTGGGAACAAAGGCCCTAGGCCAGCCTGACGAGAAGATTGTAGTCATGGGATCAAACCCCAAAGGCTCACATGGTCCCACAGGCTCATTGCCAGTCACCTCAGAGACAGCTTCACCCCATCATGGGGGCTCAGCCTACAGTCACACCCAGAACCAGGGTCACTCTGCCCTGGGGGGCTCAGCCACAGTCACCCCCAGAGCCAGGGTCACTCTGCCCCGGGGGGGCTCAGCCACAGTCACCCCCAGAGCCAGGGTCACTCTGCCCCGGGGGGCTCAGCCACAGTCACCCCCAGAGCCAGGGTCACTCTGCCCCGGGGGGCTCAGCTAGTCACCGCCAGAGCCAGGGTCACTCTGCCCCGGGGGGCTCAGCCAGTCACCCTCAGAGCCAGGGTCACTCTGCCCCGGGGGGCTCAGCCACAGTCACCGCCAGAGCCAGGGTCACTCTGCCCCGGGGGGCTCAGCCAGTCACTCCCAGAGCCAGGGTCACTCTGCCCCGGGGGGTCAGCCAGTCACCCCCAGAGCCAGGGTCACTCTGCTCCGGGGGGCTCAGCCAGTCACCCCCAGAGCCAGGGTCACTCTGCGCCGGGGGGCTCAGCCACAGTCACCCCCAGAGCCAGGGTCACTCTGCCCCGGGGGGCTCAGCCACAGTCACCCCCAGAGCCAGGGTCACTCTGCCCCGGGGGGCTCAGCCAGTCACCCCCAGAGCCAGGGTCACTCTGCCCCGGGGGGCTCAGCCAGTCACCCCCAGAGCCAGGGTCACTCTGCCCCGGGGGGCTCAGCCACAGTCACCGCCAGAGCCAGGGTCACTCTGCCCCGGGGGGCTCAGCCAGTCACCCCCAGAGCCAAGGTCAGCTGTCCCCGGGGGGCTCAGCCAGTCACCCCCAGAGCCAGGGTCACTCGTCCCCAGGGGGGCTCAGCCAGTCACCCCCAGAGCCAGGGTCACTCGTCCCCAGGGGGGCTCAGCCAGTCACCCCCAGAGCCAGGGTCACTGCCCCGGGGGGCTCAGCCAGTCACCGCCAGAGCCAGGGTCACTCTGCCCCGGGGGGCTCAGCCAGTCACCCCCAGAGCCAGGGTCACTCATCCCCGGGGGGCTCAGCCAGTCACCCCCAGAGCCAGGGTCACTCTGCCCCGGGGGGCTCAGCCACAGTCACCCCCAGAGCCAGGGTCACTCTGCCCCGGGGGGCTCAGCCAGTCACGCCCAGAGCCAGGGTCAATCTGCCCCGGGGGGCTCAGCCACAGTTTCCGCCAGAGCCAGGGTCACTCTGCCCCGGGGGGCTCAGCCAGTCACTCCCAGAGCCAGGGTCACTCTGCCCCGGGGGGTCAGCCAGTCACCCCCAGAGCCAGGGTCACTCTGCCCCGGGGGGCTCAGCCAGTCACCGCCAGAGCCAGGGTCACTCTGCCCCGGGGGGCTCAGCCACAGTCACCGCCAGAGCGAGGGTCACTCTGCCCTGGGGGGGCTCAGCCACAGTCACCCCTAGAGCCAGGGTCACTCTGCCCCGGGGGGCTCAGCCAGTCACCGCCAGAGCCAGGGTCACTCTGCCCCGGGGGGCTCAGCGACAGTCACCCCCAGAGCCAGGGTCACTCTGCCCCGGGGGGCTCAGCCACAGTCACCCCCAGAGCCAGGGTCACTCTGCCCCGGGGGGCTCAGCCACAGTCACCCCCAGAGCCAGGGTCACTCTGCCCCGGGGGGTCAGCCAGTCACCCCCAGAGCCAGGGTCACTCTGCCCCGGGGGGCTCAGCCAGTCACCGCCAGAGCCAGGGTCACTCTACCCCGGGGGGCTCAGCCAGTCACCCCAGAGCCAGGGTCACTCTCCCCGGGGGGCTCAGCCAGTCACCCCCAGAGCCAGGGTCACTCTGCCCCGGGGGGCTCAGCCACAGTCACCCCCAGAGCCAGGGTCACTCTGCCCCGGGGGGCTCAGCCAGTCACCCCCAGAGCCAGGGTCACTCTGCCCCGGGGGGCTCAGCCAGTCACCGCCAGAGCCAGGGTCACTCTGGCCCGGGGGGCTCAGCCAGTCACCCCCAGAGCCAGGGTCACTCTACCCGGGGGGCTCAGCCACAGTCACCGCCAGAGCCAGGGTCACTCTGCCCCGGGGGGCTCAGCAGTCACCCTAGAGCCAGGGTCACTCTGCCCCGGGGGGTCAGCCAGTCACCCCCAGAGCCAGGGTCACTCTGCCCGGGGGGGCTCAGCCAGTCACCGCCAGAGCCAGGGTCACTCTGCCCCGGGGGGCTCAGCCACAGTCACCGCCAGAGCCAGGGTCACTCTGCCCCGGGGGGCTCAGCCACAGTCACCCCTAGAGCCAGGGTCACTCTGCCCCGGGGGGCTCAGCCAGTCACCGCCAGAGCCAGGGTCACTCTGCCCCGGGGGGCTCAGCCACAGTCACCCCCAGAGCCAGGGTCACTCTGCCCCGGGGGGCTCAGCCACAGTCACCCCCAGAGCCAGGGTCACTCTGCCCCGGGGGGCTCAGCCAGTCACCGCCAGAGCCAGGGTCACTCATCCCCGGGGGGCTCAGCCAGTCACCCCCAGAGCCAGGGTCACTCATCCCCGGGGGGCTCAGCCAGTCACCCCCAGAGCCAGGGTCACTCTGCCCCGGGGGGGCTCAGCCACAGTCACCCCCAGAGCCAGGGTCACTCTGCCCCGGGGGGCTCAGCCAGTCACCCCCAGAGCCAGGGTCACTCTGCCCCGGGGGGCTCAGCCAGTCACCCCAGAGCCAGGGTCACTCTGGCCCGGGGGGCTCAGCCAGTCACCCCCAGAGCCAGGGTCACTCTGCCCCGGGGGGCTCAGCCACAGTCACCCCAGAGCCAGGGTCACTCTGCCCCGGGGGGCTCAGCAGGTCACTCCTAGAGCCAGGTCACTCTGCCCCGGGGGGCAGCCAGTCACCCCCAGAGCCAGGGTCACTCTGCCCCGGGGGGCTCAGCCAGTCACCGCCAGAGCCAGGGTCACTCTGCCCCGGGGGGCTCAGCCACAGTCACCGCCAGAGCCAGGGTCACTCTGCCCCGGGGGGCTCAGCCACAGTCACCCCTAGAGCCAGGGTCACTCTGCCCCGGGGGGCTCAGCCAGTCACCCCCAGAGCCAGGGTCACTCTGCCCCGGGGGGCTCAGCCACAGTCACCCCCAGAGCCAGGGTCACTCTGCCCCGGGGGGCTCAGCCACAGTCACCCCCAGAGCCAGGGTCACTCTGCCCCGGGGGGCTCAGCCAGTCACCGCCCAGAGCCAGGGTCACTCTCCCCGGGGGGCTCAGCCAGTCACCCCCAGAGCCAGGGTCACTCTCCCCGGGGGGCTCAGCCAGTCACCCCAGAGCCAGGGTCACTCTGCCCCGGGGGGGCTCAGCCACAGTCACCCCCAGAGCCAGGGTCACTCTGCCCCGGGGGGCTCAGCCAGTCACCCCCAGAGCCAGGGTCACTCTGCCCCGGGGGGCTCAGCCAGTCACCCTCAGAGCCAGGGTCACTCTGCCCCGGGGGGCTCAGCCAGTCACCCCCAGAGCCAGGGTCACTCTGCCCCGGGGGGCTCAGCCAGTCACCCCCAGAGCCAGGGTCACTCTGCCCCGGGGGCTCAGCCAGTCACCCCCAGAGCCAGGGTCACTCTGCCCCGGGGGGCTCAGCCAGTCACCCCAGAGCCAGGGTCACTCTGCCCCGGGGGGCTCAGCCAGTCACCCCAGAGCCAGGGTCACTCTGCCCCGGGGGGCTCAGCCAGTCACCGCCAGAGCCAGGGTCACTCTGCCCCGGGGGGCTCAGCCACAGTCACCCCAGAGCCAAGGTCACTCTGCCCCGGGGGGCTCAGCCACAGTCACCCCCAGAGCCAAGGTCACTCTGCCCCGGGGGGCTCAGCCAGTCACCGCCAGAGCCAGGGTCACTCTGCCCCGGGGGGCTCAGCCACAGTCACCCCCAGAGCCAGGGTCACTCTGCCCCGGGGGGCTCAGCCAGTCACCCCCAGAGCCAGGGTCACTCTGCCCCGGGGGGCTCAGCCAGTCACCCCCAGAGCCAGGGTCACTCTGCCCCGGGGGGCTCAGCCAGTCACCCCAGAGCCAGGGTCACTCTGCCCCGGGGGCCTCAGCCACAGTCACCCCCAGAGCCAGGGTCACTCTGCCCCGGGGGGCTCAGCCAGTCACCCCAGAGCCAGGGTCACTCTGCCCCGGGGGGCTCAGCCAGTCACCCCCAGAGCCAGGGTCACTCTGCCCCGGGGGGCTCAGCCACAGTCACCGCCAGAGCCAGGGTCACTCTGCCCCGGGGGGCTCAGCCAGTCACCCCCAGAGCCAGGGTCACGTCCCCGGGGGCTCAGCCAGTCACCCCAGAGCCAGGGTCAGCGTCCCCAGGGGGGCTCAGCCAGTCACCCCAGAGCCAGGGTCACTCTGCCCCGGGGGGCTCAGCCAGTCACCCCCAGAGCCAGGGTCACTCTGCCCCGGGGGGCTCAGCCAGTCACCCCCAGAGCCAGGGTCACTCTGCCCCGGGGGGCTCAGCCAGTCACCCCCAGAGCCAGGGTCACTCTGCCCCGGGGGGCTCAGCCAGTCACCGCCAGAGCCAGGGTCACTCTGCCCCGGGGGGCTCAGCCACAGTCACCGCCAGAGCCAGGGTCACTCTGCCCCGGGGGGCTCAGCCACAGTCACCCCCAGAGCCAGGGTCACTCTGCCCCGGGGGGCTCAGCCACAGTCACCCCCAGAGCCAGGGTCACTCTGCCCCGGGGGGCTCAGCCAGTCACCGCCAGAGCCAGGGTCACTCTGCCCCGGGGGGCTCAGCCACAGTCACCGCCAGAGCCAGGGTCACTCTGCCCCGGGGGGGCTCAGCCACAGTCACCGCCAGAGCCAGGGTCACTCTGCCCCGGGGGGCTCAGCCAGTCACCGGCAGAGCCAGGGTCACTCTGCCCCGGGGGGCTCAGCCACAGTCACCCCCAGAGCCAGGGTCACTCTGCCCCGGGGGGCTCAGCCAGTCACCCCCAGAGCCAAGGTCAGCGTCCCCGGGGGGCTCAGCCAGTCACCCCCAGAGCCAGGGTCAGCGTCCCCAGGGGGCTCAGCCAGTCACCCCCAGAGCCAGGGTCACTCTGCCCCGGGGGGCTCAGCCAGTCACCCCCAGAGCCAGGGTCACTCTGCCCCGGGGGGCTCAGCCAGTCACCCCCAGAGCCAGGGTCAGCGTCCCCAGGGGGCTCAGCCAGTCACCCCCAGAGCCAGGGTCACTCTGCCCCGGGGGGCTCAGCCAGTCACCCCCAGAGCCAGGGTCACTCATCCCCGGCGGGCTCAGCCAGTCACCCCCAGAGCCAGGGTCACTATGCCCCGGGGGGCTCAGCCAGTCACCCCCAGAGCCAGGGTCACTCTGCCCCGGGGGGCTCAGCCAGTCACCCCCAGAGCCAGAGTCACTCTGCCCCGGGGGGCTCAGCCAGTCACCCCCAGAGCCAGGGTCACTCTGCCCCGGGGGCTCAGCCAGTCACCCCCAGAGCCAGGGTCACTCTGCCCCGGGGGCTCAGCCAGTCACCCCCAGAGCCAGGGTCACTCTGCCCCGGGGGGCTCAGCCAGTCACCCCCAGAGCCAGGGTCACTCTGCCCCGGGGGGCTCAGCCAGTCACCCTCAGAGCCAGGGTCACTCTGCCCCGGGGGGCTCAGCCAGTCACCGCCAGAGCCAGGGTCACTCTGCCCCGGGGGGCTCAGCCACAGTCACCCCCAGAGCCAAGGTCACTCTGCCCCGGGGGGCTCAGCCACAGTCACCCCCAGAGCCAAGGTCACTCTGCCCCGGGGGGCTCAGCCAGTCACCCCCAGAGCCAGGGTCACTCTGCCCCGGGGGGCTCAGCCAGTCACCGCCAGAGCCAGGATCACTCTGCCCCGGGGGGCTCAGCCACAGTCACCCCCAGAGCCAGGGTCACTCTGCCCCGGGGGGGCTCAGCCAGTCACCCCCAGAGCCAGGGTCACTCTGCCCCGGGGGGCTCAGCCAGTCACCGCCAGAGCCAGGGTCACTCTGCCCCGGGGGCCTCAGCCACAGTCACCCCCAGAGCCAGGGTCACTCTGCCCCGGGGGGCTCAGCCAGTCACCCCCAGAGCCAGGGTCACTCTGCCCCGGGGGGCTCAGCCACAGTCACCGCCAGAGCCAGGGTCACTCTGCCCCGGGGGGCTCAGCCAGTCACCCCCAGAGCCAGGGTCACGTCCCCGGGGGGCTCAGCCAGTCACCCCCAGAGCCAGGGTCACTCCCCGGGGGCTCAGCCAGTCACCCCCAGAGCCAGGGTCACTCTGCCCCGGGGGGCTCAGCCAGTCACCCCCAGAGCCAGGGTCACTCTGCCCCGGGGGGCTCAACCAGTCACCCCCAGAGCCAGGGTCACTCTGCCCCGGGGGGCTCAGCCAGTCACCGCCAGAGCCAGGGTCACTCTGCCCCGGGGGGCTCAGCCAGTCACCCCCAGAGCCAGGGTCACTCTGCCCCGGGGGGCTCACCAGTCACCCCCAGAGCCAGGGTCACTCTGCCCCGGGGGGCTCAGCCAGTCACCGCCAGAGCCAGGGTCACTCTGCCCCGGGGGGCTCAGCCAGTCACCCCCAGAGCCAGGGTCACTCTGCCCCGGGGGGCTCAGCCACAGTCACCCCCAGAGCCAGGGTCACTCTGCCCCGGGGGGCTCAGCCAGTCACCCCCAGAGCCAGGGTTTCACTCTGCCCCGGGGGGCTCAGCCAGTCACCCCAGAGCCAGGGTCACTCTGGCCCGGGGGGCTCAGCCACAGTCACCGCCCAGAGCCAGGGTCACTCTGCCCCGGGGGGCTCAGCCACAGTCACCCCCAGAGCCAGGGTCACTCTGCCCGGGGGGGCTCAGCCAGTCACCCCCAGAGCCAGGGTCACTCTGCCCCGGGGGGCTCAGCCAGTCACCGCCAGAGCCAGGGTCACTCTGCCCCGGGGGGCTCAGCCACACCCCCAGAGCCAGGGTCACTCTGCCCCGGGGGGCTCAGCCAGTCACCCCCAGAGCCAGGGTCACTCTGCCCCGGGGGGCTCAGCCAAGTCACCCCAGAGCCAGGGTCACTCTGCCCCGGGGGGCTCAGCCAGTCACCCCCAGAGCCAAGGTCAGCGTCCCCGGGGGGCTCAGCCAGTCACCCCCAGAGCCAGGGTCAGCGTCCCCAGGGGGCTCAGCCAGTCACCCCCAGAGCCAGGGTCACTCTGCCCCGGGGGGCTCAGCCAGTCACCCCCAGAGCCAGGGTCACTCTGCCCCGGGGGGCTCAACCAGTCACCCCCAGAGCCAGGGTCACTCTGCCCCGGGGGGCTCAGCCAGTCACCGCCAGAGCCAGGGTCACTCTGCCCCGGGGGGCTCAGCCAGTCACCCCCAGAGCCAGGGTCACTCTGCCCCGGGGGGCTCAGCCAGTCACCCCCAGAGCCAGGGTCACTCTGCCCCGGGGGGCTCAGCCAGTCACCGCCAGAGCCAGGGTCACTCTGCCCCGGGGGGCTCAGCCAGTCACCCCCAGAGCCAGGGTCACTCTGCCCCGGGGGGCTCAGCCACAGTCACCCCCAGAGCCAGGGTCACTCTGCCCCGGGGGGCTCAGCCAGTCACCCCCAGAGCCAGTTTCACTCTGCCCCGGGGGGCTCAGCTAGTCACCGCCAGAGCCAGGGTCACTCTGGCCCGGGGGGCTCAGCCAGTCACCCCCAGAGCCAGGGTCACTCTGCCCCGGGGGGCTCAGCCACAGTCACCGCCAGAGCCAGGGTCACTCTGCCCCGGGGGGCTCAGCCAGTCATTCCCAGAGCCAGGGTCACTCTGCCCCGGGGGGTCAGCCAGTCACCCCCAGAGCCAGGGTCACTCTGCCCCGGGGGGCTCAGCCACAGTCACCGCCAGAGCCAGGGTCACTCTGCCCCGGGGGGGCTCAGCCACAGTCACCCCTAGAGCCAGGGTCACTCTGCCCCGGGGGGCTCAGCCAGTCACCGCCAGAGCCAGGGTCACTCTGCCCCGGGGGGGCTCAGCCACAGTCACCGCCAGAGCCAGGGTCACTCTGCCCCGGGGGGGCTCAGCCACAGTCACCCCTAGAGCCAGGGTCACTCTGCCCCGGGGGGCTCAGCCACAGTCACCCCCAGAGCCAGGGTCACTCTGCCCCGGGGGGCTCAGCCAGTCACCGCCAGAGCCAGGGTCACTCTGCCCCGGGGGGCTCAGCCACAGTCACCGCCAGAGCCAGGGTCACTCTGCCCCGGGGGGGCTCAGCCACAGTCACCGCCAGAGCCAGGGTCACTCTGCCCCGGGGGGCTCAGCCAAGTCACCGCCAGAGCCAGGGTCACTCTGCCCCGGGGGGCTCAGCCACAGTCACCCCCAGAGCCAGGGTCACTCTGCCCCGGGGGGCTCAGCCAGTCACCCCCAGAGCCAAGGGTCAGCGTCCCCGGGGGGCTCAGCCAGTCACCCCCAGAGCCAGGGTCACCGTCCCCGGGGGCTCAGCCAGTCACCCCCAGAGCCAGGGTCACTCTGCCCCGGGGGGGCTCAGCCAGTCACCCCCAGAGCCAGGGTCACTCTGCCCCGGGGGGCTCAGCCAGTCACCCCCAGAGCCAGGGTCACTCTCCCCAGGGGGCTCAGCCAGTCACCCCCAGAGCCAGGGTCACTCTGCCCCGGGGGGCTCAGCCAGTCACCCCCAGAGCCAGGGTCACTCATCCCCGGGGGGCTCAGCCAGTCACCCCCAGAGCCAGGGTCACTTGCCCGGGGGGGCTCAGCCAGTCACCCCCAGAGCCAGGGTCACTCTGCCCCGGGGGGCTCAGCCAGTCACCCCCAGAGCCAGGGTCACTCTGCCCCGGGGGGCTCAGCCAGTCACCCCCAGAGCCAGGGTCACTCTGCCCCGGGGGCTCAGCCAGTCACCCCCAGAGCCAGGGTCACTCTGCCCCGGGGGCTCAGCCAGTCACCCCCAGAGCCAGGGTCACTCTGCCCCGGGGGGCTCAGCCAGTCACCCCCAGAGCCAGGGTCACTCTGCCCCGGGGGGCTCAGCCAGTCACCCTCAGAGCCAGGGTCACTCTGCCCCGGGGGGCTCAGCCAGTCACCGCCAGAGCCAGGGTCACTCTGCCCCGGAGGGCTCAGCCACAGTCACCCCCAGAGCCAAGGTCACTCTGCCCCGGGGGGCTCAGCCACAGTCACCCCCAGAGCCAAGGGTCACTCTGCCCCGGGGGGCTCAGCCAAGTCACCCCAGAGCCAGGGTCACTCTGCCCCGGGGGGCTCAGCCAGTCACCGCCAGAGCCAGGGTCACTCTGCCCCGGGGGGCTCAGCCACAGTCACCCCCAGAGCCAGGGTCACTCTGCCCCGGGGGGGCTCAGCCAGTCACCCCCAGAGCCAGGGTCACTCTGCCCCGGGGGGCTCAGCCAGTCACCGCCAGAGCCAGGGTCACTCTGCCCCGGGGGCCTCAGCCACAGTCACCCCCAGAGCCAGGGTCACTCTGCCCCGGGGGGCTCAGCCAGTCACCCCCAGAGCCAGGGTCACTCTGCCCCGGGGGGCTCAGCCACAGTCACCCCAGAGCCAGGGTCACTCTGCCCCGGGGGGCTCAGCCAGTCACCCCCAGAGCCAGGTCACTCCCCGGGGGGCTCAGCCAGTCACCCCAGAGCCAGGGTCACCTCCCCGGGGGCTCAGCCAGTCACCCCCAGAGCCAGGGTCACTCTGCCCGGGGGGCTCAGCCAGTCACCGCCAGAGCCAGGGTCACTCTGCCCCGGGGGGCTCAGCCACAGTCACCCCAGAGCCAGGGTCACTCTGCCCCGGGGGGGCTCAGCCACAGTCACCCCAGAGCCAGGGTCACTCTGCCCCGGGGGGGCTCAGCCAAGTCACCCCGAGCCAGGGTCACTCTGCCCCGGGGGGCTCAGCCACAGTCCCCCCAGAGCCAGGGTCACTCTGCCCCGGGGGGCTCAGCCAAGTCACCCCCAGAGCCAGGGTCACTCTCCCCGGGGGGCTCAGCCAGTCACCCCCAGAGCCAGGGTCACTCTCCCGGGGGGCTCAGCCACAGTCACCGCCAGAGCCAGGGTCACTCTGCCCCGGGGGGCTCAGCCAGTCACCCAGAGCCAGGTCACTCTGCCCCGGGGGGTCAGCCAGTCACCCCCAGAGCCAGGGTCACTCTCCCCGGGGGGCTAGCCAGTCACCCCAACCAGGGTCACCCCCCGGGGGGGCTCAGCCACAGTCACCCCAGAGCCAGGGTCACTCTGCCCCGGGGGGGCTCAGCCACAGTCACCCCTAGAGCCAGGGTCACTCTGCCCCGGGGGGCTCAGCCACAGTCACCCCCAGAGCCAGGGTCACTCTGCCCCGGGGGGCTCAGCCAGTCACCCCAGAGCCAGGGTCACTCTGCCCCGGGGGGCTCAGCCAGTCACCCCCAGAGCCAGGGTCACTCATCCCGGGGGGCTCAGCCAGTCACCCCCAGAGCCAGGGTCACTCTGCCCCGGGGGGCTCAGCCCAGTCACCCCCAGAGCCAGGGTCACTCTGCCCCGGGGGGCTCAGCCAGTCACCCCAGAGCCAGGGTCACTCTGCCCCGGGGGGCTCAGCCAGTCACCCCCAGAGCCAGGGTCACTCTGCCCCGGGGGGCTCAGCCAGTCACCCCCAGAGCCAGGGTCACTCTGCCCCGGGGGGCTCAGCCAGTCACCGCCAGAGCCAGGGTCACTCTGCCCCGGGGGGCTCAGCCAGTCACCCCCAGAGCCAGGGTCACTCTGCCCCGGGGGGCTCAGCCACAGTCACCCCAGAGCCAGGGTCACTCTGCCCCGGGGGGCTCAGCCAGTCACCCCCAGAGCCAGGTCACTCTGCCCCGGGGGGCTCAGCCAGTCACCGCCAGAGCCAGGGTCACTCTGCCCGGGGGGCTCAGCCAGTCACCCCCAGAGCCAGGGTCACTCTGCCCCGGGGGGCTCAGCCAGTCACCCCCAGAGCCAGGGTCACTCTGCCCCGGGGGGCTCAGCCAGTCACCGCCAGAGCCAGGGTCACTCTGCCCCGGGGGGCTCAGCCAGTCACCCCCAGAGCCAGGGTCACTCTGCCCCGGGGGGCTCAGCCACAGTCACCCCCAGAGCCAGGGTCACTCTGCCCGGGGGGCTCAGCCAGTCACCCCCAGAGCCAGGGTCACTCTGCCCGGGGGGCTCAGCCAGTCACCGCCAGAGCCAGGGTCACTCTGGCCCGGGGGGCTCAGCCAGTCACCCCCAGAGCCAGGGTCACTCTGCCCCGGGGGGGCTCAGCCACAGTCACCGCCAGAGCCAGGGTCACTCTGCCCCGGGGGGCTCAGCCAGTCACCCCCAGAGCCAGGGTCACTCTGCCCCGGGGGGCTCAGCCAGTCACCGCCAGAGCCAGGGTCACTCTGCCCCGGGGGGCTCAGCCAGTCACCGCCAGAGCCAGGGTCACTCTGCCCGGGGGGGCTCAGCCACAGTCACCCCAGAGCCAGGGTCACTCTGCCCGGGGGGCTCAGCCAGTCACCGCCAGAGCCAGGGTCACTCTGCCCCGGGGGGCTCAGCCACAGTCACCCCCAGAGCCAGGGTCACTCTGCCCCGGGGGGCTCAGCCACAGTCACCCCAGAGCCAGGGTCACTCTGCCCCGGGGGGGCTCAGCCAGTCACCGCCAGAGCCAGGGTCACTCTGCCCCGGGGGGCTCAGCCACAGTCACCGCCAGAGCCAGGGTCACTCTGCCCCGGGGGGGCTCAGCCACAGTCACCCCTAGAGCCAGGGTCACTCTGCCCCGGGGGGCTCAGCCAGTCACCGCCAGAGCCAGGGTCACTCTGCCCCGGGGGGCTCAGCCACAGTCACCCCCAGAGCCAGGGTCACTCTGCCCCGGGGGGCTCAGCCACAGTCACCCCCAGAGCCAGGGTCACTCTGCCCCGGGGGGCTCAGCCAGTCACCCCCAGAGCCAGGGTCACTCATCCCCGGGGGGCTCAGCCAGTCACCCCCAGAGCCAGGGCACTCTGCCCCGGGGGGCTCAGCAGGTCACTCCTAGAGCCAAGGTCACTCTGCCCCGGGGGGTCAGCCAGTCACCCCCAGAGCCAGGGTCACTCTGCCCCGGGGGGCTCAGCCAGTCACCGCCAGAGCCAGGGTCACTCTGCCCCGGGGGGGCTCAGCCACAGTCACCGCCAGAGCCAGGGTCACTCTGCCCGGGGGGGCTCAGCCACAGTCACCCCTAGCGCCAGGGTCACTCTGCCCCGGGGGGCTCAGCCACAGTCACCCCCAGAGCCAGGGTCACTCTGCCCCGGGGGGCTCAGCCACAGTCACCCCCAGAGCCAGGGTCACTCTGCCCCGGGGGGCTCAGCCAGTCACCCCCAGAGCCAGGGTCACTCTGCCCCGGGGGGCTCAGCCAGTCACCCCAGAGCCAGGGTCACTCTGCCCCGGGGGGCTCAGCCAGTCACCCCCAGAGCCAGGGTCACTCTGCCCCGGGGGGGCTCAGCCACAGTCACCCCCAGAGCCAGGGTCACTCTGCCCCGGGGGGCTCAGCCAGTCACCCCCAGAGCCAGGGTCACTCTGCCCCGGGGGGCTCAGCCAGTCACCCCCAGAGCCAGAGTCACTCTGCCCCGGGGGCTCAGCCAGTCACCCCCAGAGCCAGGGTCACTCTGCCCGGGGGCTCAGCCAGTCACCCCCAGAGCCAGGGTCACTCTGCCCCGGGGGGCTCAGCCAGTCACCCCCAGAGCCAGGGTCACTCTGCCCCGGGGGGCTCAGCCAGTCACCGCCAGAGCCAGGGTCACTCTGCCCCGGAGGGCTCAGCCAGTCACCCCCAGAGCCAGGGTCACTCTGCCCCGGGGGGCTCAGCCACAGTCACCCCCAGAGCCAGGGTCACTCTGCCCCGGGGGGGCTCAGCCAGTCACCGCCAGAGCCAGGGTCACTCTGCCCCGGGGGGCTCAGCCACAGTCACCCCCAGAGCCAGGGTCACTCTGCCCCGGGGGGCTCAGCCAGTCACCCCCAGAGCCAGGGTCACTCTGCCCCGGGGGGCTCAGCCAGTCACCCCCAGAGCCAGGGTCACTCTGCCCCGGGGGGCTCAGCCACAGTCACCGCCAGAGCCAGGGTCACTCTGCCCCGGGGGGCTCAGCCAGTCACCCCCAGAGCCAAGGTCAGCGTCCCCGGGGGGCTCAGCCAGTCACCCCCAGAGCCAGGGTCAGCGTCCCCAGGGGGCTCAGCCAGTCACCCCCAGAGCCAGGGTCACTCTGCCCCGGGGGGCTCAGCCAGTCACCGCCAGAGCGAGGGCCACTCTGCCCCGGGGGGCTCAGCCAGTCACCCCCAGAGCCAGGGTCACTCATCCCCGGGGGGCTCAGCCAGTCACCCCCAGAGCCAGGGTCACTCTGCCCCGGGGGGCTCAGCCAGTCACCCCCAGAGCCAGGGTCACTCTGCCCCGGGGGGCTCAGCCAGTCACCGCCAGAGCCAGGGTCACTCTGCCCCGGGGGGCTCAGCCAGTCACCCCCAGAGCCAGGGTCACTCATCCCCGGGGGGCTCAGCCAGTCACCCCCAGAGACAGGGTCACTCTGCCCCGGGGGGCTCAGCCACAGTCACCCCCAGAGCCAGGGTCACTCTGCCCCGGGGGGCTCAGCCAGTCACCCCCAGAGCCAGGTTCACTCTGCCCCGGGGGGCTCAGCCAGTCACCGCCAGAGCCAGGGTCACTCTGGCCCGGGGGGCTCAGCCAGTCACCCCCAGAGCCAGGGTCACTCTGCCCCGGGGGGCTCAGCCACAGTCACCGCCAGAGCCAGGGTCACTCTGCCCCGGGGGGCTCAGCCAGTCACTCCCAGAGCCAGGGTCACTCTGCCCCGGGGGGTCAGCCAGTCACCCCCAGAGCCAGGGTCACTCTGCCCCGGGGGGCTCAGCCAGTCACCGCCAGAGCCAGGGTCACTCTGCCCCGGGGGGCTCAGCCACAGTCACCGCCAGAGCCAGGGTCACTCTGCCCCGGGGGGGCTCAGCCACAGTCACCCCTAGAGCCAGGGTCACTCTGCCCCGGGGGGCTCAGCCAGTCACCCCCAGAGCCAGGGTCACTCATCCCCGGGGGGCTCAGCCAGTCACCCCCAGAGCCAGGGTCACTCTGCCCCGGGGGGGCTCAGCCACAGTCACCCCCAGAGCCAGGGTCACTCTGCCCCGGGGGGCTCAGCCACAGTCACCCCCAGAGCCAGGGTCACTCTGCCCCGGGGGCTCAGCCAGTCACCCCCAGAGCCAGGGTCACTCTGCCCCGGGGGGCTCAGCCACAGTCACCCCCAGAGCCAGGGTCACTCTGCCCCGGGGGGCTCAGCCAGTCACCCCCAGAGCCAGGGTCACTCTGCCCCGGGGGGCTCAGCCACAGTCACCCCCAGAGCCAGGGTCACTCTGCCCCGGGGGCTCAGCCAGTCACCGCCAGAGCGAGGGCCACTCTGCCCCGGGGGGCTCAGCCAGTCACCCCCAGAGCCAGGGTCACTCTGCCCCGGGGGGCTCAGCCAGTCACCCCCAGAGCCAGGGTCACTCTGCCCCGGGGGGCTCAGCCAGTCACCGCCAGAGCCAGGGTCACTCTGCCCCGGGGGGCTCAGCCAGTCACCCCCAGAGCCAGGGTCACTCTGCCCCGGGGGGCTCAGCCACAGTCACCCCAGAGCCAGGGTCACTCTGCCCCGGGGGGCTCAGCCAGTCACCCCCAGAGCCAGGTTCACTCTGCCCCGGGGGGCTCAGCTAGTCACCGCCAGAGCCAGGGTCACTCTGGCCCGGGGGGCTCAGCCAGTCACCCCAGAGCCAGGGTCACTCTGCCCCGGGGGGCTCAGCCACAGTCACCGCCAGAGCCAGGGTCACTCTGCCCCGGGGCGCTCAGCCAGTCATTCCCAGAGCCAGGGTCACTCTGCCCCGGGGGGTCAGCCAGTCACCCCCAGAGCCAGGGTCACTCTGCCCCGGGGGGCTCAGCCAGTCACCGCCAGAGCCAGGGTCACTCTGCCCCGGGGGGCTCAGCCACAGTCACCGCCAGAGCCAGGGTCACTCTGCCCCGGGGGGGCTCAGCCACAGTCACCCCTAGAGCCAGGGTCACTCTGCCCCGGGGGGGCTCAGCCACAGTCACCGCCAGAGCCAGGGTCACTCTGCCCCGGGGGGCTCAGCCACAGTCACCCCAGAGCCAGGGTCACTCTGCCCCAGGGGGCTCAGCCACAGTCACCCCCAGAGCCAGGGTCACTCTGCCCCGGGGGGCTCAGCCAGTCACCCCAGAGCCAGGCCAGTCACTCATCCCCGGGGGGCTCAGCCAGTCACCCCCAGAGCCAGGGCACTCTGCCCGGGGGGGCTCAGCCACAGTCACCGCCAGAGCCAGGGTCACTCTGCCCCGGGGGGCTCAGCAGGTCACTCCTAGAGCCAAGGTCACTCTGCCCCGGGGGGTCAGCCAGTCACCCCCAGAGCCAGGGTCACTCTGCCCCGGGGGGCTCAGCCACAGTCACCCCCAGAGCCAGGGTCACTCTGCCCCGGGGGGGCTCAGCCAGTCACCCCCAGAGCCAGGGTCACTCTGCCCCGGGGGGCTCAGCCAGTCACCGCCAGAGCCAGGGTCACTCTGCCCCGGGGGCCTCAGCCACAGTCACCCCCAGAGCCAGGGTCACTCTGCCCCGGGGGGCTCAGCCAGTCACCCCCAGAGCCAGGGTCACTCTGCCCCGGGGGGCTCGGCCAGTCACCCCCAGAGCCAGGGTCACTCTGCCCCGGGGGCTCAGCCACAGTCACCGCCAGAGCCAGGGTCACTCTGCCCCGGGGGGCTCAGCCAGTCACCCCCAGAGCCAAGGTCAGCGTCCCCGGGGGGCTCAGCCAGTCACCCCCAGAGCCAGGGTCAGCGTCCCCAGGGGGCTCAGCCAGTCACCCCCAGAGCCAGGGTCACTCTGCCCCGGGGGGCTCAGCCAGTCACCGCCAGAGCGAGGGCCACTCTGCCCCGGGGGGCTCAGCCAGTCACCCCCAGAGCCAGGGTCACTCTGCCCCGGGGGGCTCAGCCAGTCACCCCCAGAGCCAGGGTCACTCTGCCCCGGGGGGCTCAGCCAGTCACCGCCAGAGCCAGGGTCACTCTGCCCCGGGGGGCTCAGCCAGTCACCCCCAGAGCCAGGGTCACTCTGCCCCGGGGGGCTCAGCCAGTCACCCCAGAGCCAGGGTCACTCTGCCCCGGGGGGCTCAGCCAGTCACCCCAGAGCCAGGGTCACTCTGCCCCGGGGGGCTCAGCCAGTCACCCCAGAGCCAGGGTCACTCTGCCCCGGGGGGCTCAGCCACAGTCACCCCCAGAGCCAGGGTCACTCTGCCCCGGGGGGCTCAGCCAGTCACCCCCAGAGCCAGGGTCACTCTGCCCCGGGGGGCTCAGCTAGTCACCGCCAGAGCCAGGGTCACTCTGGCCCGGGGGGCTCAGCCAGTCACCCCCAGAGCCAGGGTCACTCTGCCCCGGGGGGCTCAGCCACAGTCACCGCCAGAGCCAGGGTCACTCTGCCCCGGGGGGCTCAGCCACAGTCACCGCCAGAGCCAGGGTCACTCTGCCCCGGGGGGCTCAGGCAGTCACCCCCAGAGCCAGGGTCACTCTGCCCCGGGGGGCTCAGCCAGTCACCGCCAGAGCCAGGGTCACTCTGCCCGGGGGGCTCAGCCACAGTCACCGCCAGAGCCAGGGTCACTCTGCCCGGGGGGGCTCAGCACAGTCACCCCTAGAGCCAGGGTCACTCTGCCCCGGGGGGCTCAGCCAGTCACCGCCAGAGCCAGGGTCACTCTGCCCCGGGGGGCTCAGCCACAGTCACCCCCAGAGCCAGGGTCACTCTGCCCCGGGGGGCTCAGCCACAGTCACCCCCAGAGCCAGGGTCACTCTGCCCCGGGGGGCTCAGCCAGTCACCCCCAGAGCCAGGGTCACTCTGCCCCGGGGGGCTCAGCCAGTCACCCCCAGAGCCAGGGTCACTCATCGCCGGGGGGCTCAGCCAGTCACCCCCAGAGCCAGGGTCACTCTGCCCCGGGGGGGCTCAGCCACAGTCACCGCCAGAGCCAGGGTCACTCTGCCCCGGGGGGCTCAGCAGGTCACTCCTAGAGCCAAGGTCACTCTGCCCCGGGGGGTCAGCCAGTCACCCCCAGAGCCAGGGTCACTCTGCCCCGGGGGGCTCAGCCAGTCACCGCCAGAGCCAGGGTCACTCTGCCCGGGGGGGCTCAGCCACAGTCACCGCCAGAGCCAGGGTCACTCTGCCCCGGGGGGGCTCAGCCACAGTCACCCCTAGAGCCAGGGTCACTCTGCCCCGGGGGGCTCAGCCACAGTCACCCCCAGAGCCAGGGTCACTCTGCCCCGGGGGGGCTCAGCCACAGTCACCCCCAGAGCCAGGGTCACTCTGCCCCGGGGGGCTCAGCCAGTCACCCCCAGAGCCAGGGTCACTCTGCCCCGGGGGGCTCAGCCAGTCACCGCCAGAGCCAGGGTCACTCTGCCCCGGGGGCTCAGCCAGTCACCCCCAGAGCCAGGGTCACTCTGCCCCGGGGGCTCAGCCAGTCACCCCCAGAGCCAGGGTCACTCTGCCCCGGGGGCTCAGCCAGTCACCCCCAGAGCCAGGGTCACTCTGCCCCGGGGGGCTCAGCCAGTCACCCCCAGAGCCAGGGTCACTCTGCCCCGGGGGGCTCAACCAGTCACCCTCAGAGCTAGGGTCACTCTGCCCCGGGGGGCTCAGCCAGTCACCCCCAGAGCCAGGGTTACTCTGCCCCGGAGGGCTCAGCCAGTCACCCCCAGAGCCAGGGTCACTCTGCCCCGGGGGGCTCAGCCACAGTCACCCCCAGAGCCAGGGTCACTCTGCCCCGGGGGGGCTCAGCCAGTCACCGCCAGAGCCAGGGTCACTCTGCCCCGGGGGGCTCAGCCAGTCACCGCCAGAGCGAGGGCCACTCTGCCCCGGGGGGCTCAGCCAGTCACCCCCAGAGCCAGGGTCACTCTGCCCCGGGGGGCTCAGCTAGTCACCGCCAGAGCCAGGGTCACTCTGGCCCGGGGGGCTCAGCCAGTCACCCCCAGAGCCAGGGTCACTCTGCCCCGGGGGGCTCAGCCACAGTCACCGCCAGAGCCAGGGTCACTCTGCCCCGGGGCGCTCAGCCAGTCATTCCCAGAGCCAGGGTCACTCTGCCCCGGGGGGTCAGCCAGTCACCCCCAGAGCCAGGGTCACTCTGCCCCGGGGGGCTCAGCCAGTCACCGCCAGAGCCAGGGTCACTCTGCCCCGGGGGGGCTCAGCCACAGTCACCCCTAGAGCCAGGGTCACTCTGCCCCGGGGGGCTCAGCGAGTCACCGCCAGAGCCAGGGTCACTCTGCCCCGGGGGGCTCAGCCACAGTCACCCCCAGAGCCAGGGTCACTCTGCCCCGGGGGGCTCAGCCACAGTCACCCCCAGAGCCAGGGTCACTCTGCCCCGGGGGGCTCAGCCAGTCACCCCCAGAGCCAGGGTCACTCATCCCCGGGGGGCTCAGCCAGTCACCCCCAGAGCCAGGGCACTCTGCCCCGGGGGGGCTCAGCCACAGTCACCGCCAGAGCCAGGGTCACTCTGCTCCGGGGGGCTCAGCAGGTCACTCCTAGAGCCAAGGTCACTCTGCCCCGGGGGGTCAGCCAGTCACCCCCAGAGCCAGGGTCACTCTGCCCCGGGGGGCTCAGCCAGTCACCGCCAGAGCCAGGGTCACTCTGCCCCGGGGGGGCTCAGCCACAGTCACCGCCAGAGCCAGGGTCACTCTGCCCCGGGGGGGCTCAGCCACAGTCACCCCTAGAGCCAGGGTCACTCTGCCCCGGGGGGCTCAGCCACAGTCACCCCCAGAGCCAGGGTCACTCTGCCCCGGGGGGCTCAGCCACAGTCACCCCCAGAGCCAGGGTCACTCTGCCCCGGGGGGCTCAGCCAGTCACCCCCAGAGCCAGGGTCACTCTGCCCCGGGGGGCTCAGCCAGTCACCGCCAGAGCCAGGGTCACTCATCCCCGGGGGGCTCAGCCAGTCACCCCCAGAGCCAGGGTCACTCATCCCCGGGGGGCTCAGCCAGTCATCCCCAGAGCCAGGGTCACTCTGCCCGGGGGGGCTCAGCCACAGTCACCCCCAGAGCCAGGGTCACTCTGCCCCGGGGGGCTCAGCCAGTCACCCCCAGAGCCAGGGTCACTCTGCCCCGGGGGGCTCAGCCAGTCACCCCAGAGCCAGAGTCACTCTGCCCCGGGGGGCTCAGCCAGTCCCCCAGAGCCAGGGTCACTCTGCCCCGGGGGCTCAGCCAGTCACCCCCAGAGCCAGGGTCACTCTGCCCCGGGGGCTCAGCCAGTCACCCCCAGAGCCAGGGTCACTCTGCCCCGGGGCGCTCAACCAGTCACCCTCAGAGCCAGGGTCACTCTGCCCCGGGGGGCTCAGCCAGTCACCGCCAGAGCCAGGGTCACTCTGCCCCGGAGGGCTCAGCCAGTCACCCCCAGAGCCAGGGTCACTCTGCCCCGGGGGGGCTCAGCCACAGTCACCCCCAGAGCCAGGGTCACTCTGCCCCGGGGGGCTCAGCCAGTCACCGCCAGAGCCAGGGTCACTCTGCCCCGGGGGGCTCAGCCACAGTCACCCCCAGAGCCAGGGTCACTCTGCCCCGGGGGGCTCAGCCAGTCACCCCCAGAGCCAGGGTCACTCTGCCCCGGGGGGCTCAGCCAGTCACCCCCAGAGCCAGGGTCACTCTGCCCCGGGGGGCTCAGCACAGTCACCGCCAGAGCCAGGGTCACTCTGCCCCGGGGGGCTCAGCCAGTCACCCCCAGAGCCAGGGTCAGCGTCCCCAGGGGGCTCAGCCAGTCACCCCCAGAGCCAGGGTCACTCTGCCCTGGGGGGCTCAGCCAGTCACCGCCAGAGCGAGGGCCACTCTGCCCCGGGGGGCTCAGCCAGTCACCCCCAGAGCCAGGGTCACTCATCCCCGGGGGGCTCAGCCAGTCACCCCAGAGCCAGGGTCACTCTGCCCCGGGGGGCTCAGCCAGTCACCCCCAGAGCCAGGGTCACTCTGCCCCGGGGGGCTCAGCCAGTCACCGCCAGAGCCAGGGTCACTCTGCCCCAGGGGGCTCAGCCAGTCACCCCCAGAGCCAGGGTCACTCATCCCCGGGGGGCTCAGCCAGTCACCCCCAGAGCCAGGGTCACTCTGCCCCGGGGGGCTCAGCCACAGTCACCCCCAGAGCCAGGGTCACTCTGCCCCGGGGGGCTCAGCCAGTCACCCCCAGAGCCAGGTTCACTCTGCCCCGGGGGGCTCAGCTAGTCACCGCCAGAGCCAGGGTCACTCTGGCCCGGGGGGCTCAGCCAGTCACCCCCAGAGCCAGGGTCACTCTGCCCCGGGGGGCTCAGCCACAGTCACCGCCAGAGCCAGGGTCACTCTGCCCCGGGGGGCTCAGCCAGTCACTCCCAGAGCCAGGGTCACTCTGCCCCGGGGGGTCAGCCAGTCACCCCCAGAGCCAGGGTCACTCTGCCCCGGGGGGCTCAGCCAGTCACCCCCAGAGCCAGGGTCACTCTGCCCCGGGGGGCTCAGCCACAGTCACCGCCAGAGCCAGGGTCACTCTGCCCCGGGGGGGCTCAGCCACAGTCACCCCTAGAGCCAGGGTCACTCTGCCCCGGGGGGCTCAGCCAGTCACCCCCAGAGCCAGGGTCACTCATCCCCGGGGGGCTCAGCCAGTCACCCCCAGAGCCAGGGTCACTCTGCCCCGGGGGGGCTCAGCCACAGTCACGCCCAGAGCCAGGGTCACTCTGCCCCGGGGGGCTCACCACAGTCACCCCCAGAGCCAGGGTCACTCTGCCCCGGGGGCTCAGCCAGTCACCCCCAGAGCCAGGGTCACTCTGCCCCGGGGGGCTCAGCCACAGTCACCCCCAGAGCCAGGGTCACTCTGCCCCGGGGGGCTCAGCCAGTCACCCCCAGAGCCAGGGTCACTCTGCCCCGGGGGGCTCAGCCACAGTCACCCCCAGAGCCAGGGTCACTCTGCCCCGGGGGCTCAGCCAGTCACCGCCAGAGCGAGGGCCACTCTGCCCCGGGGGCTCAGCCAGTCACCCCAGAGCCAGGGTCACTCTGCCCCGGGGGGCTCAGCCACAGTCACCCCCAGAGCCAGGGTCACTCTGCCCGGGGGGCTCAGCCACAGTCACCCCCAGAGCCAGGGTCACTCTGCCCCGGGGGGCTCAGCCAGTCACCCCCAGAGCCAGGGTCACTCTGCCCGGGGGGCTCAGCCAGTCACCCCCAGAGCCAGGGTCACTCATCGCCGGGGGGCTCAGCCAGTCACCCCCAGAGCCAGGGTCACTCTGCCCCGGGGGGCTCAGCCACAGTCACCCCCAGAGCCAGGGTCATTCTGCCCCGGGGGGCTCAGCAGGTCACCCCCAGAGCCAAGGTCACTCTGCCCCGGGGGGGTCAGCCAGTCACCCCCAGAGCCAGGGTCACTCTGCCCCGGGGGGCTCAGCCAGTCACCCCCAGAGCCAGGGTCACTCTGCCCCGGGGGGGCTCAGCCACAGTCACCCCCAGAGCCAGGGTCACTCTGCCCCGGGGGGGCTCAGCCACAGTCACCCCTAGAGCCAGGGTCACTCTGCCCCGGGGGGCTCAGCCACAGTCACCCCCAGAGCCAGGGTCACTCTGCCCCGGGGGGCTCAGCCACAGTCACCCCCAGAGCCAGGGTCACTCTGCCCCGGGGGGCTCAGCCCAGTCACCCCCAGAGCCAGGGTCACTCTGCCCCGGGGGGCTCAGCCAGTCACCGCCAGAGCCAGGGTCACTCTGCCCCGGGGGGCTCAGCCAG